>JAWWLV010000001.1:40652729-40664932 GCA_035041135.1 Platyrinchus mystaceus
AACTGTTGGCTTCTGCTTCCAGAGCCTGTTGCCTGCATGCTCAAGCTGACATTTATGAAATGGCTAGTGAGGGCTGGAGCTGGGGGGAAGAGCTGTATCTTATCTTGTGAGTGTGTTTGGGAGCACAAGTGAGTAAAATTCACAGCTGAGCAGTCTGCATGGCTCCGAGGTGTGTGAGCAAGTGTGATCTTTGCATGTGAATCCAAGAGGTCACTTGCCTTCTTGTACTGACTCCAAAGACAGTGGATTGTAGTGTTCAAACTAATATGAGTATTCATTCCCGGGTGTAGGCATTGCAGGATGCTAAAAGAACTGTGTTGAGGCTTTAGTCAGAGGTTTAAGGTGCTTGAATATTACCTTGCCAGTTTTTGGCAAAGACACAGGTTAAATTTAAATGGGGTGAGCTGAGCTGAGCTGAACTGAAGAAATGAGCTCATACGGCACTCTTGCCTTACCTATAGGTTGACTGGTTCATGAATTCTGCCTCAGTGTCAGAAGAACTTAATCCTGGACAAGGCTGAGCAGGTCACATGCCTGTTTCATGTCTTGGCCACATAGATAACAAGATGCTGATATTCCCGTCCGCTCTGAGAGGCTGCTCCCTTCTGTGCCCTGAAGTCACTGTTGCCCTCCAGCTGGGTTAGAGATCATGCAGATATGCAGATGGCAGTGGTGACCCTTGTCAGCTTATGCAGCAGCAAATCAGCCAGAATGAGTCCAGGAATACTGCTCATTTCTTCCCTCAGCTCATCAGCACTCAGACTCATACATCCCATGTTGCCAGCAGTTAATCATGAGCTCAGAGACAAGAATGGGTGCTTTCCCAGGAAGACCCCTTCAGCAGAACAGAGTATTTCACTGAAAGCCTGCCAACATCCAGGCTGATACTCCTCCACCATAGAACTGTTTGCCTTCTGACAGTGTAAACTGTATTATCCTGTGCAGTCTAGCCCAAGTGCCAGGGTTTTTAGCAGATTTGTTAAAATTCCACCATTTTTGGTATTTTGCCATTTCTCATTTTTATATGACTAAGATTCTATTCAGAAGTTTCATTCCGGTTCTGTTGGCAATTTTTCCTTATGGAAAGAAGTGTAAGGATACTTAACATAGTAATGTAAACAATTGTTGTTAACTGTTTAAACAATGGCAAATTAGGTCAAAGAAGCTTGAAATAAATAAGCACACACACGCACACACTATGATTTCACCTCCCAATTTTTTAGAAGGGTCTGTAGATGTCTTCTTTCCCACCTTCCCTTCACCCATACTGTTTCTAAACTCTCCCTCTTTAACCTAACTGTGCCAAAGAAGCAGGACATGTTATAAAGGGCTTGGACATATCCAGACATGGAAGAAGTTGCTGGTTTTTCTCACTTGAATTGAATTGGGAGATACAACTCATACAAAGAGATTCTGGGACTTGAGGAACTGATCAGAAAAAAGACACAAGCCCTTTACATCATTGTATGAGACAGTCTTTGCTAAATAACAGCCAGATCATAGGAAATAAGTGGTTGAGGAAATAGGCAAGGAGAAAATTTGTGACATGGAAAAAAGTGGGTCTGCTATTACAAGACTCAGGGAAACCAGAGAATATTTACTGAAAATGAAACACTTCCAGTCTAAATGAAACACTTTCAATCTTTCTCTTCAAGACAGTATTTTGAGAGTATTAAAACTGAGCCTGAAATAGGTATTGACTTGAGTTCCATGATTTTGCCTGTTTATCCATATTCTTCAATTTATCAGTGGGATCTCTTCATCCTAGTTTTATAATATTGAGCTGCTAATAGTAATAATCTTAGTTGTTTTTCTGCTTCATCTGAGCATTTTGTACAGGTTCCATTGCAGTCTGAGAGATGGCATGTAGATATAGGCTCAAAGGCTGATTTTAATTAAATAGGAATTTAGATTTTTTTTGATGTCTGTATCCTCTCCTTGAGTATTATCAGCAATAACAAAGCTGAAACCACTTCCGCACTCGTATTTAGTGTATAAACAAGTTCCACAAGTTGCATGTCATTTCCTCTCAACAATGGGTGACTTTGTAGCTTAGAAGGCACGGTCAAAAAAAGTGATTTCAGTCCATTGGTGTTATATCATCCATCAGTGAACAAGAGTTAGGACAGGATGCAATGATCAAGAATTCTGAGGTTTGCAGAATTAAACTGGAATACAAAAGTTTGCAATTATGGCGCCCTTATTTCATAAGGGGCAATATTTGGGAGCCATGGTCTGAGCAGTGGGTGAGGCAGGAAGCACTGTGGTTATGAAACTCAAGTCATTCACTATTTCCTCTTTACCACTTGAAAATTTAGGTAATCAGCTACTGTCAGTCTTGGTCTTTAGTTCATGTTGTATATTTTAATGTTGGGATTTCATACAATATCTGTTGTCCTTCTTGTGTGCTTTTTACGTAGAAAGTCTTCTGGGTACACATGACTTGTGATAGATTCAACATATTTATTTATTCCAGCACAGAGATTAGAACAAGCATTTTAAATAATGAGTAATGAACTTGACCGGTGATTGGTGCAGTCTTAAGCTTCCTGTGGCAGGGGTCCATTTTTTGAAGGAGACCTGTATATTAATAAACTATGAATTCATTGATATCTTCATATTTCTTTGACCCTTTTTTGATCTGGATATGATTAACATTTTATTTAGTGGTCTACACTGATCCTTAAATAGCTGCCAGTAGACCATGAGTACCAAAGATGAATTTTAACTTTGTTACTTACCATCTTTAGCTGGAGATCAACATCATTTGTGCAATTCATTATTTCTTTAGTTTGAAAAATGTCCATTAGAGAGTGTATACTATTCCAGCTATCCCCCCCCACCTCCCTCTGAAAACTCATGTGTGCTCACCACATACACCATAGACATTTGGGAAATAGTAGGGATGTAACAGCCACACAGTTTTTTATCTTGTCCTCACTGTATATGCCTTATGCACTGGCTCTGACCTCTGAGACAGGCTTTACCAAAGAGAGCTGGAGGTGGTAAGGGAACACACAGAACAGTGGAAGACACCATGATTTGGTTCAAGATTCCTGGTGCCTCCACCACTGACAAAACCACATATTTTTTAAATGGTCCATACTTCTGAATCAAATGGCTTCTGTGCTTTCAGAAAGTACAAAAATCACAGGGAGGTGGTACCTCCTGTGGAGCTGCTCGCCTGCTCAGGAGTGCCAATAGCCATCTTAGAGCCCTGCTGTGAGCAGCCCTGCACTCCCGAAGGCTTCACCTAGCTGAAGGATGTCTTTGAAAAATGTGATGAGGAGGGAAATCTTTAGATGCTATCAGAGCAGACAAGGGTGTAATTCATCAGCCTTGTAATAAAATTAGCAATTAGAGGTTTTTAGAGATGTTCTGACACACAGAGCCACAGACCAGAGGGCAATTCCAGACATATGAAGCCAAAAGAATTGTATATTGGTTGTATGTCTAAAAGATGGAAAGTATTTATTTAGTTTAAATTCTTGTAAAAGAGAAAAAAAAGCTAGCTTAAGTTTCAAATCACTCCTGTAACAATGCTGACTAGTGAAGGTGTTGCCGTTTTGCATTTGTGGCAATGATAAGCTAAAAGTAAATATTCAGCTTTTCACATCTCTTTTAAGCCTGAATACCAAAAAATGTTCTTATTTTGAATACCAGTTCAAATAAGCAAACACTGCAGTAGACACACTAAACTGCTTTGGAACACCGTACCAAAATGTTTCTTGTCTTAAAAAAAGGATGATTTTTAACAAATACTGTAAATATTAAATTTGAAATCTATTAAATTGATATTAAAAATTACTTTGAGCATATGATCTTTGTAGTTAACAGAGAATCACAGGAATGCAGACTCAGGCCAAAGCACAGATGTTAAATTACTCATTAATACATCATTTTCTAGCAATGTCTTCCTGCAGCTGACCACTATCTGCATGCAAAGGGATTACTGTGCTCTCAGAACATCTAGATGAAGTATTAAAATGAATTCGTGTTACCTCATTTAAAATAATTTGAACAATTAAACCTTTGTATCTTTAATTGTTTAATCAAATCCAAGTGATCGGAGTGAACTGTCTCAGGGAGGGATGGTCTCCAGTGCAGAGCAGAGAAAGGGGCTGATGGACAGCAGTTTCTCCAGCTGTCACTGCTGGGGATGGCACAAGAGCCAAGCTTGCATGGGCAGTCATGAACTTGGACAGGGATTAGGTTTAAGATGTTAAATTAAATTACTTTTTCATTCTCACAGTGTTCTCAAGGAACTCACACGAATTCATTGGAAATGATTATCCAGTGGCCTCCAGCTAATTAAAAAAACACAATGTAGGTTCATCAGGACGGTGCGTCACTACAGTTTTGTAAGTCTTGGTCAAAGTCTTTTTTCTCCAAAATTCCTTAAGATAATGCCTCACATGCTGAAGACCCACTAAACTGCTCCCAGATCTAAGAGAAGTCGATCAGATGTAAGTGAACAGGAGGAAGTTCTGTGGGTTGTCACGGAGGACATTCGAGGAATGAAGCAATAGGCAGCTGTGTAATTCATAATGACTGATTTTTTTCCCTACAACATGCATTTACAACACACACAGTGCTTTTCAGTGCATCTCCTCTGTCCTTACTGTAAACACTTCTTCAGAAAACCATTATGATTTCTAGATTGTACGTGAAGTTCTTGCAGTGGAAGACACTTCATCCAGTGCACCACGTACTTTCTCAGTAGCTGTGTAAGGACAAACTAGGAAAGACTTACACAATGCCTTTCAAAGATGAGTTGGAAACCAAATCACATGGCTGTGCTGAATACCAAAACCCTCAGCATCAACACACACACACAGTTATAGCACATCACGATCTGCCTCCCAGTCACTACTCTACCTGCTGTCCACAAGTCAAAACTTGTCTTTCTCTTTTTTTCCAGAGACATCTTTGGAATTATTTATTTTCCCAGAGAAATTTTGGTCAGCCTTACCTGTCTCTTACTAACAGTTTCTCAGCCCCAAATATAGCAGCTATCTTTGCCTATGGAAATTACATGATACACTCATAATTAAGCTCTAAATAAATAAATAATCTCATATTGTATTTGATTCTGAAGCCACCTTGCTTCTCTTTTACATCCCCCCCCTCAAAAAAAAATAAATTCTGGCATGAACATTTTTCTATCTAATAAAAGTTTCTTTTATCTATGCTATTTAGCAAATAGATACCTATAACATTAAAAAATAGTAATCAGATTAAGCTTAATTAGAATTACAAATATCAAAAGGCCACGGGGAATAGGCTCTAGTTTTTTTTTAATATATTTTGGACAATTTTTTTCATGTTTTTGTGTTTCTTGAAATGGTTACTGATATTCTGACTTGCATTGCAAAATGCACACATCCATCCATCCATGCTGTTACCTATGAACATATATACAGAGCAACACAGTGAACATAAGCATAGGCATATAAATGGGTAAATATGGTGAAACAATGAAGTTAGAGCTCTGATGCTTCTATCTAACAGGCTGCCTTTCCCGCTCTTGGATCAGGAGAACATCCTTACCACCAAAGTATTATATCACAGATGAATAATCACTCACAAAATGCTGAAACAGAGCTCTAATAAAAAGAAAATGAAAGAAGCAATCTTTGACAAAAACTACCTTATAACTTCCAAACTGCAATAATCATGTCCATCAGGGCAGGGGGAGACCAAAGCTCAAAGCTGGACTTGTGATTTCATCTATGACAACTAGTGATAAAACCTAAGCAAAATCTGCGTGCCCAAAGATGGAGAGCAAGGAGAGATGGACAGCTATAGTAGCTGCTTGTATATCTTGGCTTGTACTCTCTACCCTAAACCTTTTGTAAAAAAATTAATAAGATTTCTGGATGCACAGTTGACTTTGGAGAGGAGATAATTTACAGACAATTTTCAGGAAAGGAACATTTAACCTAAATTATATTTCTAGAAAGTTAATTTTTTCTCAGTAATCCATACCAGTTTTCTTGAAGCTAATTCTCTTGCAGGAGCATTAAAATGGTGCATGACTCAGGTGTTTGCAATTTACTTAGCAGAGTGATTTAATTAGTAGTATCTGCTTGAGGCTCTGTTCTGGAGCAAAATCTACTGGGAAGAATTTGCATTTCTCTGAAGCAGTCACGTACCCACTCCCACACCTGGCAGAACTGATCTGGTGGGAACTGAACAAATGCCCAGGAGACATAGGTCTGTGGGAATGAGGAAACACCTGTAGGACAGAGGAATATTCTGAAAATCACATGTGCTCTAACAAAGGCCTAGGCACTGACCCTTCCCAAGCAGCAGCTGAGGCCAATAGTTGTTCCAGGAATTTGCTTGAGAGAATATATTCAGTGTGTATCTCCTTGAGTCTGAGGCACATCTGCATCAGTAAACAGTGCCTTTGGCATCAGTGCAGGGGAGGCAGCACATCATGTGTGCCACGTAGGCAAACGTTCTGCACCCACAGGGAGCAGCAGGTGGATGACAGCAGCCTCTAGGGACATCTATCCAAGTTAACAAGGACAGTCACCCACTGGTCCTGGAAAGTACATTGTGCCTCATGCCCTCCTGCAGCTGAGCTTTCCTGCCCTCCCTGCTCCACAACAGCATGTTTTGCTGGTGCTGTCAGTGGGGGTACCTGGGTGTGCCCACTCTGCCTGCAGGGTGACAAATTGAAAGAGGTGTAATCCAGCAATCCCTCTCCAGAGATCAGCCTTTCCTCTTTCACTTCCCTGTTATCAATAAGAGCAAGAATTTGGCTTATTTCTGTCTTCTCCCACATGCCTACCCTATTTTTCCAAGAGCATTATTGACCGTAGAGGCTTCCTGAATCTTTCTGCATTCATTTTTTATGTCCTTAAATGTAGTTTTAAAACATATGTACAGTGGAGATTCACTTATTCAAAACAATTGCTTACAAGCAAATATATTGCTTTTCTCCCTTTTTGCTACTTTATGTTATTTATTTTGCACAGTCTCATGAATCCTTTTTATTTTATTTCTCTTTTGCATAATACTCCTGAATTTTAACTCTGGAATTTTTTTAGTTCAACTCATCTTTAATTTTTGACTGTAAACAAAGACGCCAAACATTTAGATGCTGAAGACTTCCAAATGTTTTAGATAGTATCTCAGAACAAGATTCCAAGGAAAGAATTAGCTATAACATGACAGAACAGCACGTGTGAGTGGAACAGAATTATCTGCACGTTTGGGCAGATGTAAGAAACAAGAAAGGGTTGATCAGTTTGCCTTAAGCATTATGATGTGATAATAAATATCATAAAAATTATGATGTAATAATAAAACCAAGCAAGTCACTTCAGAAGAAAACCAATTTATCTGGATCATAATTGTGTGCAGTTGAGTATCTGATTGCAATTCCTATGTAGATTCTGAACATACTCTTTGGAATTCTTTTAGAGAAATAAAAGCTATGAAAGTGATCTTCAGGAATGAAATTGACTTCCCTTGATGATGGAGCTCTCCTTCTGAACAATTAGTATACAGAGAATGTCATTCATTTCGCCCTAAAGCGCACACTTAAAATACATTAATAGAGTTTTATAAGAAGATTCTGGTTCTTTGCTTTAACTGTAACATAAGACTAAAGGAGATTAGCATGGGTTTAAACATTTTTGTTTAACCAGAAGGACTCACCCTAGCTTCCTAGGAAAAACAGCTGCAGGGTCCAGATGAACCCTGGTATTAAAGTCAGCACAGTGTTTACCAGCAATCATTGCCCCGATTATGAAGTATTTCTAATTTGGCTTTTGCTTTGTTAAGTACCAAGGGTATTAAGGAAGAGCTGACTAGAAATGTGTAATTGCACTGACTAAGTAACAGCATTTTGACATTCATTGGGAAAAATCAATGAATCAATCAGAAGTCAGCTGGAGGAAAAAGTTCAGGTACTAGAGTGAGAGATCTGAATTTTCTGAGAGTCCAAAGGCGAAAAGAAACCGGATGCCTCAAAAATAAAATCTTCAAAAAGTACTTCAGCATATCAATAATTATTTGATTGAAAAAAAAAGTAGCTGAGGTGTTATATGTAAGGATCAGAAACCTGGCTAAATCTAAGATGTCTCCCATAAATGTAGATTCTTAATAGATTTTGTTACGTTAAGAGCATAGTCATCCAGTTTCCTTATTACAGTCAATAAAGAAAAACAGATGCTTTCAGACAGAAATTGAGATGTTAGTAGTTTGAATCACCTTCTATCTTTCTTCATTGGCCATATTGGAAGCGGAGGATAATTTTATATCTGGCTTTATCTAGAGGCCTGAAGTTAATTGGAAGGAAGGCTCTTATTGAGAGGTTAGGAAATGTAGGGATAAAGTAAAAGCTCTCAAACCAAATTAGACCTTGAAACAAAAATTAAGTAGTAAGAAAGATGTCAATCCTGTAGGGAGATTAAGAAGAAAGGGAAAGAAGAAACAAAAATGAAAGGTGTCAAGTGGGATAGAAATTTAGGATATTCTAGGTATGGCTTGAAAGCAAAATTTTTCATTCCACTTTACAGTAGGAATACTGACACTGAATGTAAGACAAATATCAGGCAGGTAAGAGGAGGTAGGCATGGAGTAGAAAGTCACAGCAGAAAGTCACATATGCTGAAGTAAAATTCAGAGAAAAATAAATGAACTGAAACTCTGAAAAAAAAAGTCAGTAAGCAAATGCTGGAATAAATTTGTTGAAAAGGGATGACAGATTACTAAAATTTAAGAAATATAACACTCATATTGGATGTGGTGAAACAGCAATCCAGGTGAAAGAAAGCCTGTTAATCCAACCATAGTAGTATGCAAAGAATTAAATGCATTTGAAGGTGATGATAACTAAACATGAAAGCTAATAAAATATAAGTATGGCATTAACTTAAAATAGTGTGATCAATGAGCTTCATATCCTCCTTTGACTAATGCAAATGTATATACATTATATGCAAATATATAAACATATATTTTAATATACAATGAAAATGTGTTAGATCTTATTTTCTTGGCTTCAGTAAAGCATTTGAAGCAATACCAAAGGAAAATAAGTTAAAATGAAGAACATGATGATAAGCAGTAGAACCACAGGGAGAACAAGGATCTAACTACAAAGATCACTACATGGTGCTGTATGGCAAACTTGCCACCGGCTGCCACAGGAGAGGAGCCCCGGAGAGGAGATACAAGGACTCCCTGAAACAATCTCTCAGCCTTGGCCATATTGATCATCATCATTGGTCTACTCTGGCCTCCAATCAGGAGACATGGAGACATTATTTATAATGCTGCTGCTTCATTCTTGAGGAGAAAAGACAATGCAGAAAGAACCGTGTTTTGCTGATACCTCCTAAGGAGTCTTTCCACTGTGCCTTTTGCAACCAGACTTGTCTATCTCACATTGGCCTTTTTAGCCATCAGCGCGCTTGTAGCAAGCGTGGGTAGAGGCCTCTCCAAATCTTCGTTCGCGAAGCCTAGCCATGATGATGCTAAGAGAACTGAAGATCTTGAGAGACTGACGTCATGGCATCTTTCTTCTTTAGTTATATAACTTTAGACTTCGTTCCAAAAAACTAACTCAGAGACATTGTCAGTAGTCAAGAGGATGATGCAGGATGACCCTGGGAACTCACATACAAGAAAAAGACTGAAACTGTAAAATATGAAATTGAAGACTGTCAGGAGGCTGACATGATTCCTTAATCATAATCCTTCTAATATCCTCAAAGACTTTGCCAAAGAGGTGTTTTCATCACCTGTCAGTACTGAGATTTCCCAAAGCGTCAGATACAACACACTTATTGAAGCTATAGAGATCTTCCATATGTTACACCAGGTGCAAGACACTTTCACAGTATGTCCATCTGTCTTATCATTCTTGTGGGGACTGAGCTTGTGCCACACAAGTCCCCTCCACTTAGACAACACATTTTGTGTCTGAAGAGCTGAATGTTTCATACCCAAGATAAGAAAAAAAAAACTAACAAAAAACATTTATGAAAGATACTGTAGTAAATTATACCAATGCTTCCTAGCTGGTATTCTGAGTTTATTGCTCAGAGTGTCTTCAGAATCCTTTGTAAAGTTATTGTTTCCTTATGCTGTGGCAAACCAGAGAACTCAGTACCCTGACAGGTATTCTTGCTGTACAGGTGCTTGCTGTAAGTGCTTGTTAAAATATTATATAGCCTCTGATGTGAATCTCATCCACACAACATCCTTTATCTCCTAGGACTGTGGGTTTTTTGTTCCTTTTGTTGTTTGGTTTTGTTTATTCATTTGTTTTTGTTTACATTTCCAATTTTTAAATTAATTTAAAAATAATATTAAAAATGAACAGAGTTATATATCGATTAGAAAACTTCTGCGCTATACAGAAGAAAATTAGTATCTTTTTCATCTTTCATTCTGCTTATTGTGTTCAGCTAATTTTATTGTCTTTTTACCTATGTTAGGAAGAGCTGAGTCACCTTGGGATGCATAAATTTATCTCCATTGACTATAAGGAATGTCTAGACAATTTGACCTTCAGATGACTAAAGTCAAGTGAAAATTAACTAGACTTAGGGTCCCAAAAATAATAGTCTAATATGTATGGTATTTCAGGGGTTCTTTCAAACAGCTTTGGTCTAATTTCAGTTTCTTCTCTCTCCAGTCAGTCAAGATTCTTATTCATTTATGCATATGCCTGTAAAAGAATTCAAACCAATTGAACTTGGCCTTCCCCTTCCTTTTTATCCTGTTTTCTCATTATTAACAAACAAAATTAAAAAAACAAAACAAAACAAAACAAAAACCCCAAAAAACCCACAAGAATTAATTGTAGGATCAAAGTTACAAGTAAAACACAAAATTCCAAAAGGTACTCTAGCTTACCTTCAATGCATCCATGAGCATTAGCATTGTGCATTTTTTACAATACCTTGTTATCAAAAAAGCTGATATGACTATTAAAATGGTAGATAATATATGGTTTTCTTATAAAGAATATATGGTTTTCTTATAAAATGATGACTTTCATTTGAAACACTGATGTACCTATAACTTGCTTTCTGGTGGGAACAAGCCATGGAGTAGGAGTAAGAGTAGACTTCATTACAACTGCCAAACCTTATTGATTAAAGTTTCTGCTGTTACTTCTCCTCATTCATAAAGTGGCCTCTTCATGAATGTTAGTGACACAAAAATATTTGGCAGCCCTGCTACAAAGAGACCTTAAATGTTAATTTGCTTGTATGTAGTCTAGGCTGCTTGCCTGAGTGCCAGATCTTAACAGAGCTCAACACACATGTGTGATCATACATGTGACTTAGACACATTTAAAGAGCTGTGTAGGGAACACTGCGGGTACTGACGGACTGACATGCCTTTAATAGATAAGGTTATGTTTGTGAGAAAATATAATTAGGCTATCAATGGAACTAAATCAACCTGGACTGCACCGTGCAGCTGTGCAAATGTCTTGGTTTATAACTACAAATGGAAGTTACTTTGAGAAGTTTATTATGAGAAATTTACAGTGATACAATTGTCTGCTGGTGTTCTGGTGGGAGAACAAATTTGCCCAGGGCTTACAGCAGACCACAGGTGGGAGAGTACAGAGAGTGGGGCAGAGCTGGGTGGGAGTTCTAGCAGAATGGGACCCAAGATGCAGAGTGGGGATAGAGGTGGAGAGTGACATCAGGACAGGTGGCTGAGAAAGGCCCTGAGCCGTGATTCTGAGCCATTTCAGCAAACTGGGTTGAAATCTTGCATGAGGATTCTGCAAGGTCTTCATCAGGCATGGACGTGAGGAACAGGAGCTTACAGTGAGTGATCTCAGCAAGGAAATTAATATCAAACATCTATGTTTTTATCTTATGCTTTCCTCTAACAATAATTTTTCATCTGAGTCACTTTTATCATGTTGGAACAGGCAGAAAAAAAAGCACTATTTTTTTAATGCTACAAAGTCACTCTCACTAAATGATCTGAATTGTCAGTCTCAACCAAGCTTATAAATAGGCATCTTCTTTAGGTTTTCTACACAGGCAAGAGAGCAAAAGGAAGATCTGACTAATCCAGCTAAGAAAATAGCTCCACAAGCATCACCACAATGAAAATTATTACCTATTATTTCGTACAGAATGTCTTGAACATTGGTGCAATTTTGTGACTCCCATGTAGCTATTCTGAACAAGCTTGCTGAAGAAATCATG
>JAWWLV010000001.1:40665032-40698283 GCA_035041135.1 Platyrinchus mystaceus
ACAGAATGTCTTGAACATTGGTGCAATTTTGTGACTCCCATGTAGCTATTCTGAACAAGCTTGCTGAAGAAATCATGTAATAGAGATAGGTTTATACAAAGTAAGTATATACCAGGATAATCAATGCTTTCAAAGTAGCAAATTTTAAATTCTTTTACTCTTTCAAATTTCTCAGCATTGTGTAGCCCATTAGGTCATGTTTTCGCCATTAGAAAAAGTTTGTAGTCTTTGTACTGACTGCCAGGATTTCTCTGTACTCATTTCAGCCTGAACAGATTCTAGCTTGTTTCAGCTGTGATAGAAACTGTCTATACAAGTACTAATGCCTCAATTAGTTTTATTTTAGCTGTTGTTTATAGCAACAGTGAGTAGTTATTCTGCATGGACTGAACTGTGAAGTGGAAAAGACACAAGTCCCCAGATGTAACACAAAATAACAGGAGTAGCTCCTCAGAAAGTTGTTTTTTAGTGTAACAGTTTAAATGGCAAAATTCAAGCTCTATTTTTGTAATAAATTCCCTATGTGTTTGGCCAGAAAATTAATATTTTTATTTTGTGTTGTTTTGTGGTTTTGTTTCTGTGATGAAGGTGAAAATTGTTTCATTTACATAACTCATGATGCCAGTATGACCAGTGATAGGACATGAGGAAATGGAATGAAGCTGCATCAGGGGAAATTCAGATTGGACATTAAGAGAAGGTTCTTCACTGAGATAGTTGTAGGTCACTGGAACAGGCTGTCCAAGGAACTGGTCATGGCACCAAGCCTGCCATTGTAAAGCCATTGGGGTTTTCCCTCAGATTAATAAATAATTATTAAAACCAAACTAATTATTTAACCAAAATAATTTATATCTTTCCAAAAGAGGAATTTCTTTTCTCTCATAATCAATCAGTTCTACTTGAAAGATACATCAACTCTCCCTTCAGCTCAAATTGAAATTTGCGTGCATGATGTCTCAGTTGTTTGACTTTAAGTGAAACTTCAATTAATGAAAAGAAATTACATTAATTCAGAAGTGATTCAATGGATAGAAAAAGTATTCACTATTAAAAAAGAAGCAATTGCTCCACTGTGTTTTTTCTGCCATTTTTATCTCACAGCTAAGTATGAAAAAGGAGTTTTACAATTTATCCTGTAGTTCCATTGCACAAAAAGTGTTCCTTCTTTTTATTGTGTACCTAGCTTATTTTCTGTATTTTTTTTTCTATAACACCACGGAAGCATTTCACCTGCTCTGCTGAAAACAATCTTTATGTTGTTTTCTGGGTTTATACTTTGTCTTAGCAGCCCTGTAGGTTCTCCTGTACCTTCCTTCACTGACGAATTTTATTCATTATAAGAAATGAGTCCTTTGCATTCCATCATCTGCCATCATGTGTTATAACCTGTTCACTGACAGGTGGTTTGGGGACAAGAGTGTAACTGAGAAGTGTTTGATGAAGTCTCAGGACATTTGTATTACATCTCCTTACCTGCAGGTGTTTTCTGCTGGATAATACTTGAGACTTTGAAACTGAATGACATGAAAAATTTTAAGGCCCTGGGAGCTGGGCAAGGGGGGGGGAGAAATGAGTTGCCTAATGAGATGCCTAATTCATGTCATTTATGTGACAGCAGAGCCCAGGGGATCCAATCAGGATGGGGGTCCTGCTTGCTTCAATGACATTGAAATGCAGATACTGCTACAGAAATCACATATAAGCACTTTATCAGGCTAGGGACTAAAGCTGCTCTTTCAACATTAATCGAAACTATATTAGTCCTCACACAAGTCCTAGCTAGCATTATTTCCTGTTACATGGTACACCATGTTCTTTTGAACACGTTGTTCTTTTGCTGGGTGCAGAAAGGCCTTTCAGGTCTTCAATATTTACTCCATGCCATCTGAAGCAAGAATGCCTGACACAACAAATGAGAAAGGCTTTGTGGCAGCTGAAAGCTGAAATAAAACTAAATTTGTGCAATCTGCTTGATAGAAATATCTAATGATTGAAAGTGAGGAAGCAGACTAGTCATCTGGATCATGCTAGACAAGTACTACACCCACACAATAAAGCTGGGATGTTCCCAAGAAAAAAAAATCAACAGTTGCTTATTATGATCTCCAATATCAGAAATAACTGAAAATACTGCTGAGCAGTATGGAGCAGAGTCACTTTCTCAGATCTCCACAGAAAAATTGTTTGAATTTGAATGCATTTTAGCTGTTCAAGTGACAATTTAACATAGTCTCAGATACTCCAGAAATGTAATATTTTTTTAATTCTTTGTGTTAAAAGCTGTGGAAGTGACCACAATGACTCTGTCTGTGAAGGCATATCTCTGGCATCATCATTCTACCACTAACTGGTGTGTTTGCTCTTTGCTCTCTTATCATTATAATGGGAAGGAATGAAGACAACACAACAATCCAAAGCTGCTTCTTAATCCCACACATGGGGCTACACAGCTTTCCTTGGCATTGCTTGTGTTGAGTAGTCATAGAAAAATTTTTCAGGAAGATACATTATTTAAAACTGAACAGAAAGTCCTAGTAAATCTTTCCTTTTGAGAGATTTGAGAATGCAGGATCTAGTAAATCAGCTCATGGAAAATGTTTACTGATTATGTAAAAATAACTCATCCTTCATCCTCCGAAACTTTAAACAGGAAGAGTTCAGCCTGACTCTCAAAACAGATCAGAGACAGTAAACAGGCATGCTTGGAAACCTTTTCTCTCTCCAGCTCTGCATAAGAGCCTACCACTTTCTTAGCAGTGGGTCCAGTATAGATGATACTCTAAAAACAAAAACTCAGTAACCAAGCACTGTTAGTACAAAAATTTGAAGACAAAATGCCATGCAATTCAGTGTGATCTATAAAAAAGCCAGAGCCCTTAAGCATCTTCCCTACATCTAAGAAAAGCAATCAGGGAGCAATTCCCAGCTCTCAGGTACCTGGATATATTTCAGTTTCCTCTGGGAATCAAATCAAGCACAAACTATATCAACCATAGAAAGGAAAATAAGCAGCAAAAGACCTGCTCTACATTTCTCATATAAGTGGAATGCATTATAGCATTGAGCTGCCTTGCAGTCCAGGCAGTCTGAGATAGTCACCTGTCCTCACCTCCCCTGCCTATCACTCACCTCCTTCCCTTCCCTGTTCCCCACCAGTCCCTCTTCATAGTGAACCTTCTCTCTGTCTTTGCTGTTCTGCCTAATGCCTTCTCCAACCAACAGTATGTCATTCAAATGTGGGGAAAAGGAATACACCACAGACAGGCTCTGACTCCTGCAGGCTGGAGCTCTGTTCATGGGCTACTGTGGTTATACCTGCCTGCTCAATGTGTGTTGCATCTACCTGGAGTGTAAACCCTTTGGAGGAGGAATGACTCATCACAACTGAAGTTATGAAGACTGTTTTTACCTGGTCCACAAGAAACAGCATGTCTGTGCCAAAATAGAAAGCATTTTACCTTGCATTCTGTGGCCCCTAAAAACTGTGTCTGCTTCTTCTCCAGCATTTCAGAAGAAGCCAGAGTCCCTTTGGTCATACTCAAAGCGAGTCACTAATGATACAGTAATTATCCTGTCATATAGGCTTGTAATATCTGTGTTGACTATGCAGACACACAGTATGTTTGTTGTTTAGTCATCACACACAGAGGAAGTGAGGCTAATTATGTCACGGGGATATTTTTAAAAATAGACATTTACATGCAAACTATTTTCAACAACAAATGGTGTTGCTAGAAATAATAATGAGAATTATTTGGTTCTATCATCCCATCAAAATGGAGTCTACCCCCTCTGAGTGTAAACGCATCTGTGCCACCTACACAGCTGCAGTTGTTGTAAGGTGTGTTGGGGGGGGGGGTATGCAATTACAGCTCTGTGGTCTTGTAGCCTAATCTGCGATGATGGGTGATTTAATCTGCCAGTGCGTTTCAGCATAAGACCAGAAATGTGGGTCTCACATATTTGTACAAGCTGGCTTGATGTTACTTGCTCCTGGGAGTTTTGTTTTTACATATCCTCCCTTGTAAGGATAATAACATTGGTGAGTTTCTGGTAACAGTAACCTTTCCCCTTTTCCTGTTGCCATAGTTTGTTCCTATCCTGTCCCCCAAAGTCTGCATTCCATACATTCATTAAACCTCTACTCTGTCATAAAGTAGGTTGTTTTCCCAAATCCTTTACTTCTGAGAAGTGTAATTTCAGGCTGTATCTCTTTCCTTCTGAATGTTTCTAAACTCATTGTCTCAAACCTGGCATAGGTTGTCATCTCGAAATTGGCATAGTAATCTGAGCAAGGGAGTACCCTGTGGTAAGATACACTACATCGGGGAAAGGAAAACAATTCATAGTTTCACAAAACCCTCCATCTTTGTCTAACACTAATACCTATTACTTTATTCCTGAGTGATTCCATTATAACAGGATGGCTGGGGTTTTTTGTGATTCAATACTGGCAGTCGGTGTTGGAACATATTGAACTTGTAAATCCCTGACCTTCAATAAACACAGAGAGGATGATAAATTGCAGATAACTAATCACGGAAGCAATACCTATGATGTCATTGACTCCTGCTTATTTGTCTGTAATTTTGGAGGAATTTCTTAAATTTGTGTTCCTATGGCTTGTTTTCCCTTATTAGATGGCCTCTCTGATAACAGAAGTTAAAGTAAACCTGTTATAATAAATAAAAACCAAACAAGTCTATAAACAATAAGATTATAAAGTGTAGAGAAAGAGATTGATGATAATTCTAGAAACATAATGACCTGATTCAGTCTGACCTGAATATTGTGTCTAGTTCTAGTCACATAGAATTACAATGCAGAGAGCAAGAAAAAAAGTCTGCCAAAACTGTCAGGAAAATTAAAAAATATTGCTCACATCAAAGGGCAAGAAATTGTAACATCAGTTTTAAAGTTAAAACAAATAAGAGATCTGCTAAAGATACATAAACAAACAACTTACAGAAAGTAGGTGCTCTTATTTACTGTTTCTCAATATAAGAACAATGACACATTCAGTTAATTAGGAAAATGGTTTAAAAATACATCACAGAGAAGTAGTCTTTCATAACAAGCAGAAAAAAAAATCTATTGAATTTACTGTATTGTTTTAAATCTGAGATTCGGTGGAGAATACGGATATTAGGAAAGCCTGTATCTATGTAAGCAAGAATAAAGAAAAACAATGAAATATTCAGCAGTGCTTGAAATATCATATGACAGGACTAGTTTACTCCTCATTTCCATTATGAATAGAAAAGAATAGGACCATCTGAGACAGCCTCTGATTTGGACAGCTGGATACTGCTGATATTCTGCAACAGTAATAATTAGGAAGGAGAAATGTCACTCTTTAAACACATGTCAGTATAATGCAAGTCATTCCTTGGAATGCCATAAAAATTCTAATGAAGAGAGCTGTGAATGAGCAAGAGGAACTATAAAAATCACAATTTCCAGTGTTTATTGAAGGCTGTGTGCACAGCCCTGGTTTGTTTGAGCCTGAACTTTTAACAAGCATTTTCCTTCTGGAGTTGATGCTTGTGCAGTCTCATACAGAGAGAGTGAGCGCACATCCAATATTTACTTTGTGCATCAAGTGGCCTGGCCACATCCTCACTGCCCTGGTGAGTCACTTCACCAGGCTGTCCCTTGTTGAAGTGCACTCCATGGCTCTCCAGGCACCTTCTAATGGTCATTAGACCACAGTTTGCCTTGGGAGATTTCAAACATGACACCTTATTGCATGGGTCCTCGTAGCTTTCCATGACCAAGTTTTTCTGGTAAGTGCCTCACCCTGTCTTCTCTGCATCACGGATATCTTTCAATCCCCTCATGCGGCTCTGCCTGATTTACTTGCTCTTATATCACTCATGTGCTATAGCAAAAGGTCACATCACTGGGGCCAGGGTTAAGATGTATAATTTAAATTCACCTGATTCACCTGGAAACAGACTGGAAGCATAAATTTAATCATAGAACCATAGAATTATGGAATGATTTGAGTTGGAATGGACCTTAAAGATCATCTAGTTCCAAACCCCCTGCCATGGAAAAGGCACAGGTATATGCATGGCATGCCCTGACTGCTGGGACTCCGAAGTCATGGTTATCTGCAAAGGTCACCTAAATTATTTTAGTCCCTCTACCAATAGCACTGACTCCAGTAAAGCTACAACGGCTCATGTCCTTCCTGACTGAGACTATGGACTGTCTGCCTGGACCAATTAAGGGACACCAGCAAACAGCACAGGCGAAAACACTCCCTTGAATAGATCCCTCCTCTAAACTGCACTTGCTTGCACTTGCTTCATCCCTAATGGTCACTAAGTAAGAGCAGGGTTGTTGACAGTGCTTGAACTACTTACCCCTCTCAGGATGTGACACAACGGGGGCATGGCTCAGGAGACAGTCCAAGCTGAGTCTGAAAAGGACATTTGCTAGACAAATAGATAGTGGGAAGGACACTGTGAACTCCAGACCTTTCAGACACATCTGGTTCCCAAGAGGATCCCACAGGTTCCTCTTAGGATGTCAGGCTCTGTAGAGGGCTGCATCATTTTTGTGTTCCTGTGAAGAATATATTCAGACAACAAAAATTATGCATATATAAAAAGGAATTTTTCTTATTTTCTTCCTAGGGAGGCAATCCCTGTGATGGGGAGTGTTGTAATAATGTCATTTTGGGCTGAGAAAGCAACACTTGACCCTGGATATGACCTATCTGCCTCCTCTAAGAAAGGCAGAACGGGATCATGTGAGGTCCAACAGAGACTACAGATAGGGATATGACCATTCTGAGTACACTGCTCCATAATCCTCCTCCTGCCCTGTGGTAGGACCCTGGTGTAGTCCCTTCAAAAAGTCAAGACAAAATTTGGATGGCTCAGTCAGATATACACAGAAATGCATCATCCTGTATTATTAAGGCAGTATGAAAATTGTTACATGACATGTAAATAAGAAACCAAAATCTGGTTCTCTGCTGCCTGTTAAGAGTTTACTTAGAGGAAAATGTTCTTTCATTCATTTTCTGTGACTAAGAGTGCACCATCTGTAGCACAGAACACGGGAGATGTGGTGTACAAAGTTGAGGGGAAAGGTGAAGTGAATGCCAGAGATACTCCTGAACAGCACTGGAAATTCAAAGTGCAGCATGTTATCAAAAGGTTGTGACTCAGATGTACCAACAATATGAAGACTGTGTTAGGTAGAAAAGAGGAATATCCCAAGCCAGACAGAGTCTCTGTGGGCTTTGTTCCCTCTGCATCATCTTAGGGAGAACCAGTGAGGTTTTCTGGAAACTTTGGCTTTCATGAGAAACAGCAGAAACATCAAAACCAAAAACTGGTGTGGACTCACAGTGTGTGTAGACATTCCACTTGGTGCAAAAACCCCCCAAACATAATTGACAGAAGGTCTTGATCCTACATCCCAAATGAGCTTTCTGGTTAGTGGGCTGTCAGCCTTTCCAAACAGTACTGTTTAATTGTATATGTGTAAAGGGAAAATACCTACAGCAGGACAGATGAACAGACACACATCACAACATAAGTGAATGTGCAGTTCTTTCTCCTAGACTGAAGACTGAAGTCTAGACCATTGTTTAATTCAATCTGAGCAAAATATTGAAACAGTAAGTTCTCCTCCCCAGACTCAGTAAGTATCTTGAAAGGCTATGTTCCCAAGGAGCTGGAACATGTCTATGTATTTTTCCAGTGAATGAGGTTTTGCATTATACCTAGGACATTGCACTGTTCTTAGGGATTGCATTATTCCTAGAACAGGAGTATACTGTTTTAAATGTATTGCACTGAATTTGAGAAAAGACTAAAAAATTAGTAGTCCTGACAGTGAATATATCTAGAAGTTTCCTGAACATTGTAATATCCTAACTTGTTACTCAGAGATCCACATTTCGATAGAATAAGTCATTCAATTCTACTTATTAGTGTTGGAGGTTTTTATATCTTAATCAAATGTAAAAATTCACTATAGTTAGCTGTAGCTTCCTCACCCACCATGTCATTTTTGGGTTTGTGCAGAATCTCTAAGAAGTAAAGCTGTCATTGCCATCTAGTGTCTTTAGAACAGATTTCTGGTAACTGTGCTAAGAAAAAAAAAAGTGTTTTCATTAGAACGAATTCCTTCTCCAGTTTCTCAGCTAATAGTAAATTTCATGTAGTTCATAAAAACTCGTAAACTTTGGAAAGTTTAAAAGATGTTTGCTTACTTTTTTTCTCTCCTGGAATACTTTGCATCCTCTAAGTCCAACTTGTTCAGGATCATGTAACCAGGAGAGAAACAAGCCCTGAGGAGCATCTGACAGATTTGTTTTCCAGCCCTTATCTTTTTTCTCCCTTCAAATGACACATTAATCAATAACACTTCATGTACTATTAAGTGAATTTGTGTAGTTCCACATAAAAACTAGGAACTTGGTGTGAAGTTATTAGTTCTGTCTATATTACATCCTGTGAGACATCTGTCTCAGCCTCTCATGGTCCTTTCCTCACAACATCTCAGGAAAACAGTCAGTTGAGTCTCTCCCTTGGGAAAAAGACATTTCTTTTCATTTCTTGATGGTCTTGGGAGATATCCCATCAGGTCCCCACGAGGCACCCATGCAACGTTATTCTCATGTGAGGTCAGTGGGTCCCAGAGCATGGACAACTGTGGAGAGTGTTCCTTTCTGACTGACAGCAGCAGCAGGATCCCTCTGGCTCTGATCTCAACCTCCCACTTCCACAGCACAAGCAGTATTTTCCATTTTTTCTCAGCTAAATGCCAGGAACTGACAGCCTGGTACTTTTCTCAGCTGAGGTAGAGCTAACCGCAGAACAGCTCCCTCCTCTTGCTGGGGATGCAGACGCAGAAACTGGAGCTGTGCTTGGACATGTGCCAAAGCCTGCTTCCAGTCAGCCGAGCAGCAAACAGGAATCTTTCTGTTTGGGCTGGGTAGCAGCTGGATGTGATTGTGCTGACGGCTTTTGAAGGTCTGTTTTTTTGAAGGTATGTTTTTCTCCTGCCAAGTGTTTAATGTTAACAGAAATTTGCATAGATATGAAAGACATTCACTGATATCTCCTTGCTTCCCTGTCCACCTTCGCATTCCCTTATCCATTGTGGCTCATGTCCTTTGAAATTCAGAGGACTCAAACTCAACAACTAGCATTTATGGAAGACTCCTTATTATTTTGACACAATTTTCCAGCAACTCTTTATACCGAGAATAACAAGGACTAAGTTTACATGTCCAGACCCTTATTTCATTGCTGAGTAATTAAGTTAAACTGCAGCCCAATAAACATCATTTTTTTCAGGCATACTGTGGCTGTCAAAAATGATTTTTATATATAATTGAACCAATTTATGTTGTTAGGCACTGACTTTTCCTTTAGCAGTTTTATCAATATTTTGTCATAGAACAGAACTTCGATTTTAGTCCACTTTAAGTTTTTCCATTTGTAAAGCTTTTTTTTCAACTCTATTTCTGCGCATTTCTTTTAAGCATAGAGAGGTCTGGAATTCATTAGATCACAGGTTTATGTTCAGAAGAGACCTCTCAATCTATTAGCTTATATCAACTAACCATCTGTGTTGTGTAAATTACAGAATTAACCTCATCTAGTGGGTAAGCCTGGTAATTTGGGTCTGTTTAAAGGTATTAACTGTTGGTGGGCTTTGCTTGGCAGGCCTGGCTGACTGATTAAGTTAGGGGTTGGTTTTGAGAAGGCAGAATAGGACAATGCAGTTTCAATTAATTATGAACGTTTAACATTCAAATTAACATGGAACTGATTTTCCCAGTATTTCTTAATTTCTTGTTCTTTCTGTAATGATAAGGACTAAATCCAATTTTATTCTTATTTTGCAGATTTCAGGAGTCTTTCCTTTTTTCTCTCTTTCTGTTTTTGTCTCCCCCTCTTTTCTATAGAATGAATTTCCTTGGAGGAAAAAAAAAAATCTTATTTTTAAATAGAGGTGAAAATTTTAATGAATAAAATGCACAGGTTAGTGTTCCTGATTTCTTTTGTCCAATATCTCTATCGTTTATGACAGGCAGAATATGAAATTTTAATTTAAGTACTTACACAATGTCAGTTTATTCCTTCAGTTTATTTAATATTATTTTTTAAAATCAAAAAAATATTCACAGTCCCACATAATTTCCATTGATTAAAAAACCAAACCAGACCAAAAACTTACAGTGTACTGAAGAAATTGATACAGATATTAAAAAAGTAACATACATGAAAAAATATATTCTTTTCAATATTTTGATTTGGATGTTCAGGTTCTTTTCTGGCACTGCTAGGCATAACCTCTACAAACAACACTTCAGTTTACATCAGCTGAAAACATGGGCTGTGATACCAGACATAGCATCATGCAAGTCTTCAACCTGCATGATTCTGTCTCTTGTTGCTGCTTCTTTCTAGTTCCTCCATTATCATCCAGGCTGATGATTTCTGCAGAGTGGAGTTTTCCCTTTTCCTGTTTTCTACCTCCTTTGGAATGGTGCCTCACTACTTCTGTACCTTTTCCTTGTTCTAGAGATGACACGGGCATTGACACCGGCATCTGCTTCCAATGGCACATTCCCAGTCATACTGGGATACTTTCAAATACCTTTGAATTCTCTAACTCCATGTTTGTGGTCTGGTGTTACCTGCTCAGGGAGTCACCATGCAGTCCTCACTCGTTCACTACACACCTGAATTCCTAGTACATTAAAAGGAATTTCAAAAAGAGATGAAGGATTACTTTATAATGCTCCTGGGTTTATCAGGTTTATAAGGTGTATTTCTTGGGACATGCTAGGAGATCCTTGAAAGATGCTAGACATGCTCAGATTACCAGGAATTAGTAGTGCTCATGATCACATGTGATGTATCCAGCATCTCCCTTCAATACTAGACAAAATTTAAGTGGTGCAATGCCCCTTGAAATGCTAGTGATTTATTTTCTCCTTTCCTATTAAGTTAATTCAGTTCCAGACTGGCATGCAGCTGTATAGTTTCATATATACAGTATACATTTGGTGGTAGGAAGCCCAGTGCTTGCTCACGGAACCTTGCTGTTCTCTAGTAAACCTGTATACCCACATTATTATTATTTCCATGTACTACAAGCTGCTCTGCAGCCTATGACATGGCACACAGATGTGATTAGCACCAAAAGAGGGAGTTAGTATGCAGGACACGGACAATTCTTTTGCTCCAGATGCTGTATTCAAACTGCAGTGATCCATTGAAGAAGTAGAGATAACCTAAGGAAAAGGAATGTTAAAATGAATTAACACAGAGAAAAACAGTGTTGTCATATTAAAATTATTGTTAAAATAGAAATTATCTTATTTGTCTTCATTTTTAGTGAGTATCTAAAATGCAACATTTTAGTATTTAGAATGTTGAGCTAAATTTTTTAAAGATCCTCATTCCATTTGCCAGATCTGGATCAGAGTTTTAAAATAACTGATATTCTTTAATCTTGTGTCAAATTCTGCATCTTATTACCATACAGCACTTGCTTAAGAAAATACAGTGTTTGCATGTAAATGGTTAAGACTGACTTGGAAAAACTCCTTGAAAAGTTGGATAGGAATGGGCTCCATTTGAAGGAACATTATAATACTTCTGTATTATACTTCTGTATTGTGTATTAGATTAGAAAATTGATTCAGCCAAGAAAAGAAGTGTTGATGTGAAAAAATCAAAATTACGAATGACAGAGTTTTCCACAGGACATTAATCTCAAGTTTCAAGGGCAACAGATTGTAATCAAGTTTCATTATCAGATTATGTACCATTTCTTTCATAGACTGCATCCACTTTATCACCAATTCCTCCAAATTCTTCCTCTATCAGCCTGGGGTAGCCTGCTTCCATAACCTCTGCCTCTTCATCATAACTATATTAAACATAAAAGAAAAAAAATCAGAGGATTTAAGCAGCCTGGGAGTTTGATCCGTATCCTTTATGTGTTTTGAAGTTACTCACACCTGAAGCAGCCATCAGCCTTTAGATGCATGCAATAAGGAAACTCAGGGCAATAAACAGGGCACACCTCTACCAGAAGTGGAATAAACACAAAACTAATAGCGGTACATTTTCAGAACTGATCTATAAAGTATGTATTCCATGGAGATTTTTGTACCTGGATGTACTGGCACTACAAGCCTTTCCTAAGGCTGCTGGCACAGAGATACTTTGAAGGGATGGTGGAGCCTTAATTATGCATGAGACATGGCTGTGAGCTGCACTCATAGAAAAAAACAGATACCCTGTGGTGGGACAGATTTCATACTTGCAAAGTACTGATACCATTTCATGTCACACAAGGAACTCAAGGAAGCAAGATGGGAATTTTGTCTTGCAGACATGACCACATCACAAATTCTCCTGGATCAGAGCACTTTATTCTCCTTTCTTTTCTTTCACTCATTCAGCTTTTAAAATCTGTGCCCATATGTTTATAAAAGTCTTGCATATACCTTTACAAGATATTGTACACAGCTATCGCAACAATGAAAACCACAGACTGGAAATGTGAGCCAGAGCCAAGTTCCTGATTTGAACCAGCTGGCTGGTCTTTTGATGCATCTGGACAGGTTATGACTAGGGACACCAATCCAACTTACCTCCAGTACTTATTTCCAGTAAAAAAGAGAGTCTTGCCAGTGTCTTTAATATGGACTGCTGCATCTATTCTTTTCATTTCTTTTGGGAATCCCATTTCATATATTTTTTTAGGAAAGTCTTCAACTATATCATAGCCATTCAAAGCCCAGACTTTCTTTCCTGAAAATGAGAACAAAGCATGGGTGAGTCTTTTGTAAAGACACCTTTGAGAGCAGAATAAAATGAGGATGCTGTGACGCCTATTTTTATACAAAAATAAATTTTTATGTCACATACTTTGAAGGTATTAGACTATTTATGCTATGATCTTATGCATCTTAACTTAGTTGTACATCTCCTAATTCACTGAAAACTGTATCGATGTGCATGAGGTGAAACCAACAGTTTGTTTTTCAATCAAGGAAGGTAGGATGTTTTGTTCTTACCTTTACACCACTTACTGAGCTTAATTAAACATTTACATTTTTCTGCTAACAACAACATTGAAAACTCACCCTTAAACATGAACACAAGATCTTTGATGGGATTTTCATAAGCTGCATCTATTTTATTTGGAAGCTCTGGCCAAAATGACTTAAGTAAAACCAGTTCAGCCTCAACCATCTGAGGGTGCAGTCTCCAGAAAAACCTAATATAGAAAAAGAAAACATACTTTATGTTTCTTGTCACACCATAAAATAGAAGTATCTTTGATGTACTATAGTAAAAATCAGTTACTGATGAATTACTGTTTTTTTCATAACATAGAATATTTAATACATAGAGCTCCTTGTAGACCTTTCTTCATAGTCATCTAGTTGCAGATAATTCCTGACACTCCCACAGTGATCATCTCAAACAATAACAAATTTAGAATATGAGAAACACAGGTATCCCATGTAAAGTTTCTGAAGGCAGTACCCAAATAAATGTTAGTAGATTTGTCCATGATGAAGAAAGTCCCGCGAAATGAAAAATGTCTACAAAAAGTGTCGGTTTTCAGCCATATTATCTGCACTTCAAACTACTGGGCTGTGAAGCCTGCAGTTGTATTATAAATCCTGCCTAAAAAGATATATGATGTAGTTTCTTAGAGACATCTATATTGATTTGTGATCTCTTAAATTTACGTTCACTAAAATCTTTACTAAAAAACTGAAATGGTGTTTTTGCTTCCTCAAAATTTTATCCAGTACCCACCGTCTGTAACACGGAAATCTCTTTACCTGTCCTTGAACACCAGCATCTCTCCACGGAGTTCTGTTATTGCATCAAGTGATAATTCTACATCACATTTCTCTGGTGTTTTGGGATGTTTTGGATTGGGATCTTTGTCTCCAGCACCTAGAACCATACCATATGATATAAGCTTGACAATGTTATTTTCCTTCTGTTGTTCACGATATTGAATAGGACATGGAAGAGTTCCCAAAGAGTATGATAAATATAAACATAATGTGCAAAGCATTTATGCCGGGGAAAGTCTGTTCTCTCTCTTCTCTAGCCAAATACATTCACAGACTTTGCAATTCAACTGTGCTGCAAAGATGTTAAATAGGCTGTCTTCTGTATCCCAAGTTTTGAAGTTCCTCCCAAATTTTTATTCTTTCTATGATGAAACATGGATAGTTCAGTTTCTCCCTTTAGACTCAGTTTTGCCTTCTCTTTTGAGGCAGGTCAAAAGTATAAAAACTCTCTCCTCCACCACCTACTACCAGAGGAGACAGCACAGTGACCAATGGTCCTCTGCAGTATTACTTCCCTTTTTTTCTTTCTGAACTATTAAACCTAAACCTCTTCTGTTTCAATGAACTGGTCTTAAGCAGTGATCACTGTTGTTATTGAGCATCTGCAGCTCTATAGTAACTGTGCAGTGCATCTGTAACAGGTTATAATGATACAGGAGATATATATTATACAGACTTACCATAGAGCTCTTGGATCCCTTGCACATCATCATCAGGAAGAACAAAACCAGTTTTTCCAGTGTATGTGTAAATTGGAAACATCAAAGCTCCAGGGTCTCTAGAGTGTTCAAGTCCCAGTGAATGACCAAATTCATGGGCAGCAACAAGAAACAAGTTATAGCCTATAAAAAAACCACAGCAAAAGTAAATGTATATCTCCGTGCATCCCCAAAGGGGACTTGGAATAATCAACTAATCTTAACACTGTGCTTTAACATATGGGACAATGAATGAGACAACTGAATAAATGGAAAAATTATGAGTAATTCATAAAATCATAGAATGGTTTGGGACCTTAAAGATCACCTAGTTCCAAAACCCTGCCACAGGCAGAGACACCTTCCACTAGAGATAATTGCTTGCCTTTCTCAAACTGCCATGGATTCTGCATTAATAAGGGCCTAATTGATTTAGTATCTCATAGCTGGTGGTTAGACTAAATCTTATTTGACAACATTGCTATCTAGGCAGATTTAGATTTCTAGAAATTTCTTAGCAACACAGGAAAGTTCTGGGGTGAAGTCTTGGTCCTACTCCAATCAAGAACATTTTTTTGTTGGGAATTCATCTGCAGTAGAAAATCCATATTATTTTCAGTATTGCAGAAATTAGTTTTAGTGGCAGGAGGGTGAGTTAATCCAGTGCTGAAAAAGAATACTTTTTTTGGTTGTTTTTATATTAAAGCTCTGTCTTGCATAGGCAAGGTGATGAATTTTCAAGGTAAATGCAAGCCAAAAATTTGCAGCTGAGTTTTGTCTTTTCTATAGGCTTCAGTAAGGCAATTCGCATCAGTCTGCAATCAGAACTAGCTGACCTTGAGCTCAATGAAATGCCAAAATTACAAAATCCCTTGTTTGTGGCATTTTTCTAATCACTTCACTTTGGAGGTTTATATCTTAGAATTTATGCCAGGCACATGTAAAACTTCTATTTATGACTGGAGGTTAAACCCAGCTTTCTATGTGTGAACAGTGAACATAATGATGAAGAAACAGTAAACAGGCAAAACAAACTGCTCACAGATATCAAACTGGGAAAAATTCTCCATCTATCACCATTTCAAATAATGTCAGGACTTTCTGTTACCTCTAGAATCATCTGACCAAGTTTCATCATCATCAAAATGGGCATCTCCTCCATAGTCTGGACCCGGGGGAAAAGCATGAGCCAGTAATCCAGATGGCCCATCAAAAGGATAAAAGTCACCATGTTCTACAAAATAAAATTCAAAACAATTGAATTAATTGCCCCATCTTATTTCGAGGAAAACTACTATAAAGTAAAACCAATTGGTTCTGTGTTACCTTTAGTGCCAAAGGAGATCATGATATCAGCTATACCGCTTCGTATTCTGGTGAAGTTCAGTGGTGTCACATCAGACCAAACTTTAAATGCTTTTTTGAAAGCTCTATCTACTTCAGCACGTCTCAGATCTGAAGTGTAATTCATAATTCTGTCAAACAGATTAATATCTCCAGTTAAACTGCATGAATTGAAGAAATGTGCAATGCACTTCTATCTGACTGTACACCTCATTAAAAGTTTATGCTTCTTTCTTATGTTCTTATCACATAACAAAGAGTTCGGCAACTACATACAGTATTAAAAAAAACCAAAACAAACCATTTCTATCTCTGTTAATATAATTCAGAGACATTTAAAATGATCCAACAGCTTTCTTTAATTAATTTTTTATGCATCAGGAGATATAGAAAGTAACAGATATATTTGGTATTAAGTCAGATCATATCAGTAACTTCAAACTTTTTTTCATGTCATATAAAATATCTCATGATCTTCACTTCCTGAAGAAACAAAATATAATCCAAAGAGATTTTTATAAACTAGAATCATCCATATTAAATTAATATTTATCACTAGATACCAAACTAATAGAGTTCAGTGATTTCGTATTTGGAACTGCTAGATAAACTCAGGTTGCAGCTAGCCAAAACCACGGGCTGACAACCTTGCAAAATTAAAGGAGAAGGAGCTACCATGTGAACTTTCAGCACCTTCACTTCCTAAGGTCAACATTCAGAGGTCATGGTACGGTGATTTGTCTGACCAAACATAGATATCTCCACCTAGAATGTGAAATGGAAGAGCCTGCTCTCACAGCCACATTGCAGAGACTGGTTTGCATGTACATTGCTTTGTCTGGGACAAGACCTATGTGAAGCAGACACTAAACCAGGTCCAAACAAAGCTAAGGAGTGACCTAGAGAAATGCATGATCTTTAGTCCCTACTCTTCTTTCATTTGGATGGATGTGTCTGGAGTGTCTATAAAGAGGCCAGATAAGGAGTTACTAACTTACACCACACCAACTTTCCTCAAAGTACAAATGTAACAAAGTACAATGGAAAAAATTAATGTTTACTTCTTTGGGCTGCAGTGTGGACTGGGGGCACCTTTCCAAAAGTGAGGCTGTAAGGGTTTTAAACTGCAGCATTATTTTATCAAACTCAAATGTGTCCTTCTTACATCAACCTCACGTACTATAACCTATTGGACAAGGCACCTAGAAAGAAGGTAATAACAATAATAACACTCAAAATACCGTGCATTTACCTGTATGTCAAATTCGTTTTTGACCATTTGAGTTTTCTAGGGAAAAAGTTATATTCCCCCACATCTGGGACACCACATCTTGGTTTCTGCATCAGCTCATATGTTTCTTCATCTAGTTTGCCTGTCACCTCCAAGCCAAAAAAAGCTTGCATTTCCCGAAGTTTAGATGCAACTGTGTTACCACTCTTTCTTATTATGCCGGCAGGATTCGGACGGAGGTCATAGTGAGTCCTGAGATAGCGCTAAAGAGGGGAAAAGAAGTAATAAGACTAGTTTCCAAACAGTTGTAACTACACAACTTACTATTTATTAGACATGTGAATTAATTATTTTGTACTGTACCTCTGCAAACTGAAGGTCTTTCTCTGTGAATTCATGGCTGTCTTCGAGGGGAATAGGGATTGTCAGGCAAAAGGACAAACTCAACAAGAAAAAGAAGACAGCTGAAAGTCTTGATTGCATCATATTGGGTTTCTGAAGTCTGAAGCCCTGATGTTTCAGAGAGCAGTTACCTTTACTTTTATAGTCCCGGCCCAGTGAGTCACTCCTTAGGGACAAGTTAGAACTTCCTTGTCACTGGAAGTAAACATGCTTAGATGGCTGGTTTTTCTCTCCTCCCCAACACTGTGGTTTAGGCATCCGTTCTCCAACTGAGGGCTCTGAAACTGTATCCTCATATAAACATGAGGTCTCTGAATATTGACATAGATTGTGGGAAGAAATGGGCAGAAGCAAACCACACTTTTTGATTATTTTGCAGTAACTTACACTGGCAATAACTGGCAATAATGCTGCAATAACTTACTCTTCTTTGCTAGAAAAATTGCGTTTTACTATTTGATAGACAATAAAAATATAAGCTTGATGATTTTTAAAAGAAATTCTGCAACTTTTTAGTAGTTACACTCATGCGACAGATATTTTTAACTGTCAAAAGAGATCACACATACTTCAATTGTTAGTAAATGTTGCCTTGGTTTATAAGAAATAACACTATAGAATATACAATATGAAATTATGTTTCTTTGTTTCTGTAAAGAACTATAACTCCAGAATATTAACACAAATTTTACTTCAGAGATCCTTAAATAGAATTACAGAATAATTTACCGCCTGTGATATACTAAAAACCAGAAATGCTAAATATCAGGAAATAATTTTGAATATTAAAAATATTTTAAAATATTTAAAACTAGTTAATACAATTAATCTCCCTCAAAAACCAGGAATTTAATTTACTTTATGAGAGGATCACAGCCAGAGATTGATGAGACAGCTACTACTCTGAGACAGGCAATTTACCAGCTACAGGTAACGAATCTGTGTGTCTAGAATAACAGAAAAACGTGATTTTGACTGATGAGGTGGATTATAGGATAAATCTGGCATTATGACAGAGATAGTAATTACTATACTTCCAAGCTTATTTCTCTCTCACCAGGGTCACTACAATCTCAGATTCTGCTAAAACCTGTATGCTGACAAGCATGGGTCCAAAGGGAGATGCTGTTTCTGCTGAACTCGCCTTCTTCTTTCATGAATGCCTTTTTTCCTGTATGGAAAATATGGAAAACCGCAGGCAGCTTTCTGGTAGGCGCTGGTACAAGCTTCCTGGAATACACTACCCTCACATGGATATTGCCTTGTTGAAAAAACAGGAAAAGGACACAACTCACTGAAGCTGAATGTGTAAAAGATTGATTTGTTGCTCAAATAATGATAGCCATTTGTCTTATGATGACAAACTGCAAAAGCAAATAAAGCTGAGAGGAATTTCTAGGCTACTTCTGCCTCACTGCCCATCTCAGCCAGGGCTAAATGTGGTTACACCAATCAGGAATAGACAACTTCTGTTAAAGCAGTTCATATATTCTCCTTTACATTGTCTGTCACCAGTGCTGAGACTTTTTTACTTTAGAAGTGGTGGCATAAAAGCTGTTAATTAGGTAATACCACCTTCTTAAGAATCACAGAATCACAGAATCAACCAGGTTAGAAAAAACCTCTGAGATCATCAAGTCCAACCCATGACCCAAGACCACCCTGGCAAGTAGACCATGGCACTAAATGCCACATCCAGTCTCTTCTTAAATACCTCCAGGGATGGTGACTCCACCACCTCCCTGGGCAGCCCATTCCAATGTCTGATCACTCTCTGTGTAAAGAATTTCTTTCTAATGTCTAATCTAAACTTCCCCTGGCACAGCTTAAGACCGTGCCCTCTTATCCTACTGCTGGTTGCCTGGGAGAAGAGACTGACCCCCACCTGGCTACAACCTCCTTTCAGGAAGTTGTAGAGAGTGATGAGGTCTCCCCTGAGCCTCCTCCAGGCTAAACAGTCCCAGCTCCCTCAGCCGCTCCTCATAGGGCCTGTGCTCCAGTTCCTTCACCAGCCTCATTGACCTTCTTTGGACACTCTCCAGCACCCCAGTGTCCTTCCTAAACTGAGGGGCCCAAAACTGGACACAGTCCTCAAGGTGTGTCCTAACTAGTGCCGAGTACAGGGGCAGAATCACTGCCCTGGTCCTGCTGGCCACACTATTCCTGATACAGGCCAGGATATCATTGGCTTTCTTGGCACCTGGGCACAGGTGTAGCACTGCAGGGGGTTGTTGTGGCCAAAGTGCAGGAATCGGCACTTGGTCTTGTTAAACATCATACCATTGGATTCAGCCATTTATCCAGCCTGTCTAGGTTCTTCTGCAGAGCCCTCCTACCCTTCAGCAGATTGACACTCCCCCTGAACTTGGTGTCATCGTCAAATTTACTAATGGTGGACTCAATTCCCTCATCCAGATCATCAATAAAGACATTAAACAGGACTGGGCCCAACACTGATCCCTGGGGGACACCACTAGTGACCAGCCACCAACTGGATGCAGCTCCATTCACCACCACTCTCTGGGCCCGGCCCTCCAGCCAGTTCCTAACCCAGCACAGAGTGCCCCTGTCCAAGCTGTGGGCTGCCAGCTTTTCCAGGAGTATGCTGTGGGAGATGTGTCAAAGGCTTTGTTGAAGTCCAGATAGACCACATCCACAGCCTTCCCCTCATTCACCAGGCAGGTCACCTGATCATAAAAGGAGATCAGGTTGATCAGACAGGACCTGCCCTTCCTAAACCCATGCTGGCTGGGTCTCATCCCTTGTCCATCCTGTAGGTGCCATGTGATTGAATTTAGGATGATCTGTTCCATAATCTTGCCTGGCACCGAGGTCAGGCTGACAGGCTGGTAGTTTCCAGGGTCTTCCTTCCAGCCTTTCTTGTGGATGGGCATCACATTCGCCAGCGTCCAATCATCTGGGACCTCCCCAGTGAGCCAGGACTGTTGGCAAATGATGGAGAGCAACTTGGCGAGCTCTTCCGCCAGCTCCCTCATCTCCCTAGGATGGATCCCATCTGGTTCCATAGACTTCTGAGGATCCAAGTGGCTCAGCAAGTTAGTAACTTCCTCCTGGATAACAGGGGGGCTTTTTGGCTCCAGCTGTCTACCAGCCCAGGAAGCCAGTTGTCCTGAGGACAACCTGTCCTCTTGTTGAAAACTGAGGCAAAGAAGGTGTTAAGTACCTCAGCCTTATCCTCATCTTTGCTAACTATGTTCCCCTCCATGTCCAACAAAGAATAGAGGTTTTCCTTGCCCCTCCTTATTCTACTGATGTATTTATAAAAACACTTCTTGTTGTCTTTAACAGAATTGGCCAGATAAGGTTCAAATTGTGCTTTTGCCTCTCTTATTTTCCTTCTACATGACCTAACTACATTCCTAAACACTTCATGATTTGCCTGCTTTTTTTTCCCCTAATTTCCTGCAAAATCTCCCTGTTCAGCCAGGCCAGTCATCTTCCCCACTGGCTCACCTTTCGACATACAGGGACAGCCTGCTCCTGCACCTTCAAGATTTCTTTCTTGAAGTATGTCCATCCTTCCTGGACCCTTTTGTTTTTAAGGGCTGTTTCCCAACGTAATCTCCAAACAAAGCAATTATAACAAAAACGTGTAACAGGAAGCTTTTCTGAAAACAACTTATCTTTGTATAAGAAGAGATGTGTAAAGTTAATCTTTGCTACTGTAGGAGAGTGAAATAGCAAGGGAAAAGAAAGTCCACCATATATCCACCAGATTCTGCAAGTGAGTAGAAAAACATACAAAGAGAAAAAGAATCAGGGAGTCTGTAACTATTTTGTCACAGGGAGTAAAATAAAATGCTAAACAAAATTGATTTCTGAAAGATTGTGTGCAATGAGCCATCTGAGAGTGTATTATGGCTGAATCACGTCTTCTGAACTTTCAGTTAAATCCTTTGGGAGTCTCGGACATGTAAATATACAGAATCCTATATGTTTTCTTACACATTTTATTGCTATTTATATTACACCAGTGGCTAGAAGCCTATACTGAGGCATGGATTTTTGTCTTCTGTAGACAACTGAAGAAACACTGGTGAAAGACTGTGCAAACAAGCAAATAAAAGGGGCAATGAAAATGAGCTGTATTCCCCCTTTTTTGGAGACAGCATCACAGATGTAGTGTATACTTTTTTTAAAGGAGAGACAAAAAGTCTTGACTGAGCTGGAAACTAAGTACAGACCTCTGAAGTTGCTATTAGTTTTGTATACAGTGACACTTTAAAGCCTCCAACAAGTGAAGTTTTTAAAACCAGAAATGATAAATGATAATGTCAAAGCCAGCCAGCGTTGGGCAGTGTAAGATATAAAATCTATGGCTCAGGTGATGCCACTGTCTGAGTTTAAAAAATGAAGAGAGGTGTAAATTAAGGTAAAAACAGTCAGCAGTGGTTCACAGACCTTGTGCTGACCCCAGAGCAAACAAGCAAGCATGGAAAGTTATATTTTGAAAGCACTGAAACCCACAAAACTGCTGAATAGTAAGATTTCAACAAGCATTGCAGAATTTCTGCAGTTCTGGCATCTTGTGGGTGTGGGTAGAGTTAGCTGGACTGATGGTAATTTTTCACAGGCACAGCAGAGACTGGAATAATCATGCCAGTTTTCCCCCCAAGGAAAAATGAATAAGGAGGGATGGGAGATGTGGCAAGAAGAAATGAAGCAGCATTTAGATATTATTTATTTGAAAACAAGAACTGTGCCAGCCATATGATTTCAACACATATTTTGCTACCGCAAATAATTGAAAGGTGTCATGTTTTGATTTACAGTCTGTGTTTGGTGCCCGAAATAGCACTATATAGTAAATGTGGCGAATGTTCTGCGACCCTGAAACAGCAGACACTTTACTTAAGACAAATAAACAACAGTCAATGGTCCCATTTGTTAATGTTTCTTACCAAAAGGTAGTTGTATTTCAAGTGGAACACTTCTAGTTCCCGGGGCTATGCCATCATATTTAGATCAGCTTCCTCTGGGAAAAAACCAAGTTATTCTGAGGCCCATCATGCAGATGGCTAAATGGAGTCCCAGAGTAGTTCCAAACACACACTCTGGCTCTGCCTCTCCAGGTGGGCCTCCATTTTTGGGACCTGTTGCAAGAAGGGGGCCAAGAGCTGGGATGACAAGGGATGATGTTACACCAACCTGACTCCTTTTTATAATAAACAGCAGCATCTCTCTGCCATTTTCTGGCAAAAAGATGCAATTGGGGTACCCAGAGTTATTCAATACAGTCCAGTGCCAGAAGCAAGAAACATATAAACATGTTTCCAAGAGGCAATGGCTCTTGTTTGAATGAGACTGTGCAGACCTGTTGATTCTATACCTGTTAAGTAATAACAAATCATAACAAGTACTGTCCTTACTGGACTTACACATGTCAAACCAGTGCTGTAAGGTATTGCAAGACAAAATGCAGCAGAGGAAGTGTGCAGGTTAATGATGTGGATTTTGAGGGGGGAGAGAAATTCTGTCTTCAGAACCAGTGATAAATATGAGAGTTGTGTCCATTGTTCACAGGATAATGATCTGTACTGAATGAGGTATTACCTGATACTTTCCAGATGAGTCATTCATTAAAACTACAGCCTCACTGAACTGTATGTCTGATGCCTGTTATTTTTCCAGGACAATACCTACTGGAATTTCCACCTGGGTGCTTATAAATTTCTTTTCAGGATCAAAGCCTCCCACATATGCACACAAGTAGTTCAGAATAATGTCAAATAAATTAAAAATTTGCACTGACATTATCCAAAAGCGACAGCATCACAAGCCCTAAGGACACGTGCTGGTCCTTCACAGAAATACACGGAAGTGAAGTTTACTGTAAATTTTTGATTTGTAAGGAGTTTTATGAATAAAACCATACATTTAAACACATTTAGAACAGGAAGTATAATTTTTAAAGCCCAGGTTTTTGCTTGCCAACTACATTCATGTTGTTTATACAGCTGGGTTTTTTAAAAGCAGTTTCTCAACTCCATTGCAAAAGCTCTTGAGAATAAGGGGCATCTAAACTAGAAGTCTGATGCATATAGTTTAAGCCAGTGCTGAGTTTAAAACGATGGTTTGAATTACTGATAAGGGATTACTAAAGGTAGATTTAAGAAAATTCCTGGTGCTATCTAGCAAAGTGCATGTTTTCAACTATGAAGTTACATGGCACTGAAATAAATGTCTAATCTTTTTCCATTACAAAGAAATATAATATAAAGGCGGGATGTACATTTAATCAAAAAACTCTCTCCCCCATATGGATTAAATTCAGAGTAGGTCACCAAATTGGTGGGGGCTGGAACACTTGCTCTGTGAGGAGAGGCTGGAGAGCTGGACTTGTTCAACCTGGAGCAGAGATAGCTTCAGGAAATCCTAGCAGCAGCCCCAGTGCCTATGGTGAGGTTTTTAAGGATCTGAAGTCAGGCATGTCACTGTGGTGAATGGCAAAAGCATGAGTGTCAGTGGGTGTTAACTGAAACAAAAAGGGTTCAGCCTGTCTATAAAGATAATCTTTTTCTCCATGAGGAGAGTTGGGCACTGGCACAGAGTGCCCAGAGAGGATGTGTAGTCTCCATTCTTTTCAACACCATCTGGGAGAAACCCTGAGTAGCCTGGTCTGACTTCAGAGCTGACCCGGTTCTGAGCAAGAGACTGGACCAGAGGCCACTTGAAGTCTCTTTCAGGCTGAATTATTCTGTGAATTTATACCTTAATATCAGTAACCAAACATCATAGGTATTTTGAAAACATTTTAGTGAGTATGCTCCTAAAGCTTCAGCATCCTCCAGTTTGTTTAGTCCACTTTTCTCTAGCCAGATGTGAAGTGGAATTTATTATATAAACAGATTAGAAAATATCTGTGCATAGTTGTGTCAGAATCTTTCCAGTTAATAAAAATTCTGACATCATGTGTTGCTTGGTTCCCTTAGCATAAAGAATGGAAATTCCTGTCTGAAAGTGAACCATGACAAATGTTCACTGAAAATTTCACAGAGCTTATGCCTTAAGTTGTGCTATTTCTTTATGCCTTTGTAATGCAAAATAATTTATAAAACCTGTTTAAAACTGACATGGAAAACTCTGGCTGTGAAAAATACTTCTACTACTGTCAAATAATGAGACTATTTGAACGGTTAAAAATAAGGTTTGTGTATTTGTGTTTTCCTATAGTTCTTGATGAGGAAAGAGGTACATTGAAACAATACTTTTCAGCCTTTTCTAAAAACTTTAAAAAATGCTATGAAACATCAAGATTTTCTCTGAAGGTTACTTTTCTATAAAAATTATTTGAAAATATTAAAATAACTCTGAATTAAACATTTTTAATCACTTCTGTTTAGGAAACATCACATGTAATAACTCCCAACTTACAGCTGAAAAAAATAAGGTTCTGTGGAGTATTAATCCATCACTGACTTCCAGAAACTGAAAGTCTTCAGACTGAAGAGAATGTTACAACGTGATAGATGTACTTTTGGTTGTTAGGGAATTTGACTAGGAGAAAAAATTTTACATCTATGCACCTAACAAAGTATGAAATTGAGGTTCACCCATATTCCAGATGAATACACTTGTCCTGTACTAAATGGCTGAATCAGTTCCTCTTGCCTTTGTGTGTGAAGGGATCAGTCCAGGTTTTAATCCTGTCTGATGGAACTACCTAATTAGAGAACAAAAATTTTATTGTACCATTAAGTACAAATATTTTCATTCAGTTTTGCTGCCCAGCACTTTGTTGACTTCTTTTGGCTGCCACTGCATACCGAGCCTTGATTTTCAAGTGGAGATTTATTCTTGTAGAGTTCACTCCTGCTCTTATGCAACAGTTTACCTTCCAAATCCCAAAGCGAGAAGGAATGTGAACTAAAAACAGAATCAAAGTTTACATGATTTCAGATTTTTGGTACCAAAAAAACTCTAGGAGTGCATACGGTCTTCTAACATTATTAAAACATACGGATTGTTTTACATTATTGTGTATTTTTAGCTGCATTCCTTCATTATCGTTTACAGGAAAAGAATAAATAACAGGAAGAAAAGATCAATTTCCCACTCAAAGCTGACATGACCAGAAAACCCTATGCGGCTAAACAAACTGTAAGTTAAATTATAGGATATATGATGTGTTGCACACCAGATAAATGTGTGGGTTTTTCCTAAGACTGTGTGAATAACTGATGATTTGCTAAGCTGGAATAAGAAAAATTAAAAAACTCACTTATTTGATATGAAGTTTTTTGTGTTCATCTTCTCAGAAGGAAAAAACATCTTTAATGAGAGCTAAGATTTAAGCAAAGCTAGTTTAAAACCCATGGGTAGTATTAGTAAATGCAGCCATAAGATCCAGGTAAGTGATCACTCGCTCTTTTTGGCACTTGTGAGACCACATCTGGAGTGCTGTGTCCAGGTTTAAACTTTTTAGTACACAGAAGAGGTTACCAAGAGGGTCAGGGGCTGGAGCACAGGATGTAAGAGGAAAGGCAAAGAAATTAGGGTTTGTTCATGCTGGAGAAGAGAAGGTGAAGGGGAAACTTTACTGCTACCTAAAAGTACCTGACAAGAAAATGCAGAGAAGATGGGGACAGACTCTCCTTGGATGTGCACAGAGAAAGGGCAGGAGGCAATGAACGCAAACTGGAACACTGGAAATTCCACTTGGGAAAATTTCTGTTGTCATGAGGGATGTAAAATGTTCGAATGGGCTGAAAACAGGAGAGGTTTTAGTTCTTTGTCCTTGGAGGTGTTCAGAATTCAAATAGTCAAGTCCATAAGTAACACGACCTCATTAAATATGAGCTGGGGTTGCCTGTATGACCTCTGAAGGTCCCCTCCAACATAAATTAACCTATATTTCTGCAGTTCTTTGAATGATGGTTGTTACTGATCCAGTAGATCATTGGAAGATCTTTCAGAAGGAACCTAAGTATCTTTAGATATGAGCTGCTGAGAAATGACACTCAGAACATTGCTCTTGGTTTGCTGACTTTTGTGAGTCTAGTCTGGATCACACTTCTTCCCTGGGTCAGATTTGTGAATATTATCAGATCCACTGAAATTGTAATTTTTTGTGAAAAAAAAATTGTATAAAATGGTTTTTTTTAGCTCTGAGTTTTCTCAGACTCAGTAATGAGTCAACGATAAAATTCTAAAAACTAATCTTTGAGCTTTAGAGTGTTTCACAAGCATTAGATGTTTAATCCTCATATATATCTATTACCTAATGAAGCAGTTTCATTCAGGGTATATAGTAAAATTGAGAATGATTGTTCCTAAACTTCAAAGTTATCCGTCAGTTTCAGTTCATTCATTTCTGACACTTTGTTAAGCACCTCAATTTGGTCCTCAAATCCAGGTCAATGAAAATTCACTGGTATATGTATAGAGGAGGATCCTAAAAGTTTTGGTGAAATCCTCAATAAATATTAATTTACAGACCAGTAACATCAGCATAAACCCATTAATGACAGTCACAGATTTGAAAAGCCAAATTCTAGTAAATGATGCTCAAATAAAATTTGCAAATTAATTCTTTAACCAGTAAATATGACAAAAGGGTATTCACCGCTAATGGTTTCCCAATGCAATCTCCATGTGATTGTAGCGTGTTGATATTACAGCTTCAAATCAATATCAATTTGACAATCCAAAATACATATATCTTCGGTAGGTTTCTCCCTTTAAATTCTATGCCAGGATCTCTACTGATTATTCTGTAATAAAGTAGAAATTCAACATTCTGTGATATGCTTAGCACATTCATTTGAGAAGAAAAAAAAGTCAAAGTGACAAAAAATTGTCCAAGTGGCTAAAAATTTATTGAAAATGATAGAAAAAAAGGCTTTGTAAGAGGGTAAAGTGTTCAAAATGGGCACCGTGTATATGAGAGTTATAAAATGGTTGGGAACATAAAATGAGTAGGTGTGTTGCCAAAGCTATCAGTTGTTATTGTGCCCACTCTAACCTAGGAGAATTGACACTGTTCTTCTGGGATCTGATAAGACTTGGCCTGATGGTTATATGAGTCGTCTAAAACTATGACTCAAGTCTGAGCCTGAAACTCAGTCAGTATTTTTAGATTATTAAAAAAATGGGGAGACAATTGAGGCAGGGAACTCCTTTGCCTTGTTTACCTAAGGAATGAGGAGTAAGGTGTTTTACAGACACTTGAAAGCAGAGGTCTTTTCAGTGAGTCACTAGTGGATTTTCCACAACAGCTATTAAACAATAACTAGAAGCATAACAGCAAGCAGCTCAATTCTTAAATGAGCTGCAAGTTAAAGGCCCAAATTAGTCTCTTCTAAATATTAAGTCTTTCTCCTTGAAGCAATACAGATTTCAACTCTGCCCACACACAATAGCGTGTTGTCGTTTTCTCAAATTCTTTAGCCAAATTACCCATTTGACATGATATTATTTTCAGTGTCCTCTTTTTCATGTGTATGGCTGCAGACAGGTGTTGCTCTGAACAACCTCTAAATCTCTTTGCGAAGAGTCAAAAACCCTGTGTTAAACTATCTGGAAGATATAGTTAATTTATTCACACAACCTATATTGAATATATATGGTAAAATGCAATCAACTTGCTCATTGTATCAGAATTGTTCCATAGTGCCAGGGCTCTGATAAATCAAAGATTTTTCTGATTAAATAAAAGATGTGTTTTCCAATAGGGTCCTATACAGACAGTAATAGTAATATGATATTTATTCAGATATTTAGATACTCAGATATTCAGTTATGTATTCAGAAGTACCTTGTGAATAATTTGGATATCTCTTCATGTCACTGGACTTGGTTATACAGACATTGAAAATTGGTAATGGGGAAAATCCTGCTCAGTTTGCCCCAAATACCTTTAATCTTGGAACATTCTGTTTAGAGTAAGCATTTTCTGTTTCTATAGCAGAATCTGGTGGTTCAGCCCTGACATTATTTATCACAGAAGCTGCAAAATACTTTAATCTGGACATTCTTTGCTGATAGCAATGAAGCTACAGAGATGTTGATTTCTCTGAGTTGCTGACAAGTACCAGGGGCTTTTTATTAAAATGTTTGAGTATTGCCTGACTCAGACTGAAACCAAAACAAACCAAGTCATCACAAGTGGTAACCTTACTGTCAGTCATCTGTATAGAGTAAGTGGTTAAATTCCTATGCAGTGATCCTTGTCTTGATTAACAAGGGGCAGACTTCCAATGCTAAAATGTTGAACCTGTACAGTTATAGGTTAAATCCCAAACCTGAGATGGTAGGACTGATACACATACTATTACAATGGGCATGGCACAGGGGAGAATGAATAATATACACTGTAATTATTTCCTCCTACTTAACCTGAGTTAATGATATTTTTGACAGCAGCATTTTAAAGATAGGTCAGTCATGTATTCTCCTTAATAAAAGCCAATAACCCAACAGTTATGAATAAAACAGTTTTTACAGTCTTTATACAGTAGCATCCAATTAAACAGTTAGTTGAGGGGACAAGGAACTTTCCTAAAACATTCATGTGCCTTGCACACCATATTTATAAATATATTAAATTTCCTAATGCAGAATGAAAGTTCCCAAGACTATCTCATTTTACATAAACTCAGATTTTAGACAGGCCTGGGATCTGAAAATGTATAGAGGTGAGACCAGGTTTGCAAACTAGAAAACATCCTATGATTTAGGCATTAAGAACACAGGGCATTCAGACGAAGCAGTGAAGAAAAGAAGGTAACAGTGTACAATGTTCATAAAGGGGCACAGACTCCTAGATGAATTAGTCTAATTAATTTGAGTGATTAATTTGAATGACTGTCATGGGACCAAGGGAAAAAGATTTGATGGAATTACTTCTTTATCCTGCTCCTGTGAAAGTTGCTACAAGTTGTCCCAAGTACAGTTCCAGACTCAAGCAGAGTTAAACAAGCAGCAGTCTTTCTAATGAATGTATTTATTTTTCCCACAAAAAGAAGACAAGGGAGAAAAGCTGATTTATGGGTTGAAACATTTTCCTCATGTATTCCTGTCTTGCCCTCCACATTTCTCTTGCAGGACTAGCACTTTTTGTATGAAATTATGTATACACTAATTGAATTTCACTGTGGAGGAGCATGTTAAAAATTGGGCTCTTTGAAAAAGATATAGCTCAAGAAATTTTGCTTAGTTAGGTATTGGAAAGTAAGTTAACAACCATTTATTGGTAAAAACCCCTTCCTAAATAAACACAAATATATGAATAATAGCAAAACACAGTGCAATTGTGGTTTTTATCTGAAGCCTCTATTCAAGAACAATTAATATTCTTATTTGTGTGAAATTATTAAAACTAAAAGGGAAAAAAGGGACAGTGGAAGGAAAACATGGCCCAAAATTTGGAAAAGTGAAATATCTGCAATCATAGGTTTCCTAGAGCTGATTATCCATATTATGTCAGGAAATGAAATTAAATAAAAAGTCCAGTAAACACAACATAACTCACATCCTGGTACTGAACTCGAAACAGCTAGAAATAAATAGAATAAGCAAACAATATTTAATGACACAGAAGATCCTGATTTCTAAGGTACCTTGAACTTGCTTTGTTTTGTCTTCCATCGGAATGAGTTTTTGCATTCCAGAGAAGAAATGTTTATTGCCTATTGCAAGACAAGACATTAAAAACATTGGATATGAAACCCCCAAATCTTACATGCAGCACTAGTCATCACAAATTAATGATAAAGAAAGGAAGTGAAACAGTCACATGTATAGCAGCAGAGCAGCTGTTACACTACACGGCAGTTCCTCTATTGCCAAGCCAGCGATGTACTTACTGGAGCACGTGTTATGAGTGGCTGTAAGTGCATGAAGTGCTCTCTCTCTAGGTCTGTGGCTTATGAAGAAGCTTGCAAACTTCAGAAATGTGGATTGAAGTTTAGTATATAGGGCCCAGAGTTAAAACCCAAGTGTATGAGATTAAATGCCTGTTGAAAAGCATTACCTATAAATACGGGAATTTGAGCAGTTTAAATACTGATGATAAGAATGAGCTTTTGTGGCCAAAGGGAGTATAAAACTACTGAGTCAGGGCGGTATGCTGTTCTCAGCCTGTGGTATTTGGTACAAAATATAGGTTAATCATTCCATAGCTGTTTTGGCTAATAGAATTGGACATTTTAGGTAAGATTGAAGTTCTTGCAGAGGTTGCAAATGTTCCAGGACAGATCCTCATGGCCATTTATCAAATCAGGGGAATGATGTCTCAAATATCTTCTTGGTAATACAGAAGCTGAAATGTGATGGAGTTGAAAAACTGCATTAAATATTAAAAACATTGACAATGCCTTAGAACTAATGGTACAAGGAATCATAGAGATTTCAAATGTTTTTATTTTCCATTTGGTTATCAGACGATTTAAAAAAATAGAGGTTATATTTTGAGTTTCTGGGCTTAATTAATGATGATTATGGAAGACATTTAATTGTTCTAGATATCAGAGATGATATTTCTATTCAGCAAAAGATAATACTTGTGTATATTATTACCAATATTTATGTTGTTCTAAATCAGTCATGAACAGAAGCCGATAAAGAATTTTAGACACCTGGCCTTAACACTGATGCCCTGTAACATGTGAGTTACAGGGCAAGGTCTTGTATGGTTTCAATGGATATCAAGTGAAAACTTGGAAGTGGAAAAAGCTGATAGTCTGAAATAGGAGGGAGAGTTTTCAGGGTGATGAAATTCTACAGAGAAATAGGCTCAAGAGTTGCACAAGTGAGCCTTTATTGAGTATTAAATAATTTCTCTTTAGGTCAGCACTTTGCCTCTTGGACTTCAGTAAATATATATTTTGTACATATATGATCCTGTATTTCTGTCATATCACCATTCACTGCTGTAAGCAACCAACAGTTATAAGATATATAAAATTTTTCTTTGCTAACATGGTATATTAGTCTTTTTATCTTTAACCTCCCATTTACAATTATAGTATTTGAAGTGAGATTGAGAACTACATTTTCAGACTTTATCTTGGAAAAAGATATTAGAAAAAGAACAGATGATTTATAAACTCTTTTTTGTAGTCTGTTAAAATAAAAGACAATAATTTTATCATTTTTTTTTAATTCCACAAATTAATTTGCAGTAACTTCTTTGGAGTCCCATCTGGATAATATTTTCTCCATCACATACTGAGAACTTATTTTTCTGAAACAAAAGGAAAGACAGTGAGAGTACAGTCTGAAAAAAAAAGAGATTTTAAGATTTTTAGGGCACACTAACTCCCAGTGTCATTCCAGCAGCTGCTGCAGAATGGCACAGTAGATTTTCTCCTGCCTACAGATGATTTTGCTATGTGCAGTTGTGGAGAGTGACAAGAATGAGAAGCAATTTGTGGCTTTCCCATTAGTTCAGTCCTCATTTTGGGAAGTAAGGAATCAGCTAACTTTATCTTTTTTCTTGTCCAGGACTAAGAAGGAAGCAAATGTCATTAGGCACTTGGGTAAATTCTTCCTTTATTCTAGCTCTTTTTTTTTTTTTTTTTTTTTTCCTACTGAATTGCTACATTGGTATTGATAAAACTATCCAGGATGAACAGAAATGATTGAGAAAGCCATTGTCACTGAACATCCTTGCCTTTCTTCTGTGCTGCCCTCAGGAAGTGGAAATTACAGCCTATTACCAAGTTGCTTGTAAATAAAATATTTGCCTTGAAATAATTCAGCCAGTTAAATAAAAATAATTCATCTTGTGACAGTAGGGAGCTATGTAATCTTAGCAGAGAAAAGGGCTAAAATTTATGGCCAGTTGTAGCAAACTCAGACGCAGGAGAAGTGGGCCGGACTGGCTCAGCTCCCTTTGAGCCCAGCATGGGCTGTCAGAAGATTCCAGAAGGTGTTGCTTTTTTTGGGCATGTTACAGGGAGTCTACAGCCTGGGCCAAACCACAGCTATGGGAATGGCCTGAATGGCTTCCAGACAGGCTGTGTGGAAATCTTGTCTGTGACCTACTTCTTGCAACACAACAGCGCATAAACTTACCTCCCTACCTGAGCTCCAGAGTAATTTCCAAGAATCACTTCTTAATGCTCTTCTCTTGATTTCCCCTTTTCTTTCCTCTCTCCTGCTGGCTGGCCTGAGGGTACCAGCCCATGATGGCTTATTCCCAGCCCTGTGCCTCCACAGCTCTGTTCCTTCCTGGCTGGGCCAAACTTCATCTCAAACACCATTTAAGTACAAAAGCCAATTTTCTCAAAATTAAGGGTGAGAGGATTATCATAGAATCAAGAATTAAATGAGTTGGAAAAGACCTCTGAGATCATCAAGTCCAACCCTTGATTCACTACCACCACAGTTACTAGCCTATGGAACTAAGTGCCACATCCAGTCTCTTTTTAAATACCTCCTGGGATGGAGAATCCACCATCTCCCTGGGCAGCCCATTCCAATATCTGATTACCCTCTCTGTAAAGAATTTCTTCCTAACATCCAACTTAAATTTCCCCTGGCACAGCTTGAGACCATGCCCTCTTGTCTTACTGATAGCTGCCTGGGAAAAGAAACTGACCCCCACCTGGCTACAACCTCTTTCAGGTAGTTGTAGAGAGTGATGAGGTCTCCCCTGGGCCTTCTCTTCTCCAGGCTAAACAACCCCAGCTCCCTCAGCCTCTCCTCACAGGACTTGTGTTCGAGTCCCTTCACC
>JAWWLV010000001.1:40701195-40714630 GCA_035041135.1 Platyrinchus mystaceus
ATCCAGCACCTTTATATTCCTTAATCTGCAAAGCACATTTTAGCCCTTCAGCTTTTCATGACATGTAAGTTGCAAATTCTGCAGTTTCTTTCTTTTTTTCTTCTTTATTTAGTTGTGATCTCCATAACTGAAGCTGCCTCTGATCCTTAAAAATCTTCTTAAAACCTTAATGAGAACACAGGTTACTACTGGATTTCTTGCCCAAAGTATTTCCTTCCTTTCTTTTACTGTGTATTACTCAGATGCTTCATCTGACTTCTAAGCTCCAATAAATTCCAATAGTGTATAGACTTCATCCCTTTCATACTTTTATTCTGCTATTTAGCATCCTATAGAAGCATCAGCATTCTATTAAAGGCATTCAGTTATTTAATACAAATCACTAGTTGTTTTTCAAATGAGGTAGAAAGTATCCCTTTCTGTTTTTTTCATACACAGATTTGAGTAAATAATTATTTATCTGCATCTCAGATGTATTTTTTTATAGAATTCTCCTACTAAATTTTACAAGGTTCTTCTGTATACCTTTAAATGTTTTAGAGATCTCTGAAAGTGAAAATAAAACATGATTATTACTGTCAACAGAAATTAATGGTGATATCAAGTTACATCCACTTACACAGAAGCGAAAATGAAACAAAACATTTGGATTAAAATAAAGCTAAAAATTTACTATCAGATCTTATTGCCCGTCTATGTCATTATCTATCAACTGTAGCTGCTCAGCATTGTTTGTCACAGCTTTCTTGTCTTTGCTGTATAGATTACAAATTTGGTTTTGGAAAGAAGTAAGGGATTAGAGAACGGAGAATAAAAACAATTGGTTTCAGGAAAGCAAGCCACAACAAAATCAAGGAAGTGGTTGCAGCAATCTTTTGAGAATATAGTCTAAGAAAATAATCTAAGAGTGTAGGACAGAGTAAACTCTAAGAGAAGCAAGAAAAGTGTATACATTGTAAAGGCAAATTCTTCTAAGAAAGACAACTGTCAAAAGAGATACCATTATATTTGAAGATACCAGAGAATAAGAAGGAATTGAATAAAAGTGGAAACACTATGAAGAATGAATGTAAAGTAGCAGCAGTAGCATGTGAGCATAAAATGAGAAAATTAAAAGATTAAGACACTAAATATTGTTGGATCACATAAAGCAACAAGTGTAGGTCATATAGTTAAATTACAAATAAAAGACAAAGGAAACTTGGCTCTGCTGCTTAGCAGGTGAAGGAGTCAGGTGTGGAAGTCAATCATCCATGTATGAACATCAGCAGGTAAGAGCACAAGGGGTTTCCAGTGAGAGTAGGAATTCCATGTACTTTTATTCAACATTTTTACCAAAAGCTCAATGGAGGAATGGGCAGTGTGACGGTGTAACAGAATGTGTTACCACTTGTGCTTATACATGTCCTGTGTGGGTTTCTCTATCAAGGAACTTGACCATCTCTTTCTGTCTTAGGGTTTGGGGTTTTTTTTTGTAATTTCTTTACTTGTTGTTCATTTTGTTTTAGGGTTTTGTATGATTGTGGCTTTTTGTTTTGTTTTGTGGGGTTTTGTTTGGCTGGGTTTTTTACCTTTTTTAAATATGCTTCTTTGCTGTTAAGGGTGCAGAGGCACCCTACTTGAGGCGCTGCAGGATTTGGCAAACTCATGAACATATTTGTGTCTAAGGTTCTACATAACCAAGCACAGATGAGCAGGCTATAGCAGCATCAATGTTGCTGCACCTGCTCCTGGAAAATGCTTTGTTTTTCTGTGATAGAACCTAAAACATTAACAGGAATGTAAACATGAGTAAGGCACTGTATGACCTCTGGCCAATCACAGAAGTATTAAAATTGAAAAAGACCTCCAAGACTATTGAGTCCAACCTTTGACTGAACACCACCTTGTCCACCAGACCATGGCTAAGTGCCATGTCCAGTCATTTCTTGTACACTTCCAGGGATGGTAACGCCACCACTTCCCTGAACAGACCATTCCAATCTTGAAAACACTTTCAGTGAACAAATTCTTACTTATGTCCATCCTTAACCTCCCCTGGCACAGCTTGATGCTGTCTTCTTGTCCTTTCACTAGTTGCCTGGGAGAAGAGGATGAGCCCTCTCTTGCTATAACCTCCTTTCAGGTAGTTGTAGAGAGTGATATCGTCTTCCCTGAGCCTCCTTTTCTCCAGGCTAAACAACCTCAGCTCCCTCAGCCACTCCTCATATGACTTAGTCTCTAGACCCTTCACTAGCTCTACCAATAAATGGCATCACATAACTAATTAAAAAGCAATCATCAAACAAGTTATAATTTTATTGGTGACTGTATGCTTCAAATACCAGTTACTCCCAGTTAGGTTCATAAAATACATGTAGTCAGGTCTAGATTCAGAGTATAGAGCCGTTGAACTGAAAACAGGTCTATATTAGGTGACTCAAGTTAGTGACAATACTGGAAGGGTTACCACAAGCTGCTGAATGCTGCTCCCACCACAGATCTGAAGGCAAAGTTGGAATCACAGGCAAAGGAGAAACCCCTTGTGTTTCCTCTACCTTAGAAGAACTTTTGTTTAACTTGTGAGCAGCTGCTGCTTCCCCTCCTGTCAATTACAGACACTGAAAATTCCCTTATTTTGCAATTTATGAATATTCCCAAAGGCATTTTCAAGGAGGTCTTATGAAATAATGTACAGATGGACTTTGATTTATTGGATTTCTTACATCTTTAACAGTCCAGATTGCTGTACACCATCTCTAAGATCACAAGCTCTCACTTCACTCAGGAATATGCGGTTACTTATTGTGCCAGAATAAACTAATGACTACATGAAATGATTACTTTCAGAAACTCCCAGTCATAGTGAAATGAAGCCATTTTGGATCCAGGATTTTTGTATGTATAAAAACAGCTACTGGCTTCTGTTTTCTGGCATGCTGAGTAGTACTTGCAAGTCAGCTCTATTTAACGATGATTTCAGCAGCCTCTCAGCATGCTATGGAAGCTGCTGGTGCTTAGTTTTCTTTTTTAGGTATATAGATCCTACAGTATAGCTAATAGACCAGCAAGAAATACTAACACTTCATTTATGGATAAATACCTTTTCCCAGGTGGCACAGAAAATGCATGTATTTCTACAAATCAAACCAGGGACACTAACAATCTGATCTTGTCAATGCTTTTGAGTAAAAAATATATCAGTATTAAAAATAATAAATATTTGGTCTTCCTAGGATTTCAGATCATTAGCCCATCATGATACACAGATGCTGATTCAGAGTTGGAAGTGAGATAATGAAGCTGACAGCCACTGCTGAGAGGAAGGATTGCTAAGGCCCACAGTTTGGTGCAGGAGCTTTGCCTTCTATCCTTCCAGTGTATTTTAAGAAGAATACTGCATATAGGATATAATGTGGGTCCAACAGTCAATTCTTATTTCATCTTCTTTAATGCACTAGGTAGGGTTCAATGTAATTAACACAAAGGGCAGACATACAAGAGGGAATGTTTTTCTCCTCAATTATCAATCTATAACATTATTCAGTAAATGAGAGTCATGCTGAACACTCAAGTGCTTCGCAGTGGATATTGCAAACATATTTTACCTTAACTTTAGCTCATCTGGGCTGAAAACTTTAATTGTTCTGCTCTTTCCCTGGAATCCTTTCTCATTACATACTTTTAGAGCAAGTTCAGGCTTTGTATTAAAAAACAAACATTCACTAAATTATGATCAAACTGTAAAAAATATTAAAATGTGTGCTTTAAAATGTCTTTAGAGCTTCCCCATGATTGTGCTAATAATTCAGTCTGTTCTGCTTTGAGAATCCATCAGTGGGAGCCCAGAAGGATCTCTATATCCAGATATAGAGATGATAAGAATAACTGAGCAGTGACATATGAGCTAAGAACTTTGGTTCCTTGGGAATTATAGGATTTCATGGACACAGACCTATTTCCTACTGCTTTTTTTTTTCTAATACAGGATAATGAGCCACCTTGTCAAAGGTATCTAACAATTCAGAGTTGCACCTAACTAGATTTTTAAAAATGAGGAGGCAGCAATGGGAGCTGGGCATTAAGGTTCTATACATATTTGACACCCAGCTGTAAGGAAAACACTGGCATATTTTTAAGACCAGTCATGTTCACCAATTCAATTACCAAGCTAAATCAAATACTGAATGGAAACTTCCAGGAAAGATTGATGTTTGTAACTTTGAAAGCCTGTATTAATATTTCTTACTTCTTAAAGAGTATCTTAACTGCTAGTGGTTTCAGTAGGAATTCTACATTACGCCCACCTTTGTACCTGAATACCCTGTTAGTCTCAGAGTCCTGTCTTATATTAACTTTTAACTTCCCGCAGTCTTTACACTAAACTGATTTAGTTGTCTATTTTTTGTAAGAATAAGTCTACCAGATAATATTATCATATTGATATGACAATAATGGAGAAAATACGACTGATATGAATATAGATTCTTTTAGACATCTGTTTTTAATAACATAAATGTTATAGGGGTTAGAAGCACAAATTAGTAAGTAGGCATGACAGTTGCCTGACTTAGTAGCTAGCTACCTATGAAGATAGAATATAGCAAGAATTGTAATCACAGAAATTAGACTCAAAACCATATTATTAAAATTCTGGTGCCTTTCATTACCAGGCAATTAGGATTTCTTAATGTGATTTTTTTAAATTCTAATTTATTCAGTCTATTTTTTAAAGTTGCAAAGTTGCTTCTATGGCACTGCTTGCAATACTGTTTCTCAGAAAAACAAATATTACATTTTCAATACTTTTGCTAGTATGTCTTAAAATACTTCAATTCTAATTCATAGTTCTTAATAATAATCAAGAATGCTTCACTACAGCTGTTTTTGCACTTCAAGTTTATTTTTGGAATATTTATTCTGTATACTAAGGACTGCAATCAGCTAAACTTGTAAATGCATTCTCTCTTTTCTTAAGCCTCGAGTGTGCAAACACTTCATATGTGCATGGAAAGGCTATATGTATATAAAGATAGCCCATGCTAAAATCTTTAGTGCAGCAAATCTAGTTCTTTTATTATACTCTCTCCATATGCTATCCAAACACTTTATAAACATATACACACATATAAAGTGTTTATATACTATAGCTAGGGAAAGGGAATTATGCTCAAGAAAGGCAACATCAGGATTAATAAACTCTGGGCTTTAGTCCCACGTCTGATCAATTGCATCAGTGGAGAACTGTCCTTGAAGAATGAGTCTCTGTGTCTTTACATATATAAACCACTCTGTATCTGTGCAGGGTGTTCAGTTCCTGACAGAAAAATACCCAGTACCATTTGGGAGGTCTCCATAGAGCCTGAGACCCCCAGGCAGAGCAGACCAGCACAGGACTGTGTTTACACCAGCCTTTCGCTGTCCTGGTGCAAGTTAGGCTCCATGCAGCACCTGAAGTGACCCTGCCAGAGCCTGTTTCCAGACACCTCTACCCTGCTCTGGGCAGCCAAATTTGATGCTCACTGTCCATGCACAGGGACAGCAGACCTCTAGGTGTTACAACTGGGGTTAAAATAAACATTCAGCGCATTTTCCCTGTGTCCTGCCTGCCAATATCACGCATCTCCACAGGACACTGGGCTGTGAGACAGCCCAAGTGGCATCAGGTCAGCATGTCAAACCCTCAATGGCTCCCTGGTGCTGAGACACCACACGTAGTTGTGTGTACCCTTATGCTGAGCTCCACCTCATTCTGCCACAACCATGATAGTCTGTATCCATATATAAATCAGTAGTTTTATTGCTTGGAAACTTTCCTAAAACACAAAACTACACAGTTTTCCTATCTGTTTCTCATTTCCATTAGGAATCAGTTGCATATTCATCACAAGCTGCATAGCTCAGCAGTTGAATCAGCAGGGGAAAGAACTGTATTCTATTTCCTTTGAAATTCTGTCTACTGCAGCATGGTTTGACCACTTAAATCAGTACACAAGTCAGTATATTATGGAATGTTTTCTAAAACAATAAAATCCTTAAATGTAATCGGTACTCAGCTAGGAAGTTTGCAGAAGCACTAGAATTTTAAAGTACCCAGATGATTGTTGACTATTTTATGATTATATTCTTGCAACAGCCATGCCATATTAAAAAGTGCAGGACGGAAGTCAAGAGGAAAATGTGACTGTATGCACAGGAACAGAACAGTGATTTAACTGGCTTATCAAACTGGTTTTATGGTTTATTTCAGTACCTATAGTGGCAGTGGTACAGTTAGTCTAGTATATGTAAGTATACAGTGAGTATGCGAAGTGTTCAAATTCCCAGATTGCTTTAAATTCTTATTTTATTCTAGCAGTTAGGGTAGAGTTCCACACGAATCCTTAACATTAGATAGTTAAGATCATTGAACATGGGAATTTTGTTATGAAATCCTGATGCACATTGATATTCCACATTTAAAAAAAAAAAAAAAAGTGGAAAAGTAAGAGCCATATTTTAAATTTTTTTTTTAGCACTTCCAAGTATTGATATGAAGCAAATCCCAGTTAAGCAGAACAAGATGCTACGCTTTGTGTTCAAATAAGACAGTATAAATTTTTTTCCTTCTGGTATGGTCATCATTCAGTTATAGGTAGAAATGGATATTGACTTCCATTCTAAATATTATTTTCGACTTGTGGGTTTGTTTTTTTTTTTCATGTTAGGGGCAGATGTGTAAGTGTTTAAGTCATTATGTACCAAGGTGCTTTGAGAAATGCCCGCTTCTGTGTCCTGTTGTGCTAAACACTTCGGGTTCAACACACAGGAGACCTTCACAGTAGGCTTTCAGACAAGACTTTACACTTGAAAGGGAAAAAATGATCCAGAGATTCACCCTGTTCGTATCCCTGAGTTCCGGAAAGAAACCACAGAGCTGGCTTATCTGAGATGCTTTATCAGCATCAGAGGCATCCCTAAGGTGCTGAATTCCGTGTTCCAAAACGAGACAACCCAGCAGCTCCTTTCAGCGCGGCAGCGGTGCCTGCCCTCCTCTGAGTGCCACGGAAAAGGCTGGTTTCGTCCGCGTTGTCCCCGCGCTGGAATAACCGGGACAGCAGGAACGGGCATGGCTGGGGCCACGGCGCGCCCTGGCGGTGCTCGGCGCTCCCGCGGCGGCCGCGGCCTCGGCCCGTTCCTGTCCCGGCACCGACTCCCTGCGAGCGTCCGCGGCACTGCAGCGCTGCCCCATCGCTAAACATCCGCTCAGCACCACGTCCCGCTCTGGCTGAACGAGCTAAAAGAACATCTGCCTCCAGATCTGGAATTACGAGGCAAAGGTCTATCGCAGTGTTACCCAGAGGTTCAAACCAGGCTAATTTTGGTTGCTCCTGTCCTCATAATGTATTTGTCCCGCTCAAAGAAGCAAATTACATGTAGAAAGGAAGAAATCGTGAAATAAAAAAAAAAAAAAAAGGCATGGAGTTCATGGTTTTCCAGCAGAAAATACTTAGTAAAGGACCATACAGCTTCAGTGTTTCCCAGTGGTATAGACAAGGTTTGGCTATTTTCATGGTTAAACTATTTTTTTTTAGAACTATTTCTAAGTTCTGGAGGTGTACAAGCTTATTAACTGACCACTGCCATCTGGATTCTCTTGGATCAATGGAAGAGTTTCAGTTTGGACAACGCTCTCAGGCACATGGTGTGATTCTTGGGGAATCCTGCTCAAGGTCAGGAGTTGGACTTGATGATCCCTTCCAACTCAGCACATTCTATGATTTTATGATTCATACAAGATTTAAACATAGAAAATGGGAACATACCACTAACAGACAAACTTACCTGGGTCTCAGTGTGGGACTTAAAGTAACTCTTGATTAAAAGAGGGATGAAATAGCAGACAAAAGTTGGACAGGAAGGAGGTGCAGACACTTAGTGGAAAAAAATAGGTGAGGGCAGAATAGGTAAGGTAAAAATTTTGGTGGCACAGAGTCTTATGCATCAACTTTGTACTTTGAAATAAAATCACTAAATGAATATAAAATATTTCTATATTTGTTGAGACTTGCAACTATAATAATTCTTAAAACAACAACAACCTCCCGACTTCTAATCCAGGAAGGATAATGCTGAATAACAAATCATAGCCTTGGTACTGTTAGCAAATTGACGTGTAACAGGGGTTTCTTAAAGTAACACTGTTGTAACCAAGTTGTATATGGACCTCACTCTCGCCCAAAGTGAAAAAAATTGGCAGCTAACACAAGAATATTTAATAAAATTGTGCAGCACCCAAGTAGGTCAAAACCACGGTGCTACTGCATTCATACATACAGGGTTTTCTAAGCCAGGGTGGGACCAATGTGGTTCCAGTTATTTCTAAATTGCTTGGGCCACATGATGTGGCTTCTGAATCAGAGCCCTATTTATGGAACAAGTAATAGAAAAGTATATTTTTCTTACAGAAGATGTGCATATGAGGTAATAAATACAGATTACAAAATTAACAGAGCACATTGTTAAATGACACATATTTTGCAGCATTTGCTGTAGAAATATCCTTTCAAAATTTCCTAAAGAACTGCAGACTTCTGAGTTTTTTTGGGCTTGCCCATAACAGTGCTGATGCACTATAAACAACACTTACCATTACATAATGCTTAGTTAAAACAAAGACTGATGAGGTACATTGGTAACATATCAAAGCTGGGAAAAATACAAAACAAGTTGTCAGCAAGCATCTCCATATGAGGCATGAATTTTAAAAGGGACTGCATTGCTTACTTAAAATATAATAAACTGATAACTTTTATGACCTTTCTGTCATCAAGTCCACTTCTGATGAGGTTATGAGTGGGATTTCCACAGGACCAAAAGGATACAGAAACAGAGAGGGAACAATTCCCTCCAGAACCCATATGAGACCTCAAAAGCTAAAACTTTCATATTCTCCCCTTGCATTATAACTGGAATAATAATGCCGGCCCAAACAGTCTGTGAAGGGATGCTGATCTACCTGGGCCATGTGCAGTGTGGTCCCTTTAACAATGAAAAAACTCATCTCCTGAACAGAAAAGCAAGGAGCTTTCTGATAATGTTACTTTAGAAAAAAAAAATCTCCATGACATAAAGGTACTACTATTACAGGAGAAATTATGTTAAGTTTTTATTTATTGAAAAGCTTCACAAATGAAATAAATGCTACTTAGATTTTTGGAGTTATATATATATATAGAAACAAAGCAAAGGTAGGATTTTCTTTGAAATCAACTCTTCTTATAAATATCAGATCAAGCCATGGGAGCATTTAACACTTTGTCCTACATAGACAGCAAGTGAAATTCACACTTAAGCAACATTCATTCTGCAGCAGTGTTAAGGAACCCTTGTCAGAATAGGCTGATTTGAATAGCAGAAGTGGGCTGTGTAGATGTGATTCTTCACGTGAAGTAATTTCTCCTGCTTTTGTTTTATTCTATTTTACTACAAACCATAGAGAAAAAAAATTCTTAAAAGTTTTTCTAAGTCTATATGTCTTCTAAAATAGAACAAAATTGCAAGAGACAGTACAAAAATGATGAACATAAACGTGTTTGATCACACTCCTACTGTTGTTAAAAGCATCACGTCTTTCTCCCTCGTGGCCTAGCTTTTCCTACCTGTGACAGTTCCTTTAATCTGTTAATGCCATTTTTATTACAGTTTCTGAATTTCTGCAGGCCTTGGGTGCTTGTTTCATGAAAAACCTTAAACTGAGATGGACTGGATCAGATCTCCAAGAAAATTTCAAGTGCTAAACAAAGTAGTTTTAGAAGCTCTTTCTTCTGTACAGAGCTGATCCAGCATCCCTTGCTTCAGTTTGGTTGCAGGACAGCTAGTGATGCCACCTCCCACAGGAATTAGCTAGTGACCCATCTGCTCCAGCTTCCAATAGTCTGATGAATAAACTCAGTGTCTCCGATTCACTGTTTACTCAGCTGACAGATTATGCTGAATATGTTCAGTTATAAACCTTACTGGTTCTGTTGAACTGGACTTATGAATCAGAGTCAAAAGTGATGTTAAGAGAATTTGTAGAGTCAATTTAGAGTACACGTAAACCCCCTTTGGTAGAGAGCGCACTCATCAGAAATCTAAGCCCTACTGAAATGAATATTTAAGTCTATAAAATTTATCTGAGTTTTCCTACAAGCCATAAAAGCTTACTAGGCTACTGGAGAAAAGGAAGACCAATATCTCTATTTGTGACTGTCATTTTTGTGTGGGTCAAACAATTAGGTAATATTTTGGGATGTCTCATTCATTTCGCCCAGAAACAAAAGAGCTGCCAACTCTCTGAACTGCCATTGAGATTGAGAAGCTTCATTTACAGAGTTTCAAGGTCCAATTCAGGGACACTGGAAAACTACCACAGCTTTTTCACTACCACAGCACTCTGCAGACCCACCTCTGACTATTACATGCAGTCCTATAGGACACTATAAATGTATATATTTAAAGAGCTGGAAAGAAGTATTAAAATCTCATTGTTGTAAATATTGTGAAGCAGTATTTTTTTTTTAAGGATTCTATGCGGTTACAGTCCAGTGTTTATGCAAAGCTACCTTTTCTCAACAGTAACCGCATTCTGCAGAACCTCTCTCAGCCCCTGCATCTTCCCACATTATTGCACAGTTAGCTGTGCTTTGTGTTACATTAACATATTTACAAGTAGACTTTAATAATATTGCCCCAAGTGTATTCCTTTATCTGTGATCTTGGGTATATCTGCATGTTCATGATAGTCTAAAGATAGCCCTTGCCAGGTCTCTTCTGAAAAGTGTTTTAAAATCAGTCCTACTGATAAGTCTCTTGGTGTGTATAGCAGGACTCATTGCTCATTTTCTAGCATGTATTTTGCAAGGAGACAGTCCTAAAGATTGATGGGCTCTTGTCCCATTAAATGATTCCACAGATCAAAGTTTAGGTGCGGATTTAATTTTTAATGAATTTAATCTGCATTTAAAAAAAATTGCCTTTAAAAAGGCAAATTGTGCTCATGTACTGCAGCATATGCAAGATGCTTGTTAAATGCACATTCTCTAATCAGTAGATGAGCACTTGCTGATTCTAGTTATATTTACCTAAAAGTCAACTTGCTAAGCTGCGCTATTTAAAGCTCCAAATCCTCCCTCTGCGTTAAAACTGAAAATAACCTGTCATATTTCAGTATTCCAAAATATGTCACATTTTCCTTGAAGTCAAAAATAGTAGAGAGTAGGGAGATGATTATTTCTACTTTTGTCACAACAGCAGCTTGCGCCAATAGCAAATATAACAAAAACCCATTGTATAAAGCAACACAGTTCTATTAAACCTAATTAATTTTTTTTTGTAATACACTCAGATCAAGAATACATTGTTTGCACACATTTTGAATTAATAGTTTAAAAAGAGGGAAGTTCATTATTCCAAAATAAAAACTTCCATTTCAGTTCAACTTCACGTCTCTCATTTCATTTTTTTCAAAAATATTTTTGAAATGATTGTTCGAACCAGTGCCACTGGTGAATACGTTATAAACATGTTAATGTATTTCAGGTTGAGTCCACATTCAAAATTTTTGGTGGGACATTTTTTTAACTTGCTGTAGCTGGAAACCAGTTGTTTCAATATTCTTCCAAATTGTTAGTTATTAATACACTCTCTGCTCTCAGTTTCTTGCATCAAAGAATTTTGCTTGTCTATATCTAGCAGATTATCAGAGTTAAGTTTAATCACATTGCCTAATGAGAAAACATTACTTTATTCTTGCTTTGTCCATCTTTTTTCCCATTGGATTCTTTATGCAGAGAAAGACTGAGAAAAATTAGATGCAAGGTGTAATTCTGATGATATAGAAACATTTGACTTTGATAGCAGCCAAATTTAAATATTTCTTTGAATGACAATTGATCCTGTAATATCTTTTATTGAAACTAGGAAGAAAAACACTATTTTAACTATAAAGGCATAACTTCTCCAAGATGTTTACAACACTAATTGATACAACACACTGCAGTATTGTTACTTTAGTTCACTATACTTTGTTTCTGAAGCTTAGCTTCCAACTACATAATTTTCCAATCAAATTATTCCATAAAATAACTATAATAAAACTCTTACCTCTAGACCTAGTTTCTCTTCATTTAAGTATTCTGAAATTTTTCTTCAGGATTTTTCCATTAATGTACTGGAAAGATACACATTACAGAGGAGGGAAGCAGGATAGGGAGGGACAGAGAGGCACCAGATTTCTTGGTTGTGGGTATCACTTCTAATCTTTGTCTACAAGCTTGTGTTGTGTTTGTATAAAATGGTAAATTTGCTTTTTTAACATATTGCTAATTCACTATAATTTGGCCACAAACATCAAACACTGGCAATGTTTGCACCAATAAGGAACATTTAGTAACAACAGTAAGCACATACAACTCGGGGGCCAGATATACTTCAGTGCAGGTAAGATGTAAAGCTCTTCTCTGCTTGCTGAAAAGATAAGCCAATAAACAAATTCCTAGACAAAATTACTCCACTGTCCTTAGAAGAAATGTTGAATGGTGAGGAGGGCTACAGAATAGCAGGTACATGTGCAGCACAAATTCCACCTGTACAACTGAGTCCAGGTCCTTTCAATTCTCCTTCTGAAGGCATAAAACCCATAGAAGAAAATGAAAAGAAATGCAGCCAACCTCACACCTATTTCAAACTACAGCCCAACAGCCCAAACCCGGCCTGCAATCCACCACAATCCACCTGGTACTGCTCAGCAACAGAAGCTTAGAAATCAGCATGCACTAGTGACTGCACCATTTCAGGGATAGCAGAAAATTCATTTTAAAATACATTATAAAATCTAGGAGAGAGGGGTGTAAAATAAATGTCTTGTCAATCATTAGGAATCTAATTTCTGTAAATATGAAATCCTAAAGTGTTTGGAGAGCTGGGCCTCTGTTATTTACTTCCAAAGGGCAAAATTTAATGAAAATAATTGTACAACTTGATGGGAATAATCATTGGTAAACTCAAACTATGCTAACACACATCAGACCTTTGCATTAAAGAAGGCCAAAACATTCAAGAAACATATAAACTAAGTAATAAGTGGGAACGAGGTGATTTTTCTCTCTGGTATTTGTTAACATGAATACTAAAAACAAGTTCTGTGTTTAATGATGTTTCTAAGGAACACTGAGAAACTATAGATGATGTACTTAAACGCAAAAAAAATTAATATTTTGATTCCAAGAATGTTCTAGTTAAAATACAAGCACTATGCAAAGCACAAGCATAGTATTTATTAGTAGGACAGCAGTGTCATTTGGTTGGGACAAAAGTTTTATTAACAACACAGTACCCGGTGGCCTAGCGGTTAAGACGCTGGTCTCTCAGCGCCAAGGCCACAGGTTCTAATCCCGGTCCCCCGGGCAGATGGAGCTCGTCAGCCCCTAAGGCC
>JAWWLV010000001.1:40714730-40731528 GCA_035041135.1 Platyrinchus mystaceus
ATCCATTGCGCAGGCTTGAAAGGTGGGAACACCTTTCCCAGATCTTCGTTCGCGAAGACTGGCCATTTACCTTTACCCAGTACAATGAAATTGAGCCTTACATGCTAGTACACTAGCTGTCCCACAAACTCTCAAACTGGTAGAAAAATAGTATTCTTTCTGTCATTAAACAAGGACTATGAACATGTTCCTTGATGAACAGTGAACCCTTAAGAAAATAAGCATCAAAAAATAAAACAGCAAATTAAACTCTGTTTTGAAGCTTATTTACTGCTTATATATATTATACATATATAAATAACTACTGACACTTCAGATGCTTCCTCAAGACTTAAGAAACCAGTGATTTTTCCATTGAGCTAAGCAGCATACTTGCTCTCTTGCAAAACTATGTGAAGAAGCCCCACATACTCTAACCCACTACATCATTAAAGTCACATCCTTTTCAGCTAAGAATTTTACATTGTAATGAACTTCAGTACAACACCTATTCAGTTACAGAGCATAGGCACAGCAATATCCTTACATGATGTATCACATGACCTAAAAATCACAGTGCCATAAACAATTTGGAAATAAAGAAAAGTCAGAAACATTGCCTTAGCAGATAAATATCCCAGTGGTTCACTTAAGTGTCAGTAAGAATTACTGTCTTCCCATGAACACTTAAGTTTGGCATCTCCAGTTCTACCAAGACATTTTTCCACATTAGAATATTCATTCTCTAAGCCAATAATTACTATATCAAGGGAAAAAAATCCCAACAAACCAACCCCAAATCATACTAATAAAGTCACTGCGTCTGGAATAAGCTTACTGAAGATTCAGAAAGGGAAGAGCATTTCACTGTCAAAAACCTTTAAACTGGCTCCTAGGACAGAATCACTCAAATGAGGAAAAAATACCATCAAGGGAGATTTGCATGGAGCAGAAAGGTGACCAGCCACTTCCAGAGTCCTGAAGAAGTACATATGCTAAAAGACAGCTGAGGAGAACCAAACCTCCTTTCAGCTTAAAAATCTTTCCGGGTAATTTCCACCTTGTTGAACACTAGATGGGAAACATTTATGTACTTATTTTTACATATAAAAGTGTGTGAGCAGGTATACAGGCTACAAGTCTGAAATACGGACAGACCATTCCCTGGCTAAACCAAGAAGCATGGAAATACAGGGGAAAACAGTAGGATATAACAGTATTTTATTTTGAGATACATTTCTTATTCTTTCCCCCATGTGCCATCAATATTTCCATTTCACATCATGGCAAAACCACAGTGTCATGACCCATGCCCAGTTCTTGGAACTCCAGCACTGTGTCTTTGCTTTGTATTACTACTCAGTCCTGATTTAAAAAAAAAAAAAAAAAAAAAAAAAAAAAAAAAAAAAAAAAAAAAAACAAAAAAAAAAAAAAAAAAAAAAAAAAAAAATCAAACACATATGAGGGGAAAAAACCATTTTCTTTGTTTTGCAGATAGAATCAATACATTCAAACTACTAAACAAAAGCGTAACCCTGAAGCAAGTGCCAGGTATGCAGAGGACCCACTTTTTATGTAACTAACGTTCCGCTTCCTATTGTTGCTGTAATATGAAAAAAATTCAAGTGATTAAATTTCTCATGGATTAATAATGACTTATTTCAGATGTGTTCTGACTCATTCATAGAGGTCCCCCAACTAACATTTTGTTCATGTTCAAACTGACATATGCTGATCGGTTTGAGAATGTAATATAGCTGTTGGAAGTTTACCATATTTCTTTGTAAGTTTTAATTACTGAGAGACATTACATCATAGGATACAGTTTCTTCTTTCATTAGAAAAACTGATTTACAGTTAACTGATTTTGAAAGCAGAAATAATTTCACATGAAGCCTATAATAGTTAGCAGGTTAGATGCCCTGTCTACCACTTCATTGTATGATAATTTAAATTACTATAATAGGCACAATAGCCCTTTCTGAAATATTTTAATATTAAAAAAAAATAAAAAAAGAATCACCTCGGGGCTATTTTTAGAAAAAAAATTATCTAGCTAGCAACTCTATGTTCTAGCCCTTCAATTCACTACCATAAAATGAACTGTGAAAATAAATTAAGTAATTCTGGAAACACTAAGGAAAAAACTAAGTCATATATTAGCTATAATTGAAGTCAGCCAAAAATACCTTTATCTTATAATCAGCACAAATTCGCTACTGAGCTGATTAAAAAAATATACAACAGACAAATCCTTGAAACATAAAGTAATTTTTTTCCCCTTATACTGTCAAAATTAGGGAAGAAGTTTAATTGAAAAATCTGAAAAATTTTACATGTTTAAAGCATCTTTATCAAAAGGCATTCTCCTTTCCAGAAAAACAGGACACAACCATAACATTTTAATAACTTACAAAGTAGTAAGTCATTCAACAGAAATACACTGGAACCAACTTTAATTAAGAAATAGTACTTGGCTTAAGATAAAAATCTGTCCACTGCAGAGCCTATAAAACAGAAATTCAGTAACTTCTTCATTGCTATTATGGTCACTATTCAGGGGAAAAAAGCTAAGGAGATCTAAATATGTAGAGAATGTCATACTCTGATTAACTAAAACAAAAACAGGAACAAGATTAAAGTTTAGAATTTGGATGAAGTGACACGTAAGTCTGAGAAACTGATTTCATTTTGCTGAGAAGCCTGGTAGTGGCTTGAAATAACAATTAAGATAACACAGGCAACATAATGTTGCAGTTACATGTTCAGTCTTCAATGCACTTACCTATCACTACAACATCCTTTCTTATAGAAAGAATAATACAGAAGGGTAAAGAGAAGTAACAGAACTCTTGCCATCACCTTGCAGATGCAAGATGCCTGCTGTGCATATACTACTAAATTCCTACTGACTCAAGAAGGCATTTGAAACTTCACTATGAAAAGAAGATAAAGCAGAGCCATGGAGACAATAAACAGGCATTGCCTTAGGTCTGAGAGACACTGGGGGAAGACTGTTCTGAAGCAGGTACGGCATGAAACCTCAACAACTAGAAAGCGTCAAGAGTGGAACAAGCTGCATCTGCAAGGAAAAAAAGTGTAATTATCTCAAACATATGACAGGATGCTATCTTTGATCCTTTCTATAACAGGCTCTGAAAGACCCTATGGAAGAGTGCACTAGAAAACACTAAGTCCTTTCTGAAAATACAGATGAGTGACCAAAGAGATACGATGGGGAAAGGTGAAGGGAGGCAGCTGGGGAAGACTTTAGAAAAGCTCATTCCTTCTTCATTCACACGCATTGCAATAGGTTGCTGGAACAATGTTCATCCAATGAATAATTAAAGACAGTTAATTTCCAAGATCATTATGTTCTATCAGCACCTAATAACATGGGCTATAATCAAGAATGGTGTTTATTTCAACTGGGAGCAACAGCAAAGTTCTATTCCATACATCTGCACGCAGAAGCAAAGAAATTCTTCAATAAGGCTAACTTAACAATTAGACTGATCCATCTTGCTGGAATTAAGTCTCTCAGTGATTTTAAGAACAGTTACACATACTCAAAAACACAAAAGAAAAACTAAAAGAGGCAGCATGACAAAAAGAATAAGTTTTCTGCCCTATTACGTACTGTTTTATTCATCATACTTAACAAAGCTAAACCTGTACAAGTTTGTACATATTGCATTGAAAGAACTGTTCACTAGCCCAAAAAATGAACAAAATATCAGAAGCATTAAACTTAATGGTCCTTTCACAATTTTTGTGCAGTCAGTATCAATATATCATCAGCTCAAAGCTTTTGAGAGATACAAAAAAAACCCCTGAACAATGGCCACAGAGACCACATTTGGGCCAAGTACCAGGCTGGTGTCCATGGTCACCTCAAATGCCAAATTCAAAGTCTGCTATACAGAAACGTGAAATTACAGCCATTAGTAACGAATTAGATGTTTAAACAGAAAGGATAAATTGATTCAAATATACAGATAAAGACATAGGTAAACATACATGACTGTTTAATTCATAATCACATTTTTACACAGGAGAAATATTAAATTCTGATCTACCAGTAAGGCTTTTTCCATGAGCAGGTGGATATTTTCAGATTTTAAACTGAACTGTTAGTTGTCTATGAAAACTAGGAGTAATTAATTATGTTAGGAAGAATTAATGTCAAGAAATGAAAGTGAAATTAGTGTGAAGTTTATAACATTAAGATAGACACCACTGTGATTTAGCTTTGGAAGACATTTCACCTTTGATTTAATTATTTGTCATACTGTGGCAGCATATTTCACCTGTGAACTCTCATCTTAAGATACTGAAAGATAAGGTGTAACTTTTTTCTTTTAATTCAATAGACCGAAATGCACCTGAACAAAACAAAAAGTTCAAAGACTAAAGAAAACATTTAGCAGAACTCAGTTTTGACTTGCGGACATGCACAAAATTGAAAAAAAATCCAAACAAATTGACCGCTATTGGCACTTATGCCAGTAAGCTGTAAGGTGAAGTGATAGAAGACAGCTAATAAAAGTGATCTGCTCATAATGAAACTGTACAAGCCATTATCTCATACCAAAACAGTAAGTCTGATTGTAGTTTTGAGCACAAAAACATAACGTAAAATTCTATTTTATTCAAATTTGAAAAACTATATTGATTTTAACTAGTTTAAATACATTCATTCCCAGTCAAAGTTTTACAGTAACTGATGATTTTCAATCACACAGACAACCAAGTTATAAATCCCTGAAAAATGGATTTATTATAGGAATACTGATAAAACCTTAACAGCGATACAAATGATACATCACATAGTGTATTACACCTTAACAGTAAGCACTTGATCCCCTTGGATTGGTAGATGCATCACTCCTACTTTTCTAGTCTAATACCATCCTCTAGGACCAACTGGTTTCAATTGAATTCACAACTGTTTGCAGTTACCTAAAAACGATGATTTTTTTAATCTCACTATAAAATATTCTCTTTTAACCAGTATTTCAAAACTTTTGGAAAGAGAACATCCCAGTGGGGACTAAACACAGTACACAAGGAGAGTTGTTCTAGTGAATTTGAGAAAGTCATTTCAGAATCAGCGTCCCTGAAGTGATTTAGTATACAGCAGTACTTCCCTTGACATCCGTTAATTGGTGCATGTTTATCTGTGCATCTTAGGACTTTATTGTACCAGTAGGCCTTGGGACTCTTGAAGTTAATCTCATTCTGGCACAAACTTTCTGTGGGGTAGGGCAATTTGCAAATGAAAGGCACTCTGTTATGAGTGAAATCAGAATTACCAGCAATGCAAATGGGCAACTTGTAACATATTGAAGAGAAATGCCACAGCGTATGTGAGGTCTAAAATTAAATACTTCCTATAAAATAAGTGGGAAAATACGTAAAACAGCTGTAGTGCATCTGTTCGCATGCACACAGACACTAGCCATTGTACAAGCAGAGATCTTCCAAGTGTCTCAACTGTTGTTTGTTTTTCCCCCAATGCTTTTTTCCACTTGGGTGAAACCAAGCTTCTAAGGTTCAGCATGACTTGCAGGACAGCTCCTGGCTCACCATTGCACTGCTGCCTGCAGCCCACAGCAAGCAGATCTGGAGAGTAAGATGCAAGTGTGGTCCTCAGCAGCAGAACAACAGCACAGGCACACACCACTACTTTGTAATCCTGCTTATCATTTCTCCTCACACTTTTTTTTTTCCTGCTCTCCTTGTTAAAAAAAAAAAAAAAAATCATCTTGGGAATAAAGCCTTCCTTAAGGACAGGAAAACTCATGCTTGTTAGTCTGACTAAGGGATGTGCAAAACAGAAGTCATTTCCCTGAGGCAAAGATCTTCAAGTCATGCCTAGTTTACATTAGCTATTCTTACTTCAAGCTGTTGAAATATTTGGCACATTGAGGCCTTGATCACTGACTGAGTCTCATGACATTATCACAGTCTACATTATATATTTATATAATAAAGTAGAAGTTACAAATGCTTCATTCGCTCATTTTGTTTTGGTTTTTCACATTTATTCATTAAAATCCCTTTCCTTCTCAAGGGTGGCATTAGGCCTCCTGGGCAGGAAGGTAGAGTGACAAACTTATACTGTATTTAAAGGTTGTAATGAATACTGAAGGCCTAAAAGGGCAATCACAGTAGTTACTGGACTCAAAACAGAGTAACAGGGTGAAAATTAATAGCCTGTTACATACAGCCTGTTACATGGTCACAGGTAGGTGATTAAATAGTCTCTTCTTGACTTACATTATAAAAACCATCCAGGGAGAAAAAAAAGTCATGTTGTGAGTGCTTCCAGTCTAAAACACATAAGAAGCAAAGCTTGAAACCAAGTATTTCCAGCTTTCCCTTTTAAAATACAAATTGCACTTTTATACAAAGCAATCCAAAGTCTAAATAGTAGTAAAAGTCTGAAGCTGCCTTACTGTACCAAAGAATATCTGTGTTCAGTATCTGAAGTACAGGCAACTAGTTTTCAGCCATTCTGCACACAGAGCCGTATGCTCTGTATCTTTCTGCTTTAAAAAGGGCCTACCGTTAAATGCCATGCCACTGGGTGGGGAACGAACAGAAAAAAATAAAAAAACAGTATTAGGAGTTTAAGGCCTTTATCTCCACAAGGAGCTGAAAACTGTGGCACAGCCCATGACCAATACTTGATACAGAAAATAGCACACTCCCACCCAGGACTTCATAAATCAGTCATTCTTTCTAATGTTTGCCACACAAGACAATCATACCATCAGCAAGCAACAGTGCCAATTAAGCATTTTTAAGGTCTTCAAAAATTGACAAAAAGGGCACTTCTGAGAAAGATAATCTTATAGATTTGGTTTCAAAAATAGACACCACACTCACATTCAAGGGACATTCTTCACTTTTAGGCCTTTGTCACAAATCTGAATCTTTATTGTTCTGAAATAAATGCTATAAACATAAGACTCAAAACAAGAACTCCAACTTTCAGTCTCAGAAGAGGTGTGGTTCAATGCCCATATCACATGTAACAAGAAAGTTTCCTTAAAAAAGGAAAAAAATTACTGTAAAGTCTTTCTTACGAATGAAAATGCAATCCTTTTTCTCATTACTTTGTGTACAGGCGGGCACCAAAAAAACTTTTGCATTTTCTTTTGAATTCTTGCTATGACGCTTGACGAACTTTTTGCCATTCAACAAATTCATCCAGAAGCACAGGCCCTGCAAATGGATGAAACTTGGAGTTATACTTGCCCATGTGTTTCAAATATCTCCTAAAGTATGAAGGTTAAAACTACTGGTTTAGGAAACATTCACGTCAATCCTATGGCCAAATACTTGTAGACTACTACAATCATTCCAATCCAAGGGTGGCAAAAAGTGCACAAAAAACGCTAGAGAGAATTATGGAAAAAAGTGTTCCTGATATCTGACAGGTGCACTGAATTGAACAGAAAGCATAAAAATAAGGTTATATTGTAAATCAGCACAACTAAATCCTTCTTCCTAGAGCTTTCAAAATTGCAAATAATTAGAACATGTACCAAAATGCGATTAATGCAATTCAGTCATAGCATCACTGACTACCAGCTGTGTTAAGTTCCAAGTACCAGCAGGTAAGCAACATAATCGTTAAGCTGGAGTTTATTATACATTAGTACAAAATAGGAGTTTGCTGTTTATATTTGTGCTTTCAAGTCTATAGTTTCATGCAGCAAGAACCTTTACTAGATCCTCATTGAATACAAGCTGGCTCAAGTACACCATCATACCACTACAACTAATATCTTCAGTTTGAAGATGGATGGTTATCAAGACTGTTTTTCTATGCATTGCTCAGAATAATTACTTTATACCTTACAGTATTGTTTCTGTTACAGAAATGTGTTTTATGCAATTTTAAAATATTGCACTAATAGTTGAATAAGCAAAACATTAAGAATACTTACATGCACCATCTTCATCATAGTTGCTAAGATCTGCATGGACAGTTCTGCTGAACTCTAGTACATTGTACCACTGATCCTTGTTCATAACTCTATACTTCGATTGCTAGGGAAAATTATTTCAGAATATTAAAATGTCAAACGACATTTGGTACTGTTTCATCTCATTTATCTCATTTTATATCTTTAATCAGTTCCTATCAAACAATTTAACGGGGAACAATGGCTACTATTTACTTGGTTTTCCATTTTTAAAAATACTACACATATTTCTTTGTTATGAAACTACATAAAATGATTTCTTGAAAGATCAGAGCAAAATTGAAATACTGTGGATTCAGGAAGTTACCACTTTAAGCTTCAAAAAACAGGTACATTTTTGTCTTGCCCTGAAGTGGGGCGTATCTAGCTCAGACCTACTTCCAGAAGCTATTTAAAAAAAAACCCAAAACCAAAAAACTTCTTTTCTTCAGGGTGCAATACATTATGATCATAAGGACATCTACTTTGCAACATTGGTACTAATTTGAAGCCAGGGAATAGTCTCAAGCCTAGCATGTTTCACAACCTACACACATCCACCACATTACTCATTCACTTACAGCTAAACTGACCAAAATCTTCCAGAGACAGCCAAAGATCAAGGTATCTACATACTGTATCTGCACAAAGCAAACTTGAAATTCAGCAGAGATGCAGCTGAAGAAACTAATGGAGACTATTTAATTTTATCTTTACAGTATAATTAGGATGGAATTTTAGTTGCCTTTGATAAGAGAAAGGAGGTGGGGCACAGGCAAAAAGAAAAGAATCTCTGATGCATAAAAGAACATTACTGTTTCATAAGCACGTTGAGCAAGGGAAGGGGAGCAATGTAGATATATTCTTCAGTAAAACACAAACCCTGAAATCTTTTCATAGAACAGTCCAACTACTATGCCATCATTCAGAAAGTCAAGGAAACTTGTACCTCCAGGTATTGATAAAATACTGAAAACAGTGGCCAAGTTCTTCCGAGCAGAAGAGCTAACATGGACTTCGCAGTATCGATATCAAGACTTCGCTGGTCTTTTTCCTAAGGTTAAATAAAGAAAGCACAGAAACTACTCAAGTACAAGCTTGCTGAATAAATAAAGTAAGAACTTTTCTAACGTTCCAGTAGTCTTACCCTTGCAAAATCAAAGGCGTATCTGTAGATATTCTTAAAGGATGAAATGTCATTCAACTGTGACCGCAAAAAATCAAATTTACTCTGTAATTTTTCTGTGCAGTCACACCTAAAATAAAAAAACAAAATACAAACCCCAACAAATAACATTAGAAATTCAAAATACAACATTTAGGCAATGAAAAAAAAGGCCAGCAAACGAAAAATTAAAGTTACTAATATGCAATCATCAGATATACAGGAGTAATACTATAAAAGTGACTTAAAGAATATTGAACACACTTAACCTTTGCAGCTGACTGAAATAATGAATTCTGGCTTCTGTACGCAAGTTTTTTGTTTATAAATATATCAGCAACATAATATAAAATGTCTGCTTTACTTTTCAAATAGTAGTCTTTTTATGCCATACTCTGTAATGTATACTCATATCCAGCAGTACCTTATCTTTCAATCACTATGAAGGTTTGGAGAAAAAGAGTATTCAGTGTGCATTAAGTGGTAAAATCTGCTTTTTGCCATATCTCTTTGGGAAAAACAAACTCTAAACATGTAGTTTTGAAGCATGTGTTTACAAACAGCAGGATTGAGCTGGCACTCTGCAAAACATACCAGCCTGCTCATGTTTTATGAGCAATAAATGCTAGCTCTGATAAACCTATCACCTGAATTAGTCAGTAGCTACTCAACTGAAAAATCAAAGTCTGTAGGAGAATGCCCAGGTCTGGCAGTTGTCAGGATAATCGTTTGGTAAAGATAACCCTTTGGCAGAAAATATCTCCATGTATTTTACTCAGCAAGGAATTTTGTTTCCAAATAGAAAATGCACTAGATTTACCACAATGGCAAAGAAGAATGTAATTTACACTGGCTAATCCTGCAGAAAGACTCACTCAAAAGAACAGCTGTTATATCACATTATATTCTTATAAAATAGCTACCATGATTAAAAAAAAAAACCAATGAAATAATCTACCTTGCCTTGTATCCTTCGTGACAGAAGCAACACTTTCAGAAACGCAGATGTACATAAATACTTCCTTTGGTCACGTGTCCCCCTTTTGGCAGCCTGCCCCTCAGAGAACACATTTGCATCTCTAACAGCTCCACATGGACTTGTCACACAGGCCCACAGCAAGGGCCCTTCTGGAGTACCAAAGCAAGTTGCTGAGATGCTGTACTTTGATGCTGTACTTTGCCCACAGCTGATACTTCCTTTCCCCAAGTGTGCCAGCCTGTGCACGCACAGCTGTCTGTCAGTCTGTCCCTCTCAGACTTCGACAAGAGAAATGTAGCAATTCCAACGGATGCAGCCTTCTGTTATTTCTTGTCTCTAGCAGCATCTACCTAAAGCAGCACTGAGTCCTAGCCAAGAGCAGTGCTAAATAAATAAAACTATTAGCTAATTAAGCTACATATTCAGATGACAGAACTAATATAGTCTGCAATAAGCCATATATGAAGTTGAAAAGAACTCTAGTTAAAAAAGCCTTGGTAAATTCAACTAAAGATAAAATTACTTTTTTGTCTTCAGCAATCTAATTGGTCTAACCCTTAAACTCCTGCTTAACCCTTAAAATAGCATTATGCTATGCTAGAAAGGAATCTCATCTTATATTCGTATCTCTCCTTTCTATGTTCAAACCTTCATACTTCCAGTGGAATGTCCTGTACATTTGAGGACAAATCTATTTAACATCTACGTAAATGCTCATGTTGTTAGTGTACTAGTGACATGTATAAGCTACTTAAGGTGGGTTTATGGCACATTTTGCTAAATGTAATTTACTGAGATTTTCCATACCATGGGTAAACACAGATTTCAATATGTTTAAATTTCTTACAAAATTATGTTAAAATTGTTCAAATTATCACAAATTTAAGTGCAAAGTAAAATGCCAGATATTGTCTATTGTACTATTGGTTATGTGTATTTTAATGTAGAAGTGATTCTTTTGAAAGAGTTGGTATGAAAATGTGTAATTATTAAGCCTCAAGACTCCTGAGCTATTTACTATCAACATTTAAAACCAAAGAGTCAAACGGATCACACTGAGACAGGTACCACCACCCTCTGGGTCCTGTCACACAGGGACATGTCTCTGTTAAAGCCATTTAAGGGCACTTCTGTACCTGGCCACTGACTTTCTTCCCAAAAGAAGGCAAGGAGTTGTCAAACTCCTCTTTTACAAAGATACAGTTGCTTGTGCAGCTGCACCATAAACAAGATGACTGAGGTCATCCATACTTCAAATAATCTAACAATCAGAACAACCTTCTAATTAGCACAAGTAAATTAACACTAAACTCCTGTAGAGACTAGAAAAACATGTGATTTCTCACTCTGCCTTAACTGAAAAATAGTATTAAATAATGCTACCTCAAGGCGAATAAAATTAGACATTAGCTTACTACATTCTAGTCACATCCCTATGGCACATCTATAACAAAAGTTAAATTAGCGCCACAAACCAGATGCATTTTATTTTTTGTTGAGGTAAAGGGATCATTTGAGCCATAGCTAAAATGGACAGTGATGATTCAATAACTCCTACTCAGATATTGCAATGTTTTATATTTCATAGTTATTCACATAAGCTTGTCTTTTACTGAGAAGAAAAATCAGTAAGATGTATACAAAAGTTAAACCAAAGCATTTAATGGTGGTACACGTTTCATCCTAAGGATGTAAAGTACCTGAAACATATTATCCAGTAGAGGTACTTGTTTCTCTGTGCTGACTATGGAAAGAGTTTCAGGCACCCAGCTTGCACATATACATGTACATATATATGTATATGCACACACACACACACACACACATATATATATAATGAGCAGAATTCACCCTGTGTACACAGTATACTAGAGACCTCACAGCTTACTCAGGGAACAGTCTCAAGCCTCGCATGTCTTAAGTCTCATAAGTTGCTTAAGTCTCATAAGCTGATGTTTAGTGCTCTGTCCACCTTAATTTTGACAGGGTCTACCTTGTCACATATTTATTTTTCTTGCCTCTAAAGAACAAACTTCACCAGTGTGTTACGAAACCACACACAGAAAGAAGTGTCACTTTAGGATTCAGGCACCCAAATGCTGCCATCTAACTGTATGTTAGATCTAGGTGTCTTAAGCTTTAGGTGTTGTCATTCACAGAGGAATAGCCAAGCAGCCTGCAAGAGCAATTGAGGTGACCAGTCACTAGGTCTCTGGGCAAACTAAATACCTCCCTAGGCTTCATTACACTGACTAGATCTCCAAAGATTGCAGTAAGTTTAAGAAATCCAGGTCTTACATATATATCACACGTTTAGGTGTCTTACTGTGGAGCTGAATTCTACCCAACCCTATTCACGCAATTACCTTATGTGACATTTCACATATTTTGAAATAAGGATTCTGTAATGTAACTGCCTAGAATACACTCTGGGCTTTTAATGCATTTAAATCTTATTTCTTCAAGCAAAAAGTTAAAAAAAAATGCTGTGCAAGAATGTAGTACTACTTTATTGCTTGGAGTATAAAATCCTTTTTCTTCAAAAATTCTGTCAAGCCTTTCCAGACGAACTAGATTCCCCCATTCCAGACAGAATCCCATAATATGATCCTTCCTTTCCAGCAAGGAAAAACAGCACAAGTCTACAGATTCTTATTTTCTTTTGCCATCGTTTAACCCTAGCTGGCAAGTAAGTACACACAGCCACTCACTCACTCCCAGCCAAAACCAGCACCTCTTTTTCAGCCAATGCATCTTCAGGTGCTTTATGTGTCACTGCTTCATCCAGCTGCTTAGCCTACAGCCTGCTTATTAGAGCACACCAGGGGAAGCAAAACATACAGGTTAGCTGGTTGAGGCTTAGGCAAGTGCTCTGATCACAAGTTTATTTATATAAAAATGTGCAGCAGCACTATATTTTCAGTCTTAAACAAATTTAGACTAAGCATGACGAACTCTGTTCTTAAAAGAACCAGAAGATATCCAGCCACAGAGGATTATTAGAAACAAAATCTATAACACTGGCTCTGAAGAGGTTCCTGATTTTTGTGTTTGAATTCTACAAGACTGGTTAACTCTTGAAAGCTTCACTTTGGGCATAAAAATTAAGTGCTTCAGAGAGGTGACCAATACCAATTCACCACATCTTAAAAACTCTGCACCTATAATTTAATTTCTGTCATCCCAGATTTCAGGCAATTTAGTCATTTCAGCTCTTACTAATTTCTGCTGATAGTCACAAAACAATCAAGGCACCTACCAAAAGCCTGATCCCAAATCAAATGAGAGCTAAGAGTCAGGTACAAGCAATTTACCCTCTGGTTACTCAAAATATTGGGTATTTGCTCGATACAATTTCCCAAACTAATTTACAACTGACAAGAAAATGGTCAAATCACCCTCTTTTTCCCCCTGTTCTGTAGCTGCAATAGTACTTCCCTGACATTTTTAATATTGAATGCAGTGTCATAGTAAGCCACCCTTAAAACACGCAGGTACCATAAGTAGACCCATGAAGAACAAAGAAGTAACAACTGAACTAAGCCTCACAAAAAGCTGATTACTTTAATGTAAGAAACAATCTCTTTAGGCAGAAAATTAATTTAGCAAAAATTCTAGCTAACAAAAGGTGTTATTTAACCTAAGCATTAACCATGGCTTCTAACATGCATCTAATAAATAACACTAATAGCCAAAACTATTATAAATGCTGTCCTCATCTACAAAGCTCAGAAATCAGTAAAATCTGTCCAGAATATGAGTGCTGAACTACACTTATGTGCATTTCCAAATCTACTTATTTGTGTCTGCTAACTAGAGTGAACTCATCAGATTCACTTCGCAGTTGTTGACCAGACCTAAAAGCAAGCATTTCTGTGTCTTATTGCCAATGTACAAGAAACTGAGAGCAAGAATAATTAAGCTACTGGTACAATTAGAACATTCTATTATATATGTAAAAACACTCTTACTGTAATGAGGTCATGCCTTTTAACCATTCTTCCTTGGTAAAAAATCCCATGCTTTCAGCCTCTAGTTTCCAGGCTAAAACTAACATAATAATCTAGGGAAGCAAAAAAAAAAGGGGGGGGGGGGGGGAGAAAAAGAAGTCAGTAAGTAAGAAAAGGCTGATTTATTGATGTTCAAGAATAAAACTCCTAAGTATTCAAACATTCTAGGAATTGTTGCACATGCTTGCTCTTTATATTTGTTACTTTTAAATAATTCAGCTACATGCAATTTTCCCCTCAATTTCAATTTCTGAAAATGAAATATTACTATAATAAAAACCCCTCAAAACCTCATATACCAGCCACGTATAACTGATGTATTCAGCTGAGATATCTTAGAATAGCTCCTAAAAGCAGGAAGATGAACTCTTCACTTAGGGGAGTTAAGAGTTTTACACAGAACTTAACCTCACCCAATATTGTCTTTTAAAGTGCTACTAGCACTGTGCAAGAAACTTACATTTTCAGGCTCAACACCGATGTCTTCACAGAACTTTTCCATTCCTTCGGGACCCACAACTTCATCAGGACCTTCAAAGCCAAAACCACACCAGACTGAAATCTAAGTAACATTCACTGCTCACAAGGGCTATGCACAATAACTAGGCTATACTGCACACATGTGGATTTAAAAACACTGAGTTACATTATTAAGTAGCTTTTATGTTAGAGCTATTCTACCACTGCAGTGTGGAGATGTGTATGTTACATACTACACCACAGTGTTTGTATTGTGCAACCTCCCTACAATAGCAGACAAGCCATTGTAGTTCTGTATGTGAGTTTTCAAAAGACTCCATTAAGCTTCCTATTTATGTAGCTCAACTCCAGTAACTGTGGCAGTCAATTATTTTTAAGATAACTTGGTTACCGCTACTCTGTGCTGAAGTTACTCTATGAATAATGTTCTTTGAAGAATTATTTTATGAACAATAAAAGATGTAATTCCGTCTGAGCTACTATTACAGATATCACTCTTTCAATGGTGCTAACATTATGGGTTTGCACTAACACAGAAGAGGGTGAATCCGCAAATAATATAAGGTTAGTTTTATGATGCTGAGTAACATGAGGAAAAATGATAATAAATCAGAGAAATGCTAAGTGTGTTAGTCACGTACAAGGCAGAAAGAGGTTTACAGTTGCAATGAAATAACTTGATTCAGACCTAACTAGCAGTTAGTGTTGTGCTGTCACTTCTCCATTTTAGCACAAAAAAAGCCTCCAAAACACAGCAAAATAGCACATTTAAAAAGCGCACAGAGAGACACTCTACAGCACTTTGTTTCTCTAAATCTCTCTCTGGTTTCAGTTATTTCCACTAAGCCTGTTTCAAAAATGAGTCCTACTGGGCAGCCAAATATTATTAGAAGGCCTGTTGACGCAGTATTTTCATGTGTCTTGGATCATCATGTGAACATTGTTTTAGCAAATATGAACCCATGTAAAAGGAAAAGGTTTTATCTTCCAAAACAACATGCCATTTTATGATTTTTTGGCAAATTTTACTACTTATATGTAGACAGAGCCCTTGATAATACTTTTCTCCACTTCATCTGTATCTGCTGTTATCAGTGTAAGCAGAGCTCTTTGTAAGTTTGGATAATGCACTTTGAATAACTACTCACTGTGAGATAAGAACGTTATCAACAAAAACCATTGAGAATGGCTACTTTTACAGGAAAATAAAAATGCACCTGACATTTAAGATGATGAAACTCCACCTCTTGAAAAATATTGCAAAGAACATTTTGCCTAGGTAAGCAAGGCAAACCACTGTTACACAGAATGTGTTAAAAAGAAATACAAGTTTAAGTTATGAAGAGAAACACATACAAGGATCCACTGGTAATGACAAGTTTAAACCTGAATCAGTGTTTTTGGTCCAGATATCATACGCACAACTAATTTTTATATATATATTATATATATATTTTATATATAATATATATATACACATGTGTGCACATGTGTGTAGTTTTATCTTTCAATGGAAACATTTAATCTCCAATGTGGCATATTTTGATTACTGGTTAACTAATGAAGTATAACCTCCCACACTCAATTCTTGACTCAACAACAAAGACAAAATTTACGGACATTAAAAGTAAGCACAACCACATTTATTAGAAGAAAATGAACTGAGAACTCTTATTTTCCTCAGGAAAGACTCTTTACTCCAGAAGTGCATGCCTCAAACCTAAATTAAAAAGCAGATTACTAGAAACAAGAGTTGTTCATTGCTGTGGAAAGACTAAGGAAAATATCAGTCCTGATATAGTCAAACTAACTGCTGGCACATAAATCAGCAGCTTCTTTCATATTGAGAACTGGCCATTAACGAGTCTTAATTACTAACCAGTTATGATGGACTTCAAGTAGTGACTAGACAAGAAATTAGTAACAAATTACAAATCCTGATCGTGTAACCATATATTTGGTAAATAAATAGCAATAATAGTGTAATCAATTCTGCAAAATACACTACATATTCACTGAAAGCAACTATTACTTTGATGGCAATTCTGAGTTATTTGAGAGAGGCTACTTCCAATACTTTTGGAATGAAAAACGTGGCCAGTCTTCGCGAACGAAGATCTGGGAAAGGCGTTTTTATCTTTCAAGCCTGCGCAATGGATTTTTTAGGTGAGACACAGCCTGCGCTGAACTGAGCCCACCCTTTAAT
>JAWWLV010000001.1:40731628-40751826 GCA_035041135.1 Platyrinchus mystaceus
TGGCCTTAGGGGCTGACGAGCTCCATCTGCCCGGGGGAGTGTCCCTGAAGCAGGACCGGGAATCGAACCTGCGACCATGGTGATGAGAGCGCAGCATCTTAACCGCTAGACCACCAGGGGTCCCCACTTTTGAAATGAAACATTTGTTAATTAGAATATCAAAAACGTTAGGACAGATTCTCAAATAGGAAAAACAGTATAAGTATCTATTATTTTGTTTTGTGAAATAGAAAACCAAGAGACTTAAATCATGAGCTATAGCACTAGCCTAGCAATATGATCATAAAAAAGATCTAGTTAGATAATTAAGCTTCTACCTAAACTACTTCTCAATGTCCGAACTTTTACTTGACAATTTCAAAAGAAAAGAAGCAGAGTCACACAGAATATCCTCATTCAACACTGTACTGCCCAACATCAGGTATAAAATTTTAAAGCTATAAAGCACAGAGTAAAGAAAGTGAAAAAGAACAAATAATGGTATTAATAAAAGCTATACTAATTCAAGTGCATGTTATAAGGAAGCAAATATGGACATATTCTTATGTATATATCAACACAAAAAAAGTAAAATGCAAATAGTATTTGATATATTGCTTTGTTTAAAACAAAACTTTACGATTTTTAATATGAATCCATTACACATTACCTGCATATTCATAAAACCAAGCCAGGCACTTTTTGCTTGAAAAATGTTCCTCTCCACTTATCACTTTACCAGATGCCTGTGATCTGCAGTAGCATATAGAAACACAAGATGCACAGCATTATTTTAATGAGACATGGGAAAAAACGTCAAATTAAATTCCCAAATGTTTATTATTAATTCAAACTATTTAAATTGTATCGCAAAGTCAATATACATAAACAATGAAGCTGAATTTGATAGAGGGCAACTGTCCGTCATCCTATTTTAAAACCTGGAACACAAAACTACATTGAAATACAACCACCTCATAACCCAATTTATTGTAACTATTACTTTTTCTGAAATGCAAGAGTACTGTTATCTTGTAGATACTCAACAAAAAACCCCCACACAGATGGCCAAAATATCACTCCTCAGTAATTAAAATGCCTTATTATCTGCTTATATTTATATATACAGGCATTTAAAGTTAGGTCTCTAATAAGTAGCATGATCTTCAAGAGTGCTGAATATGCACAGATCTCATTAAGGTCAATAGGAGCTGCAGAGTTTGACATATTTAAAAGTCAGCCTATTTATAGTTAAGCATCGAAATTTGGGATGAAAACTTGGTCGATTTGTTTACACTAACATGTAACGAAGTATCTGTAAATTCTATAGATGTCTGGTACATACACCAGAACACTAGTGTGCAATCTGTGTTAAGACTGAAGCCGCTCAGCACACACAGCTTCCCCACTACACTGCCTTCATTATGTAACACACAACCCAGTTTGCCTAGGAAGTGAATTTTCATAATTCATCATTCATTAAAAGCATGCACAGAATAACTCATTTACTCCACTAAAAACACCGACCACACAAAAGCATCTTTAGTCAGTAAGGAGCTTCAGCACCTTTCAGCATGCTCTTTTCAAACACTAGTTACAGACTTCTAGAACAAGATCAGATTATTTCTAACAATGAAGTGAGACTTAATCATATCAGAAGATTTAAAATCATGCAGCTCCCACATTGCAATTTTAAAATTAAGACATCAAGCAGTAAAAGAAGAGTTCAATTCTGAGAGAGGTGAACAACTTGAACTCCTATGGTTTGCTTTAAGCTTCACTGGAAAAGAAAGCAATGCTCTCCAAGATGAAGCCTTCTGTGCTGAAAGCTAGAATTAAACGTGTCCTACAAACATCCATCCAACTGCCACTGGGAACACAAGTCACCAGAAAGAGACAGTCATATGTATGCTATTGTTTATTGGCTTTATCCAGATTATTACAGATCTATTTGTAATCATTGCTTTTACTAAAGAATAAATCAATAAATTGCTGTATAAGAATGTAATGCTAAAAATGCTTGTATATCTAACATTTTGTGATTAGCTAGCATGAAGTCTCATGTACATCATATATTTTGCCCAACAACTACTAGCTTCCTGTAGAATCTTTTTCTTAAGCAGCTATCAAAAGATTTTTTTTCTTTTTAAGTAAAAGATGTTAAGATCATAAAATTTTGGTTAACAGTGTTCAAAAAAGATGAAGTGAAACTGAACACGTGCAGGGAAGAGCTACAGTGAGCAAGGAAACTAAAAGTCAGTATTACAAAGCAGCATAATTTAACTTGTTTTTAGCTCGTAATTGAACAAAATCAAGTATGCAAAAACCAGCAGCACTCCCTCCAAATGCACTCTGGGGCAGAATCATGAGGGAGGAGTCTTGCATAGAACAGAATGCTGGCACAAGAACAGTTATTAACTGGCTATGAATAAACTGACTGAAACTAAAAGGTCACTAATGACCACAGAAAGCGAGCTCTGCAATAGTTATCCAAAATGAACAGTCACAACAAAATAAGAGCTTGGGTACTTCTAAGATCAAGCTCAGTCAACCTGTGAGAAAGGCCATACACCACAGTTTCTTGCAATAGTCATTCCTGCAGCGTTGATTTCATAAGTCCTTTGTATCCTTAAGGCCTCAGGACGTTATTCCTAACTACTGATTTACTGACATACTTAACAAGGTCTAACAGATGAAGCAGGCAAACAGTTGCTTTAGAGAAGCTACACAGTAAGCTCCTGCTACACCACACTAATGGCTTATAATTTTAACAGTATCTTTCGGGTATCATGGCATAAGGTAGTCTTTTAAAAATAGTTAATGGACAGGAAGCTTCAGACTTCTGTATTTATTAGAGAAATTTTTCCTGCTCTTCTTTTCGAGTATGCTGACCTCTTCTTCCAATTCACTGCAAAAAGAACCCACAAAAAACACACACACACACAAAAATAATAATAAAAAAAGACGATTTAACGCAGACACTGAGCACTAGCAACCGTAAAGCGAGTGGCGACCGTAAAGTGAGGAGAGCCGCCTACCTCAGGGAAATATAATGGATATGGGGCCAAATGCCAGCACTAACCCTCCAACTACGGCCAAAGGCAAAGCCAGCCGAGAGCGGGGGCCGTTCCGGGCCGGGCACAGGCCGCACGCCGCGCCCCCCGCACCTGCAGGGCCCGCACCGGGACGTGCCCGGCGGCACGGCCCAGGCCCTGCGCGGGGCCCGCGGGCCGCACACGCCTCACCGCGCCCGCCGCCCAGGGAAACCCCGGCGGTGCCGCAGCCCGGGCCCCGCGGGGGCGCGGCCCAGCCCCGCGGCCGCCGGCACCGGCCGCCGCCCCGCGAGACGGTACCTGCCGAGTTTACACTTCTTGAGGCCGGTGTCGTCCGCCGCCGCCGCCCCCGAGGACTTCCTCTTCTTCTTCACGGGCATCGTCCTGCCTCGGGGCGGGGCCGCCCCGCTGCCGGGGCTCGCGGCCGAGGCCCCCCCGGGCTCACTTCCCCCGGCCGCCGCCGCCTCCCGAGACCGACGGTGAGGAGACGAGAGGAGCCCCCGTCCCTCCCTGCTCCCGCTGCTGCTGCTGCCCAGCCCCGCCGGGCGCTGCCACCCCCCGCTCGCCGCGGACAGACGCTGCCGCTGCCGCCGCCGCCCCGGTGCGAGAAGCGGGTGTCGCGCTGGGGGCGGGGACGAGCGCGGGGAGAGAGAGCGGCGAGCGGGCGGTATCGGCTGCGGAGCGAACGGCGAGAGCGACCCGGACACAGACGGCACCGGGCAGGAAGTGGCAGCGCCGCGGGGCGGGGCCTCGCGGGGACACGCCCCCCCGGGGGCGGGGCTGCCTCGCGCCCTTCCCGCCGGCGGCGGGGGCGCCTGGGGGCGCGTGCACGGGGGGCGGCGGGGCCGGGCCGGGCGGGTGCGCGCGCCTGTTACATCCGAGCGTGCGCGGTCACACACGCGGGACAGCGCGAGCCCTGCGTTAGTCACCGGGGCCCGCGGGGCGCCGCGAGGTCCCGGCCTGCCCGCCGGCCGGAGCTGCGGGCCGTGTCCCCTGGGGACGCCGGGTGGGCAGCGCTGGGGACGGGCGTGGGGCTGCGGCAGCCGCCTGCCCAGAGGTGTGGGCGGCGCCGAGCCCAAGGATAGCTGCTGGGGAAGGGGAGACTCTCTCTTGCCTGGACGACCCGCCGGAGAAGCGGCTGGGAGCGCGGATCAGGACGCGGATCCCGACGCCCGCGCTGACCCACGAAACCACGGGCACACAAGCCTGGGCTCCCAGTGGGATCTGAACACTCGCACGCTGCGGCACGGATCCCTAACGGAGCGGGAAGGGGTGGAGGGGGGGGAGAAACACCCCAAGTACTGCGGCGGCCGTGACACCGTAACGCAGCTGATGGCAGGAGAGATGTCTGGATAAAGGCAGGGGAAAGACCGGCAGCACCCGTGAACTGCCGCTGCCGTGCCAGGAGGAGCACGGCGCCTTCCCCGCCTCCGCCCCTCCCCGCCCACTGTGCCCGCTGAGCGCGTCACCGCCACTTCCTCCCCTCCGCGGGCAGCGGCCCTTGCCGGGCGCCGCCCGGCCCGACCCCGCCTGCGCGCCGGGGCCGCCATCTTCGGTCACCATAGTGACGGCTCCGGGGACGCCGGTGCGCTCCGGGCCTCTGCTCCTGTGCTCCGCCGTCCTTCCCGCTGGGTCTTCTCTCGCCAGCCGTTGGATCTTCTCTCGCCGGCCCCTCCATGTGCTCCCGTGGGGTTTTGGATCCACCCTCGCCTTGATCCTGCCTGACGGGATATGTCCGGCAAGCATGGCCGGGGAGGGAGACGCGAGGAAGCGCTTCATCTCAGCCACGGCTGCGAACTACTTCGGGCTGGATCCGGCGGGCTGTGCTGCCCTGGCGGCGGGGCTCCACTCCCGTCCGGAGCTGAGCAGCTTCCTCGACGACGGCAATGAGTTCCTGCTCGTGGTGCAGCACTCGGGCGCGCAGCTCAGCGCCTCCAACAAGGTACCCTAGTGTGCGGCACCGCCGGGTCCCGAGTGTCCACCGCATCCCGGCTTGCGAGTGGGGGTGCCCGCAGTCAGCCCAGGCTTAGTGGCCGTAAAGACTGGTATCAGATTCGGGAGACATCTCCCTACTGCGAATTTCTGTGCAGGTCTCTGTGTTCTCTGCACGTTACTGGCGACTGTCGTGGTTTAACCCCAGCCGGCTGCTAAGTACCACTGACTGCCCTCCACCCCGCGGTGGGGAGAAGAATCGGAAAGAAAAGGTTAAACCCCTTTTGGGGGTTGAGATAAGGACAACGAAGTAAAATATAATAACAACAATATAATAATAACCAACTACTAATATAACACTAGTAATAGTGTTAATAATTGTAATGAAAAGGGGCGAGAGAGCCCAAGTGGAATAAGTGATGCAAAAATATAGTTGTTCACCACCGACTTACCAATGACAAGCCCATTCCCCCAGCAGTGATGGGTGCCTCCCAGCCAACTCCCCCCAGTCTGTATACTAAGCATGACACTCTGTGGTATGGATTATCCCTCTGGTCAGTTCGGTTCAGCTGTCCTAGCCATGCTTCCTCCTGGCTTCCCGTGCACCTCTTCACTGGCAGTGCACGAAGGACTAAAAATCCCTTGACTTTGGATAATTGTTGCTCAGCAACAACCAACATATCAGTGTGTTATTAACGTTATTCTCACTCTAAACCCAAAATGCAGCACTGTCGCAGGTACTAAGAAGAAAATTAACTCTATCCCAGCTAAAACCAGGACTCTGGCCCAAGAGTCTGTGAAGACCGTATGGTCAGCTGGTGATAGGTTTGTTAGTCGATTGTGCCCATGCTAATGCAGTTTTAGTGTGCTGTGTATTGTTGCTGTGTGCATGTAATGCAGCCTGGAGGATGGCGTGTTACCCTATTGCAAATGCCAGGTGGAGTTTGATGATTTTTTCCTGGTCATGGGTGCATGCAAGGATTGCATGGCCAATGTCCGTGCAGGGAATGTGACCCAATATATGGCACAATGACTGATATTTGGCAGGTCCCAAGTTGGGTGCTTGTCTAAAGCATGCATTTTTCAAATCGATATGCCCATCTGTGAGCAAATCTTAGGTTTATTGTGTGAAATGTCCTGCCTTGAGTGTTTGTGTTCAGCAAGTGACTCAACTGAGTGATACCACGGGGTGTGATGTGCACTCAGTGTCACTATGTAATCAGGCCATGGTGTAGTGCCTGCTGCACAGAGCGTACAGGCAAAGTGTGGGTCTTGACATGTGTCCTGTCGTTCTGCTGTAAGACCAAGAACGTGGTATCCGTTTTGTCAGTGACAGATCTTTTCTGCACTGAAGATGAGTGTATGTGTCCTTAACGTGGGAACTGTGGACCAGTAACTTACATGCCTCTTTGGTTAAGACCAGTGCATTCTATATTCGGGCAAGAGTGAACATTTATGTATACCAATTTTGGGAGTTTGCTGCTGAGCCACTGTCTAAAATACAAAGCAGCTTTCAGCAGCTGTGGGAGATCAGTGCTACACTGTATACCTGTTATCTCAGTGAGGATGTCTGTAGGTGTTGGGCTAAAGAGCTAATAAGAAAGCAAAAACTGATACTGTTCAGTAAAACTGAAAGCTGTTCTTCCTATCCCTCCATTTCTTTTAACAGAAAAAAGGTACACAGATGTTTATAATTGTGCAGAATTTGGAATTTCAGCTTGCATATCTTCTTGCTATTGATTTATCAAATGTTTAATAATATTTTCCTGTTTTATGAATTCTCCTCAGCCACAAATAGTTTCAGTAATTGATTATGGCAGGTTTTGGAACTTTACCCATAAATTTGGCTGTGAAGGGAACATGAGTCATGACTGATGAAGGAGCATGCCTTTCTCTATCCTTGAGAAATCTATGAATTGCAATGGAGTTATGTATTTACAAACTCAGAACAATACAGAATAGTTAGAATATTTAGAAAAATATACCCAAAGGTATGTCACATAAAAACACAATTAAAAATATGTAAATTTTTCTTTAGGCACAAGACAGAGTTTCTGTTTTGTCTACAAAAAGTGGGAAGTAGAGTTTTCAAAATAGAGTAAGAAAATATGGTATTTACAGACATTATATGCTAAAAGAGGCTTTATGTGTTTGATGTTGGAAGTCAGATTCCTATAGGCTCAGAAATGAGTATAATAAAATTTTTCATTTTCTGTGCAAATCAGATATTACCAGAATGTTATCAGAGCCCAGAGGGAGTAATATGGTATTTTATTTTTTTTTGATACAAATTGTTTGTGTAAATGGTGTGCATGATTTAGTATAATATGCAGTCACTGGCAGTTTTCTAAACAAATCCTGTCTTCTGGATTATTACAGATTGAGGCTACTGATTCAGAGAATAACGTGTTAGTGTTCTTTAAGCTGAGACCTGATGTAATTACAGAAGATAATCTTCATAGCAATGTTCTTGTGTCATCTATGATAAATTCACCAATTAACACCCTTTATCAAGCTGTACGTCAGGTTTTTGCACCAGTGTTACTGAAGGTGAGCAATATACCAATTCAAATGTTCTGTGGATTTATACTGAGACATTGAAATTCCATAGGATGTTTACTAATTTAGAACTAAATACTTTATGTTTTAAACCTAAAATATTTTAAGAGATTAAACAATATTTTAAGAGATTAAACAAGAGTGAAAGTTATTTCTAAATTAAAGAAAGTACTTCACCTGCTATCAGTAAGAATGAGAGGAGGATTCTGGTCATACATATGCCTGACTGGCATCGTGGAATACACTGTGCAGTGGTGGTTAATGAAGAAAATAACTCTTTACCTCCTTTCCAACAGTAATGCCAGCCTTGTGTCCTTTTCTTGTTTTACATAGTCTTGGAGTTTGTATGAAATGCATAGGTCTGTGACATGCATACTATGATTCTTTAATAATAGTGGCAGATAGGTACACTAGACTCTAGATTTATTTTTTCACCTGCATTTTCACAGTTTTGTTTGTTTGTTTGTTTGTTTAATTTTCAGGGGCTTTTTCTTCTGTTCCATTGAAGAATATTTGCAGATTTTTGTCAAAAACCATGGCCATGACTACATTCCATAAGCTGAACAAGCAGTTTCAGCATTTAAATATTTTTAATTTATTGTATGTGATAATGTTAATAAAATAATGTTAGAAAAACACAGTAGCTTTCCATATGTGATTCTAGCAATTTCCAGATTATGCTATAGTAGTCCAAATTTATTTAACTTCAGAGAATTAACTATCAAATGATTTTGAACACATTTTCAGAGTGCCTTTAGAAAGCCAAAAATTGACTTGATTTTGTGATGAAAATGGTTTTTTACAGTATTATTCTAAACTGTTAAATGAAGATAATGAAAAAAAAATATTACATTGTCCCACCATGTGGTTGGTTACTTAATCTGATATTTTTTGTTGATTTTAAGATTAATGGGAGGAAAATAGTAATTGCTTTATCATGTGAGTCACAATTTTTGAAATTTTCATTACAGGATGAGAGATGGAGTAAAACATTTGATCCCAAACTCCAGAAACTTTTAAGTGAACTTGAAGCTGGCTTGAGTACTGCTCTCAGAAGATCAGATCCTAATTACACAGGAACAAAATTTAGTGAAGATGATGTGCGAGGTTTGTTTTGCAGTTATATCTTTTATAATTAATTTCAAATTAGGAGTAAATAATTTATTTACAAGTTGAATTTTTAGACTTCCCAGAGACTGCATAGTGTGAAATATAGCAGGCTGTGGTTAGTAGATGGAATTAGTGATGGTCATACCAAGAGACCAGAGTTGAGCTTTACACTGCATCTAGACAGAATCAGAAGTAGAAAGACATTTACACAACCACATAGTAAAAGCCTGCTTCAGAAAGTATGTTCTGACTGAAAATATTTTATAACAATGAATTTATTTGATATATAAATATTTTCTGTTGTTATTTGCAGCTATACTTACACCAACAGATGAATTTCAGTTCTGGATAGAATGTGCTCGTCATGGAACTGAGTGGTGTAGTAAAGAGAGAGCTTCATATTTTAAAGACCTATTTGAGGACATTGCAAAAGTATGTTTTATTTTATATGATATATAAATATTATATTATTTATATTTTAAATTTATATTATATATATAATTTATATGTTTTATTTAATATGATATATTTCTAGACTTAGTAAAAAACATTCTTCCTGTGAAATATATGTCAGTATATGTACATTCTTTTCAAATATATGAGTATATAACTATGTAGTTATTTTTTCTTAGGCAAAATTTTACTTTAAATGACATTCATGTAGTTTGTAGTTACAGTGGTGCATGGGAATGCCAACATTTAATTGGGAACAGATTTGACCATTGAGTACTAGGAGCTGCTGTAGAAATACAACAATATTCTACAGTTTTTGAACTAGAGATTGACTCATAAGGTTATAAAAAGGACAATAATAGTGCTATCATGCAAAAATTTTAGCACCCATAAAGCGCTTTCTTGAACAGTGCTTCAGATATCAATGAATTCTTCACATGAATAAACTTGCACAAATGCTTGTTTTTTAGGAGGATTATGACATATTCTCTTATGCAGTAAACCCCAGGAAACTATACCACTTGCCAGCTTCAGAAACCTATAAATTTTTCTACAATACTACTTGCAAAGCAAACATACTGAAGGCATTTTTCTTCTAGGATTATTACAATTTGGATACTCTATCATTATTGGAAGCTGTGGATTTGGTGGAGACTACCAAGGATACTGTTGATGGTGTGTGGAGACAAACAGAACATGATCCTTATCCACAATCACGCATGCATAATCTCTTGGATGTAATAGGTAAACCTTATGCAGTCTTTATTGAATGAACAGTTGAGAAAAGGTAGAATGATTCCTTGAGCAAAAGCTCTCTTCCTTGTAAAGGCACCAGTAATAGCCCACAGCATTAAGGTGCTTACTTCTTATGATTATGATCCATGAATATTATTTGCCTTCTAGTATGCAATAATTCAACCAGTTCTGGTACGTGCCTTCACACGTGCTTGGGAAGATGATAGATAGTAAGAAGATGAAGTTGGATACATTTCTGCTGGTGAAGTAGATTTGTCATACTTCTGTTAGACTTCCTGTCTTTCTCTCAGATGAGAAAATTTATTTACATAAACCCCCATTTAAAGCTTGATTTGGTCTGTGTGGAGGTAAGAACAGGATGTGCAGAGAGGTTGCTTCTTTTCATTCCCTCAACAGCAGCCCCGTGTTTGGGGACAGGTAATAGACAGTGAGTTTGTCCACTGCTACCAGATGTCTGTGTGCATGAGGGCAAGGGTTGCAGGGGGAAGTCAGATACTGCCATTACTGCTGATAAGGACAGGTGCTTGTGTGTGAAATTCAGAATCCAAATCCATCATCTTCTGATATTGGAGCAACCTCTGTTTAACTCAGAGATATCCAAGAGATCTATTGAATCTAAAACAAACTAATCAGTTATTGGTGCACTTGGTGGTTTGAAATCAAGACATTACATTAGTTTTTTAAAAATGTAATTGGAATGTGGCATAGGAATTATTTTAAACATAACATCTTGCTTTATATGCGTTTTTGTCTTCTAGGTGGCTCACTAGGTAGATATGTTCAAAGAAAATTAGCAGCTTTGAATTTGTGGGAGGATGCTTTTCACAGTGTTAAAGAAAATATAAAGGCTGGCATCTTGATTTGTGAGCAGTGGGTGTCAGCTTGTGAATACCTAACTGGACAGCTGTGGCAACATTATACTCTACATCCGTGGAAAAATGAGAAATATTCCCCTGAATTGCTAGCCAAACTTGGCAAACGTCTTGATGAGGTAGAGATTTCAATTGTAGACATCAGTTTCATTAGACACAGAACTAAACAATATTGTTTCAAGTTAAAAAAGAGAGTTAAACACTTTTATAATCTTTGCAAAGTCAGATAGCACTCCATAATCTATGTTTGCCTGAGCCTTTCAAAAGTTTCTTGTAAAAAGGAGAGAGATAGGTGCTTCTAAATGTAAATTTTATGTAAAAATACCTTGGATATATCAAATACTTTTTTTCCCCTATAGGTGCTAACTGTTAGAACACTGCATGAAAAACTTACATTCTTTTTGCCAACTGGAGAACAAAATTCTTTACATCCTGCTCAAGTATTTGAACCCTTTACTGGCCTAAATCCTGTACACTACAATCCTTACACAGAGGTATAATGCTTAATTTTTAATTTTTAATTCAGTCACATTCTTTCTGTGTCTTTCTGTGGTGTATATGGATAGTCCTAAACTAACATGAACTCATTATCTCTAGCCATTATGGAAAGCAGCCGTCGCTCAGTATGAAAGAATTATTGCACCAGCAGAACAAAAAATAGCAAGCAAATTGAAGAAATTTATTTCAGAAATTCAGGACAGTCCTCAGCAGGTAGGGGTATTTTTGTAGTCTGAAAATTTTCCTGAGGATCAAGTTATTGAATTCTTAAGTACTGAGTTTAGAGCACAGGAATAAATGCTTAAACAGCAGTAATCAGTAGTGTCAGAATATGTTCATTGTTTTTCAGTAGAAAGCGATAACTTCTTTAAAATTTCATATTCCAGCTTCTTCAAATATTTCAGAAACATAAGGAACTGATAAAGCATCCAAATATAGGTAAAGAACTGCTTTTTGAAAGGGAAACATTGCTGGCAGGACTTCAAGGTTATATCAAAGGTACTTAATTGCTTTTTTTTTTTTTGCAAATACTAGAATCCTTTATTCTAGAATTATGTCAGTATAACTAGTATATTTTTATAACTACAATGATGATCAAAAGTTGTTCTGTTACGTTTCTGGACTAATGAGTTTTTGCTTGTGTTAGACTATCAGACAGACTTTGAAACTCGATGCCATGGTGTTCCTGGTGATGTTTCTGGACCACTGTCAGGCAAGAACCTTTCTGAAGTTGTCAATAATATTGTGTGGGTACGGCAGCTGGAACTGAAGGTAACAGATTCCACTACTGTTAAGAGACAATATTACCATAGAGTGTAAAACATGGTATTTGACATTTTTGTGGGGAATTCCACACAGAAAAACTGTGAGTTTCCCAAGAGTTGCATAATCAAGATTTCTTATCAGTGGTACTGCTTGCTAAGCTGAATTTTATTAACAGACCCAGAAGACAGTCCTTTTATAATAAACTGAGCTGCCTGCTTTTATGACTTAATTTTTTTTTTGGAAAAACAAAAAAACAAAACAAAAAAACCCCAAAACAAACCAAAAACTCAGGACGAGTTTTTGTTAAATTTTACCCTCCAGTTTGCATTTTTAAATTGTATTTAGGATTCATAGATAGCCAGATTCTGACATTGTAATTCTCACTTGTTATTACCAACCTGTGTAGTGTCCTCTTGAAATCGAAGGGATTTCTTAGTAGTACATTTTGAGTTTGTACCAGCCAGGGAATTTACTACATGGACAGTAAAACTTTTTACTTTACAGTAAAAATAAATGTACAGTTCAGTGTTCTCTTACAACAAATTGTGTTTAAAACACATTTGATCAATTTATGTTGGTTTTCTTAGTTTGTATTTACACTTTAGTTGGAAACTTTGAATATTTTTTGGAAAGCATTGACCAACGAAAAGCAAAATGCTTTTTGTGAACAGAAGCACCATCTACAATAACTATAGATTTTAATGAGAACAGAAGTTACTTATCCTGGAATTAACTATTAACCCAGTACTATTAGCCCACTTTTTTATCATTCACCTGCGATTTGCAGAAATCTTCAGGGCCCATTTCAGCTGAACATGACAAGGAGTGGAGGTATTAAGGGTGTTACTTTGTTATGTCTCTTGTAGAGAGAACATCAGCAGCTCAGGTTTATTTCTTCTGCTTGGTGTACCAAAGACTTAGTTCAGCTGATGTGTATCATTTTTATGTCTGCTTTAGGTTGTGCTAAATTTTTAAGTTGCTCTCAAATCTCCACTGATTGTATTGACTGCGGTTTTGATTAATTTGTCCACACATAGATGTGAAATTCCATTTCAAATACCTTTGAGTACTGTCATGGACCTTATAGATACAACGTAACACTCATGGAAGATCTGTACCTTTATGGAGTATTAACTGAAGACTGGGTGGGATATTCCGGAGTATCTTAATAGTGGTGGACACCTGTGGCGGACAACTTATTCAAACACAATTTACTGTAATGAGAATTTGAACATCTGGGACACAATTCAGGATTCACTTCTTTTTTCAATTTTAATCAGTTTTTTAATTCCACTTGGATGTTTTGTAATTCTGATTTTTATTGTGGTGGTTTCTCTTTTCTGATCAAATAGTGGGAAGTTAAGCTTCTTTTCTTTATGACTGTTTAAGGTGGATGATGCTATCAAGCTGGCAGAGGCTCTTCTGTCTGACTTATCTGGATTTCAAACTTTTCAACAAAGTGCAGATATTTTTCTGGAACAGTTAAAAGTATATGAACAAGAGCAATTTGATGACTGGTCTAGGAATATCCAGTCAGAATTATCAAATCCCAAGTCAGGACTTTGGTAAATACATTCTTGTTTAAATAATGTTTATTAAATAAATGATGTTTATTAAATATGAAATCTGTAGTGTGGTGTAATTCATTAGAACGTGACAAGGGAGATTAAAAAAATACAGACTTGAGAATGAATGGAGAAACAAAATAGAAGAATTTATGACATTTTTATCATCCTGACAGTCTTGGTTGGTAAGGTGATGTATAATGGACAGTGTTAATAACAAATCCTGCAGTTCCTGTTAGCACCTGGAATGAAAGACATGTTTGGTTTGCTTGTTGTTATTACTTATTATCCATTGTAATCCATATAGTGGTTGTGTATAGATGAGATTAGACAATAGCAGTGATATACAGATGACACATGTAGAGTAACAAATTAATTGTTATTCACAAGAAATTCTGCAATCTAAATAGGACAGATGAAAGAAGGCTAAACAAATCTATTTAAACTTCATGAATTGTGTTCCCCAAAATAATGACATTTCTTTATGGGATATTAAAATATATTTTAACAATTTTTGTTTTAGTTCATTAACCACATAGCTTCTGTGTGAATCTTTGAGTGTTGCAAACTTCCTTTGGAAAGAGTTTGTCCACAGTTTCAGAGGATAAGGTGTTGATACTTATGTGAAAACTTTTATTTTATGAAAAATGCTCAAATATGTCAAATAACCAGATTCAGCACTCCAATATAATTACATATACACTCCAATATAATGGAGCCATCTAATTTTATTAGTACCATAAAATTTTGTTAACTTGAGATTTTAAAAGATGTTATGTGATTAACTAAAAGGACAAGAAAAGAGGTGGCTCACTGCAAAGGGGAATACAATGGATATGGAAACTAGAAAAAGGATGAGAAAAAAAAAGAAAAAATGAGTAAAGCTGAAGTTTTTATGAAAGAAGCCTTGAAGGATGGTGGTAGAAGCATTACTAAAGTGGAAAAAAAAATGAAGTAAAATCTGAAGATGGGCTGATGATCTTATTAGCATTTGGTTGCATATACCAAAGTCCTGGTTCTTGGACTGATTCCCTCAATTATTTTTCTCCCTTTGCAGCACTAAAGACTGGGGCCTGTAAAGTGCCTGCTTGAGAGATAATGATGGATACAGTGTATTTGAGAAATACTCTGTAGCTGTGAGTTACATGTTAACTGTTGTCAAAAATAGAAACACTTTGTAAGCAAAACCAATAGGCATTGTTAATTTCGTATTGTCTTCATTGACTTTGAATTAAAAGAAAGGTTACTGGAAAAATTTCTGAGTAAATTAAAATGTTAATAAGTGTAGAAAAACAGAATGACATCAAGCTTTTTAGAATAGTTTGTTATGGTAAAATGCATCTAAGAATGGATAAGTATCAAATTACATTTAGTAATCTGTTTTATTTTGGTTCAGTATCCAAGCTAATAGCCCTGTGATGGAGTTGGATCACATTTCTGGAACACTGAACATACTTTATTCAGATCGTTTGGTGACTCTCCTAAGAGAAGTACGTCAGCTATCAGCACTTGGATTTGCTATACCAGCTAAAATACAGCATGTTGCAAACACTGCACAAAAGTTCTGCAAGCAGGCAGTCATCCTTAAACAGGTATAAGATTAAATTAAATAACTTCCTGTTCTGAATTCCCAGCTTTAGTTCATAGAACTTTTCTAGATTGCTGTCTTTTCTGTCTTTGTGGTTTCTTGAACAAATTAGCTAAGTCCATAAAAGAAAAGAAAAATAAAGAAGTACTTTACGATTTCACAATGTGTCTTCTTCTGAAATATAGTATTAAAGCTATATGAAGTTACTGCATGAATATACAAAAATAAGTAATTAACTGATCACCTTATTTTAGTCTCAGTTTTTGATTACTGTGACTGAAGAAAGATGTCATAAAATGAAGCAACTTATCCTCACCATTGCTAGTTTTCAATTGAAAATATATTAATAAGTATTTTAATGGAAATGTGAGTTTTTTGGGGGCAGTGGGTGATGTATTTTTCTGATTGCAGTCAATGCTACAGAAGTTTTTATTCACAGGAGGTATCTCACATAGCTGAGATACCCGCACAGCTAAGGCAGAGATGACATAAGACCTGCAAGATACCCACATATTTGAATCACTGACAGGTGCCCAAGTGGAAACCTTAGTTATGTCAAGAGGCACTACATGTCTATGTGTGGACAACTAAAGCAAGTTGTAGGGTATAGCTCTTACTCCAGCTGTCCATCTGGAAGTAAACAGATATTTTTAGGTCTTGTGTCATATATCCTAGCAGATGTGATGGATACTTGAAGGTCTGTGAAATGGCTCTAGGTGCCAACATTTGCATAAAATAATGAAACTAATCCTCTTAAATCGGAGACTGAACCTATTTCACTTAGGGTGAAGCATAATCACCTCAGGTGTGTAAAAAGCAGCCTTTTTTCTATTAGAATTAATTACTAGAAGAAGATAGGACCACATTAGCATTATATATATTATATATTTATAAATATTTTACTTGTGTAGTTAGTTCTCATATCTTAATGGGATTGATTGGACAATATTTTCAGGAATGTTCTGGGTTACAGTTATTTGCATATAAATACTTCTATCTGTTCTTGTAAATTTAATCTCTCCATTTTTACAGGTGGCACATTTTTATAACTCTATTGATCAACAAATGATTAAGAGTCAGAAGCCAATGATGTTACAGTCTGCTCTAGCATTTGAACAGATAATTAAGGTGAAATAATTCTCCTCTCTTTGTATTTTTAATTTCAATGGTATCTGTTCATATTATGTGTTGTTTTTTTCTGTGTTTATTGCTGGACTTTTTAACTGCAGTCTTCCCATCCCAGCAACGCCACCTGTTTAATTAGCGTTTATTGAAATCATTGAGCCTTTTTTTTATATATATTGTCATTTAAACAACTGCTTACTCCCTCTTAACTTGGATATTAGTGTAATATGCTCTCTCAGGAATTATTTTTAGTGTTTGAGTTGCACCTGAACTATGGTATGGTCAATTCCTTAATAGTTGGTAACATAACTCCTGTTTTAGCTGTTCTAAATAATATTATTTTGGTCTGTTTGAGTAAGATTGGCATATGCTTTATTCTGGAGATAAATTAGTATTAAGGAATGGTTTCACTGTTTTGTCTATTATCAAATCTCTCTGGATTTTGTAATTCTCTTGAATATCTGTAATTTGTGTTTTGAGCAGGTTAGAAGCAGCCAGCTAGTTTCTGTTTTAGGCTAAGAAAAAAGAATCTGTGGATCTATCTGATTATTGACTTATACATGCAGTTTGTTACAGTGGGTTGGTATTCAGAAATAGTATAGTTGCTCTGAGAATAGTGTTTCATTTTTTTTTTTAATTACTAGAAAGGTCACTAATCATAGGTTCTTTTAAGGAATTTGGGTCAATTTAGAGGACTTTATTTATTTTAATTTTTCTGCTTTGAAGGGACAATATAAACACTGCTGCAATCCTCATTTTTTTAACAACATATCTCTATTTTATGCCTGGAGAAGCGTGCCTATAATGAATTTCACTTTACTGGTTTTGATCATTTTCAAGCACTCCAGCCTGTTCTAATGCTCTTACAACATGAGAATGGCTTGTGAATTATAACATGCCCATAAACTTTGTATTGGAGAAAGGCGCTGCCAGAGCAAACATTACAGGAACAATTGGAAACTCACTCCTGAGAAATGCTTTGCAAAACAGATTATAAAAGTGGGGCTGGAAGTAGAAGGGTTGCTTGGAGTTGGGATTAGTTCATAAAAAATGGTGGAGACTGCAAACCAAGCTGTAGGTTCAAAAGTGTCCTGGAAAAAGTTCCCAAAGTATCTCTTCAGTTTTGCTTGAGCTGATTATAGATTATGCCACAGATTCTTTTAGTGTGCAAACCCTAAGATAGTGATGGTGCACAGGTGTTCAAAACCACAACATAATCTCATATTTAATGTGATTTCTGCCCTGCATATTTTAGGAATAGATCTAACTCTGGAACTTCAGATGCTTTTGTCTTCTGATTTTCTACTGTAAATTTGGCAAAAAGCGTAAAATCACCAGAATTTGATAAAAAGCCCAGAGAAATGAAACTCCCCAAATCTGCTTATGTGAGTCAATGGGATTTTACACTGTAATTTAAAAAAATTACTTAATGATAAACAGGAGAAATTGATTAGCAATTATTGGTGTCACATTTTTGGTTTTGGTCTGTGAAGAACAAAAAGAAAGAGAGAAGTTTAAGGTTTCCTCTCATCTTGAGCTGTCTGCTTATGTTTGTGGGGCAGAAGTCTCAACATAAGTTAATTTATTTCAAACTCTGTTAAGAGTCTATCATTAATGCTTCCCCAGTGCATTGATGTAGCTATAATGCTATGCCTACATGTCTGTGATTTGCCAGATTATTTTGTCTCTAATGCAGTTAGGGAAAGGAAAGTCCTCCATTTTTTACTTTTTCGTTTTATTACTTCCTGTATGCTAGCTGGTAGATTATATTTGTCAATAAATCTTACAAAGTTTGTATGCTTTTAAAGCATTCAAAATCTGGTCCTGGAGGAAAAGCTCAAATAACATGGGATAATCCCAGAGAACTGGAAGCTTATATCCAAAAACTCCAAGCTGCTGCTGAACGACTTTCCACTGAAAATAGAAAACTAAGGAAGTGGCACACAAACTTCATTGAAAAGGTACATTTTCCATGTGAAATTGAAACTGTGTCTCTTATAGCTTACCTTACCCTTTCTTTCATTTACATGGTGATGAGTATGTTTATTATTCCTTAAAATTCTTTTAACAGGTTATATTGCTCATGAATATTGATCTCCTTCGGCAGCAGCAGCGTTGGAAAGATGGACTCCAGGAGCTCAGAACTGGTTTTGCCAGCCTCGAGTCACAGGCAGGGTTTCATTACCATACTGTGAACTGTGAACGTTTGACTTTTCAACAGTAATCAAAATTTAAGACTCAAACATGGCATGATTGAATTAATTGAATAAATTTTGATTAAGGAGTTACTAGCTGGCTCAGGAAAACCAACTATACACTAGTTAATGCCAGGTGTGAGGTAAAATCTCAGAAGAAGAGGAGAAAGATTATCTTTCTGATCTCACACTAGTCATGGGAGAACTTTTGGTCAATGACACATTAGATGAAGAAATGGGAAAATCTTAGGTAATGTAGATCAGTTGTGTCTGAGGCATTAATGCAAGGTAAAACAAAGAAATTGGTACAGATGTGAGTGATCCCCGGATAGAATAGAACAAATGTATAAAATTTAGAATTAAAATGCATTTCTGCCTGAAATAATGAAAAGGTATGTTTTTATTTGTTCCCTTATCAACTATCTACTTTTAGAGTAGTCTTTTGGGTTGCAAAAGACCTTTAAGATCATTGAGTAAGATGATAAAGATTTTGTTTAAGAATGTCATATTATTGAAGTAAGTAGGTAATATTATATCACCTAATCTATTTTGAGGTATCATTCCAGTCAGTTTAATTTTTCCTATAGCCTTCAGCAATCAAAGAACTATATTCTTAGGTGGATGTGTTGTTCTTAGCCTTTCTAATGCAAACCCAGATTACTTTAGTTGGTTTTTGCCAGTCAAATAAATGCAGTATCTCTACAGTATTTTACTTATAATTTTGTTTTAATTTACTCAGGATAATAAAAATAAACAAGTGCATTGATTCAGCTTTTAGTTTGTAATTTCTTTTGAAGTTTAGTTTGCAGATTTTTATCTTAAAGTCAGTATATTTTATGAAAATAATCTGTATTTGCCTTAGGAACTATTTGAAAATTGTTTTGTTTTTACAGAATATTTTTAGATGGAAAATTAACAAAACTGTATAAGTCACTTTTTAAAAATTTTTGACTAGAATTTATAAAACTTAACCTAATGTATCTTTTTCACTGTCCAAAAATTACAAGATGGTATAGTCTTAGTCCTGTTGTCATCAGGATTTTACATATTTCTTAAACCCTATTTATAATTGTCTTAAGGCTTAATTGAGACAATTTCAGATTTTCTTCGTCTCTGGAATCTTTCTGTTGTAAAAGTTCCTTGGGCAGCCTTGAATTGTAGGGCAGGCCTTAACTGAGTAGCTTTCTGCAGCAGCCCTATACTGCCTCAAAAGCCCTGTCTACATCTCTATTGAATTAAACAAGAGAACCTGTTAAGCTGGAAGACACTTCTGATTTTTTCTCTAGCTTGTGTTGTCCTTTTGAAAATCCCTGGATGACTTGTAAGAGACCATTTACAGACTTGATAGATAGGGATTTACACTTTCTTACAGTGCAGTGTAGCAGATTCCAATGAAAATCTGAATTCTTTGAGATAAAATCTTTGCTAACTTAGTAGTTAACATTGATCTGTGTAAACACACAAGAATTTTTTTAAATACTGTTTAAAAGGTACCTTACATGTTATAAGAAAATAAAAGGTGTGATACAGGTTTAAATCTCTCATTCAGCCAGCTCTTTATCTTATTTCTAGCTGAGTCCTGTGCATTTTAGAGTAACCTTGAAGAATTTTATAGTAAGCCTCAGTGAAGTTCTTATGCTGAACTGCCATAGAGACTGTTTGATTAGTTTGGGTTTTTTTGTTATTCCTATATTAATTTGAAATAAATGCAATAACTCTAGATCTTCTTAATGTTCAAACTAGTCACA
>JAWWLV010000001.1:40757421-40770434 GCA_035041135.1 Platyrinchus mystaceus
TAAAAAATCCATTGCGCAGGCTTGAAAGGTAAAAACACCTTTCCCAGATCTTCGTTCGCAAAGACTGGCCACTTTTATTTTTTATAAGCAGTATTAAAGTATATTAAAGATATTAAGTATATCATCTTATTATCTGTGCATACACAGTTGGTAATTCATATGTATTTGCTTATAGTTTAGATAAACAGGATTTGCTGAATTTTTGCATGCACATTTATTTTTAATCTTTCTGATTTTAGATTTTTGTCCTGTTTCAAGATGCTGAAGATAAAAACAAACTTCTGCGAACTGTGGCTGGTGCAGGTTTGAACACTATCAGTAACCTAAGAGCTACATGGGATAAATTTGAATTAATGATGGAAAGCCACCAGCTTATGATTGCAGAACAGGTGACAATGAAAGATTAACATTTGTCCTGAAAATACTGAAATTATTTTGAAAAAGCCTGCAAAAATACTTTTTTTCTTAGATTAAATAGATAAATATTCTCAATTCAGTGTTAAAACCAGTGTTACTGAATTGTGGCAGAGCTTTCAAAGGAAGAATAATTAAACTCTTAAGCCGCAACTAGGTGAAACTTCTGTTGAATTGATGCTGAAATGAATGTTGCAATGTTGTATTTTTGTCTCAAAATAACTTTCTTGTAGCAGAAATGACTTAGTAAATGGAAGGGTTTACTGAAGGCAACAGGATAACACTTAAAAGATAGCATTTTCATTACTTTATCATGCTTTTAGTACTGAAGCTGTTTTTTTTTCTTTTCATATAACTTTGCTAATTATGCACAGTCCTGTAATTCCAGTCCATAGGCAAATTGCTGAACTCATTTGAAGTTCTACTGAGGATATCAGTATGCCATACAAATACAGCAATTTTTCTGTGTGCTATAAGATGCAGGCTAGATAGGTAGCATAGCTGAGTAAATAGGTCTCAAATAACAGCATAATTAAAAAAATAGTGCCCTTTAAAAAAAAAAAAAAAACACCACAAAACCAGGAGAACAGAGTTGGACTATTTCTTGGGGTATTATACAAGAAGTTTTTTGAGTTTGATTTTTAATCACATTGTATTTACCAAGTTTTGAAGTTGATACTTTGCTTTTGATCATTGTTGTAGATACAAACCATTGAGAGAATGTAATTTTACCTCTTGCTTTACAGGTTGAAATGATGAAAGGAAATGTGATTTCACGTATTAATATATATCTTCAAGACCTGGAAAAATTTAAAGCACGCTGGGATCAGCTAAAGCCAAGTGATGATGTCATTGAAACAGGGGATCAGGATGTACTTGAGAAAAGTGCTCAGATCATGAAGGAAAAAAAAAAAGAATTTGATGAACTTGAAACTGTGAAAGAAAAACTCATGTATGTATGTTTACTTCCCTGTATATCTTATTCATTAATGTATGGATCTTTTGCAGCAATAGTAACTCAGAAAATATTAACTAATTTTTATCACAACAGTTAAGTGAATTTAATTTGTAATACCTGTTTGTCATTAGCTTTCCAGGGTAATTTTTGTTGATTTTACATAACATAAATTTCTCAAGCAAAGTTTTTCTAGAGTTTTTTTAATGAAAAATTTGAGAAGTCTCTTAAGCTTTCACATGAGGAAGTTTGATGCTGACTTCTGAAATTCTCACTAAGAGAAGGTTTGGAATATTGGTCCAAGAAGGACCTCAATCCTCTTGTAATTTAAATGGGCAGGAATTCACCTCTCCTGTTTCTTGAGTAAGTGTCCTATCTGGTAGACTGTTGTGCAAAAGGAAAGGATTTTTCTGGTCTGGGTGTCTACTTTCAGTAAACAAATAATAATAATAAGTAAATAAATATTATAAAAATAACAATTAGTAAATTATTACAGATCTTGCGAGGACAAAGTTTTCTATTTAGCTTCTTACCTTGGCAGGTAAATGATAGTAAATAAAATTAGCATATTTTTTTTACCCAGCAAAAAACCCCAATCAATTCAAAATTATTTTCTTTCAAGCTTTGTATTTGAGGGAACAAATTAATTAACTTTTCTTGTAAAAAAATGAATGACAGTTTATGGAAAATAATTGGGAATATGGGAGAATATTGCTGTGTAGGAGAGTTATCCCTCATGTTCTTTTTCTATTTCTATTCAAGAAGGAGACTATAAGGAAATTGGAGTTGGCAGTAATGTTCTTCAATAAAGCCAGTAACATTTCTTTAAAAAAGTATGATTATTTCTGTAGGATACCATTCCTTAAACCATAAATGTACAGTGCAATAATGTAATGTGTAATACAATGATCTTTTTATTCAGTGAAGAATGCCATCATTTTAAATTGGAAGAGCCTGACTTCTCATTGTCTGAAGTTGTAAGTCAAGATATTAAGAGTTGTGCAGAAATCTGGGCACTGTATGAAGAGTTTTATCAAGGTTTTCAGGAAAAAGCCAAAGAAGACTGGATTACTTTTAGGTATGATTTATTACTTTATTTTTAATGGACATACGTATGTGGTTGTAGTACTGTCTTGTTATGACCTTTTTAAATTTGATTTTCATGCAGAAGTAAAACTTACCTGTTTGAAGAATTTTTGTTTCACTGGCATGACAAAATAAGGAAGATGGATGAACATACTGTAATGACAGTCAAGTTGCAAAAAGAAGTGGACAAATATAAAGTAAGATGCTTATTACCCTGGAAGTATTCAAGGCCAGGTTGGATGGGGTTTTTAGCAGCCTGGTACAGTGGATGGTGTCCCTGCCGATGGTAGAGGGGTTGGAATGAGATGATCTTTAAAGTCCTTTTCAACCCAAATAATTCTATGATTTTATGAATTCCAAAATGGCCTATGAAACAAAACATGGTTTGGTATTAGTGGATAGTGGACTTCATTCTCTAGCTCGTTGTTAATTTCTTACAGTAAAATCAATTAAAATTTAACAAAATATCTTCTGATACAGTTTCACACATTTCACTTACTTTTGAGAACCTTTTAGTTCTGTGCAGTGAATTGGAAGATCATTACAGCTTACATAGACACACATTTAATAATGAGTGTTCTTTAGAATTGTAATCCTAAACTTTAAATCCAGCAATTGGAAAAAAAATGTACCTCAGTTTAAGAATTTAGTTTTTTTTTTGTTTGAATGACATGTCAGTCTGTAATCAAAGACGTGCAGTTTTCATAAAGACTAGATGGATTCACATGTGCACTTTTTCTATAGATGATAATTCCACTCCTGAAATATGTCAGGGGAGAACATCTTTCTCCAGACCATTGGCTGGATCTCTTTCGTCTTCTGGGTCTTCCCCGAGGCACTACACTTGAGGGCTTGTTATTTGGAGACCTATTAAAAGTGACAGATGCCATTATAGAAAAAGCAATGGAACTTAAGGTATGAATAATTTCAGATAAAGGAACGATAATTTTATATGTTGTAATAATTTGTTGTTATAATTTTATATATGTTGTTCTGTATGCATACAATGTTACTATAGCAGTAGAGCTTGCATTATATTTTTGAATGGAAAGTTTATTGCACGTTCTGTAGCTTCATATGAAATCTATTTTTGCTTTTAAATAGGATTTGAACTGTCGAGCCCAAGGTGAAATCACAATCAGAGAAGCATTACGTGAGCTTGAACTCTGGGGAGTTGCAGCTGTCTTTATGTTAACAGATTATGAAGATAGCCAAGGCAAGACTATCAGGCTTATTAAAGACTGGAAGGACATAGTCAACCAGGTTGGAGATCATCGCTGTCTTCTACAGTCTCTTAAGGACTCTCCATATTACAAAGGTTTTGAAGATAAAGTGTCCATCTGGGAAAAAAAGCTAGCTGACTTGGATGAGTATCTGCAGAATTTAAACCAAATTCAAAGGAAATGGGTCTATTTAGAACCGATATTCGGTCGTGGAGCTCTACCCAAAGAACAGTCTCGTTTTAACAGAGTTGATGAAAACTTCAGGTTAGTCTTACAGAATGAGACTTATTTATTTCTAATATCTTTGACATGTGTAGTCTAGAACATTTTTCATGGTGAAAATATATGGAAACGATTGGAAAATGTATGGGGAAGATGGTTAACAACAGGAATTCAGTAGTTATGTATGTGTGAGAGTGACATATCTGAATAAAGGTGGTAATATTTTCATTTAATGTGGTGCTTGTGAAGAAAGGAATCACATGAAACATAAAAGATCATGAGCAAGGCAACGAAACACAAGATTAATCTTGTCAGCAGTAGAGGAGATAAAATTATTTTTTCAAGAATCATGTTGAAGACAAGAACTATATTCACTAAGAAAGTACACAGATAGACTTTTGGGAGAAACAGATGGTTTATCTGATCCAAACAAGTCAAAAGATAAAAAGGGAGTAGATTTTAGACATATAGTAAGGTACATACCTTTATCTGTCTTGGTTTGAGTTGAAATGGCTAATAAGGAGATAAAAGACAAGAACTGAATTTTCTTGGCTTGGGGTAGAGAAATTTTAGCAAAAAACAGTTGTTTTTAAATTACAGTGGAGAGATATTGATGTAAATTCTGCAGTGTTTCATCGTTACTAATAAAAACTAAAAGTTATATATCAGCTGTTTATATTACTTCCCTGTGTGTTATTTTTGATTTACATAACTACTTATATATTTAAATTACAATTATAATGGGCTTATTAATTTTTTTTTTTTTTCTGTCAAGATCCATTATGTCAGATATCAAGCGTGACAATAGGTTAACATCACTGAATGCCCGGACAGGAATAAAAAATACCTTAATTACCATACTTGACCAGCTTCAGAGATGTCAGAAATCTTTGAATGAGTTTTTGGAGGTACAGCCAACATTAATAGAGTTTTTTATAGAGAAAGTAAGTTTGAATTTAAGTCAACAAAACTGATTTATTTTGTTTTAATATAGGAAAAGCGCTCAGCATTTCCAAGATTCTATTTCATCGGAGATGATGACTTGTTAGAAATTTTAGGACAGTCCACGAATCCCCTGGTTATCCAGTCTCATCTTAAGAAACTTTTTGCTGGTAATGCATCAATCTTCATTTGTGAAATGTACTTATTTAGAAATAAGCTTCTTCAAACCTAAATAATATGTTGCAGGCTTTTTTTCCTTTTTTTCCACTACTAGACACTAAGGAATTAATGTCTGACAGTTTATTTATGTTTTCTGATTGATAGGCATCCATAGTGTGAGCTTTGACAAAGAATTTAAACACATAATTGCCATGAAGTCTGTAGAAGGAGAAACTGTGCCACTTAGAAATAAAGTTCTTCTGTCAAATGACGTAGAGGTAAGAAAATCACATCCCAGTCTGGTTCAATCATCTTTGAAAAATTAACTTGTAATGTAATTTTTGCATGTTTTTTCATCTCTTTGGTAGGTGTGGCTAAACAGTTTGGCTTTGGAGGTGAAGGAGACCCTGAAAAAAATGTTAATTGACTGTGTTGATGCTGGAAAAAAATCACAAGGTTCAATTGATCCATCACTCTTCCCTTCCCAGGTAGTAGTTCATCCAGTAATGCCACTGTGTAGTCTTAGATTTACCAAAGAAGTAATTTTTTTGGAATCTCATAAAGAAGTATATATGTGAATTTGGAAGAATATAACCCTTAACAAATCCATTTTACTCATTTATTTTATAGAGAAATTCTTAAAGATATGTGTTCTTATAATTTCTTTGTAAACATTTGAAATATTCAAGTCTTTTACATGGCACCTGATCTAGCATCTGTCTATTTATTAAATTTTATATAAATCTTGATCTTAGTTTGGTATTGAATGTTACGTGCAGGGCTGCAAACTTAGTTACATTAAAAAGCCCTTTTTGAATCTGATTAAAGTAGATAGAGTTTCTGAAGCTTAGCTGCCTAAGCAGGAATAGTAATGAATATGAAATTCACAGAAACACAGAGTGGCTGTGGTGGGAAGGGACCTCTAGAGGTCATCTGGTCCAACTTCCTGCTCAAGCAGGGCCATGGAGAGCTCCATGCACTCCAGCTGCTCCCTTATGTAAAGGGCAACTCCAACTCCTCATATTCCTAAAGAGCCTGTACTGCTTGATTGCAACACTCCAGCTGTGGGAGTCATCACACCACATCTCCATATTCCCAATAAGATTAGAGCCCTGCAACTGAACACAGATCTCCAACTCATTATGTTTGTTCCCCATGAGTGCACTGGTGTACAGGCACTTCAGAGGAACCGAGCATGTTAAGTTCGTGGAGGAGGTTTGAGAGTTCTCAATAATGATGTTTCCTTGCTGACATGGAAAGTGTTGAAGTGACCCTGCTTGAGCCCCATTTTGTTGTTTTTTGTGGTCACTTTTGGTCATAGGTCCTTTGCTCAGTGATCCTCTCTGTCAGTCACTCACAGGACTTCTTGTTGCTCTCTCCCTCCCCAAAAATATAGTTACCGTTACAATCTTCAGATTGTCACAATTGGTGGAATTTTTTGTTACAGACCTTTCTAGTTCCAAATTTGACTGAACCGTATAGCTCAAACAGGGCTCTTACACTGAACTTGAAGTAGTTAGAATATACTGGAAAAATATGCTGGAAACTAGAATGCCAAGTGTTGTAGTAGCAGATCAGTGACACAACAAGTGAGATGTGCTCCTGAGACTATGTAATATGGGCTCAGCATGCCCACAATATGGTGGTTTCCATCTGACATATCATTTAATAGAAAAAGAGACTTATAAATTTTGCTACTACATGCTTTAGAGCAGCAATTGCAAATTAATTGAAAAACTGGTTGTTTTTTATGTCTTCTGTATTTTCAAAATATAACTTGAATTTTTTGTTCCAAAGATTCTTTCCTTGGCGGAACAAATTCAGTTCACTGAAGATGTTGAAAGTGCTATAAAAAACCATAATCTGCAACAACTAGAATTAGAACTCATGGCTAAACTGGACCATTATACTAACATTGGTAGCGGCATAGAAAATACTGGGAATACAGGTATAAAAATTATAATTAATATATAAATTTTTTGATGACTGTAGTTGTGTATTATTTTGCATTCTGTATATTTTAACAGGAAATTATATGTCTGTCTCTATTTGAGTTCCTGAAGTTGAGTTACATAAGGTTACTCATCTATTACTGCCAAGATTAGAGTTTTTAATATATCAGAACGAAGGATTTTTATTTAGATTAAAAAATAACTTAGAGAATTTATGTATTTGCAAACATATTTGCTTAGTTTCTATCTTTTGGTTTATATATCTACTGATAATTTGTTCTCATCTACTGAACTGTGTCCTAGTGTTGTGTTTCACAGGGAGTGGGCAAAAAGCAGTTGAGGTACTTTAAGTCAAGCCGATACACACTGTACAACTGTGTGGGTAATTTTCTATGTTAGATGTATACATCTACCTCTGAACTAATAATTCCTGTGTACTAATTCCTGTAAGCTAGTTATTCCCAAGACATAATTGTTCTGAATCTTATATAGTCCCAATGGGTTTGAATATGCCTCTGAGTGCTTATTCCTCTCTTCTGGCCAGAGGCAGGACTTTGAGTGACTACCTGAGATGTAAAGTTCCATACTGTAAGTTAGGTGAAATGGCTTTTACCTTAATATGTATAAAAAGACTCAATTTGACATGTAGTTGACAATCTTCCACTACATTTGTATAGCTGGTTACTGCTTTAAATTCTAGTTTATAATTTGTGAACTGTAAACATCTGATACATTGATTAGGAGCAGGATTCATATCACCTACCTCCATCAGTCTGAGTGTGGTTTTTGTCTAAGCTTCTTTTCTGCACTCTTTCTGTACCCATTTGAGAAATGTCATCAGTTAAAAGAGTGTTCATTCCATCTATTGCATAATACATTTACAGTAACTTTTTAGCTTAGATAATAGGTGTGATTTTTAACTGAGTTTCTTGATTATTCCCACCTACTTTGGTTTAATTCCCATTGTGGAGTGGCCTAGAAGCACACAAACTGGATATCTTTCAAAAGAAATTAAATTAAACAGCATGTTCTGAGAGTACACTTAATGCATGCAATCTGCTAATGAACATTCATTCCACATCACCTTAATTATTCTGAGTAAAATTTCCAGTGTGTGTGTAGTGTAGGTTTTAGATCCTCAACAGATGACTCAACAGGTCAACCTGATTGCTGAAGTGAACGTGGCTGTACACTCCTGGAATAAATTGCTTTGCAGAAAAGCCTTTCTCATGAATGTAGAGGCAGACAAAATCACTTAAAAATGACTGAAGTTACATGATGATTCACACTGTCTGTCAGGGTCTCATTTTATGCAGTTTGCTTTAGAAAATAAAAAACCTTTCTGTATATAATTCAAATAAGATCTAACTGAAATTGCTGATAATAAAAAACAGTACAATGAACTTGAGAATGGGTGACATGTGTCTTCCTGTCTACACTGTTGTGATTTTTTTTCTTTTGTGTGTGATTATTTGCAGAATCAGGAATCCTTGAGCTTAAGCTTAAAGCTCTCATTCTTGATATCATTCATAACATTGATGTGGTGAAGCAGCTGAATCAAGCTCAGGTTCATGATATTGAAGACTGGGCTTGGAAGAAGCAGCTGAGATTTTATATGAAAGACCAAAAATGTTATGTTCAGATGGTAGATGCTGAACTCCAATATACTTATGAATATCAGGTGTGGTATTTTAATTTTTACCTAGTGGCTTTTATATGTGTCCAACTCTTTCTCATGTAATAGCTGCTGCTGGTTGTCTCCTAACTGTTGTAATTTTTTTTAAACTTTGTTGTGTCATTAGCATGCTATTTCATAGAAAATATTAAAAGATAGGGTAATAATTTTCATTCTTGATATTGATGGGGTAAATGTAAGTTGTATGGAAAGCAGCTGTATTGTCATATAACTATTTTCTAATATGATTGCTGCTTTTATATATCTGAGTGCAGTTTTATTTGTAATTCTAAAAAAATTTTGAACAATGCTTTGGCATTTGGTATAAAATCAGGAAAACTTTGAAACAAATTCATTATCTTGGCTGTTGTGTAATATTTTCAAGTTAATTAGTTATGAATGGAATGAATGAAATTACTTTGTCAATAATTTCTGTCTCCCAGTCAATATAATTTGGTGTTTTTTCTGCAGGGTAATTCTCCTAAACTTGTTTACACGCCTTTGACAGATAAGTGTTACCTAACTCTCACTCAAGCCATGAAGATGGGCCTTGGAGGAAATCCCTATGGTCCAGCTGGAACTGGGAAGACAGAATCAGTAAAGGCCTTGGGTGGACTTCTCGGAAGACAAGTTTTAGTCTTTAATTGTGATGAGGTGAATATGGTTCTGTTTAATTTAGGAAATGGATATCTATGCCCATACTTTGTAAAGCAATGTTATATTCTAGAAATAATATTAATAACGTCAAATATTATGAATTATATATCCTTAGTTATATTTAATATTATTAGTATTAATAATATTATTCTAGAAATAATTCTGATAATTTGTCAATTGCCATTAGAAATGTATGAATATTTCTAATGACATTTTTTAGTGGATGGGAAGACAGTCTATTTTCTTGTTATTTGAATTTTGATAATATTCTTTTTAATTTTAAGGGCATTGATGTGAAGTCAATGGGGCGCATATTTGTGGGCTTAGTGAAGTGTGGTGCCTGGGGCTGTTTTGATGAATTCAATAGACTTGAGGAAGCTGTATTGTCTGCAGTATCCATGCAGGTTCAGACTATTCAACATGCATTGAAGAAACACAGTCCTGTATGTGAGATGCTTGGAAAAAAGGTACAGCAAAACTTAAAAACTGAGTACTCTAACTAAGCAGAGTCCTCCCAGCATTTCTCAATACTGTTTTATTTGACAATATACTATCATAATACGCTTCTAATGCTAGGTTGAAATGGATCATAATTCTGGAATTTTTATCACTTTGAATCCTGCTGGAAAAGGTTATGGAGGAAGACAAAAACTGCCTGATAATCTCAAACAACTTTTCAGACCAGTTGCTATGACTCATCCAGACAATGAACTCATTGCGGAAGTGATTTTGTATTCAGAAGGCTTTAAGGACGCTAAAATACTGGGTAGAAAATTAGTGGCTATTTTTAATCTAGCAAGGTAAGCTTTCACACACCCCGCCTCCCCCTAGTAAAGTACCTTTTTAATTCTCTTCCCTTCTAGCTCTTAACTCTAAATGGTATATCATGCAAATCTCTGTAGACTAACTTAACATATAATAAAAATACTGCAATATATTGGGAGGTTGAGGTGTGAAAGTGTATGGAATGCAATTATAATTTCAAGGGGGCAAATTGCTGCTCCCCTAGTATGCTCACTAAATATGAATGTGAGCATATGAATGTTTGCAAGCATTGTGTTGATTTTAGACTCTTGAAATTGTTAAAATGCAAGTAACTATTTGATTAAAAGTATGCACATTGGAAAATATGAAAAGTCAGAGGTTATGGTTAGTGCTGTTAGGGGCAATAATAAATACATTAGCTGTTGAATATAACCCCTCTGAAAATCCCAAAGTCTCATTGCTCATATCTGAAATGCATTTCAAGTGGCACTACAAATACTTATCAGTTTCTCTTTTGCTCAAAACCTTATTAGAAGCGTGTTCATTCGCCAAACCAAAATTTCAGGCACTGTAACCTGAAGATTATTACAATATTGTTGTTTTCAAAATTAGGGAACTTCTGACACCACAGCAACACTATGACTGGGGTTTACGAGCATTGAAGACTGTTTTGAGAGGCTGTGGCAGTCTTCTTCATCAGCTGAAGAAAAGCGATGCAAAGCAAGAAAGTAAGATTGACCATGCCAAACTTCTGATTCTTTAGGATCTTGTACAAACAGAATTTACTGCAGACTTCTTGTTCACTGGAGATTTGAGAAGCCATGGCTTGGATCTGGAGGCAATTTAGAAAAGAAAAATTGATCTGTGAAAGCCCACCTTCACTAGGAGATCCCAAAAGACTGTTGTTATATTCTAGATTGAGCTTTTATATGGTAATGAGAACATAGACACAGGACTTCATTCTGGAATGATTTTGAATGATTCTTAAAGACTTTTTTCATTTGGCTTAGGACAGGAAAGTTGATCCTCTGATGCTGCAATTATTCATAAGTTATCAGACTATATTAATTCTATTTGAGATTTGCAAAAATTGTTACAGGGTATTAGATTCAGATTGGTAGACCAAAAAAACTATAAGGAGAGGTAGAAATGATAGAAATATATTGGACTAGACTGAGTCAATATATTTTTTTAAGATTTTTTGAATTATTCTTGTTTAAGTGTTAAATGAGTGGGAATCAAGAGTGTGGAATGGATGAGCATCTCACATATTTAGGAGACAGCTACTGCAACCTGTTTGTTTAAATGGCATGTATCTGAAATTTACATATCTTGACATAAAAAAAAGGTCTGAAGACTTTAAAGAATTTGTAATTGACTTTAGTATGGATCTGAGGATTTAGTATGGATCAGAGGAGGATTACCAGCGATGTGTTTTAGGTCACATTCCTATCACTGTTTCTTGCTGTGATATTTTAGATATTTTAATGTTTAGATATGTGAAATTTACTGAAATTGTTTCTGATTTAAAACATAATTTTCAATAACTCTGTTGAAGGTGAGGTGGATGGATTTAACTTATTTAAATCCAGAAATTTTTGTCTGTGTTGGTTTGTTTGTTTTTTTTTTTCATGCCTCACTTTGAGAAACTTAAGACATTTCCAACAAATGCAATCGCCTGTTCCTTTCTGTTTTCTTGTATTTTTGAGTTAAAATCCTTTGGCGTGGCAAAACGCTACTTAAATTTTGCATTGCTTCCTTTAGTAAAGCAGTTCAATCTTTCTAAATCAAGTTCCTTAATGTCAATGTTTTTCCTCTTTAAGTGGTTATCATGCTATTTAGAAAAATTACCTGTAGAAGCACTTGTATTTAGGACATTTTTCAGTGTGGAAAACTTTGAACTTATTCCAGACTTTAGAAGGGCATGCTAATATTTAACCTCTGGAACATTGGGAAAAAGACACAGGAAGAAGGGAAGTTAGAGAATGGACACTTTCTGTCCCCTGTGTTGAATCTGGACATTCTGTTTTTGGGCAGTCATGCATTCAGAAGCAGGTCAGAAGCACAGGATGATTTTCACCTGTGGTTCCTAGTCCTACTTTCTGGAAATGTAAATGTTTTACATGAGAATGTAATTCAATTTAAAATATGAAAAACCCCAGCGATGAGAGCCCTGTGCCATTCCCACCATAAGCCTCTATTTTTCTCTCAGAGTAAATAATTTATGTGGCTTTTTTCATTCTGATTGCAAAATGCTTATATTTTCATGGTATTTCAGATTCAGGAGTAATTGTGGAAAGTGTTTACTTCTGGAATATTCATAGTTAATTAGGATGTACTTGAAAAATGGGACTTCTAACTACCTCTAGCAGAGTAAGGTCTGGAATCCAGGTTCTTAATTTCTTTCATAAGTTCTTTAACAAGTAAGCTATTGTGATAATCATTAGGCAATTATGTTCTTTTTGGCCAGCATCATAACCATCTCATATCTGAATAGAATACATTTTTGGGCATATATCATAGTTACAGTAAAGCACTTGCCTAACTTCCTAATAGAGTGGTACATGAACTGGAATGAAGTCTGGGCTGCGATTCTAACTCTTATTATTCTAACGTCTTTGCAGTGTGGACTCCTGCTGACATATTCAAAAGAAAAAAACCCAACAGACAGCTTAAACTGATCTGTCCTCTTTGTTTTTACTTCCAGTTAATGAAAGTCATATGGTGGTTCAAGCTTTGAGGCTTAATACCACATCAAAGCTTACATTTGCAGATTGTGCACGTTTTGATGCACTGGTTAAGGATGTATTTCCTGGCATTGACTTTCAAGATGTGGAATATGCTGAGTTAACTACAGCTTTACATCAAGTCTTTGAAGAAGCAAACTTGGAAATTATAAGCACGCAGGTAAGCACCGTCTACAACAACAAAACAAGTTATTCTGAATTAGAACTGATTTATAA
>JAWWLV010000001.1:40770534-40789970 GCA_035041135.1 Platyrinchus mystaceus
CTCAGTAAAAATATGCCCAAAGATGGCTAAAATTTTTATTTTAATAATAATCTAGTGAAATGCTTCTAACATGTATAATAAATTTCTTGATATTCTTTAGTGTCATGATTTTAATTATTTCTGCAAATACCTATTGTTTCAAAATTTAAAATTATAATGAGAAAGTGCATGCAAAGTAAATTGGAAAAACATTAAAAAAGAATATGTCTGATATAGCTTTACAATTTCACATAGCCATTATCTCTTTTATTACCTAGATCAAGAAGGCTTTGGAATTATATGAACAACTGCGTCAAAGAATGGGTGTAGTTATTGTAGGTCCAAGTGGTGGAGGTAAATCAACGCTTTGGCGGATGTTAAAGACAGCACTTGGTAAAACTGGCAGAGTAGTGAAACAGTACACAATGAATCCCAAAGCTATGCCTCGACATCAGTTGCTAGGCCATATTGACATGGACACCAGAGAATGGTCGGATGGTGTGCTTACAAACAGTGCTCGACAAGTGGTACGAGAGCCTCAAGGTATGTCTGTGAGGAGTTATACATCATTATGCATAAATTACTGAACTGGTTCATTTTCAGTTACATTTTTATATTGTATCATTATTTGTGGATAACATAAAGTAAAAAAACTGTTTGGTAGCATTTGTAGTCAAGAGCCCTGATACAGACTTTCCAAATTTTGTGATAAGAAAACAGAAATAGGCAGCAGAAGGTAAAGCATGTAAGGTATATCTTCACAGAACATAAGTTATAATGAAGACAGTACTAAATAGTGTTAAAATAGCAAGGGGTGATATTTTTAAATGGTATTCTTGGGTTTAATTTTTATTTTTGTGACCGGAAATAGATATTACTTCATGGATAATTTGTGATGGTGATATTGATCCTGAATGGATTGAATCTTTGAATTCCGTTTTGGATGACAACAGATTGTTAACTATGCCCAGTGGAGAAAGAATTCAGTTTGGCTCAAATGTCAACTTTATATTTGAAACTCATGACCTTAGCTGTGCCTCTCCTGCTACAATATCTCGAATGGGAATGATCTTTCTGAGGTAAGTCACGGAAGTATTCCATATTTTTAAAGTAAGCAAATATACTTACTTTTCTTGAAAACTATTCTCAAGTGGATGGAACACTTGATTGTAGCTTACACTTAAAAAGCCAATCACTGGGGAAATTTGCTTAGGTTGCATGTCCCTTCCGTGTTGTTATGTTGTAACCTTTTGGCTAATACACCTCTGACTTTTTCAAAAAGACATGGTGGATTCTTTGTTTCTATATGACACTTGGAGAGCCCAAATATGGGTTAGAAATTATTAAAATATCTCCCTGAAATTTTTCTGGAATTTCGAACCAGTCAATTTAAACGTGTGGATGCCTTGTACTTACCTGAATCTTGTTTTGTTTTGACTTAGTGATGAAGATACAGATCTTAATGCTCTAATAAAGTCTTGGCTAAGAAGTCAGCCTGAAGAATGCAGGTACAATCTTGAAAATTGGATTGGTGACTATTTTGAAAAGGCTCTAAACTGGGTTGTAAAGAAGGTTAGTAAATGAATACTTAATCAAATGTCAGCTTCTGTTAAGTATGATACATTTTTGTAGTTTAACATTGAAGAGATCATTCAGGTTAATTTTTAAATTGTTAGTAAAAAAATCTCCACTTTTCTGATAGAGTCATAGAATATCTTGAGTGGGAAGGGTCCCATAAGGATCATTGAAGTCCAGTTCCTGGCCCTGCACAGGACGACCCCAAGAATCACACCATGTGCCAGAGAGCATTGTCCAAACACATCCTGTACTCTGGCAGGCTTGGTTCAGTGACCACACTGGTCACAGCACAAGGGAGCTGTTTCCTTAATAAAATTAATAGTGGAACTATTCTAATAAGTTTCCAAAAACCGATTGCTCTACTTAAAGTTTTGAAACATTCAATACCGTTTAAACTAATAAAACCAGATATTAAGCTTCACAGAAATGCATGCATTGCATTATTCCATACCAGCCATTTTTCTTTATGTTTTCAAAGATCTGAAAGACTTGAATATTTAAACTGAAAAAAAGTGAAGAAATTTTCTAGATTGATGTTATTGTCTATAACACAAAATGGCTAAAATTTGACAAGTTGCACAGTGTCAGCTGAAGCTTGTTAAAGGTTGAGGAGAAATTTAGTGCTAGATACCTAAAAAGATTGATAGAGACATATCTAAAAAAGTATTTTGATTGTTCAGAATGCTAAATTTTAACAGCTTCCACTAATCTGTCCTGGAATTAAGTATATAACTTCAGCTCTTTAGGATTCTACTCAAAACCTTAATTGAAAAATGTTTTAATAAGTGAAAAGTAATGCATAATTAAAATATTTAAAGAAAGGATAGTCCAAAACTTTGTATATTATCTGGATTCTGGGATGCATATCATGATAATTTTTTTGTTTATGCTAGATTTGCTTAAGGATTCTAGATGCTTCCCAGCCTCCCCTACTTCTGAAGGAGTTGGATTTGCATTGTTCTAGTAGCTTATGTTGCACAAAATACTATTTAGGAGACATCCCCATTGCTGTGGCCAGTAACCTAGTCTTTAAGAGATCTGCATTATTTCCCCTTGGGTAACTTATATGGACCTGCTGTGATTTTGTTATTATTTTTCCTCTTGGTTCTTTCACCCATGGTGACTTTTAGACTTCTACAGTGTCTCCAGATGGATACAGAGAAAAAACATGACATTGATCCCAGGGCTTAAATCTCCTTTGGTGCTAAAGAGGAAAGTTCAAAAATAATCCATTCAAAAGAAAGAATTACAGTATGCAGTTTTGTTTATTTCTTATAGATTCTGAAACTCTGTAAGGAAAGTTCTGATTGCTTATCCTAAATTACATCAATTCATAGTCTGCAATTAGAACCTCCAAATAAATTCTTAGAAATAATTTAATGTCAAATGAATTTTCTGGAGCAATAACACTGTTGAGATCTTTCATTATTTGTGAAAGTGTCAAAAAGCAATGAGTAATAGTAGCCTGCTAGCACTATATCACATTTATATTGAGAAATATATTCAAATCTAATACAATTTGTAATTTACAGAATGACTCTGTGGTAGAAACAAGTTTAATTGGAACTGTGATGAATGGACTGTCTCATCTTCATGGGTGTACTGATCGTGGACAGTTTATTATTAACTTGTTACGTGGTCTTGGTGGCAATCTCAACATGAAATCACGACAAGAATTTGCAAAAGAGGTAATCTTTGTTTTCTAATTTGATTATAATCTCTGTTGTCTATAGGGAAGTAGCTGAGAAGTAGAGTATTTCATACGTCACTGATAGACTGCTAAGTGCATCCATCCCAGATAGCAAACCTCTGTCCATACTGCTTTCTGCAAGGACCCACTATAGCAGACTGTGTGTGTCTATATGTATTGAATATGTAATACAGATTTTTTTTTTGTGGATTTTTTCTGTTCAGAATGCTTGAAATGACAATAAGGACTTTGTTGCACCTCATTAGGGAGATGTTCTTGGAGCATTACTTTGAGGTTATGTATTGTATGCACTGGTGTGTGGTTTTCTGTGTAGATATTTGAGGGTACAAGGGCTAGGCAACAGTGTTAGAAAACTATGTGGTTATGCTGGTCCACAGTGTCTTCAAAAGGCTGACCCTGGAGCATATCTACTGGACAAATGGTAAAGGTGTAGACTCAGCCTTAGAAATTAGTTATTGATGCATGTGAAGGAATTATCTCATTCTTACAATTATTATTGTTATTATGTTGCATAGTCCAAAAAAAATACATAAAGCTTTTCAAAATACAATTTATTTGAATTTATCTATATTATGAAAAGTGGAAAAGTAATATGTTACTGTTTAGTTAAGGACTTAAAGCATATGCATGACATAATAGAATTTTCAAAGGCAGCCTTAAACTGTCAAATAGTGATTTTACAGAATTAAACTTTGAACATTCTTTAGATTAGCTTGAAATAGTAGATCTTGTTAGGAGTATGGATTTAATTGAAGTTTTATTTTTGTTTTTTCTAAAGCTCTTCAGTTGGGCACAAGAGTCTCCACCAGACCCGAGGAAGCCCCTGGACTCATATTATGACACTGACACTGGACAGCTAATGATGTATCAGCTGAAAAAACCTGAAAATCTAACAGCTGATGACTTCAGTAATCTCCAAACACTTCCTGTCATCCAAACCCCAGACATGCAGAGAAGTTTAGATTACTTTAGACCCTGGCTAGACATTAATAATAAGCAACCATTTCTTCTTGTGGGTCCTGAAGGATGCGGAAAGGGGTAAAAAGTAGTTCCTATTTTAAGTAAAATATACTTCTAGTTATTTGACAGAATTTGTAATATTTTGTTACAATGCTTTTATCATATGACTTTCTGATAGAATATAACTTGTTTAGGTCACTAATTAAACAAACCTTCTGTAGAGGCAAACAGGTAAATTCTTATGAAGTTATACAGGGAAAGTTCAGACTGCTGCTATGCATGTAAGACATCTGAATGCGGCTTTTAGGTATGAAACAAGACCTTTGGAAAATCTATGCTGCCATGGAGCAACAGCTTCGAGGCACATGAGGTATCCAGTCTCATTTCAAGGGGCACTAGGTGCCTATGTACAGGCAACTGAATTTAGCTCCCTCTCTTGCCTCTATTAGGTTCCTTATTTATATGCATTGGATCACTATAATCAAGGTATTTATACTAGCTGTTTGTTTTGTGTGGCTGTGTACATTACAATGAATTTTGTGAAGAGGAAATAGCACAATTTTAAAGGCAAGAATGTTGAATTCAGCAAACCTCATGTTCCATTAATACAGGATATAGTGTATGCATTTTAATTCAAAAACTATATACTATAAGTCAATATATTTGGATACAGAGCAGTTTGATTTACTTATGTTTGTATGTATGTACGTTTGCTTTTCTAGAATGCTGCTTCACTATGCATTTTCTCAACTCCGATCCACTCAGATTGCTACCATTCATTGCAGTGCACAAACTACTTCTCAACATCTTCTACAAAAATTAAGTCAAACTTGCATTGTAATTAGTACAAACACTGGGCGAGTATACAGACCAAAGGACTGTGAAAGGCTTGTGTTGTACTTAAAAGATATCAATCTACCCAAACCTGATAAATGGGGAACAAGCACTCTTGTGGCTTTTCTACAGCAGGTGAACACTTATGTCTATTATCTATGTTGCCTAAGCATACTTATATTACTTAAGTATACTTATATAATTTTGTGTATGTAGTAAATAACTACACAGATTGTTTTCAGAGTTAACACCCTGCATCTGCATTGGCACTAGTTTTGTTTCTACTTAGATAGACTATGTAGGTGCTAGCCAGAAATAAGATACCATTTTTATTTGGCTTATTTGTGTAAGTAAATAAAGACAGTGCTCGTCTCAATGAGTTATAATGCAATAGGCATATGAATGACAAGAAAATCACTGGGAGTAGTCAGCATGGGTTCACCAAGTTTGATGTTTGATGTCAGTCATGTTTGATGAGGGGAGAGCAGTGGATATAGTCTACCTGGACTTCACTAAGGCCACTGATGCCGTCTCCCAAAAAATCCTCAAAAGAAAGGTGTTGATACAGGCTGCAGATAGTGAGGTGGGTTGAAAACTGGCTGAAGAGCCAGGCCCAGAGCGTGGTGATCAATGGCACAGAGCATGCTTGGAAGACAGTACATGTTTAACACCTTTAATGATCTGGACAGTGAAGTCTGCAGCTGACACAAAACTGTGAGGAATAATACACCTCTGGCAATAAAGAAAAGAGAAATAATGGTATACTTCTCACTATTTTATTATATTTTATTTTGTATGATATTCTGTTGACTTTCTTTTAATGAAATATTTATTTAATTATTAAAGGTTCTTACATATCAGGGATTTTATGATGAAAATCTGGAATGGGTCGGTTTAGAAAACATCCAAATTGTGGCTTCCATGTCAGCTGGAGGAACGTTAGGAAGACATAAACTTACCTCTAGATTTACTTCTATTGTTCGTCTCTGTGCAATTGAGTAAGTATGTGAAAATTAGAAGATAAATAACTCTCAGAACTTAGATTCAACCTCTGTTTATAAGGCCCTTGCTCTGGTTAGTCTTTCATGTTTTCTAACAGTTTGGAGTCATCTTATTTGGTGCTGTTTGGTGCCTCTTGGCACTAGAAGCCAGCTAAGAGGAATCTGTCACTGCCTGTTGATAGTGAAGTGTTTGAAATATGTTTCCTTTTGGATGATTTTGCTTTCAGTAAACTGCTTTCTGCAGCTTTATATTAAGGTGCTGTTTGGTTACAAAATTAGAGAAATTGAAAAGAAGTTTGTTTTTAAGTTTGAGTACATCTATAGATGTATTTGAAATTTCTGACAGTGGCCTGTTGCAATAAAATGATAATTTTACTTAGCTGCTGGATGGAAATGCTATTCATTGAAATTTCCTAGTAATTGTGTGTACAAGTTGGACTCATTTTTAATTAAAAAAAATTGATAGTCCATAATGATTTGTGTGTTTGTTGTTTTTTTTTTCCTTTTTAGCTATCCAGAAAGAGAACAACTGCAAACTATTTATAGTGCCTACTTGGAACCTGTACTACAGAAAAACCTGAAGGATCACCCTGTTTGGGGTTCTGTACCAAAAATACATCAGCTAGCAGGATCTATGGTTCAAATATATGAACAGGTATGGAAATCTTTTTTCTTTTTTCAAGGAGTTAGACAGTTCAGGTGTTTTTTAAAAATAATTAGCTTTTGATACTAACAAGTGAATAAAAAGGTTTATAATTACTAAAATCCAAATTTATTTATTTTTAATGAAGTTGTTATCAATTTTAGAGCTACTTATTTGCAGAGAGTCCTAGATATTAGAGTCAAACTGAGTAAGCGGTAAGTACTCCTGCTTTCCTACAGATTTATTTTAGGATTTTGGTATGCATCTTAACCCTTTTATACTTTTAGTTCCTGATTTATAAAATGTGGATTAGTAGTGTTTTCACACTTAATGGATGAAGAGACAGTGCAACAGATTGTTATGTGCCCAGTTGTTATGGATGCTATTATGAATAGAGACATATATGGGTGGAGTGCTTTACAGACATCAAGGAATAGCTATTAAAATTTTACACTGTTAAAACCAGGTGTTTAGACACACAAGTTTATTTTGTCCACCCACTTAAAATTTTGTGGACTTCTATCAAGCAAAACACTTAAGTACTTGCTTTTCTTAAACAGTACGTAGCCTTACTGGGCTTGCTGTATGTTCCAAGAATGCCCCCATCTAGGCAGAACCATGATACAAAACTGATCTTTAGGACTGGAATCTGGGTTCAGTCACTGGCTGGCATGCACCAATTATCAGGAGTTTCATATGATGTTATCAATGTATTCTAAGAAATCTGAGTTTAAGTCCATCACATGATGATCCAGTAACAGATGAAGGCAGATTTTCTTTGAGTTAAAGAAGTGGTTGTATATTCAAATATCCTCTCTGGGAGAAGAGAAAGTATGAAATCTTTGTAGTGAGGAAGTCTTACTAATTTAGGTAGGTTTTTATTACACTTCTATATTTCCTTTGCATTTCATATTTAGTATTGCTTTAAAAAAATAAGTATTTTTTCTAATAATACTGCTCTAATAGTTCTAGGTGATGTGTGTGGCTGTTTCCATCAAAAACAGTAGAGAAGAAATGTTCTGAGAAAATCTTTTCTGTTCAGAAAACAACTTTTAAACAAGGAGTCCTTTAATAAAATATCTAAATATACACCAAATAGAAAACTAATTTATCTGGTATTTTAGAAAAAGTGCTTTACATTTTAAAGTATCACTTTTTTTTCTCCCCCTTAACTCCTCTTTTTAGGTACGAACGAAATTCACAGTTGATGATCACAGTCATTACCTTTTTACACCATGTATTCTTACTCAATGGGTTCTTGGTTTATTCAGATATGATTTAGCAGGTGGTAAGTCACTTACTTGGTTTTCATTGATAAAGTGTTCTAAAATGGCCTAAATTATTATTGATGTCAGTGGTACTGTTGACTTCACATGCAATTCATTCATCTTTTAAAATTGTGAACTGTCTGTAATTCAGTAGAGGGAAAAAATGCGTAACAGTTCGCTCCATGAAATTAATAGAATATGTTTCATTTTATCTTGTAATGATCCATAAAGATATTACTAAAAAGCACTTCGTAATGTTTACTTTTTCTCTTCTTTCTTCCTTACCGATGCTTTCCTGCTGGTATGTAATTTCACTTGCTCATTTTCAAGCTCATATTTTGAAATGGAAATTTGAGAATTTTTTATAAATATATAGAGTTAATTCTCTCCTTAAATTTTGTAGGATCATCAATACAAACTGCAGACTATGTATTGGAAATTGTTGCCTATGAAGCACGTCGTTTGTTCCGTGATAGAATTGTTGGCATGAAAGAGCTTCATGCATTTGATAATGTCTTGATGAAAGTGTTTCAAGGTGATTGGGGCTCAGATGTTCTGGACAATATGCCAGGTAAACTATTTGAAACACACCATACAAACTTGAAATATTTGTTTAGGAATGGCCTAATCAGGACAGATAGCATATGAGCTGGACACCTAAAGTTTTGAATGTTTCCTTTTATTTTCACAGATACCTTCTATGTAACTTGGGGAGCTTGTCAAGAGGCATTCATCACACCAGGACAGGCACTACCACCACATGGGAGGCCACTTGGCAGACTAAACTCAACAGACCTAAAAGATATTATTCAGAAAGTGAGACACATTAAAGAATATACATAGCAAGGGTTCACAACAATGATTCAAGACATTTTTTGCAAGAAGTAACATGCAAACAGCAATTTCGGGTTGGGTCTGCTTCTTGTTCAGGGGATCATCTTTTACATTTGGTGAAGTGAGGGAAGGTTTGTGATGCTGTGTAGAAGGCAGTAGGAAGTACCATGTAGCAAGGTTTTTTTAACAAAAGGGTATCAGTTGCATTTGCTGCTGATTTACAATGGTTTGATGAACCAACATTTTGAAAAACATTTAACTCCATATATGTTTGTGTCTTGTTTGAGTACCTAAGTGTTTTATTAAATATTTACTTTTTGAATTCATGATTTGGTAATGTAATTTTTATTTGAAGACATATAAATGGACTGTTTGGAGATTTGGCATGCTTTTAAGCAGTGAAGTACAAAACATGAGCTTGATGAGGAAATACAAACATTTTAACTCTGCTAGGGTATCTGATTTTTAGGATGAGAGATTTGAGATCATCTCCCTTAATAGTGTTTGATGGATTGCTCTTGCAGATGGGAAACTAATCCTTCTCCTTAATTGCCAACTTGTGACCAATAGACTATATGGGAAATGATGAAAATTCAATAGCCTCAGCAGAGAATTTGTTGGTTTTTTTTTCTCCTGACTACACAGTTACATTGAGCTTCAAAGATGAGATTTTAATTGGTATAACGAAGTCAGAATTTAATTTTAGGATCTGTTATTGTGTGTGTTTCACTAAGAATTTTCATAATCTGCAATTATGCAGCAATTAGCTCCCTAAAACATCTTCTAAGTTATTAATTAATTAATCTGTAGTCACAGACAGCTCAGACTTTGTTCTGGTCCATTATTCAATTTTAATAATTCAGTGGTAGACTACTATTTTAATATATCAAAGACTTCTAGAGTATCCTGGTGCTGGGGATAGTGTGAGATGTTCATTACTGGTAAAGGTATCTTAATTCTGTCACATAAATAATTTATTTGTAATGAATGTCAGTGTGGTCTTTTAAGCTTTCAAACCCTTCTTTTTTAAACTTTTAAATGTTGGATGCTTTCATATCTCACTGCTTTTATTTATTACTAGTAAACACATTTTTTTTTCTCTCTTTTTTTTTTTAATAGGGTATCATTCATTATGGACGAGACAAAAAAGAGATAGAGATTTTACTGTTCCAAGAAGTCCTCAGTTATATGTCCAAAGTGGACAGAGTGCTAAGTTTTCCTGGTGGATCACTTCTTTTGGCAGGACGGAGTGGTGTAGGTCGTCGAACAGTTACCTCTTTAGTTAGTCACATGCATGGAGCTGTTCTGATTACTCCCAAAATTTCCAGAGGTTATGAGCTGAAGCAGTTCAAAAGTGATCTTAAATATGTAAGTCACTTGTTGTCTTCCATTTTGTTATGTTGAGGTGTATATTAAAGAAAAAAAAAAGGATATGGGAATTTTGAAGGACACAAAGGTGTTTTATGAAGACATATTTTAAGAGAAGCAAAATGACAACAGTCTAAATGAAACAAGTAGATTTTTAGAAGTTTTCTATATTTAAGTGTATATACTGTTCTTTACTTAATTGACTGAAACTCCACTTTTTTAAATACCAGAGTTCTCTTTGAGTGTTGTGGATGTCATAAATTCAAAGTTTATGTGAATATTGAAAAGGCTTTTTCATGTACATATTTTCATATTTGTATATATTTTTATTTTCTGTCTCTACTATTATCTGCCAGTAGCTGAATCAAGTAACATTTTAGTGACTGATGAAAGGGAACATATTTAAAATCAAATGCAAACCTTGAATCAAGAATTTCTCATTACCTTCAGCAATGCTAAAGAAAATTCTAGAGATACGCCTACACAAAAGAGTGATATAGTTTTATCATTGAGTCATATATATAAACATACTCTATGAAAGAAGGTGTTTTAATTATTTTTTCATTACCAAGCTGTTCATCTAGGTAGAATGTTCTTTGTATTTAATATCTCATATAACTGAATCACCTAGAATTCTTTTGTAAATGTATAATAGTGTAGATGCTGTCGAGAAAATATGTATGTAATATATAATCAAGGGAAGATTAAGAACCTTATTGGTCTCTTCCAATTCAGGATATTCTATGTTAATCATTATCTTATGAACAATACATATGTTCCTTACACTGAGATTTAAATGTCTTTCCTGCTTCTAGGTGATGGAGCTTGCAGGCATTGAAGCACAACAGGTGGTATTGCTGCTCGAAGACTATCAGTTTGTTCATTCCACATTCCTGGAGATGATCAACAGTTTACTGTCTTCAGGTGAGGCAAGTCCAAAAAGATTAATGGTTCTAGTTTTACCGCACAGAGTTAGCTAATGAGGCAGATTAAGATGATGTTTTCTGACTTTATGTCTCTATCAGACAGGTTTGTTACCTTGCTCTGCTGTTTTGGGTAGAGTGCTTGTACATGAGAACCTGACTCAAATTTCACTTAGCTGTCCTTTAACCTACCCAATAGTACAGGTGCTTTCAGTTCCTCTAACTTGTTTCAAGGGAGTTCTTTTTAAAAGTATAACAACAAAATGAGAATGCATTCTACTCTACAGCTTCCCTTTTATAATACAGATCAAAATTGAGAAGTGTTCCAATGCTTTACTAGATTGTATAGATTGAGTCTTTCACTGAAATGAACACCAGCAAGGCTCACTTTTCTGAAAGGAGTGAGATTATTAATAAAACAAATTAAAACAAATAAAGATAACAAATAACAAAAGTGACTTTATTTTGCTGTCCAGCTTTGTTCCTGGATCAGAGAGATCATTGAAGGACTGAGTGTAACTTGCTAATTTTTTTTTTTTGATCTGCAGTAGTTTAAGAGCTGATTGATAAGAGCACCAGATATTCCTGTCTCTCAGGTGCACCCCCAAATCTCCTTACAGTATCAGATTTTTGTCATCTACTGTTTAATCTCTGTGTCTGAGGATCTAGACAGCTACTCACTTTCATGTTGCTGTGTCCTGGTATATGACAAAGTCTTGTTTGATTTGTTTTCTATGCAGTATTGGGTCAGTATCTATGCAGTATTGTTTTGGAGTAGATTTGAATGAGCTTTTGAAATACATTTCATCAGTATGAACAAAGTAGGCTGTTAAATAGAATCACTATAATTTGGTTTGTTGTTTCATGATATCATGAAAACAGTGATGAAGTGCATGGGATGATACTCATGAAAGTATGGAGGTGAATACTGCCATAATCAAAATCTCTATACAGAGGATTCAAGGGAATCCTTCAAAGGAATTTAAAGAATTATAGTATATTTTATCTGACTTCATTTTTGAAATAGGAGAAGTTCCTGGGCTATATAAAACAGAAGAATTAGACCCATTGCTATCCCCTCTGAAGGATCAAGCCTCGCAAGATGGATTTACAGGACCAATTTTCAACTATTTCACATACCGTATGTCAACAGAATTATAAGTTATAATTTATTACAAAGTTTAGGAAGTAGTATAGTAGTGGACAAATGATTTCTAACATGGTCATTCTATTGTGTGCGGTTTTAACTTTCAGTTAATTATTAAATACCAGGCAGGAATAATGATAACATTGTGATATTTGAGGGCACAGAACCATCACTTTAAAATTTGTTCTTCTATCTGAAATTTTGTATTTATGAATCTTTTACAAAAGTTATGAAATATGCTGTTGAAAGTAATTAGAAGGAAGAAAGCTTTTGTTCCCATTTTTTTCTGGTTTGCATAGCTTATATATATCTAGTACCAGAGTTTTCTTCTATTTGCCTATTATACCTACAAATCTGGATTCTGAGTAATCATAAGCAAGTTTACAAGTAGGTTTCTTAATTATTTTTCTTTCTTCCTTGGACCACCAAGAAGATTAAATGGTTTACAAATAAATCACGTGATATGACTGAAAGAATCTAAATGTTGACAATCAAAGTTTCAGGCCCTGAAACTACTTCTAATTGGTTCTGTTGGTCTATACAAATTGGAATGAGAACCAGTGATATCTATTTAAATACTGTCAGCTCTTCAAAATTAAAACATACACTGTAATATACATAATGAGAATCCATGATACTAAATTAAGTTCTATTTATAAGCATTCCTGTCCTAGTGTGATCTGATATTATAGGCTCTTTTTTCTTCCAGAAATTACTTTGTGATAAGTATTTGAAGGACAGTAAATTATGTTGTATTTGCAATAAAACTACCATCATGTAGTCAGATTGTTATGTACTAAAAATTTAATATGTTGCTTTTTCTTAGGGATCCAACAAAATCTGCATGTTGTCTTGATAATGGATCCTACTAATTTAAATTTCACAATAAACTGTGAAAGTAATCCAGCACTGTATAAGAAATGTCAGGTTTTGTGGATGGAAACCTGGTCAGAAGACAGTATGAAAAAGGTAAATTGCATTAATGACTTATTTAAACTAGTATCTCCAAAAATAATAGAGCTTTGGTAAATAAGATCAAGATATTTAACGTTGTGAAGAAATAATTGTCACTGTGCTTATTTAATCCATTTGTAAAGTCTTAAAAAGACAGAAAATTCCTCCAAACTTTTAAGTATTATTAGCATTATTATTTTCCCAACATTATTTTTTTGTTCTCTCTCTGTGCTGACTTGAACAGCATACTGACTACTATGACTCTGATCAAACACAGCATTTAAGAACAAAATGCAAATAGACTGCAAGCAAAATGTTAAAGGCAGTTGTATCAGGTTTGTGTGGTGAGCTTTTGATAGTAGCGGGGGCTGCAGGGGTGGCTTCAGAGAGAACCTGCCAGAAGCTTCAGCCAGCTCCAGGACGGATCTGCTGCTGGCCAGAGTTGGGCTCATCAGCAATGGCGGTAGCATTTCTGGGATAACATTTAAGAAGGGGAAAGAAGTTACTGCACAGGAGCAACTGCAGCCAGAGAGAAGAGTGAGAATAGGTGAGAGAAATAGCCCTGCAGACCCCAAGGTCTCGAGGCACTGGAGCTGAGATTTCCCTGCAGCCTGTCGTGCGGACCATGGTGAGTCAGGCTGTCCATCTGCAGCCCATGGAGGTCCACAGTGGAGCAGAGATCCCCCCTACAGCCCACGCAGAACCCCACACTGAAGCTAGTGGAAACACCTGAAGGAGGCTGTGACCCCAGAGGAATTCTGTGCTTAAGCAGGCTCCTGGCAGGACCTGTAGATCCATGGAGAGAGGAGCTCATGCTGGAACAGATTTGCTGGAAGGACTTGTGACCCTGCAGGGGACTCATGATGGAGCATTTTGGAAGAGTGCGAGGAGTCTTCCCACTGAGGAGGAAGGAGGGGTGGAGGCAGCATGTGATGAACTGACTGCAGCCACCATTTGCCTGTCTCCCTGCACTGCTGGGGGGAAGGTGTTTTGAAATTTAGTTATTTCTCTTTACCCTACTCTGATTTGTCTGGTAATAAGTTAAACTAATTTCCCCAAGTCAAGGTAATAAGTTAAACTAATTTCCCCAAGTCAATTGCTGTCCCCAAGACAGCAATCAGTGACTGATCTCTCCATGTTGTTAGCTTGACCCTTGAGCCTTTCATAATCTATTTTCTCTTCCCTGTCCAACTGAGGAGGGGAGTGATAGGGAAGCTCTGATGGGTACCTGGCATCTACCCAGGGTCAACCCACCACACCAACTATGCTGATGATATCTGTTGTTACTAGTGTGTTTCACAGCTAGTTTTAAAATAGGTTTGTTAAATGTATATGAGATGCTATAGATCTAAGATTGCACTGTAAACCTTATGTTATCCTTTTATCTTTGCTAAGTGTTTTGCTTGATGGGACAGAGTCAGTGTGTTCTTTTTAGATTTAAAATCTGTTTATTTCAGGATGTTCACAGTGTGAGTTTGAGAAGCATATATTACTTCTGTATGTTAAGAGATTACCAAATGCATTTACCCTGATAGGGGCAAGGGTGCCACAGCTTTATGGCCCCAAGGTGAACCAGTGGTGAAGCTGAGCATGTATTCTAAGTAGGCACACACAAACACATATACAGCACATAGATACATGTGATTGTCACATAGAACAACACAAACAGAAACCCTAAGCACGAACATAAACAGCACTGTTGCCATCATCCCATTTCCCTGTCTCTGAGTGATCTCAGTGAGGGTCAGTAGTGGGTAATAATGTACATGTGCAGAATGTGGATTAAGACTGACTGATTTCCTCTTGAACTGTGTATCTTTTTAAATCTTTGACATTTGTGCTATTGTAAGAGTCCTCTGAGAAGTACTTGCTCATTTGTACAGGCTCTCCTCTGCCTGAGAGAGCAGGAAGTTATCAGCGACGTGGAAAGGCAGAATTTATCTTTTTATAAATATTCTGTAAATTCCCTATTCTGAGTAAATGTATCATTTTCAGTCTTTCCAAATGATAAACTGGATTTAAGGTTGTTTTGAGTTTTTTAATTTTAACTCAAAATTGTCATTGTTCATCATTTTCATGCAGAAAATTGTGGGGTTTTTTTTAGATACCTGAAATGCTTCTGTATGATTCAGATGACCAAGAAAAGACTGGAAAAACACCTAAGGAAGTTAAGAAAAAACAGTCAGGTAATATTTGGGTAGGCACACTAGTTACTGTTACTTATTATTAAAAACTTACTCAGTGTTACACACCAGATCAGTAATTATTGGGTCGGATCCACCGTGTGGGGTGTGTGGGTAGTTGGGTGGGTGGGTGGGTGCGTATTTGTCTTGGTGTGGGGGTGTGTGTGTTGGGGGAGGAGCCCAGGCCTCCAGCTTTTCCAAATGTCAAACAATTTCAGTATGATTCTTTCTGAGAAATATGCACTTCAAATGTAGTTGCATGTTGTTTCCCTGACAGTACTTTAAAAAAAGTATAGTCTTTGTGGTATTTTTGGATGCCCTTAATTCATATCTCAAAAAGCATATTCTGTTGCTCTTCCTTAGTTATTTCAATGTGAGATAAAATTAAGTGTAATATTATCTGTGTAACAAATGATGTTGTATAGGTGATTCTGATTTTCTGAAGTCATTTCTGGCAATCCATGAATCATGTAAAATATACGGAGCAACGCCTAGTAGGTATATGACATTCCTTCGTGTATACAGTACCATCAATAACAGTAAAAGAAGAGAGCTAATAAAAAGGCAGAATCACTTGCAGGTATGAGTTTAAAACACTTTTAACATTCGGCTTTTCAAAATACTCTCATATTTGGAAATGTCTTGTGTAGTAATGGCTGTAGCTGCTAACATGTTGTGTGATGTGTCCTCTATTGGCATTTGTTCATACTGTGGTTTCAGGAGAGAAATATGAATCCTAATGCACTTCTCTGTTGAAATGCCTGAAAGGGAGAAAAGTGTTTTTCTTGGTTTTGTTAATAGTTTTCCTCAAGAATGTGTGAGACTGGGTATATTTTGTGGCAGAGTAAAAAGTACTTGAAAGCACTTTAAACTTGTTCACCCACATGTGTTGGAACTGTATTGCTAAAAACCCCTCATCTTTCTATCAATTTAAGTCCTACCTCTGCTCATATAAATGTTCTCTGTGTAGATCCATATTTCATCCCTTTCTTTATATCTTGAGAGTAACTTCCTGCTTTGTGTGATTTTCATATCCTTCTAGTTTGACAGACTGTTATCTTTAACCTCATGGTGTTCTTGTATAGCTTTGACCAAGATTCTTTTGTTGTGATTTTCTTTCCTTTTGTGTTTTGGAATGATTTTGAATTCCTTTGGCACGCATCAGACCTTTGGACAGTTCTAGACCGAATTCAGTTCATCTCGCAGGTGTCACTTTACGCCTGTTTTGTATGCATAACGTCCCTATTTTTGAAACCCATTTGTTATCTTTCCAGTCCTACTTACTTCCCTCCCCCCAGTATATTTCTGGAAATATCTGTGTGGTCTTTTAGGACAACTTTTGTGTTTCCCTTTCTCTTGTCCCTTTCAGCTCCTTTTCTCAGTCACCCATGCTTATATTCTGAAGCCACGCTTGCAAATATTTATTTTTTTTCTTAAAGCATCTGTCAAAACCAAATTACTTCCTTGCCTTGTATTCTACTCTGTTTTTACTTTTTGTCTGCCAATATTTGTCATCACTGTAGTATGCAATTTAAGAAGATTTAAATTTGTAGTAATAGAAATTGCTTTTTTTGAGTGTATTTAGAATGTAACAGGTTTGTTTGTGACAAGCACTCATTTACTTGTTAAATGCCTTGTTTAAATAAAAGTAATAATTTTCATGAAAATTAGAAATGTGTATCCTTGGTCAATATATATCTTCCAGGTATTTTTTTTCAAATATATCTTGAAATAATTCTTTTATATAATTAATATGAAGTAAATAAGCTAGAAGGTGTGATTAAACAAAATAGTTAATCTTAAGCATAATAGTTTGTTAACTAAATAAGCATAATAAATATAACAAATAATGTTTCATCTCTGTTTAGAGAGTGTACAAATATGTAGACATAAGCTAATCTATTTTGTTTCAATTTGTTGAATTTTTATAGATTTGTTTTTAAGGGAGATATAATTACAATGAGTATATAACAGTTAACTGAAAAGTTTGTTAGTTTGAGAATTTTGTTGTCATCTTTTTGATGTAGTAATACATCTTACAGTGACACATCTTGAAGAGTGAGATCTCATTCTTAGGTTAAATAATAATAAAATGTTAATAATATCAAGAAAATGTGGAAAAATAATAAAAAAAATAGAATATTAGTCTATATCACTCTTAATTTGTCCATACTGTTTGTAACAAACCTTCATTTAAATCTGCTAAAAATTCACTGCTAAATGTCTGTTTTTTTCAAACTTTCATAGGCAGGTGTTTCAAAGCTGAATGAAGCTAAAGCCCTGGTTGATGAACTGAACAGAAAAGCTGGAGAGCAAAGCATTTTACTCAAAACAAAGCAGGATGAAGCTGATTCTGCCCTTCAAGAAATTACAGTATCTATGCAGGTGGTATATACAATCACATCAAAAGTGGAAAAAAACCCCAAAACCAAAACAATGCTTTTCTGTTTTTGGTCTCCATAACTACCTGTGTTTTGTAATCTTTTCAAGTATTACTAAAAGTCATGCTTTTACAAGAATTTGCCTAAGGGAAGACATGAGCCCTGAGGCTTGAATAAGGTTGCAACAGGACAGAGGATTCTATAACTTAAATCATATTTGAACCGATTGAATAGGAAGAGATCAGTGCAAGTTCTGCACCCGAGTAGTGTTTACTGCTGTAGTTTAGTCTGTCTGAAAGTTTTCCTAGAACTTCATAAATCCAAACTGATGCTTTTTATGTTTATCGCAGATAGGAACTTTCAATAAAATATGTACAAGTAGCACTATTTTAAGTAGCAAGTACCAGGAATTAAATTTGTGGACTATTAGAAAGTGTGTATTTCATGAGGTCTGGTCCTCAGAATTTAACCACGAAGAAGATTAAATAATACTTCTGTGTTCATCATTTCTTGAATTTTTATTCTTCAGCTGAGAGGTAGACTTTTTTTTCAGCGTTCTGTACTTTTCCTTAGCAGTGTTTTCTCAGTCAAGTAAAATAATTGCACAGAAATAGGTCTCCACATTGATACTTAGTGGAATCATAAATGTAGGTTAAGTGTAATGAATCTGCTGTCACTGCAATGGGTTTTTTTTGTTAGTGACTTAGTCTGATTGGTTGGAAGTTCGATGCCAAAGACATTCTCTGTATGCACTAAAGTAAATGCCTGGTCTTTCAAACCATTTGGTTCACAGTGTTTTGAAAGTGCATTGCTTCTCATTTTTATAAGTCTTTTGCTGTTGGCAGTTTTTAGTACTAGTAGGCTCTATCTGCCTACTGTACATGAATTTGAATAATGATGATTACCTTGGTGTGTTCACTGATGTCAGTTTTAAATCTGTGTCTGCTGTTGTCTAGAACAGTTACAGGTTATGTGGGTAGCACATATTACATTGTAAGACATAATCAAAGAATAGGTCAAAAGCAGTGAAACATGATGGGCCCACTGACATCAGAAAAATTACAGTAGAATTTTGATTATTTATATTAGCATAAAGTATAGGTGCCCTCTAACATTTTAATGTCACTTCAAATATTCTAGTTTATGTAAGAGAGAGTGCTCTAATACATAGAGACTCTTTTAATCTCCTTTCAGAGCAAGGCTTTTGACCTACAACTGAATTTTAAGGTTTTCTTATTCAGAGCAATCATTCAGTACATGTTCATTTGCATGAAATGTCTAATCTAGTTTCATGTAGCTAATGTTTTATGGATTTGAATGTAATCTTCAATAACATGCTGATTTGCATCTCGGGTTAAGTGCTCAGAGAATTATTATTATCTCAAGGTTTTCTCTGCTTATATGCATCCATTACCTTCTGCTGCAACTCAGCTGGACAATTGGTGGTGATAATAATGTATTATATATCGGAAAAACATAAACTCTGGGCTTTTTTGACTCATATTTTTTAAGTAAACTGAGCTTAGAATATTAGTCTTTTATGCATTTTATACATTTATCCTCAATGATAAAAGACATGTAAGGTCCTTTTTATTGCCTAGCGGTTAAGATGCTGGTCTCTCAGCGCCAAGGCCACAGGTTCTAATCCCGGTCCCCCGGGTAGATGGAGCTC
>JAWWLV010000001.1:40790070-40844402 GCA_035041135.1 Platyrinchus mystaceus
AAATCCATTGCGCAGGCTTGAAAGGTAAAAACACCTTTCCCAGATCTTCGTTCGCGAAGACTGGCCACTTACCCTTTTACCTTATGTACTAGGTATTAATTGTTGTACTGAAGTTTTTAGGTTTGGCTTAGGATTGGAGATGGCTAATAGCTACTGTCTGCTGTGTGGTAGGCACAGTACAAATCCAGAAAAAAAAAAAAGTAAACCCAAACAACTTAAAATAGGCATGTAGGACATAAGTATCCTTACAGACATATTGGTACAAATTTATAAGTAAAGAAACCATTCTGTAATTAGTACTTTTAGACTAATAGGCTGTAGTTCCAAGACAACTGCTGCTTTAATGAACATGATAGAAAAATAGAGTTTTAATGGTGTTGTGAAAGAAATTGAAATAGATATGGGAGGCGCTGCAAAGACAATGACAACATGATAGTACTTTCAAATGTAGTAAGAATATTATGGAGGCTGTCACTCATGCTTTTAGAGGAAGACTGACATGTTGGTAAGGAATGGAAAATCAGAGGCAAAGAGAAAAAAGATCATAATGAGCCTCTCAAAAACAGAGATACAGATTCTGGTCTGTGGTAAAGAAAGGAGACAGAGTAAAAGCAAATGATGCTTATTCCATAAAGTTTATTACCTAGTCTGCCTGTCTAGTATCAAATAGACTCAGAAATTTTACTGTAATTGGTATTGTGCAAATTATTATAATGCAGACTAAAAGAAATGACTCTTAAGGGACTAAAATCTGTATAAATTTGCTAACAAAAAGTATTTTTTTTACAGAATGCTAGTGAGCAAAAAGCAGAAATGGAAAAAATAAAACAACGAATAGCAGAAGAGGCTGCAGAAATAGAAGAAAGAAAAAGAAAAATTGAAGATGAACTAAAAGAGGTTCAGGTAAAAGCTGATAAGTAAAAGTAATATTTTGCCGTCTGACTTTTTCGGAGTTACTCAAGTCCTGCTGTGCCCAATGGTTTTGCAAAATTTATCCTTGCAATTCTTAAATTTTGCTCTAAATTATTTTGATATTAAAACTTTTTGCATTAGGAAACAGTATTCTATTTGCCAAATTTAGGTTGTCTTTTGGCATTTGTGTTCTCTTAGATATTAATTACAGAAAGAATTTTCAAACCAAATCTTAACAACCACTTGCTATTTCTATGCTACTGTGGTCTACAGCTGAGTTCTGCTGATTTTATGGAATATTTTTCAAGTACTCATGTCAGTGACTCCTGGGGATGGTCCTGTGCAGGGCCAGGAGTTAACTTGATAATCTTTGTGGGTCCCTTGCAACTCAGTGTATTCTGTGATTCTATGTTAAGCATCAGGTTTCTTGGGAGTTATGTGTGTTCAGTCATTGCTTTTAGTCTCTATTTTTCATCCCATCCATTTTAAATTTATACTAAAGCATAAGGGAAAACTACAGCAACTTTTTTTTTTCCTTTTATGTATTATAATTGCCAAGGAATTATATCCTTGTATTGAAAGTGACATAGAACTGCAGGACTACACCCATTCTGTGGTCTTTGATAAATATGAAAGATCTGTAAGGTGTGCACAGTTTTTAAGTTATAGTCTTTAACTTCTCTTATCATTCTGTTGCTTTGTTGATAAGGGCAAAGGCTGTCTGGATTTGTTTAGCTACTGGAAATAGAAGGCTTCTGTGACCTGTACTTCTGTGTGTCTTTACACAGAGATCCTCAGTCATGCCTATAAATAGTAATTAGCATAATTATTAAAAGATACCCGTATCACAATGAACTTTTAAGCAATGAAAGAGCAAACATGATTGACACTAATATCTATGTAATGTTTATAAATGACTGTGCTGAATGAAAAGCTAGGGTATGTCAGGATTATAATATGCTGTTTTATATGGAAATATATTTATTATCACTTAGTAAAAACATGACAATTTTTTAATAACTGTATACATGAATATGCATCAGTGGTAGTTGATTAGGTGATAAAGTATTTAAAAAGAACGAGAAATTGTATGAAAACTGAAATGGCAAATGTTCATTTTTTTGTATCCTCATCACTCTTTTTAATGTGTTTTTATGTTTCAAGCCATTGGTTAGTGAAGCTAAATTAGCTGTTGGAAATATAAAGCCAGAGTCTTTGTTAGAAATCCGGTCACTACGGATGCCCCCTGACATAATCAGAGACATACTAGAGGGAGTTCTGCGGCTGATGGGGATTTTTGATACATCATGGGTGAGCATGAAGAGGTGAGGATTTTATTTAAACTTTATAAACTTTAAGCTTTTCAAGATGAACTACTTTGAGTTATATTCAGGAATAATTCGTATTCAGAATTATTTGGTTTCATACAGAAATAATATTTTTAATATTTGTTTCTTCTTTACTTAGTTATTTAATTCTTTTTACAGTTTCTTGGCCAAAAGAAGCGTACGGGAGGACATAGAATCCTTTGACGCCCGTAATATTCCAAAAGAAATACGAGAGAGTGTTGAAGAACTTCTTTCTAAAAACAGATCATCTTTTGATCCAAAGGTAGTTCCTGATTGCATTACATAAAATGAAAAAAGACCAAAAAAAAGACCAAAAGAATAAAAAAGACATGGTTGTCTGATTTGCCAACATAATTTTTAGAATGAGAGAAAATAGAGAAAAAGTGATGAATTTGTTAGAGAAAGGTGTAGCAGAGATTACTCTGTTGTGTGCTGCTTCTAACCATGAGAATTTGGTTGGTGAGTGGGGAGCTGTGGAATGAGAAGTCATTATGGAATCGAGTCCTCAGAGATTTTTGTCACTGGTATAAATCAGAACTCAGACCATGGAATAGTAACTGGCTTCTTCTGGCCTCCTTGTAACACTAAGAGTCTAATAAATCATGCATTAATTTAAAACATGTTAATTTCAATGAAGCTTTGTGGTTCATGAGATACAATGTTTTTTTATGCAGATTGATGGCCTACAATATAATCTCTTAGTAACAATTTAAAAGATTAGTTCAGTAGAAGAGCTAGCTAATTGGCATATTTAAGTTGGGATCAGTTTCAGTATTTATCTTTTCTGCATTATACTTCAAGGACTTTCTTGTAACTGTTAATCAATTTTTCAGAATGCTAAACGAGCCAGTGCTGCAGCTGCTCCGTTAGCAGCTTGGGTGAATGCCAACATCCAGTATTCCCATGTCCTCGAACGAATTCAGCCTTTGGAAAAAGAGAAGGCTGGCTTGGAAGCGTAAGTTAGACCCTGTTACAAAATAAGTATTTTTAATTCCAGTGGTGGTGGGCGAAACCAACGCCGCCAAGAAGCAATCTGAATATGAGGAATAACATCTTTGTTTAGAGGGTGACAGAACACTGGAACAGGCTGCCCAGAAAGGGGTTGGAGTCTCCTCTGAAGATATTCAAAACATGCCTGGACACGATGCTGTGCAACCTGTTCTGGGTGAACCAGCTTTAGGAGGGGAGTTGGATTAGATGATCTCCAGAGGTGCTTTCCAACCCCAACCATTCTGTGATTATATGTGGATTGAAGTTTATTAAAAAAATGATAAAAGAAACTCTACCTCATCCATAGGTAATAAAACTTTCATGCTGATACGGAAAAGTAAGTGTGCAATATTTTCTTTTTCCTGGAAGCTATGCCTTGGTTGTTTTTTGTACAATCAAGGTTGTTTTTTGTACAAACTGAGACAGTTACCTGTCTCAGCTGAATAGTGTCAGGGAGAAATGAGCACCACAGATATGCTTTAAGTGTAGTCTCTTAGTAAAGCCCATATGAGATGTATGGTTCTTCTGTTTTCAGTCATGTACCAAGCATAATCAGGTTCTCCTTGGGATCAGAAAGTTAAAGACATGGTCTTATGACCATCCATAACCTGAGGAATCTGTACTGATTGTTTTGCCAGGTTTTAAAATTCTGTATTGGAAGAATTTGTTCTGATCCTTTAAGAATAGAGTGTTTGGTTTCCAATTTTAGTGCTATGTGATGAGAAGTACTCTAAGCTTTTACATATGAAAACATATTTTTTTAGTATAAAACCAAAGGAAAAACTGTCTCTGAACTATCTCTATGTAAATTACTTTCCTGTTTTATTTGCTGGTTTTTTTCCCTTTGGGTCTGTAGTCTTAAAATAAATGTTACCTTTTTGTAGTAATCTCAAGAAAACTGAAGATAGAAAAAAGAAGTTAGAGGATCTTCTGAACTCTGTTGGTCAAAAAGTATTGGAACTGAAAGATAAGTAAGTTGGGTTTGTTTATTTCAAGATATAAATAAAAATATTGATATTTTACATTATGAATAATGAAATTCATATAATTAAATGTAACTTCCTGTTCTGCAAGATATTTACGTACCAATCAGCGGTGTTTAGACTATCTACACACCCAGTGGAGATAAATACTGTTAGAATACAGTTCATCTCCTCGATCAGATTAAATAAATGCTTATTAAAAGTACCTGCTTCTCACTACTGATGGTGCTGGTAACCTTTATTGTAGCCATTGATGTCAAAGATAAGCAGTATTGTTTCTAACCTTCTAAATGACAGAGAACTTCAATGACTCCTTAGGATTTTGGGAACATGCCTATAAAAACTTTTACTGATCACAGCTTGAGTAAAGGCAGTTCTATTTCTTTCAGGCTGGCCTACTTTTCTGACAGCTAGTTAGCTATCTCCTTTTTTCTTAGCATCTCATCAAGTACATGACTCACAGTGGTATAAAAATAGCTCTGATGAACTTTTATACTTTCTTCAAATTCAGTTTAATTTAACTTTTTTAGTTTGATCGTTTTAGTATGTACTTAGTGTAGGAGATACTTTATAATCTGACATACGGACATATTATTAAAAGTCATATTTTGTAGTCTGCAAAAAAAAAAGGGAGAATTCTTGTCATTCAGCTATACAGCGATTTCTTAGATTAATTATATACTACAGATTACAGTTAAATATATTACTTTAAACAGGAGGATTATTAATTGCATTAATTATTTAAAATATTAGACTAATTAGATATTGAGCATTACAAAATAATACCTAAAGCATGCCTGTTTTTTAGGTCATGTTCTTAGTATGTATTAGTTTACAAAATAGGCTACTGTGCATTGAACTGGAGTCATTCGTGTGAATTAGCAATATTCTTTTTTAAGAGTTTCAAAGATCAAATTTACCCATTACAAATGTACTGTATGGCATTGAGTCTGCTATTTTCCTGACTAGATTCCAAACAAAACTTTACACAATCACTAAAATCAAGTCAAGCTGTTCAAGTAGAAGAAGGAATGATGACATTCTGATCTGTATTTCAAATGTATTTTTAAGTCTCACCTGTTCATCTATCTAAATGTTTTTAGTTAAAAGTCTAAAAAGTTCATCTGCCAATTAAAGCAGAAGGTATAAAAAAGAACTGTAGTTGTGTTCTTCGTTAACAATAACGGAGGACTTCTTTACAAATTCAGTCAATTAAACTGCCTTGAAAGTAACTTCATAGATTTAGTAGTTCATGATAGTAATTACAAAGACTATTGTTTTACAGGTTCCAGAGTAGAACAACAGAAGCAGCAAAACTTGAAGCAGAACTAAGTAAAGCTCAGAAAACATTGAAAGCTGCAGAGGAACTAATAAATCAGCTCGATAGGGAACACAAAAGATGGAGCACGCAGGTTAGTGAAAATTTTTATAAATACATCTTAAAGCTTGTAATTTGAAAATACAATTTTTGCACTATCAGGAGAATGTGAGTTATTGCCATTTTGCATGTCTCCCAGTGTACATTTATTTGATTTCTCATTATAAATTAAAGCTTTCCTTATTTCTGAAACTTATTATTACTTCACCATACAAGTTATATCACCTCACTAGAGAATGTGTAAAAAATCCCTCAGTATTTAATACAGAACGTGCAACATTCTGTGATGGTTTTCAATCGCAATAGTGTAATTGTTATGATAGCTGAACATGTCAGCAGTTGGACCCTCCAAGCTAAGATACAATCAAAAGGACCAGTTTTTGGGAAACCATTAAACAATCACAGTCTTAAAACATACACTCTTTATGGCATCGATGCCGGAAATGCAAATGTAGATCTACCCAAAATGTTTTGGTGCTTTTGAAGTCTTCACTTAAATGTTTTAGACTTTTCTGAGTAGGGAAAGTAAGCGTATTTTATTTGCTCAAGTGAAATATTTGAGAAAAACTGGCAAGTCTTCGGACACATAGTGTTTGGTCTGAAACAAAGAGGAAAATCTTGAGGTATACACAAGCTGAAAATAGCTGTCACCTCCAGAAAGCAATCGCTAGTTTTCACGTGTATCTTAAAGTGGAAAAAGTCTCCATGCAGAGATGCATGGTCCTTTCTCTCCATTAATAATGAAAAAAGCCTAAACAAGTAGACTAAATTTTGAAGAACCGAAGTTAAGGTTAGATGAATCCTTTTTGTAGGTTAACCACTATAATGGAGAAAATGGAAGATTTTCCTTTGAAAGTAGCTTTACAGCTATTTCATCTGCTATAGTAGGGATTGGATGTATTTGAACCCCAGAGTCTAAATGCTTCTAAAAGTGATTCCTCATAGTTTTTCACCCTGGTACATTACCCTCGTCATTAGAAAGTTCAGACTATCTATTAATGGCATGCAGTAGGTTAAACTGACAGATAGATTAGTCAAGAAGTATCCCATATTATGGACAGTGAAAAGGCAGTATTTGTCTCCCTTTAAAGTAAGGAGGAAGTGATGAAAAGTTGTGTTTTTTTGTTTAACAGCTTTTTTTAAATGTCAGTTTGATTATATTAAAAAAAAAGATGGTACTTTGAAACCAATTATGGCAGTCATATATTATTTCAATACACTGTATTTTTCTCTAAAATACTGGAACATTTCAAAACAGAGGTGATGTAGTGCAGCTAAATTATTTGAAGATGTATATGCAAGTGTGCAGTGAATAACAGTAAATGTAATAGTTTCATATACTATTTAGTATCTGTATACATATTGTATACATACTACCTGACTGTGACTGGGATCACATATTTCTTATTTTTCTTTGTTTAATACTGTTTACCCATTTGCTTATAAATTGAACTGAAATTCATAGATTTTTAGCAGCTACATTCTCAGAAATATCTGTCCATGCCCTAACCCAAGGCTAGAAAGAATTTTTCCCATAATTTCTTGTCTGTGTTGCTGTGGGTTAGCTAGATATAGATACCTGAAATGCAAGCAGAGAGATTGTCTCAACTGTATTCCCAGTGGTAGGTAAATTGAATTATAACTTTTTAATAACTGATGAGGCATATTAACATAGCTTTTGTTTGCAAAACACCTATACATTCTGTACTTTTTTTTAAGGTGACAGAGATAACAGATGAACTGGCTACGTTGCCTAAAAGAGCTCAGTTAGCAGCTGCATTTATTACATATCTTTCTGCTGCCCCTGAGGATCAGAGGAAAACCAGCTTGGATGAATGGACCAAATCAGCAGGCCTTGAAAGTAATTTTTTGTGTGTGTTTGTCAGTGTCTGTGTGTAAGTAATTACGCTTGATTGAGGAAGTGAAAAATGCCAGTGAGTTCTAGTGAACAGTCTCAGTTGTCTTCATGTTCCCAAATGAAAAGTGATGATGTTTTCTTACTCAATAAATACTTATATATACAGACAGGCTATTTCTTAGGCTTATTCTTTTAAATTATTAACATTATAAAAACTTATAAATAATTTTATTTTTATAGAATTTGCTTAAAAAGAAAAACTTACAAAAAGGAATGTATTCACAGGAACTATTGTAAATTTGCCAATGTATTCGGAATGCATCTGCTTTTTCAGCAAGCATTTTTATTTTTGCATTAATAACATAAATATTATTATGACATCAGCTAGTTATTAGTAATAAGTTCAAGCAATAAAATAATAGATTAGAGGGAAATATACAGACCTACACTCTGTTAGACAGACTCTCCACTGTATACAGAGTGGTGAATGCTTTATAATTATGCAGACTATAAATGCTGACACAAAGTTGCACTCTTTCATTTATCAGAGTTTGATTTACGGCGGTTCCTATGTACAGAAAGTGAGGAATTAGTTTGGAAAAGTGAAGGTTTGCCTTCAGATGATCTTTCAATAGAAAACGCTCTTGTCATCTTGCAGGTAAATTTGCTTTTTCGTCTTGTCTTGGAAGTATTTAAATTTTTACAAATTTCAGTAACGTGACATCTGTCTGGAATTTTGAATTACTTCATTTGTGTTATTTGTTGGCATCAGAGAACACACACGCACGAGAAATAAATACTTATGTAAACTGGGTATTCCGTAGTACAAAGAAAAACCAGTTAAAGAAAACATATTTTCCTTTGTGCTTCCACAGTTTTCTTCCATATCAGTCTATTCTGGCCTAAAGTTTGAATAATCATTAGCACCAGTACAATCAGTTATGTCCTATGTACGTTGACTTTGACATATAATTTCTAATATTTTTTTCTCAAAAAAAGGAAAAGCCTATATACAGATACCTTTCAAAACATATATATATATATATATATATAAGTTGCTAATAATACTTGAAAAAAGAAGTGGGAAAAGTTTGAATTTTATGTATCGTTATACATAGATATATAATACATAATATTTCATGATTATGTACATGACATTGTAGTCTTTTATTAGATCTAATAGCAAGTAAGTATTTAATGGCATGAGGAGAATTTGCATTTACTACAGGTGATTTTTCTTAGATGATTGATTCTCTCAAATCAGTTACAACCTTTTCTTCAATTTAAATTTATCTTGGTTTATCATCTTGGTGGTAGATTGATAGCAGATCCTTTCTCTGTTTGATTAAAAAGGTTTTCAATAAACACTGTCTTGTACCCTTAAAGCTACTTATGTGCTATAATAAAATCTTATTTTAATCTTTTTCCTTAGTTGAATAGATTGAGCTCTTAAAAATCTCTATGTGTAAAGAGCTTTATGAAGTGCTCCCTCAGCTCAAATAATTTTCTTTGTGTACAGTTTTTTTCACCATCCTTATAAAGCTGAAATTGGACATGGTATTTTACCAAGGTGATCTACAGTACCGTTCTCAAGCTTTTGTGATCATCATCTTTTGATGCTTGAATATTGTCCATGTTTCTCTGTCTTTCAGTTTGAGATCTGTGCAAATGCTCAGTTTGGAATACTGGAACTCTAAAAAAAAAGCTCCACAGCTTGGAAGTGTTTATCTATCAGACTGAACCAGAAAATTGTTGAAAATACCTGTTTAAACCTTCAGCAACTTTGCTGACACAAAACTGGGAGATACACCAAGATAATCAGAGGGCTGGAGTACCTCTGCTATAAAGACAGGCTGACAGGGCTGGGGAAGAGAAGGCTCTGGAGACCTCATTGTGGCCTTTCAATACTTAAAGGGGACTTATAAAAAAGAGGGAGGACAAGTCTTTATATGGGCAGATAATGATAGGATAAGGGGGAATGATTGTAAACTAAAAGAGGAGAGATTTAGATTAGCTGTTAGATCTCCTTTACTCAGAGAGTAGTGAGGCACTGGAACAGGTTGCTCAGAGAAGCTGTGGAAGCCCCATTCCTGGAAGTGCTCAAAGCCAGGTTGGAAATAAAATAAAAAGACATGAAATTCCTACTTTTTTTCTCTAAGCAGTTTGTTAATGAAAAAAAAGATTTAAAAATATTTGTACTGTTCATTTGCGAAAATAATAAAGGACTCCAATTTTATTCTTAAACAAAATAGATTTTAGTAAATATACATTTATATTTTTTTCATCCTAGAGTAAAGTTTGCCCGTTTTTGATAGACCCTTCTTTCCGGGCTACTGAATGGTTGAAGACACATTTGAAGGAATCACGTTTGGAAGTTATTAACCAACAGGTGCAGTATTAACTCTTGATCTTAGAGTTCTGTTCTGCTTGAGCTTTCTCTGTTCCGGACTTTAGAGAGCAGTTTTTTAAAGGGCGTGAAAGCAAACACCAAAAATGAGGTTGTATTCTATGAAGCGTATAACTTCTCATGAAAATTTGTTTACTCAAGGAGGCAGATCAAAGTACTGAAAATTGGAGGGTCAACATCTAGTATTACTTCTACAAAGTTTGCCTCTTTGTGCTGCCCTCTCCAAGAATATCATATTTTCTGCTGAGAGTGAGATAATAAAATATTTGTAAATAGAGAGGTCTTTTGTATTCTTGGCAGTTCACTAGATTTTGGAGTATGTGTACACTTACTCCCTATGACTTTTGTGTTGTATTATCTACATTGGAAAGAGTAAGTTTGATTTCAGTTTGAGACTAAGGTACCTACATTTCACTGTCTACCTGTAACTATTTTCGTAGGAGGTGAGGTGTGGCTCGGTTGTACACACACAGGCAGGCGTCTAGTGCTGTTCAGAATTTCCTTATTGAACCCCACCCGGCCTCAAGTTACTGCTTCAACAGAATGTAGGTCTTGCACAGAACCCTGCTGCTCTGTGCAGGCCTTGTAGATACTCTCTGATAGTAGTGGATAACATATCTTTGGGTAATTGATTGTTTCTCCTGCCAGCTGATTAGCCTGATTACCTTTTAGACTGTTGTCTGCCTTGACTAATGTAATCTTAAACACCATAAGCATGTTTAAACACCTACAGCAAAAGACTGCATTTAGACTTCTTAATACCAATGTGAATCCTGTCTGTAGATCTTGATTCAGTTTTCAGATGTAGCTACATACTAACATTTGAGATGTGTTAACTGGCCAGGACTTCCAGGTGCACCTGGGTGGACATGCTTTCTTCTGGTGCTGTGCTTGAAGAGCTAGGCATATTAAATAGGCTTTCTGTATGTCAGTATCTGAGTAGATCAAATTTATTTAAGTTAAACACTTGTGGCTAAACCTGAAATGATGCCTGTAATAGAATTTTTCAGCAGTACTACAGATTTTTAGATTTAGACTACTGGTATAATGCCTTCCTACTCATTCTGAGGTGTTTATGTTTTTCAAAAAAACATGAATCAAAGGAATTTATATTTATTTACATAGGACACCAACTTCCTAACTGCTCTTGAGCTGGCAGTGAGATTTGGGAAAACACTTATTATACAGGAAATGGATGGAGTGGAGCCTGTACTTTACCCATTGCTAAGAAAAGATCTCATTGCTCAAGGTAAATGACCAAGATCTTTACAAATGCTTCCTCAAAGCTATTGTAGTTTATATCCATACGGGATGTAAAACTTGATTTATCTGAAAACTTGAGTATTGTGCAATTTTTTACTAGTATTAGCCTGTTGCTAACATTTCAGTGCAAAAAATATGCTGGAAATATGTTCTTGTTTAGTAAGTGGAAAAATACTGAAACGTATTCAGAGAGTTTTTAACTGGAATTAGAATAAAGTGTTTTTATCAACCTTTCAGAATTTAAATTTTAAGTTAATTTCTAGGAATAATTTCAAATGCATAGTTTTACTTGGAAACTTGGGCCTTAAATAGACCAGGAGTTACATAGCTGGCTTTGCAATTAGAAATCAAGAGTTTTAGAATATTGGTGTTGGTGTTTCTCTTTCAGTTGTCTGAAACTAAAGAAGGCACACAGGTCTGTCCCTGATGTGCCTTTGGAATGGGGAGGGTTGTAGAGATCAGCAAAATGGTGAAATTTTCTGAGAGGGGTCCCTTAACTGATGCAATGAAAGGGAAAACCCTGAACATTTGTTTTGCAGTATCTCTGCTTTGGACATATAATAACTCTATATAAAACTTCTTTATATATAACTCTATATAAAACTTCTTTGGATTTAGTTGCTTTAATAACAGCTGATATGAAAAATTGTGTTGAAAGTTTAGCAAAAATAAATAGCAATTGTATAAGTATCTCAGCATGAATGTTGTTGAATTATGTCACATATTTTCAAATTATATCACAAGAAACTAGGTGGATTAAAAAATACAGCAATATCTGTTTTAAATACTTTCTAAGTTACTGTAATTAAAATAGTTTTACATTATCCTTTGTAATTATATTTCTACATCAAGTTGTAATTCCTCAGCTTATACCACAGCCTATGCATGTAATTTACAATGTGAACTTTGGCTACTGAAAAAAGCTCAAGACTTTTTTTGTTGTTGTTTTGTCAACCACTGAGATCTAATAATGCATGAGGTAGCGGTAATCCTTTAAATGTAAGTACATGCTAAAAATAAATGCAGACGTCATAGGATTCTTATATACATTTACCTCCAATATCAGAAAGGTCTGTTTAATGAAAAGAATATTACTTTAAATCATTCTTCCATTACAGATGTACTTGCTTGCTTATTCTCAGTAAAAGAGTACCAGCAAAGTGATGACTTAGGGATCTGTAGGGGTTTAGGTAGAACATCGTTACAGTTTTTTTTTGCCCCACCAGTTTCTGCTGAATTTTGGAGAGATACAGTATTGCAGGCATCTTAATTGATTTTATTCAAGGAATCGAGAGATGAATATGTCTGCAGAACTGTGGAGAAAGTAGATTAATTTCAAATATACTCATTTATTCAGGAAAATTGCTTATAACACTCAGACATCCTCTTTTGCTTATTAATGAGCTATGTTAATGCTAGGTCTGTGCAGGTCCAGACTAAGGAGCTGTTATTTGATAAGGAGAATGGGTCACTCTTTGAATCTTTTCTGTCACTTTACAAGCAAGCACACACTCCTTCTCTTTCTCAAAATGTGGAGGTAGGGGCCTATCTGTGTTATTTTGCTTGGGGTGACTATACGTCTCTTCATTACTTGGAATGCTACATTAAGAAAAATGTGAATATATATACTGCAATAAATTCGTCTTTGTACAGCTTCCATTTCCTGTTTGACATTTTTACAACACAGTCCTGAAATTTATTCTGATCCTTGGCATAGAAGCAAAATTGGTATGTGATTTTCATCTCTACCAGTGTTTTAGCAAGTGATTTATATTTATGATCTGCAATTAGTGCTAAAAATAGAGAAGCACCTAGCTATGCCATCTTGGAAATTTTTCTGGAATGGGGATTTTCACTTTTTAACTTTTCATCTTATAATTCTGTTCTTATTTCTTTTTCAGTATCAGGAGGCAAAGGCTTACTCTAATCATGTGATTGTTTGAGTCTATTCTTTTCTAACCCTGCTAGAATGGAAACCTGAGGTTGAAGGGGGGTGGTGAGGGGCCATACGTGGAGTTTTATTCTGTGACAGGCATATTGAGAAATATTAGGAGTATAAACAGATTGAGACCATGACATCAAATATTTAATAAATTGTTTCTCTCAGACTATGATTAAGTTAAATGTATTTATAATAAGACAAATTTATGGGACATTTCTTGATGTAATATTTTTCTTTCAGTCTACTGTCTAGATATCTCAGTGTGTTTAGTTTCATGGACTTGCTCTATAACAATTATCATAGAAAGTAACATTTTAATAGAATTATAATTATACAGCAATGTCAACCTTCTACAAATAAATGTAACAGATCAAGAGATGAAATCTAATGCTTTTGGATGACATTCAGAAAATGTTGAAACATTTTAGTTAACAAATACAGAATTATGGCTAGTATGTTTTGCTGGAGTGGTACACAGTTGTGGAAATGTAAGTGAATATGTTTAAATTATGACAGGTTTCTTACACATAAGGGGGATTCTCCAGTGCATCTTCTGTGGTTTTTTTTGTCTCCCATTCATGGTTTGAAGATTTCAAAGATTCTTTCATATTACTTTTATTTCAAATGCATTTTTTTGCCATTTAGTCTTTGTGTGATGGGTAAGGATAATTAAACTACTCAGGGGTATTAAATATTCTCACTATGTAGCTTTCTGATACTACTGCTATGTTATTGCCTTTTTTCTCTAACAACACAGGTTAGAATATTTTCCCTGAATTTTTTAAATTTGTATTTCTTTCAAAAAACTTTATAAATAAATTCTATAAAATATATTTACCTCTCATGGTCATAAAGTATTACACAAATACCATTGTTTTCAGATAATTTTAGAATTTTCCAATCACAGTGTGTATAACGTCTGCTTATTATTTACAGGACCCCGTTATGCTATACAAATAGGTGAAAAAATGATAGATTATAATGAAGAGTTCCGTCTTTTTCTGTCAACAAGGAACCCCAATCCCTTCATTCCGCCTGATGCTTCTTCTATTGTTACAGAAGTAAACTTTACCACAACTGCAAGTGGCCTAAGAGGACAGGTAGGCATTTAGAATAAAAACAGTGTATATTTATAGTGCACATGCATAGATGCATCCAGTGTCTGAAATAAGCCCTATGGTGCAGTTTGTGTTAATGGTCATGGAGGTATTTTTTAGCTCACAAATATAAATAGTAAAATCAAAGCTAAAACTAAATTTAAATTTTAAAATCCTGTTGTTATGCACTTTGGAACCAAGTAGTGAGTCCAATAGAGAAAATTAAAATGGTCTCATTGACTTCAGTTGCAACAGATTAATTGCTAAGCCTCTGCTTTCTGTTCAAGATACATTTATGGTACCATGGAAACATTTCTGTTGCAGCTCTCCAGTGTCCTACTTAGAGAGTAATGCTAGTATCATCAAGATTTTTGTGTACAGGAAATCAAAACACTGTATATTTTACTTCCTCCAAAATGCTAGTAGCTGTTGAGGTTTTCTCTATAAAGTTTAGGAAGCAAAATGTAACATTCAAATGGAAGAAAGAGGAAAAAAAAGGTAAATTTAGGGAAATAAACCCCCTCCTTATTTGGTATGAAACAAGTTTTTGCACACTAATGAGGCTTAGAATAGGATGTAGGTAAGATGTTGATAAGTAAGATACAATTCAAAATGTGAAGCACAGATGGATTTCCTCCTTCCACTGGAGGTAGGGAATTGACACCATACAATGCAACCATGAAAATTGACCCCCTTTTAAAGTGGAAATGCAGAAAAAACAACTTTGTTTTTGTTTTCTCTCTTTGTTAGCTGGAGAGAGATTTGATTGGTAGGCATGCTGGAAAGAAATTTGCTGCCATTCTTTCCAGTTTGTGCTTTCCTACATCATCTACTTCTTTTTATATCTGATAACAATACCTGCAGAAGTGAAGAGTGCCTATCAGTTAAACACATATGTAATTCAGATTGAGGTGCAAAGGTTTAAGTCTAAGTATGAAAGACTGTGAATGGGTGTCCTCAATAAAGTCATCCAGAGCCTCTTGAGATGCCCTTGAGTATCTCACCTGGCTTGCGTCTGCTGTTATACTCAAGGCGTGTTTCACTGGAGTTCCTGGGTTATCCTTGCCACTACAGGATATCCTGAATGTCTACATAGATTTAAAGCTATTTGATGTCTGCTGGAACTGAGTAAACCCTGAAAAATCTACTTTCAAAAACATAGTTGTATATAGTCTATATGATGAATGAATATATATTATGCTATATAACTAATGAATACATATTTTGAAATATTAGAGTGTTTCTTATTCTGGTGAATAATCTCCTTTTTTTTTAGCTTTTGGCTTTAACAATTCAGCATGAAAAACCTGATTTGGAAGAGCAGAAGACGAAACTGTTACAACAGGAAGAAGATAAGAAGATACAATTAGCTAAGCTTGAGGATTCTCTTCTGGAGGTAAAATAAATTTACTTCTGTTATACCAATAAGATAGCATTCATACTGTTATGTATTTGAATGAAACTATACTGTTTCTTTTTCAAGTTATGAGTTTTAACAAATCCACATTTTAGGCTTGTGAATCACGTCAAATGATAATTTCAAGTTGAGAAATGATCCTGTGTAGTGAAAAGAAAAAAAAAATTCCCAGTACAAAAATGGAAGGATTGTTGACAGACAGTTAAAATTTTAAACTTCCACAATTATTTCTTATTATCAATGAATTGTAATGTTCTTTACAGTTAACATTTTCCTGTCTTGCATTTAAAATTAATATTCTCAATTTTCAGTTCACCTTTTTATTTCAGTGAAAGTACTTATGCTCAGAAGCAGTTGTTCACTTCCATATAAAAGGGTAGCTTCTAAGGAAGGACTGCTTTCTTGTTCTGTTTGTATCTTGTCATGAATTCCACATAAACTGTACTTCATGCTTGTAGGAATGGATCCTCAAATCCTCCATCCTTCTAAAAGGTCAAAGAGATTGACCTGGCACCATAAAACACTCTGTCAGTAGCTAAGTCATAGAACTTTGCTGTATTGAGTGCAATGGACTAGCATAAGCTGTTAGTTTTTACAGATTAGATTGGCCATTTATTAGTCTGGCCTACAAGAGAGCTGGAAAGGGACTTATAACAAGGGCATGTAGTTATAGGACAAGGGGGAATGGCTTCAGACTGAAAGAGGGTACTTTTAGATCAGGTATTAGGAAGAAATTCTTCACTATGAGGGTGGTGAGGCACTGGAACCGGGTGTCCCAGAGAACTTGTGTGCCTCATCCCTGTTCAAGTGTTCAAGGTCAGGTTGGATGGGGCTTTTAGCAGCCTGGTGTAGTGAAAAGCAGTGCTGCTCATAGCAGGAGGTTTGGAAGGTCCCTTCCAACCCAAACTGTTCTATGATTCTATGATTAATAGCTCAGTTTTAGAGTTTTGTACATGATTATCTAATGTGATTTGAATTTCAACATTTACTCTCCCTATTAAACTCCTCATTAATTCTCAAATACTAAGCTCAACCTTTCTTAAAACTCTGATGGGGCAGATTTCTCTTAGAGAAAGAGGGAAACTTGCTCTCTAAAAAAATTCCATATCCAAAGTTGATAATTTTTAACATCTTGTTTTCTACCAGAAACTGAGAGTTCAGAGATACCACTATTTGACCTTTTAGAACAGACTTTTTGTGTTATCTTGGAACTCCAAGATTTTTTACGTTTGTCCTATCTGAATTACCAAGTACAAAACTTAAAATAGCTGATACCTAAGATATTTGCAACAAAAAGTGGCCAAGTATTAACACCGAATTGGTTTTAACTTCAGAATTCGAGTTAGCACTGGAATCAGAATACTCTTTGACCCCAAAGATAGAAAGCTAAAGCTCAGTGGAAACTGGCAGGTGCTGCATGGATTTTGTCAACAAAGAAGTCAGTGCTGGAGGTGGTCTAGCTAAATTGAAGTTAATCTTAAAGCAATATTATCATTCCATCTGAAGTACTCTACTGGTTTTCTTCTGAAAGCCTTGGAGTAAAGACATAGGTGCTGTGGCGATCTCGTAGCTTGCAGTGTGATTCCTCGTAGCAAAATCGGATTTCTTGAATGCTGTCCTACAGGTGGTTGTTCAGAACTGACCTGTCTGACAAGAAGCCAATTTTCTGTTGCTGTCTGACTAAAAAAAAGTATAATATTGAAGTTTATTTACTGAGGGTTAGTAAAGAAAACATTTATTATTAGTGAATCATTCAAGCTTTTGCCAGTTCTTAGATGTGAAATTAGTTGCATGGGAGAACTCAGGGAAAATGTGAGGCAATCTCAAGGATTTTGAAGTGATCTCTGATTACAAGACTGAAATTGTTGTAATGTAAATATTTGTCTCAGTTGAAAATGAGAACTGGATTGTATACAGGATAGTGGAATGTTTTTGAAGGAAAATGAATTTATGAATGACTGGGCCACGGAAGTTGTTACGAGTAGCCAGCTTCAGGTTAAACTGAAAGTTAAATGGAAATTTACCATGGAGATTTTAGTGCCTAAGACCCTGACCATAGAAATCATTCTGAAAAGCTTGCTGATGACTTATGTTTCAGAACCTGGCAATCTGGATTTTTGGAATACCTTCTTGAGTTTTATTTTCCATGCTTCTTTAAAACATCATCTCAGTTTTAGGAATAATCATCTGATCAGAAATATGTACAGGTCAGAAAGATTGACAGCTTCCAAAATAGTTACTTTACAGGATTTTTTTTTTTTTTAATGTAACATAAATTACTTTTTTTTTCCAGACACTTGCCACATCACAAGGCAATATACTAGAAAATAAGGATCTGATAGAATCTTTGAATCAAACTAAAGCAAGTAGTGCAGTCATCCAAGAATCACTGGCTGAATCTCATAGACTTCAGACTTCCCTTGATAAGGTAGAAGAATATTTTAATCTTTTATTACTGTTTTTTTCCTGCTAAAAATAATCATCTTCTATATACAGAAGACACATACATCCACAGGAATATAAGATGAGTAACAGATTAAATTAATTTTTTTGAGTAAATAATATTTGGGATAAGCAAGCACGGATAATATTTTCAGTAATTAAATTGTTTTGTTTTACTCATGCTGACTAGTTACACAATCTAAAGTCCACCAGTTTGAATTTAAGGATGTTTGGCAGGTAACGAGGTTTGACCTCATTTTACCATCCTCTGTTTCAAATATTACGGATCATATGGATGTTTTTACTTAATATATCCCTTTCTATTGGAAAAGTTTAGATCATTGGTGATGCAAGTCATCTGGCATCCTCTTTTTGTGACAGATTACAGAGGTTTTTTTCTGTGTTCTTATTTGTTTAGTTTAAAATTTTTCATTGAATTTTGGGACATGTTCTGTTGTGGGAAGAGGCCTCAGTGCCCTAGGGATTAATTTCCATCATATTCTTAATTTAAAAAAAGTTTCCAATTTTGAAATCTAAAAAGCACTGAAGTCTCGAGTTCTGGTCACGCAATTTGAAGAATTGGAAAGGATTCGGTTTCCTGAAACAGTGGGAATCATCCAAATGTCTTTTTTAGTGGGATGAGTAAAAGTTTATGCAATAAGCGGTAGGTGGCAGTAATGCACCGGGTTTTTATATGTGTGTTGTTTTTCTCTGCAGGAGAGGGATGCCTATCTCCCTTTGGCCGAGAGTGCCAGCAAGATGTACTTCATTATCTCTGACTTGTCCAAAATTAATAATATGTACCGCTTCAGTTTGGCGGCTTTCCTGCGACTCTTCCAAAGGGCTCTGCAAAGCAAGCAGGTATTTTCTCTTCTGAAGTTGCTAATGCTGCAGAAGAATCAGTCTGCTTTGATCCTTAGAATTTACTAGTTTCTCTGGACATTAAGAAAAAAAAAAGTTATAATAAATATTGATGAAATGTATAATAAGTAGTGATGCTGAACTGTTGTGCTTTAGATATTCAAAATACGTGCACGTGGAATTTTAAATTATTTTACGTTGCATGTAAATCAGAGTATTGCTGTGCCATTTGAAAGCAGAGTAACTCTTACTTGTGATTTTAGGCTTGCTCTTTGTCTAAGATGAACTAGGAAAACAAAGGTTGATTATAGCGTTACTGAAGGCCTTATTTAAATAAATTAATGATCTAATCTGCTAATTATGCTAATTTTATCAATAAAGGGTAGAATAAGAAAATACCTGTATTTCTACAGCACTCAGTTATGCAAAGGAAGATCAAAATTTTATCTACTTTTATACAATTTATAAGCATGCCTGCAGCCTGTCTTGTTGAAAATGTAATTTTTATTTTTCTCTATTCTGATGGCCCATATATTCTTATTAGAGCACAGAATGAATTTATTCCTTGTTACCAAACTCTTTAGATCTAAATACCCACACTGAGTAGTGATGCATTTTCTTTTTATTCAGTGTCTCCAAAATTCATCATATTTCTCTTTGTTTTCACTTTAAAAAGGCATTCACCAACCTTTCATCATGTCTCCTTTGGATTCCCCTTTATTGTGACATCCATGATTACAACTTTCCTTCAGCTCCAGGCATTACCAGGAACACAGTTCTAACTATGTGAACTCGCCCTCTTTAAAGTTCTTATTTTTTCTTTTCCACAACGTGATGTTTTAACTTCTTTTTTCTTACTTTCACACTCCTTTGTAATTTCTTTTTTTCCTGCCTATTATGTTACCAATTTAAAGCTAGCTTCTGGTTTTGCCTTCATTACCTTCTTTCTTTTTTCCTTTTCCTCCATTCAGTTCTTCATTTTTGAATCATTTAGGCATGGGAAAGGTATTAGTCAAATCAGTTGCCCAATTGCCCTCCTTAAACTCCTCTTTTCAAATTCCAGTATGGTAGAAAGGAACTTATAATATGTGTTACACATCCCATGTCTACCAGCCCCTTTCTTCTTTTGTCCTGTCTTTTTTTTTCACTTTTTTCACGTTAGAATTAGTTTTTCAGTCTTGACCTTTGAAGGACAGAGTACACTTGCTATTTTCTACAACGTTCATTTTATTTGGGCCAGATTTGGCCAGAAGTTTTGTAACTACACTTAACATCAACATACCTGTTTAGTAGTATTTAATACAGTAATTCAATGCTTAAGCAATTTTTTACCTAGTGAAAACTATGAGATTTCAAGGATATTAATGTTAGGAGAAGAAACTGTTCTCCCATTCTTTGTGTATTTGCCTTATATACAAAGTTGTATAATGTTCATAATCAAAATATTTAAGCCCAAAATATTTATTTCTTAGTACTTCAGCATGAACTTCTCATTTAATCATTTACCGACTGATAGGTGCAGCTGAATTTAATAATACATTTTTAGAACTGGTGTCATGTAGCATCCAGATTGTGTCATTTTTCTTAAATTTACAAAGTACCTAAAAAGTTTTTTACATTAACATGAATTTTTGAAACCCAAATTTTTTTTTTTAGGATTCAAGTAATACTGAGGAAAGAATCAAGTTGCTTATTGGCTCATTGAAACATGCAGTGTATGAATATGTTTGTCGTTGTTTGTTTAAGGTAAGATTGTATTTTTTCTGACTTTAGACAGTGCACTGGGTTTGAAAGTATTCTTTCAGCAGCCAACACTTGATCTACTTCAAATCAGCGGTATTGTGTAATAGATGCAAAAAATTCCACTATCTGTATTTAACATGCAAAATGAGGAGGACTAAAAATTAGGATATGACAAAATTAATATTGCTTATGGACATTTTTCCAGAGAGCTCCTCATTTTGGCTTCATAGCCAGTCCTGGGCTTCGTGGTCTCCTGAGCACTTTTTTTTTTCCTGTTTTCTCTTACTTCTTGCATTCCTAAGTATGACTGTTTGACCCAACTGTCACCATAAGGTTTTGTGTGATTATTTGGGTTTTTTTTGTAATTTTTTTTTTAAAGGAAAATTTGTTTATCGAAGTCCAGATGGATTCTCATGGAATATTCTCATCATATTTAATGTCTGCATTTGAAGTCATGAGTATGTGAAGCCTTCCACTAAGTCATTACATCTTGTGAATATTGGAAAGCAGCAATTTTTGCACATAGGAAAAGAGTACAGATTTCAAATGCAGGGCACAGAGGGGAGATTTCTAGTAGGAAGGATTTTAACAGTGAGTGATCATATTGGAGTTAAGAAAATACTGCAAGTCTGTTACTGTGCAGCTTCAGACTAATGGTCCATTCATGGACCATATTGTGTTCTTAATAGTTGAGAGAAAAAATAAGCTCCTTACACCATCAACAATTCACTGCTAATTCCACCTTTTATCCATGAAAATTTTTAAGGACTGCTGTGACACTGAGGCTTTACTAGTGTCTTCATAAAAGGTATAGCTGATACAAGTTTATACATTTTTAACCATGTTAGAATTGGGAAGGATGGTTTTGTCTGTCTGTTGTTAATGTCTGTGTTTGTGTGTACCTAGGCTTCATGTATGCTACTAAGTGAAGTTGTGCCATGAAATTTTCTTGAGCACTGGAATTCACCCACCTGTACTGTTAATTTGTCAAAATAGTTGCTGTTACTGTTAGGGTTCTTCCAAACAATTTTCATTCAGATTTTGGATACTAAATCATCCAGGGAGCATCCTAATAGGCATTTTGGGTTTGAATTTGCTTGCAGACCTTGTCTGAGAAGATGAAAGAGTTGAGTGGTGTAGTTTGTTCTCGGTGTCATATAATGTTCATGGACGTATTTTATTTATCAATAAAATGAGACTGTCAGTGCCTTGCAGAGTTTGACACTAATGCTTAGTAGGGACCTATTTATCCCCTACTCCACTGACCACTTTGGGTTAGTCTTTGTCTTTCAGTTGCAAAGGTATGTAGCAATTTTGCATTAAGGTGTATGTTATTAAGTCATTACTATGGAATTAGAGATCACTTATGTTGCTAAGGTTGCTTATAAAAAAAAGCACATGACTTTTGCTGAGCATATAAATACATTTTTATTGATTTTATTTCAGGCTGATCAGCTAATGTTTGCTCTACATTTTGTACGAGGAATGCACCCTGAACTTTTTCAAGAGAATGTAAGTGCTAGAGAAGAAAATCCCCAAGTATTTTACTTAAACTTAATATAAAGAGTAAATAAGTAGAGAAAAAAGTTTTGTCCGTAAGTATAGGACTTACTTATACTTGTCGATAGTGTAGTTGAATTACTCCTATAAAGTCTGCCTGCAGTGAAACAATATGCATAATTGACTTAATACATTTGCTTAAATGTGGCTGATTAGCCTGAGTCAAGACATATTTAATTTTCTAAAATATCTACATGTAATGGAGAGACAAAACTATGGCTTTCTGTACTAGAAGCTGGAGACCAGAAGGAGTGTCAAATGGTCGTAGATGTCAGTAGAGGAGAGTCCATTTTAGTGTAAAAGGTAAAAATCAGACAATACCTTTGAAGGAAGTAATGAAATTTGATTATATGAAGCATATGAGCTCAAGGCACAAGGTTTAAGAAAGGTTGCTTGAAACCTCTTGATGTTATGAGCACAATGTAGTTTTATTGCAGATATATGGATTGACAAAATAAAATCCCACTCTTTCAGCAATGATAAAAATAAATCTAGTTGGTAGAAGCATATCCTTCATTATTAGAAGCATATACTCTTCATTATTAGAAGTTCCCTATTTCATCTTCTTTATTTATTTTGGGCTTCTGAAAATATCTCGCTTTATCTTTCTTAAGTTTCTAAAGTCATGATGGCAGCAACTTGCAAATAGTTTTCTGACTGATTTTAAGCTTGGCTTTTTAAGTGTTTGTAAGTACAGCCTTATGTGTTGGTTTCTATTGTTTAGAATGCATTTCCATCAGCTATTAAGAACTCTTAGCTTAATCTAGGTTATATATATGCTCATTTCTACACTATCTGAGTACTCTAGAATGAAACCAGGCAAATAATATCAATAATTTTCTTACTTCTCTGAAAGGTAAAAGTTATTTTAATTAAATTGTTAAGAGAAGAATGCTTGTGCAAAATATTTAGTGAGGAAAATGAAGCTGAAGTGATTATTCTTTTAAAGTTATTTCTTTTAAAGCTTTTAATGTGATGAGACTAGAATTTGATTATTATGCTGCTAGAGAATTTAGTATTCTAAGTCCCTCTCCCAAAAGAGTTCAACCTTCTGCACTTGTGAATTTTTTGCATAGTGATGAGAATTTTAGTACAACTAAAACAGTATATTACAGAATGTCTTGGGTTTTAGTAGAGACGTTTTCTTTCAGAATCAATACATATAGATTTTTCTGAGATAGTTTATATGCCTCTACAGATTATACTTTTGCTTTTCTTCATAAAAATATTACATAATTTTTGGGTTTAAAACTTTTAAAAATACTTTATGTATTTTTCTGTTCAAAAGCATTTTCTTTGTCATTGGGAGAGGAACATCAGTTTGTAACTGAAAGAGAGAGCTGTTTCAAGACTCAACTAGATGGGTGTAAAAAACTTCTGTGGTTTGTATCAGTAGTACTACTACTTGTCAAAAACCTTTATCACAGAATTATAGATTCTGATTATACAAAAATTTCAATACTTGTGAAAAAATTTTAGTATATTTCTTGCCACCTCCAAGTAAAGCATTATGTATTTTGTAGTGGTTTTTGATAATTATCTAATCTGTCTTAAAATTATTGAAAGCTGCCTTCCTGGATACATATACCAAGTCTAAAAGATTTAATGATATATAAGTTTAACTTACATTTCTTTTTTTAGTGCAACCAAAGTATTTGTAATGCCATTCTATCATATTAAGTATGCCTACTGTTCTAAAACCTGCATCTTCTGGATACTGTAACATGAAACACTGTTGAATCATGGATTCTGTAGCTATCTGTTCTATGTGGGCTGCTGATACCCTGTCAGGGTTAATGTTTGTTACTTCTTGGTATTCTGTAATTAGTCTGTAGGGTGGGAGCTGTGGGTGCTTAGCAGGTATAGGACTTCCCGTCTGCTTCTTTTTCTTGTAAAGCACTGCAGTCACTTAGCCTGGATTCTGCAAAGGGAATTAGATACTGGTAGTATCACCTAGCATTTTAAAAATGTCCTAGAACTCTTTCAGAATCTAGGATTTAATTTGTTTATCATCCTGCTCTGCCTACATGTTATTACATACCAATCTTTATTCTTAAAGATATCTTGTGACTTATATGAATTATTATTTATTCCCCCTAGGAATGGGAGACTTTTACAGGTGTGATCATTGGAGATACCATAAGAAAATCAGTAAGCTACATTTATTTGCATATTTTGAAATAAGGAACATTTACTTTAATCCTAAAAAGTTAAAGTTGTATTTTTACTATATTGTTTAATTAATTGTATTCATACATTAAGGAAACAAGTAGCTTCTCACATAGTAATATAAATATAAATTTAAAATAAATATAAATTTTTAAAAAACTTTTTGTATACCGCAACTAATTTTCTAATTTGCATAACTTTTTCCCTTTGTTGCTTTTCTTTTTTTTTTCTTTTTCCAGGATTACAGTTTGTAACTGTATGTTTGAGGAGGTTTTCAGCCCTCTTCTGTGACTAAAATCAGCATTTCTGAATCCCTCTTTCTCTTGGAATCATATATGAGTTGTATTTGCATGAATTAGTGGAATTGTCCACACATTTTGCTAACTTTGACTTGCTTTTTCCTTAGTCTCGAATTCTACATCCGTAGATGTATTTATATGTTTTCCTAGGGGACTGAGCAAGCTTAAGAAGCTTACTTTGCCTGACCAAGCATGCTGTAATTTACTAAGTGTTTCTCACTTCTGTTGAATCTGTATACTTTTAACATAACATTGCAGTTGAAAAGAGTAGAGAAAAAAGCTGAGTTTTCCATAATCTTGCCCATTATAACCCTTCTTTGAGCCAGATATTTTGGCAAAGGTTTTGAAAGGTGTTTTTAGGAAACATGAGCACAATCAGGAATCACAAGCTCAGTTTTTGCCTCCTGTTTTGCTTTTCTCCACTTTTCCTTCATTTATGGTCAGGCTAGCTCATTTCATGAGGTTCAGCTCACAATTCATCGTTCACAATTACTCCTCACCTATAGCCTTCTTTAAATAGTTATCAGGGTACCTTGTATATTAAATAGTGCACGACAATGACCAGTGTGAGTACCTTGATTTTAGACAGTCGTGACAGTAAGTGTGTTCACATGCATGGTGGCAGAAGTGGCAAGTCACTTAAAACACAATGTATTACTCAGTTTTTCTCAGCCAATTGGTTCCCGAAATGATCCTTAAAGTCCATTTTCTCTAGCCATTAGATGACTCTACTACAGGTTTTGCATTTCAATGTGATTGCAGAAGTTCCCCTTCATCTCTATGGAGTCTTTGTAATTCAATTAAATGTCAGTGAACTGGGTGATTGTCAAGTATTTTCTTGTGTAGGTAATGTCAAGTTATGTGAGATCTGATTTTATAATGGAATTTAATACCAGTCTTACCTCTACCCACCTAATACACAACCCATAGATTTTGGAAAGACTGTGCATATGCATCCTTCATCCCAATTCTAACTGGAATGTATATTGCAGACCCATCTCAAGTTTTTTCCTACAGTTGGTTCTGAGTTTTCTGGTTTTGTTCTTTCTCAGACTTCATGACTCAGGGCCAAGGTATCCTTTCACAAGAAACCTATTTTTTTCTGCTGAACATTTAAGATTACTCTTGAAGTTACTTAGTGGTTGAGAAATCCAAATACATTTCCATGAAGAGACTGTCTGACAGTAATGAGTATTGTAAGACTTTTTAAAAAAATGATATAATGAATACAGAGATTCCACTGGAGCTTAAGCTGTGTTGTTCATCCTTAGATTTTCTTCATCCCTAACACCTAAAGAGCAGAAAAATAGAGCTGTGGCCAAACTTTATCAGTGTGGAGATGTTCAGAAGTGATGTTTTGGCTAGTGAATTAACCCCAAATTACCCTTTGTGTGAAGAACCATCTTCTTCATGGCTGCAAATATGCGCAGTGGAGTTGTTTTTTGAAGTCAGTTGGTCAGAGTGCATATGCAGATAGACAATAATTTCTGTCACTTTTTTTTAAATGAAAAACTACTTAGAATTGAGCACATCACGAGGATACTCAAAATAGTAAAGGATTTTCAGGCTCAAGTACCTAAGGAAATGTTACTGTGAACAGTATGTCTCGTATTTAAATCTTTGGTAGCTTTTGTTTTGTTATGCCATTTATGAACTGTCATAAAAGGCCACAGAAACATTGCTGTTGTGAATGGTATTTTTATTAAAAACATGGGTTTCATAATTTTATTACTGAATATAGTGCTTCACAAAAATTTATGTAACTTACATGTGTAACATAACTTGCTTCAATAAGGATTCACAAAGAAGTGTTCGTGACCAGATTCCCTCTTGGATAGAACACGACCGAGCCTGGGCAGTAGCATCTTTGAAGGTATACATCGTGTGGTGGGTTGAATTTAAAGTTAAAGGACTTTGGTTTTGACAAATAGGAATTTAGATTTGAATACTCAAATGTGTATTTGTCAGATGGAAATATTTACTATTTTAAGCTGCTTATTCTATCTTTTAGAAACCATGGCTTAATACATACCCAATTGAAAAAAAATAAAGTATTTTAATCTCATTTTTCTGACCCTTTTTCTTGTACATTTCTACCCCATCTAACAATGCATTTCAATGTTTGTAAATGAACCTGTCATCTTACTGAGATTAGAAAATGCTCTATCTCGGGTACTTCAATTTTTTTAGATAGAAGAATATACATAGCAAAAATTGCAAAGAATATTTGAGTTTCACTTTTGTAATGACCTTCACAAAACCACTTAATATTGTATTAAAAACTGTTAACTGAGAAAATAGTCTTCTTATCAGATTTCCCTGTACATCTTTGCAGATGATTCAGAGTTTGTGATTGCTCAGATTGAGTAATAATCACACTAAAACAAAAACGCTTATGTTCGTCCTACCACAGTCAGTGTTGAAGGGAACTAAAAGAAAATATTGGTGCTTGAAATTCCATCTTAGGCTCTTCTCCTGCATGTAGCTGAGCTGCAAGAAGGAAAATCTTGGCTGGTCTTTGGCTAAACCCAGAGTCCATTATTTAGTTTCCCTTCAACCAGAGATCAGAAACAATCACACTAATGGTGTGGCAGGCATGATAATTAGAGGTTTAAAGAAACAAACAAACAAACAGAAAATGAGTAACTGAGTGAATCAGTAGCATGTACTTATAGAAAAAACCTGATCGTGATTAAAGCAAAGGACTTTAAAATAGAGCCCAAAATTTAAAACCAAAAAACCTTTAAGTTTAAAATCAAAACCAGAATGCAAATACAAACTTAGCATTTTCAGGAAATCGTAAGAGTAAATTAAATGGTTAATTTTAAAATGTACTCTTCTTTAACTCCAAGGATAAAATTGAATTTTATGATGTGCGCAAGAAGGGGTCATAACTGGTATTTGGAAATTATTTAAAATATACAGTGTCCAAATGGCTATTCTTCCTTATAGTTAAATCTATGTTATTTGTTTTGTAGATTTCTCTACCGGGTCTCTATCAGATGCTCTGCTTTGAAGATGAAAGTCTCTGGCACACTTTTTCTCAGAGTTCTGTATGTGAACAAGACTTTCCGTCTACTGTTGTAAAAAGAATTTCCTTGTTTCAGCAGGTAATCTTTTCATTTATTATATTAATTATAAGTTCATTGTTAAAAGTAAATCTTACATCCAGGCCTGCTTGAATTATAACTTACAGTTTAACTAGTTTTTTTAGTCTAAGGATTAAGTATTTTCTTTTACTATAATGCATATTTAGTTCTCTGTTATCTGAGTCTTTTTTTGTGTTGGTGTATTGGCTTCAACTCAGTAAACCTTGTAAGGTGACAAGTTCTATAGTAATATTCAGAATTAATTTCAAAAATAGGTATTAAAATTCTTTCATGGTTGGTTTGTTAGTGGTGGATGCATCAGCTTGTTGAGTATCTTTAGTTTAGTTCATTATTTAATGTACAAACTCACACATCTGGCTGAAAAGCACAAAACATAGTAGCAGCCTCTGCTTTTTTAGAATAGCAGTCATGAAATATGACTCTTCTTGAAAGCCTGATGATAAAAAACTCACCAAGAATATTGGAGGGGAAAATTCCTTCCTCTACCTGAGGGTCCTTCTCCTCTGGAAGGTGAAAATATAATCCCTTTTGTGATTATGGAAGAAGGTGTGTCATTACTTACTTTTAAATGATGCTGTGATTTTTCATTTGAAGTCACTTCATAAAAAAAGAAGGCCCATTCTGAAGAAAGGATGAGGTAGTTTCATGTAGTTTCATGCTGACTGTCTCTTAGCAGCTCTCTATTTGGTGTTTTTAGTGGAGGAGGAAAATTTCTAAGATAGCATGCATGGAATTTAGAAACAAACCATTTTGGGAAGGAATTTGTCTGAGTCATATTTGATTCCATGAATTGCAGAAGAGCGCTTCTTATGTGTGTAATGTGTTATCAGAAATATTCTACATTTATAGAAAAGGAAATCTGGAATGATCGGTTTATCTAGTTCCTCGTACAGAAAGCATTAAGAATATTTCTGTTGATGAAATACAGTGAAACTACATGGTGAGATTGATACACCACTCATAAATTAATTTGCACTGAAATCAGAAACATTAGTATTCCAGTTAGGACATTACTGCCTGTATACATGCACAGAAAAAGTGTAAAGCTTAGTATAAAGCTAAGTTTGGTTTCTTTTATTCTAGCTACCCACATAGCTACCTTTTTTCTAAAACATTGTAGGAAAGGTTGCAGGTTACAAATAGACATTAGGCATAGATCTATTTTCTGATTCTATTAATAGGACAGGCTACTTACAAAAGAACAATTACAGCAGATTATCTGGGAAGGGAATGATCAGACAGCTCTATATATTCAGGGACGATAACTTTGTTCTGAAGAAAAGTTTAAAGAATTCAGCCTTCTTAGAAGAGTCTTGCATTTTAAATTGTCACTATATACTTTTATAGACTCATCTTCCCTGAATATATTTTATTTTAAGGTACTTGTGGTCCAAGCTGTCCGACCAGACAGGCTACAGAGTGCCATGGCTCTTTTTGCGTGTAAAACCCTAGGTAAGTTAATTTTCACCAGAGTATTTCTGCACAACAATTAAGTTTATTTTTTTTTGTCCTATGTTTTGCTTTTATTTTATAGTTGTTACGGAATCCCTAAGTTTCAGGATTTGAAAGTATGTTGTAAATGGACCTACCAATTTTGTTCTTGCAAAGTGTTATTAAAAAGTGCTTTTAAAACTGTTTGGTTTATGCTGCATAGTGATTGAAAATACTGTAAAAGATCTGTCAGATTCTTTTAATGAATTCTTGAACACTGGAATTAATTAAGAAAAGGAGATAACTGGTTTCCTTAAAGTTTTTCACTTGCAGCACTTTCCTTAGGACATAAATTTTCCAAAAATATTACTTCATTTAATGTCATTAGGTTTGAGATTTTGTAGATTGAATCTCAAAAGATTATTTAATAATGTCAGTCATTTTTTTCTGTCTCTTGGTGTGTAATACTTTTTGCTATCTGTTTAAAAATACACACAATTTAGAGTGATTCAATTCTATGGTTGTCTGTTTGTTCTAGTCAGTCCATTTCCCCTCTGAAGTCTATTGTATACATAGTTTGAAACCTGTATGACAAATGATCTTAATATTGCAGTATTGCACACCAAAAGCTTCCCTCGGTTTTTAGCAGTTAATGGGTATATGGAAGATGAATTATGAGTGTCTCATCAGAGTGGACACTGTAAGTTTTAAAAGTCACTTTATTTTCCTCCCTTATGCTCTCTGTCTGTGGGCATTATTTGTTGGTCAAAATCGGCTCCATATCTGTGCCCAAGACCGGTATTTTCAGGATTAAGGTATAACTTCTCTGTCAAATATTATTAGTAGATAGAGAGGATACTTTGCTGATGGTGAGTATAAAAGGCCCATGCTGACAATGTCCCTGCCTGTTGGACTCAAATGACAAATGTGATCTGCAGTGCTGTGTGACTCAAAGCCCAGCAGAGACGTGAATGCAGAGTGAGTTTGCCTGCTTACTCTCTTCCAAATCTTAATAAATTACATAAATTGCATATTTTTATACCAGTTCCTTGGAGGAATGCTGCATGAGGGAATGGTTTTAGGTGAATGAAGCTACAGCCTCACCAAGGAAGGCAGAATACCACTGACTTCATTTGGAGTTTCCAAACCAGCAAATCATTCACAAATCATCCACAGATTTTTCATGCATATCAGTGAGATTTTATTTTGAGATCATGTATAAATCATGACTAGCACTTTCTAACTGATAAAAGATGTCACACTTGTATGAATATTTTTTCATATTTTTTCTACTGGGTCTTTTTCAGGATGCTTGCCCTGAAACTACTTAAACAAACTTTCACTTAGTTTGAAAGGGAGCCGTTAAGTTTCCAATCTACTTTGACTGCTTTCCTGTAAGAAAAATGAGTTCCAAAAGAGCTCTAATAACCTACAAGAAAGCCTTTCACTTCTGTTTTATCCAGATATGGGTTTTTTTCTTCATCTTTTACATATATTTTTAAATTTATGGATGAAGAGGGATTAAAATAATTTCTTTTGAAGATAAGATTCATAAGAACTTTCTATGAATGTATTTTGTGGACACTCAAAGCATGCTTATTTCTTTATCTTACACACAATACTGAAATGCACCATGTTAACTGGAGCCCCACTCCTATGAAGACAGGTTTGGGGTTGTTCAGCCTGGTGAAGAGAAGGCTCTAGGGAGACATTAAAACAACCTTTCAGTACCTAAAGGTGGCCCACAAGAGAGCTGGAGAAGGACTTATTACAAGGGCATGTAGTGATAGGACAAGGGCTGTGGCTTTGATCTGAAAGAGAGTAGGCTTGGATTAGATATTTGGAAGAAATTCTTTCCTGTGAGACTGGTAAGGCACTAGAACAGTTTGCCCAGTGAAATTGTGGATGCCCCATCCCTGGAAGTTTATTTTTCTTATCAATATAGATTGTCTTCTGCCTGCATATTGTAAGGATTTTGTTCTCATTTAAGGACTGGTTTTATGGTCTCCATTGAACAGAACTCTGACTGCCAGATGACCTCTAAAGTGGTTGAAGCACTCCATCGTGGGGAGTCACTTTTTTCCATAATAACTCTAATTCTAACTATAGGAATAAAGGAATTATCTCCGTCGCCTCTGAATATGAAACGTCTGTATAAAGAGACTCTAGAAATTGAGCCCATCTTGATAATAATTTCTCCTGGTGCTGATCCTTCTCAAGAGTTGCAGGAACTTGCCAGTGTTGAAAGAAGTACTGAGTGCTACCATCAGGTCAGTCTTAGATAAGCATAATGATTAAAAAATGCAATGTGTAAAATTTTACTGTAGTAGTATCTGTTTTACCTTGTTTTTCAAGCAAGTTAATATGTAAAAACATAGTTTGGTGTCTATGTGTTTGTTGTTACCTGTCTTGACATTAACTTCTCATTCCATTTGCAAAAGTGGTTGGAGAAGAGAGACACAATTTGTCATCCTCACAGAAGCAGTATCCACATAAGAGGCATTCCACTAACTTTGAGAAGGAAAAAAATGAGAATATAGATGGAAGAGAACAAAAGAGGCTGAGAATTGTTAGACGTGCTACAATGTTATCTTTTTTTAGTGTGTAGTAATTGAAATATAAATGCTGCATTTTTTTCTGCATTTTTTTTCTTCAACTAAGATGTAAATCAGATGTTCAGTGTTTGTGAATACTTCAATATTTTGTGAAATTATGTAAAATATTTTGAGAAATTTAACATCCTCGAAGGTTCCCAATAGCTCACTGGACAAAGCCCTTAGCTCCTGGTCTGATCTTTCATAGCTGGCTCTACTTTGAGCAGGAGATTGGACTAGAGACCTTCCAGGATCCATTCCAATTCAATTTATTCTATGGTAAAGGTAGTTTCCTAATGTTCCTATTACACAGTAACAATATGCTTTATACCTTTCTTTAAAACGTTGTTTTCTTCTGTCATTTAAAATAATTGGGCAGAGAAGTTGTTATCTAGATGATTACTGGTTAACACAGAAATGGAAAACATCAAGTTTAATGTTGCTTTTAAATAGTCCTTGAAATTTTTCCTTTCCTAGAATATACATTGATGTAATATATTTTTCCCATCAAACTGTAAATTTTAAGAACCTACTGCCAGCTTATCTAGCTGTAAACATATCAGAATGCATATTTCTTACTTTGCCACATGGATTTTTATGTTTATCTCTAAATATTCTTTACATGTTAGACTTTTAAAATGTAGCATGGCATGGTATTCTATTAAGGAGTGGTACTCAAAGCTAAATAATCTGAAAGTTGTCCTACTAATGAGAATACTGTGGTTTTTTCCTTTACTTTCTCATGTAATTTGAATAGAACATAAAAGATAAGATTTTTCTTGTCTGTTGAATTATTTCTCATATGGGATAAAGAACAGAGTGGTAAATTTGTCTGCCACCATATTGCTGGTGACTTTCAATTATCTTCTTTTGGCTATCTTAAATTATTTCATTATTAAGTTTTATTTAGGCAGAGGAGAATAATGCCAAGACAAGACTTTCCAGATTTGCTAAGACAACTTTATTTTCAACTTGTTTGGTTCAGGCTCTTTTTATGTATAACTTCCAAATAGATTCCAGGGTAGAACTAATATGGTGCTATAAAACAAGAAGAAAGGACTGTAAGTTAAGCTATTCATATTTCCCAGTTGGAAAGAGACCAGCCTTAGTTTTTCACTCATCTTAATATAAAACTGAGTGTTACTCTTCAAAGGAAATACTCCTAACTTCCAGTCAAAAGAAACTTTGTTCTCATTTATCTCTTGTTTTTATTGTATCAGCAGTTCTGCAGTCATACAGTTTAGTCACTGATATATAAATTACTTTTTGACTGCCCTGGGAATACCATCACTGTCACCAAGTGATATGTGTTTTTCCATAAAAAGACTAGGTAATGTTTTTTTTAAGAAACTCTGATTAGAGACATTGTAAAGGAGAAATGTTTTCCTTAATCTTTTCCCTACTTTAGTAGTCTGTCACATTAGAGAAAATTCTGGTTATCTTTAGCACTCCTTTTTTACATATGCACCCTAAATTGAAAACATGGTTTTGTATTTAGCTGTTAACTGAGGTATGATACGTTCTTGATACAACTGTGTCTGTCATTTCAGATTGCAATGGGCCAGGGCCAAGCTGACCTGGCTATTCAAACTCTAAAAGAATGTGCACGCAATGGAGAATGGCTCTGTTTAAAAAACCTTCATCTCGTTACATCTTGGCTTCCTGTGTTGGAAAAGGTGAGGGCAAATAGAGACAAAGATATTGGAAACCAGGCAAAATTAGTATGTAACATTTCTGAAGCATTTCAGGCATTTCAATGAAATGGAAATGTGCTCCATGGCGTTGTTTAGAATTCCAGCTAAAAAATACACCTTTGCGGTTTTCTCAGTCATGAATAAGGTGAACTGCTACGGATCTAAGCAGCTCCTTTCTTCATTTTCATACAGGGTAGAGTATTTCTACCATGATGAATGGGAAAATGTTCCAGTTAGGACTTCTGGTACTTTATGAGATACTGCCAATGTTTGTTGAACTATGAATCTATGTATGCTTGAATTTAATTTCTTTTTCCCTTAGTTCTGGGACTTCATTTTTATCAGTTCTTGTTTTAGCGAAGTATAGCTTGTGCCTGAGTTACTAAGAGGTTTTTGCTAATTTGAGATTAAAATGTCTAATATTTTCTAGAAATACACTCTTCATTATGACATGTTAGATCATTAACTTGCTAACCAGAAGTGATTTTATATGACACACTTTTCATGTATATCACTGTGAAATTCTTGAAAAAAATTAACCCAGAAGAAAATTAGGAAATTCCTATCAACAGTTACTACAGTCTTAATTCTCCAGTTTTCTATGATTTTTCATAATGTGTACTCCATGGATGTGATCTATCATCTGTCTCGCAATGCACCACACATGTACCTTTAGCATTTCTATAATCCATTTTGAAAAAATGCAAAAGCAAAGCAAGATAACACTGATGTAGGTCATCTAGTCTAAACAAGATAGTGAACAGTAAGGAAGTGTTTGCAAGCCTCTTGCTGATTACAAAATTTCAGATCTTATAAGTATTAAAATATGGATATGTGTCAGGAGGTTCTTATTCTTTCTATAAGAATGTCATACTGAATGTGTTAAACTTTCTGCTGAGCTTACTATAGACTGAGATTTACTGATGTTTGACATTGCACATTCCCTTGTCTGTTTTGCATATCATTAACAAGTGTGAGACTATGTAATTCTTATGCTTGAACATTGTCTTAAGGGATTTCTGCATATTTATAATTCAGTTCCATCCACATACATAAATTTAGTTCTCACAATCTTTCAATTTAAGAAGATGAAATATATCTTCTGGTCATTGTGAACTTTATCAATAAGAAAATGATACCATCACAGTTTACAGCTTTCCAGTGTTAGTTGTCTTGTAGCCAAGCACAGAGTATCAGAGGATGCATACTGCACATAATAACGCTTGAACCAGCATGTGAATTCTCTTGTTTTCCTAAGACCCCTGCTTCCAAAGCTGTGGATCATTATCAAATTTTGGTTTGGTTCCCATAACAAGCTGATGAAATATGGACCCGAGTGTACCACAGTGAGGTAGATTGAAAACTGGCCTAGTTGCATTACTTGAAGGGGTTTTCTCGACATCAAAAAATCCGGAGAGGTCAGTCATTAGTGCTGTGCTGTAGGCGCTGGTACTGTGGCCAACACGGTTTAACATCTTAATTACTGATATGAGTAATGGGACAAAGAGTATCCTTAGCAAGTAGAAATGATAAAAAATTGGAGAAAATTATTGATATAACAGACAAGTGTGCTTTCATCCAAAAGGACCTTAATAGACTGGAGAAGTAGGCTGAGGAGATACCTTGTGAAGTTCAGCAAAGGGAAATGGCAAGTGCTTCCCGTGAGGAGTAGCAGCTCCGGCCACCCAGACAATCTGGGAACTAACTGGCTGAAAAGCAGCTTGGCAGAAAAGACCTGGGAGTCCTGGTGGGTAAGAAGGTGACATGAGCCAGCAAAGTGACCTTCCACCAAAGAATCCGACTGGCCTCCTGGTCTGTTTTAGACAGAGCATTGCCAGCAGGTCGAGGGAAGTGATCCCCTCTACTCAGCACTGGTGAGATACATCTGGAGTTCTGTGTCCAGTGCTCAGCTATCCAGTACAAGAGAGCCATGGGCATACTGGAGCCAGTTCAGTACAGGGTTAGGGTGATAAAGGAACTGGAGCATGTATCATACAAGTAGAAACTGAGGGAACTGGGACAGTTCAGCCTGGGGAAGAGAAACCTTAGGGGAATCTTAGTTATTTAATGTGTATTGGCTGATTGGAAAGAGTAAAAGAGACAGACCCAGACTCTTCTCAGTGGTGTTCTGTTACAGGACAAGAGGCCATGGGCACAAACTGAAATACAGGACATGCCATTTAAATAAATGTTAAAACTTATTTTAATGTGAAGATGGTCAAACAAACAGGTTGCCCAGAAAGGCTGCAGAATCTTCATCCTTGGAGATACTGAAAATCTGACTGGATACAGGTCTGGACAACTTGTGTCTGGCTCTGCTTTGAGCACAGAGTTGGACTAAGCAGGCTCCAGCAGTTCCCTCCAAGCTCCATGATTCCATGATTCTAGGTACCAGTTATAGTTGTCATTTTGCAAAATAGCTGAACAAGTAATGATGTTTCAGAATTTTTTTCTTTACTAAAAACACCAAAACCAAAATGATAATGATTATGCTTTAGAGGTTATGAGAATGAATGGATTGTGAGAAAATCTGTTGAGTTTTTTGGCTTGTGTTTCTCCCAACACTTCTACACAAAACTGTTGACACTGTTCTGAAGTCAATTGTCAGACAACTTTGGTGTCTTCAATGGAAAATATGTCTGTTTCAGCTGCACCTAAAGCACCAGCAGTGTGTGTTGATATTCAATAATTACATCCTTTTGTGAAGCCTTTATATTTGAAATAACTTTTGACAATATTTCTCTTAGAACTCATTTTTCCTAATCTCAGTTTTCTGTGAATCATGATAACATGAAGGATTCATACAACAAACACTTGAAGAGAAAGAAATTAATATAGCTATACAGTTGTTGAAAGTCATTGAGATCTGTTGATATGCAGCCCACATTACAAGCCTTCATCTTTTGAGATGCAGCCTTCTGGTGTTTTTGTACTTAAAAGAGGTAAAGAACTGCTATGTATTTTTATGCCCCAAATTTAGTATCTGGGGGAAAGGTGCAAATACTTTGACACAGCTAGGATGAGCTTCAAATTTGAGCACAGCGATGACACAGAATGTGTGGAGACAACACATCTTGAGCTATAGTCTTTTGAATAACCTTATATGTAAAAGCAATTGTAGATGTTTTTAGCTAAGCCTAACTTTCTAATCCAGGGTATTATAATTTTGTGAATACTGTTCCGTATATTTAGAAAACCACCTCAAAACGTTTTTCAATATATATCATCTCTTTAATAGGAACTGAATACATTACACCCTCAACCAAACTTTCGTCTGTGGCTTACTACCGAAGTTCACCCAAAATTTACTCCGATTTTGCTTCAATCAAGTCTGAAAATAACGTATGAAGTAAGATGTGTTTGGAAAGTTTTTATTAGATTTTTACATGGAACAAATCTGGATGTATACTAAACTATATGTTTAGATAGAATAAGTGACTTTACCTTATATTTCAAAAAATGCTATGAATTTACCTTGAGAGATTAATTTTTTCCTAGATACTTTTTTCCAGTTGGATGTTTGAACTGAAAATAAGTTTAAATAGGGAAAGTAGATGCTCTGTCTTGTGCTCCAAATTCTTTTGTGCATTTAATCAGTGTTTCTTAAAAGGAAAAACCTACACAGATGATGTTACATGAATGGCAAACAAGGAATTTCTCCTTCTTGATAGACGTCCTCATATGAAGATCACAGAATCCCATTTTCTTATTTTCCTTTTTAGGCCCATAGCTTTATATTAACTGGACCGCTTCAGCAAAAATGGCTTTCCTCCCATACAGCAGAACATACAGTTAAAGGCCTTTACTCAAAATTGAGAGCTTTGCTTTTGAAATGATTCAATTTAAGGAATAACTGGGACCGTGTTCCTCCAACTGATTGGAAAGTAGTCTAATCATGAGTGCACTGAAGCAGTAGTGTCCATTATAGAAATCATTGATAGGAGTGCTACTAACTCTTCCATTCATTATGGAGTGTGGAGATTGTGCCTACAGCTAAACCGAGAAACTCTGACCTTTTAATGTCCAATGTTGCTGACTTTCAAGAATCCAAAATTGTTATACTTTTATATTGACTGCAGGTATTTTTAAGCTTCTGGAGTACCTTCTTGCTTATATTGAGCCCTTCAGTGGTACAGAAACTTCAGGACTGTGTAGGGTCATCACATTTCTTTTCATTTAACTTCTGGAAGTTATTCCCACTATCTTTGGAATAATTGGAACTTTGCATAAATGCGATATTCTAAGTCCTTTTGCTTCCTTTTCATTTTTAGTAAATATTTTGTTACCATGAAAGGGCAATGATAGACTATGACTTGGTGAATGATATTTGATTATTATGCGGTTGTAGTATGTCCCTTAACTGTTACCAATCAAGGTGCAGGCATTAAAAGAAAAAGTCAATTTATTAGAGTATTTTGCAATTTTTTTCAGAAGTGTGCATAAGCAACATATGTGGAACTATGGTAATCTTATGGAAACATGAACAACCATTTTTCAAAAGAAAGAACAAAGAACATTCTTAGAAATAGGAAAGCATTACTTAAATCTCTTTAAAATTTATGTTTGCCTTCACACTTGGAAATAATTGGAGAATGGCTGAGTATCCAGCAGTTTTTACTTTTAAGCACTGTAATTTCTGTTATTATATACTCTTTAAATGAAGTTATTTCTAGTGGTTGTAAACATTACCTATCACTCAGTCAGAGAACCAGCATTTTATCATACATCTATACCATATCTATATGCTAGCTAACAGAGTAAGGTGATGGCATAAGGCAATTTGACACTCGTCACAGAATTAATTGGTAGTTGAACTTTTAAAGTTGTGTTTTTGAAAACGGTTGAACTTAATTTATGCTTACATATTTTGATAGAGTATTATTCTTTCACTAAGTTCTTTTAGTGTAGGACAGTCCTGTCAGTTGGACCTGGTTACAATTTCCTTCAGTATGTTGAAGTTATTTTCGGCATAGAATCATTCTATTATTAGGCCATTTATTACAAACAAATTTTTCTTGTTAAGTTTTATTCTATTAAACACTGTCATTTCATTAAGTTATAAATTTTAGATGGCACATAAAAATACCAGGTTTTCTGCCTAGAACAGTGTCTTTCTTTCCAATGCAGTCACCTCCAGGCCTCAAAAAGAATCTGCTGCGAACGTATGAATCTTGGACACCAGAGAAAATTAATAAAAAGGGAAATTTGTCTCGAGCACATTCTCTCTTTTGTTTAGCATGGTTTCATGCTGTATGTCAAGAAAGAAGAAACTATATCCCTCAGGTAATATTTTATTTGCTACCTTTTTAAACATTTGCCCTATTTATTAGCTTCTATACTTGGAAATATTTTTCGTTAAGTATATGTTGGGTCATGTTCAGAAATGAGAAACATTTGGACACTTCTGGTGCCTGCCTTTATTGGCTCTGAATTCATTGCAAAATAATATCTTGGTAACCTCAATTCCTGTCTGTCTGAAAATTGTTCCTGCCTGCATGGGGTTATTTTGTGATTTGTGCACTAACTGATACTGATGAAGAAGTCCCATGGAAAAGATTCTGTGAATCCTGTTTGTTTGGGACAGGAAAAAAATATTATGGAAACACACAATTGAATAGGAGATGAGAAAAGAGACACTTTGGTAGGAAGGAGAAGGTGACATTGTCTAGTCTTTCTATACACAAACCCTTTTCAAGGAGAAGGAAGAACAAGGGAAGGTATTCATTTCTTGTGAGGATTAAAGTGGTTTTCAGAGACTGTGATTTTTTTTCTTAGACAAATTTTTGGTTAAAGTAAACATTTCTTCATGGTTGCAGATGCTTAAATTAAACAGACAAAAAAACCCCAACCAGCAAACTGCTGTATGTCTTGTTTATTTTATTCTCTTTAGATTAGGGATGAAATTACCCTGTCATCTGAAGGATTTGGTCTGGCATACCTTAGAACCTTAGAGAGTTTTTTGCTAGTTTTGACTTTGTGATTTGAAAAGTTGTTTGCCTCTTGCAGTAGAAGGCTTCTGAATATGGTGTTAAAGAGTACAGTAGGTGAAAATTTTTAAAGTACTAAACTGACACATGAATTTTCCTTTCTTTTTGTTCAAATTCATGTTCATTTAGCACCAGTTTTTCAAGTAGCAAACGATCAGATTACTGCTTTCTCTTTAATTCTTCTGTAATTGTGTTTGTCTCGTGTGCAAACAATGATGGTTTTTCTAACATTGATGGACTGCAATTAATCCCAGGTAGAAGCTTTTGTATTTTCTAATGAATTTTGGGTTGTTTTGGGACCTGTAAAAAAACCCCAACATGAACAATATTAAGCACCTTTCCAGTATATGACCTTCTGGGTGACTGGCTGATAGTTTATTGGGATCTGTGGAGCAGCTGCAGTCTTAACCTGAGACTGTATCCATCTCACTGGATGTGTGCAAAGCTATCTGACACATTTGTGCACTTCACGTCATGACTCATATGCACATGTTGCTATGATACGATGCATATGCAAAGGTACAGCCATAAGAAGATATAGCAACAGAACTTTGAGATCTGGATTTCCTAAATTCTGTATCATATATCAATACTTATTTATACTTATCCATTTACAATGAAAGCTTTTTGTGACAATTACATACACTCTACACATTAGTGGCACATAAAGAGTAGTGCCACCAAGAACAGAAAGGAGGTACAAACTGCAGATTATTAAAATATGCATATGGCAGTCAGCATTTTCACTGTAGCAGTAGCAGTAATTGCTCTTCTCATCATTTTTTTTAGTCAGAAGTGAAGTGACATGAATTAAGGAGTAAGACAATGACTGTACAGTAAAGACTCTGTTTGAAGAATCAGTTCTATTTATGAAAATCCTTTCTATATCCTGAAATACTAAAAGGCTCTCAGAAATAAAATCATAATTCAATGAATGATCTAGTCACAGATGTCAGCAACTTTTAGTTGAAGTAAATAATGTTAGGAAATAAAATAAACTAAAGTTTACATTCTTCATACTCTATGGATTCTGGCTTGTGTAAGTATGTAAAACTAAATGCAGTGGTAGAGCTAATGTTTCAAAATGAATGTTTCAAAAAATGCACTTTAGAGGGCACAGGTTGTTTCCTTTTCATTCAGTATTTAGTATTATACATCATCTGGTAATCACATAATACTGGTATATTACTTCATGATCATCATTGTGTGACTAATTAAATTCTTTGGGTTTCTTTTAATGATAGGGTTGGACCAAGTTTTATGAATTTTCTTTATCTGATCTCCGTGCTGGTTTTGACATTATTGACACACTTTTTGAGGGTAAGTCACGTCTTAAAGAAAGTCCCGTTAGTAGGGATGTTTCATGAAGAGTTTTATCTTTCTACAACGTTCAGATAAGAGTGGAGATGCTGCAGAGCTCATCAACAGTGAGCAAAGCTAGAAACATCACAGATCCATTTTTCGGTAAACCAATAATTTCTTGGTGCCTAAAAAGCATTCTGCTCAGCTTCTTGAGTCCAGAGGAACAAATAGGAAATACAGGGCTGCCTGTAAGGTGGAATCTTGTGTCTCCATTCCTTCCCAGTATGAACTCCCTGTATATTCAATAAATTAATTGAAAATTAATTGAATATGAATGAATCCTTCATATTGAAACACAATATTAGATGGAGCCCACTTTATTGTTCTATTAAGTAGTGTAGGAATTTCTTAATATAAGTAAATATAGTAAAGGTAATTTTTTTAAAAATCTTTGCATTTTGTATAATTTCAAAGTAAAGTTAGGAACTGATATTTAGAGCTAATTTATGATCATTGACTTAAATGGGATTTATGGATTATTAGTACTTCAGAAATTAGAGCTTAGTTGCGCAGACTTGAAACATACAGCAGTGTAAAGAGATTGAATCATTAACTAATCAATAATCGTTAATCTAATCATCATTATTGATTTTCTTATGAAAGAATTATTGAAGTATTAGGAAACAACAGTTACCACCAATAAACCCCCTTTTCAAATAATTGCCCCTTCCTTTTTTCAGGGGACTTTAAGAAGCACCTTTCTAATGAAGCTTTTACCTGCACATGAAAGCTATAGGATATAAGTAGATCATTGTCCCATGCAGTTATTTTGGACAACTGTGACAGAATGGAGGAAAAATAAGATATTTTGAATTTGTGAGTTATAGCTAAGCCAGAATAATCTAATGCAACATCAATCTGACCAGGAAATTACTAGTAACATGCTTAACTTTATGTATTGTGTGATTTATAATGATTTGCAAAGTATCTAGCCTAGACCTTTTTGTGTTTGAAAGATGACATTTTGAGTAATCTTACCTATTTTGAGCATGGTCTGCTTTTGATTTAATCAGTCAGTTTATTTTATGAGATCAGATGGTACCATCATACAAAATGGTGTATAAAATTTTACTTATGACAAAGGAGCACATAATTAAAGTTTTAATAACATAATTTCTGAAATGCATATAACTAATGCATATAACCAGTTGGTTCAAAAAGCACTTCAAGACTTGTTATATTTCTAATAATTCATTTTGAAATACGGTAAGTTTTCATTTTTTCAATGACAGATATTTACAAACTCATCCAACTTTCTGTTGCTTTTACTATTTGATAATGTAGAAGAAAAATGATTAGAAATTAATTCTTTGATGTGTTCATGTCTCCTTTATTTCGCTGAAGAAGTGCAGTGACAAGAAGAAATGCTTATAATGCAATGCTATCCAGTGATATAAAACTAATATTAATATTAATTTATTAATAACTAATGTTAATTAATTAATTAATAGGTTTCAAAGACTTTCAGTGGGAATTTGTGCATGGCTTGTTTGAAAATGCTATTTATGGAGGCCGTGTAGATAATTACTTCGATATGAGGGTTCTTCGGTCCTACTTGAAGCAGCTTTTCAATTCACGAGTCATTGGTGGTTTAAATGCCAGAGGCAAGAAGATGGATAGTTTCCCCTGTTCTATCTCTCTACCGAATTCCTGCAGTATTTTGGTAGGTACACAACTTCTATCAACTAATAAATAATTTATTTTCAGGAATTATTCTTGAAATACTTCCACAAAGAAAACCAGAGTTACAATCCAAAGGATACCTTTATTTCTTCAGGACTTCTTTTGTGTGGAGCACTAACTCTTAAGTTGTTCATTCACTGTTCTTTTTTATATGTGATTGGACTGGGGTGCAGAGCAGCAGAGCTTTGAAGAATTGAGTATAAAAGAAATTGGGTCAATTTATGAAAAAGAAGGATATAATTACATTTGTATTTAATTAGTATATTAACAGTAATTTTGTAAAGACTGCTAAACATTCCAACAACTTCTGGATGATATAGGAAAATCTAAATATATCTTCTTATTTCTAAAATATATCAACATTCTGACATAATCTGCTGACATGCCATGGAGGGTGTATGACATTTTATTTGGTGATAAATATGGATTCTGATTCTTCTTTAGTATTCCTTTAGCGTAAATGAGAGGAAATTCCTCAGTCTAAAGAACTGAACTCTCCCTATCCTTTCATATACTATTATTGTTATTACTACAATTAAGATTAATTTGCATTTTAGTTTAGGATCCATAGTAGACCTCTAATATGAGTTGATGTAAACAGAATTATCCCAGTTAAAGTAAATTGCTGTCATTGACATTCTCTACCGGGATTCTGACTGTTTAGGTTTGGGGTTTGGTTTTAGCGCTTTTTTTTTTTTATTTATTTTTTTTTTTATTTATTTTTTTTTTTATTGTTTACTCTAATATGACTGATACTTTTTGTTTTCTATAGATGTGCTGAGTTAATATCATAAAGAGGGAAGGAATAAACAAACCAAGCTGGTCTCTGTTCTTGTAGATAATATGGTCAAGTAGATGAATCTTTTTTCTACCTTACACTGCATTTAATATCTCTTGATATCTTATATGATTATTTATGTAAGAATTTATAGTTCTGTGTCTTCAGTACTTTTCTGCAAGCAGTTTTGATTAGTAGAACACTAATAAAGAAAAAAAAATGCTAAGTTTGTTTCCTTAAATTATTTGCAAGAATATATCTTACTAAATTAGTGTTCTCTCAGTGTTTGGTGTAGAGGTCTGCTCCTGTTGTTACTTCTGAAGTGATATTCCATGTTAAAACAAAGTGTGTCTATCTAGCTCCTTCATGCAAAGACAAAATGCACATGACACAATGCAGGAGGATTCAGCCAGACTTTCAAATAGTAAATATTTTTGCCTTTAAATCACAATAAAAGAGGTGTCCAGCACTGAGTCTACCTTAAGTCTGAAAAGCCTCTTTCTCTTTTGTGAAAGAGGGCATCTCTAGTGACTCTTTCATTGTAATCACTATTGGTGCTATTCTGCATCTCCATATTATGCAAACCTATTTTTACTGAAACTATTTTACTTTCTTTGATAATATCTTCATAGATTTAAATAGAAGTGAGTGCTCTTAATTTTATAAATATGCATTATACTCTTATTAGAATTCCAGATGGGGAAATATTTTTTTTTATTTTGTCATTAATCTTACTTTTAAGTTTTCAGCAGAAGTGTTGTAACTACTCTTCAGGACAGTCTTGGCATATTTTTCTTTTCAGTTAATGGCATCACTGTAATCAGAACTGCTTTTTGCTCTTTTAGTTTTTGATAAATAAAATGAAGAAATCTGTAAATAAGATTACCAACATACCTCGTGTCTTAGATATTTATTTTAATCTTTGTGCTATCCAGTGCATCTAATGAAATTCTTTTCAGCATACACTGCTAATTTTCATGAGCTGAATAAAACGTTCCTCCACTTATGTCTATTCTTTTCTTCTAATGCAGGATTATCGCAGTATTATTGAAAGCCTTCCAGAAGATGACAAACCTGACTTTTTTGGCTTGCCAGCTAATATTGCTCGCTCATCACAGCGCATGATCAGTTCCCAGGTAAAATTAGCATTTTGACCTCTAAATCTTTTCTGCAGCTAGTATAAGCTCGAGAACCCAACCATCTGTTCATAAATGTGCTTCCATAAGAAAGTTGGAGTAAATGGATGGGGGTTTTTTGATATATTGACTTTTATCTGTAGAATATTTTAATATAGTAACACTTAATCTTTAGTTACAAGAATATTCATTTAGAACTTAAATAAACACATAGTTATTGAGAAAGTTTCCAATAAGTTTCCAACGTTGAAGAGTGATAAGCTAGTTTTACACATGGAATAGGGGTAATATTTATGGTTTTTCTGAAAGAGAAATTCTGAAGAATTCTTCCAGTAGTTAAAAAATTCCATCTTTACAATTAGTAATATGATTTTTCTTAAAAAGAGTTTTTCTCACTGGAGAATAGCTTCTTAGGCATGTCATAAGGAAATTCTCAACATAATGAAAAGTAAGTTTCAGGGTGCTTTTAGGTAATAATTTAAAAATTCTCTGACTTTAAATATTTCCATTATTGATTGAACTGTAAGATATGGCAGATGGCTATATCATAGTTAAGAGTTTTCAGCTGTCATTTAATTTCAGTCTAGTCCAGATTTGAGTATATATTTAGTACATGAGAATGCACTAATCTTAGTGCTGGAATAATAGGCAATGATTGAAGATTTTTCACCTCTTTGTTTTAGAGTTCTATATAGAAACTGCAGCTTGGGTGAGTGATATGGGTCCCCCATTATCCTGGGTACTATTAAAGAAGCAACTGGGGCAGCTTTCCTTTTTACCCTTTGGGAAGCCCAAAAATACTGACTGTCTCTTGTTCTTGTCACAATTTCTGTTTTGTCAGTCTGTGAAAGAAAAAGATGGAGTGATTTGATTTCCATATATCTTCATCATCAATATGGTTTTTGGTTCGTTGGACAAAGCTTTTCATTGCTAATATTGCATCACTTCTCTTAGGTGTCATTGCAGCTGCCTAAAGATTGGTATCTTGTATGATATGGGTATGCTTTAGTGTATTTAAGTCATCTACTAGGAACTGCCAAATACAACACAGGATCCAATACATGTTCTGCTGAGCCAGCAACTGGAATTCAGGACAAAATGGCACTAGAGGCCCATGTTTAAGCAACTTGATTCCCATTGCTTGTGCACCCAGATCCAGTAAAGTATGGATCTGGAGGTCCTTAAATTCTTTGTTCTATATTTGTCTTTCATTGCTTAACAGTGAAGTCTGGATGAGAGTGCATGATTACTGTATTAGCGCAGTACCAGTCTTCTAATTACTCATTAGCGTAGTTTATTTGACGGGTAAATTAGTTGTGTCAGATAACATGAAATTTGATAGAATTGAGAATCTTACATCAGAGCTGTGAAGGGAACTCGTCTGTAATTCATGGCTCTCTTTAATTTTCTGCACAGCCCTAGCGTGCTGTCTTATGTAAGGATAAGTTATAGGGGGAGAAAATTAAATCATAGAATATCAGGTTGGAAGAGATCTCAAGGATCATCTGGTCCAACCTTTTTTGGCAAAATCAATTGGAAGTTCCCTATAATTGGAATTTCCTATAATTTCAAGACTTAGAATTACAGTTTTTAAAAACAGTATCAAATTGTTTGCTCACACTCACCTAAGAAGGGCTTCAAGCAGAAATTTCTTATTGGTATAAGACCTTTCATCTATTAAAAAAAAATAAATTGCCTTTGAGTATTGCATTTGTTGACTATCAAATACAGTACTAGTAAATTTTTTTAAATATATCTTTTACTTAAATTCTTAGCTGTATTGTCAAACTATTTGGGGTTTTTTTAGGACATGAAATGATAAAGCTTTGTAAAAACAAATCAGTAAGATGAGGGTGCATAGGGTAATAGGCTGAACTCAGGAATGTATCTGTTACGAAGCTAAAAAATGTACTGAGATTCAACGTAGCTCTATTTGGTTTTGTCATAAAGTCATTTATATAAACATCAATTTAAATGCTCTTGTTTCTGTCGGTTACACTGTAGACTGCGGATTATTTTATTTATTTCAGCTATGCTTACTTGTTAAAAGCTGCAGCTGTTAAAAAATGCTAGTATTTGAAAATAAATCCATAGTTAACCTCCACAAAATCAGAACAGATTCAGAGTTCGTGTGTGAAGGGAAATGGGTAATGAGTGTTTGTGCATGAAAATTCACACTCTGCTGGTCTGTCACAGCATTGATTATAAGCTATAAATTGTGGATTTTTATCTTGAAAATATGAGACTGTTAAGAGTTACAATGAGATGATTTTTTTGTCATGTGAGAGATTTTGTCATCCTTCCAATTATAGTTTATGGTAGTTCTTTAAGTCTTAGGCAATGTAAGTAACAGAAATGTGAGATTTCCTTTAAATTGTGCTTCTGCCTAACTGTGAATCCTTCTCCCATCCCATTTCTGACAGTTTGGCAGCTATCTTATATCCACAGGTGATCCCATGGTTCACAATCTGAAATTGAATTATTGCTTTCTAACAGGAGTGTTTATCAGAAATCCATTACCAAGCTAAAGCAGAGAAAAGGTGAATGAGTAAGGTGGTGAGAAATGAGTTGCTACCTGCTCAACCGCCATGTCTCTAGCACCAGAAAGGTGAAATGTAATAACGTGGCCACTACTTCACTGATTTTGTAGACTTTCTCTGAATATTATTTATTTTTCATGCATCGGAGTGATAGTTTGTATTGCTGCAGCAACACACTTTACTATAGTAGAAATTTGCTGCAGCACAGTGCAGCATTTTGCAGTCATGCAGACATCTCTTCTGTAACCTAATGTATTGTTAATGTTCAGGTAAACCTAAATCAGCAATGAAAAGACAGGGACTTTTTTCAGAATTTTTTCAAATATTTATGAAATTCGCAGCTTCTTACCAGCAGAGAACTTCTCTAATTGAAGAGCTGAATATTGCTAGCAGTTTTAATACTGCTAATTACTAATTGAATTTTATAGAAATGATGTCTTACAATGTTCTGTAGTGTAATTCATAGAGTATTAATATTTAATGTGTACTGGTGAAAACCATTTTGTTTTTCAGAAAATATTTTACTTAAAAAGACGTGATCTTTTCAGAAACATGAGTTACATTTTTTTCTGGAGTTTGTCCTTAGTTGCTTTATGTAGGTAGATCTAAGTAAATTTTTAAAACCTGGATTTCTAGAGTTTACTGCATCTCTTTGGTTCCACCTCACCTAATGTTACAACCAGCCTTTGACACAACATCTCTTAGATTGAGTATGGTCATGAATAATCTCACATCTCTTGCTGTGTTCTCTTTGCAGAACAGTATGATCTGTATTCAGGTGGTTCAGTCTCCCAGTCTAAGCTATAACCAATGATTAGAGCCATCAGAGTATGTGGAGCTTTGCTTTCGGTTTCCTGTGCAGTGAGAAGTCTCTTCTAATTTAGATATCTCTCCAGTCACCTTCTTGCAAAGTGAGCTTTTGGTGCCAGTGTACTTGTTTCTTACTTTTGGATCCATAATTCTGTTCCTTTATGAATACCTATGAACCAATTTACGATAATTTTAATAGAACCATACATAACGTGTCTTCATCAAAATAAAATTTAATATATGTGATAAATGGAGTTTATACAGACTGAGACAGGCTTGCATATGTACTTTTACACCTTAGAAAAGCAATAAGAATTATCCTGTTCTGTGAAGCATTTGCCATACTTAATAGAACTTATTGCCAGTAACCACCCTAGGAAGATAAAATGAAAATGCAGAGCCATTGGTTTGTCTCCCTCCCTTCTTTGCACAGCAGACATAGTCATTGCAGGCACTCTTTAGGAAATGTAACATTTAAAGCCTTCTGTGCTCTGTGTTTCTAACAAATGCTGCTGAATGGCTGTGCCTGCAAGTGACGACAGACTAAGTAGTAGCTATGTATGGTCAGCTGACTGGTTAATCTAAACATTCTTCAATAATATGGTATTTAATTTTCAGAAAAAAAGCCATTCAGTAATTGGCAATGATAATGACTATGGCTAGCACTTAGTTTGCTTAATGCTAATTTTATATAGAATATTGTGTTTAATAGAGTCAATATCTTGCCTCAGGAATTCAGCATTCTTTTACATATACAGAGTCATAGTGCTTCACAGAGATTATCAAGAGACAGGTAAGTCTCAGTAAGGTGGAAGAATAGGTTGGTTTTGAAGTCTTATAGATGAATGAGTACACTCTCTGATACAGGGGAAGAGGAGGAAGGAGTGGCAGAGATAACATGTGATGAACTGACCGGAGCCCGCATTCCGTGTTCCCCTGCACTGCTTGGGTTGGAGGAGGTAGGGAATTCAGGAGCGAAGTTGAGCCCAGGAAGAAATGAGGGATGGGAGGAAGGTGTTTTAAGATTTGGTTTTATTTCTCATTATCCTATGCTGATTTGATTAGCAACAAATTAAATTAATTTCCCCAAGTCAGGTCTGTTTTGCCCATGACAGTAACTGGTGAGTGATTTCTCCCTGTCCTTAGCTCGATCCACAAGCCTTTCTTTATATTTTTCTCTCCCCTATCCAGCTGGGAAGTGATAGAGCTGCTTTAGAGGGCACCTGGCTGCCAGCCAAGGTCAACCCTTGTACAACCAAGTACATCTTCAAAGAGCTTAAGGACATCAAAAATGTAAAATAATCCTTTGAGCCTCAGATTGTTGGAGTTCACAGATGGTAGCTTCTTACCAATTTTTCAATGAAATACTATAAAATTATTTAATTGTAGATTCTATGTACAAATTAAAAATGTTGAGCTCTGAGTACTTATAACTTCAAATAACTGGGTTCCAGTTCACTTCAACTGAAGTTGCTGCATGTACTTCTTCTGTATTTTGTTCTTTGTAATTTTATTTGCTTTTCAACCATGCCAGTGATACTCTGCAGTTTAGGCAATTCAGGTTTTGCAATAAAATTAGTGTTTAAGAACCTATTTCATACTAATTTTATAGTCTCAAATAGAATCCAAATCTGACTAGCATTTTCTGTGACAGAGTAAAGGATATAAGGTAATTTAATTTTCCCAGATATGTTTCTCTGAAACCCAGCTTCATGCTTGTCTTTGCCTGTTTTGTCTCAGATGAGTGATGGGAATCGCTCTCACTGCTCCCTGTTGGCAACACCATTATTTTTATTATCTGAAAGTAATTGCAGAGAACGAGTTTCTTGAGATACTCCTTTTTCTTTTAATCCTAGATATTTATCTCAGCTCTTTTAATAATAATAATAATAGATTCTGCTTTTCTGTCTCATCTGACTAACGTCTGTGGATTCCATCTGGTATTCATGAAAGCATCCTAAAGAGTTGAACAATTTCTGTAACTTCATTGTGCTTCTTTGTATTGTTAACAAGAGAACTGACTTGCTGTTTGACATATTTGAAGAAATACCTTTCCCATCTTGTTATACTCCAGGAGCTTTTTTCCAACCCTCTATCCCACCCTTTCTCTATGGACTTTGGTCATCGCTGCCTGATAAACCTAGTTTAAAGCTCTGCTTGCTAGCAGCAAGCCTGTTGGCAGATACTCTTGTTACATTTTGTCATGTGGATTCTATCTGCCCCTGCCTGTCAGTCTCTCGCAAACAAGGTGTCACAGCCATAAGAGACAAAGTAATGTCTGCAACATCCCAGCTTGGAAGCCATGTTGACATTCACCCATTCCTGTCCCATTCCCTTCACTAGCAGCATTGGCAAGACCACCACCTGGGCCCCTGTGTCAGTGGGCAGCTGCCACTTTCTCTGGATGGCACTGGTTCTGATCCATGAGACAGGCTCAGGAAGCCCATATGCTGATAGAACTTTTCCCTCCTCACCTGTTTCTACTCATTCTGCAGTTGCACATTTGCAGATGGAGAAGGAGCCTTTTCTTCTTGCTGGAAGTCACAAACTTTCCCTTTTATTTACCAGTATGGACATATTTTTTTGGGTAGTCACTACAGGTTGGCAGCTAAACTAATATAACAGAAAAAATATTTTCTGTACTAAAGGTGATAGTCATCTAAGAAAGCTTTATTTTTCTCAGAGCTAGGTGCCTACTCTAATGGTTATCTAGGCTCCCTGTATGTTACAGTCCATCTCCAAAATATCAGATTCATACCTGCCATAGAATGAATTATGTAGGTGTGTGAAATCCTGTTTTCTTCACTAATATTTTCAGTTAGTGTTTTAGTATTTCTTAAAATGCCTCCTGTGTTAATACCAAATATTTTATTTACATGTTATTCTAACGTTTCCCACAGGTCAATGGTATTTTAAAAATAGATTTTGTGGAATTAAAGTTTATCTTTGAAATCCAGAGAGAGGTTCTGTCAGATTTGTAGTTCTACTCTTAAAGGATATTTTCTTTAAACCCTACTAGAAAAGACTTGTGATGTACTTATTGATTCAAGCTACTTCAAATTCCACTGATCAATATTGGAATAATTTCATATAGAGTTTGGTTTTCTTTTAAATGTTTAGGTACTGTGATAGAAAAATATGATAAGCCCAATTCAAAGCCAATTGAAGTTAAAAAAAAAAAAAAAAGAAGCCCCAGTGCAATACTTCTAGTTTCAATCATATTCATGTTATCCACTTCATCTTAGCTAGTTATTCATTTTTTTTGTTACTAAAGTAAGACAAGCAGCTACAGGGAATAATTTGTGCCATTTTTAGATAGGCATCTAAAATAAAGGAGTGAATCACCTTTTGGAATTACCTCTTTCTTACTATTGAACTTTGGATCAAGCTTTGTAGTAATGTCAACAGCATTTCTAAAAATTGTATAGTGAACATTTTAATGAGCATTTAAGAGATGAAAGAAAACTGCCATAACTAACAGGCTGTTGGTTTATGCAGAAGACAGGAGGGCTTCTCTTCCACTGGAGACTGGACTACTAAAAAAATTAGATTTTTATTAGGATAGGATTTGGAAAATAGCTGGTTTTCCCATTTCTACATTGAGTATTGTAACAATCTAAATATAGTTGTCACACTTGCATTTTATCCTTAAATATTCAGTTTAAAGAAAAGTGCAGGAGGAAGAAGTGAAAATTCAAGAATCTTAAAGCATGCAGGTTATAGTGCCTGTCTCAAAGAAAAAAAAATGGATTTTATTAATTAGTAGACAGATTTTTTTGCCTTTTTTTTTTTTTTCCAGGGCAGCTACAGACCAACACATTTCAAATTTCATTTGTTACAGTTTTATTTTATTCAACTACTAAAGCCATTGTGAATGGTTCCTGCAGCTAATTGTGCATCCTTAGGCAAGGCTATAATTCACATTAATGGAAAAGTGTATGCTTGTGAGACTGATCTGTTATTTGCCCAGTGTTTACCAACGTGCACAGGATCCCCTCATCCAGATAATTGATGAGATATTAAACAGAATTGGCCCCAATCCTGAGCCTTGGGAAAACCACTGGTGACTAGTTGCCAGCTGGATTGGACTGTGTGTTAATGTTATGAGTATGTTCGTGTTCTCTACGTGAACTGTTTCTCTCCCAGTATTATCTGCTCCTTTGCTTCCTAAACTGTGCACAGAGGCCACTGAATACTTCAGGTTTTATGTACCATGCCTCACTTATGTTCTCTTACATTTAAAAAATGCCCCATGTTTTCTTTGAACTTTTTCATATGTGTTGGAACCCATCTCACCCTTAATATTCCCTGCTGGTCTTATCTCCAGTTGGCCTAGGTGTTTCTAATTTCATCCTGAAGTGCCCAAGCAGTTCTTTCTCTGTCCTTGATTTTGCTTCCTGTATATTCCTTTTTTTGTGTGTATGTGTGTGTGTATGTGTTTCGATTCAAGATACTCCATGCTTACCCAGTCATTCTGCTAAAAATCCTGGTCTTTCTGAAAAATGATGTGATTTGTTCTGAAACTCACTCAAAAGTAGTCCTTTGTTTTCCCTCTTAATCAGCTGAAATTAATATGCTGTCCACTATATAATAGTCTCAAATTTTCTCTCTCCCTTACTTTAATGTCTCCAATTTTCCCTCTCCCTTGTGCCCAATAAACCAGTGTCTGCTTTCCTAAAGTCCAAAACTGTAACTCTGCAGTTTACCTCATGGTTATCTGCACATATATATAAATAAGTTTTGCCTGAATCTACAATGTTGGCTGTTAACCAGCACTTTAGATATTTCCTTCAGTGTAGTCATCATTAATAATACAGCTTTTTCATATCCATTTTGAAATATAAAGATACCCAATTGAAAATAATGGTATTAAAAGGGCTTCCATGGCTAAAAGGTAACTTGAGTTAAAATTTTGTAAGCCATCAGGTCTGACATGAATTTTATTCAAGGTTTTAAGTTATAGTTCCTATGAAAAATTTGTTGATGCAGTTCTTTGTTAAAGTATAAAGCTTGTATGTTTTATTTCTCACACTCAGTAAAAATCTCATCTTGCAGATCACTGCTATAAATTTCAGTTTGTTTCCATGCAGAACTACAATGCACAGTGTTATAGAGAGTGTTTAAAAATGCATAAAAATGATCTCTGCCCATATTCATGCTTCTTTTCATGTGGGAGGAGTCACTGATACCCCAGAGTGCTGTGATGCCATTCAGTGAGACCTGGACAGGTTGGAGAGTTGCAGTTCAACAAAGGCAAATGCAGGGTCCTGCACCTGGGGAGGAATAACCTCATGAATCAGTATGATCTGGGGGCTGACCTCCTGGAAAGCAGCTCTGTGGAGAAGGACCTGGGGGCCTGGTGGACAACAAGCCGTCCATGAGCCAGCAGTGTGACCTTGTGAACGAGAAGGCCAATGGTATCCTGGGGTGCATGAGGAAGAGCACTGCCAGCAGGTTGAGGGGGAGGTGATTGTGCCCTTCTACTCTGCCCTGATGAGACCACATGTGGAATACTGTGTGCAGTTCTGGGCTCCCCAGTTCAAGAAAGATGAGGAACTAATGGAGAGTGTCTAGTGGAAGACTAAGAAGATGGTTAGGGGACTGGAGCATCTCTCTTATGAGACCTGGGCATGTTTAGTCTGGAGAAGGGACAACTGAGAGGGATTTTATCAATGCTTACAGATACCTTAAGGGCAAGAGGGTGGGTCCAGACTCTCTTCAGTGGTGCCCAGCAATAGGACAAGGGGCAACAAGCACAAAGTGAATCCCAGGAAGTTCCATGTGAATATCATGAAAAAATTCCAAATTGTAAGGGTGACAGAGCACCGGAACAAGCTGTCCAGAGAGGTTGTGGTTGAATATCACCTGCCTGGAGATGATCCTGTGCGGCCTGCTGTGGGTGAATCAGCTTTGGTGGGGTTACTGGACTAGATGATCTCTTGAGGTCCCTTCCAACTGCAACTGTGATTCTGTGATTCATGTATTCATACCGTGGCATTTCATACTCATCATGAATGGCAGCTGAATCATTTGAAAACTTAAGTTTGTTCTAGCAGAAACTCAAGGCAGAGAAATGATATTCACACATTATATCAAGATGAGTTAAGAAAATTATGGTATCTGAACAAAGATTTACAAAATCAGGCAAAAAACATGTTGTCCAATTAAAACTGCTCTTTCTTCCTAAAACTGTGGTCAGATGTATGGTTCTAGTACAGGTCCAGTGCTGGTTTTTACATTGCTACTCACAGGAACAGATAGAGAAAGGTGTAGAGGAGAAGTTGTACAAGGACACCTCTAACTCTTTGCCACGGATATGGGAAAGGGATAAATCGAGACCAGCGGGTTCTTGTCTTTGAGCTGCAGTTTCCCACTCTATGCCCCGCAGGAACGAGACATAGAGGCAGTGTACAGTTCAAGGATCAATGCTGATCTAACTTTATTGAACAAGATGGTGGGCTTATATAGGGTGAGGAAGGGAAGGTTCTGGAGGAAGGGATCAACTGGTTCAGGGATTGGTGAGGTAACAGGATTGAC
>JAWWLV010000001.1:40844628-40859076 GCA_035041135.1 Platyrinchus mystaceus
GTTTTTACATTGCTACTCACAGGAACAGATAGAGAAAGGTGTAGAGGAGAAGTTGTACAAGGACACCTCTAACTCTTAAATTGCTGGATCATGCTTGAGATTGTACACCAAGTCTTAACGGCTGTTATTAACCAAGTCAGATAAAGTATATCCAGCAATATTACAATCATACATCTTACTGCAGTATTTCTACTGTATATAGAGTAAGATAGCTGTAGTATGTGGCTATTTTTCAGGGTGCAACTGTAATGTAATGAAAGCTGCAGCTTCTTGTGTGCTAGTCAACAGACTAAAAATTTTCTCTTTCAAACTATAGCTCAACAGAACTTGGATCAGCAATTTTATATTTACTACTCCTCCATAATACCAATCATGCCACATAGAGTAATATGGGTATAATTATTGAAAAGTATGCAATTTGTACTATTCTTTAATTTCTTATGTTCCTTTGTCATCTATAGAAATAAATCTATTTTCTTAAAATAATTTAGCATTTATATAACCCTTATATCAGCCGTCCAGAGCATATAATTACTGACATTTTTTTAAGGCAACCCACATCACAAATACATGACTAACAGTTTCTAGCAGAAATTGGTGAGTAATACTAACATGTATTTATTACCCTGCAATTGAGATATCTGAGTACTTAACAAGAATTTTTAAAATATGGGCAATATTTTGTATACACCTGTGCTGATGCATGAAAGAAATGTGCTGTGCCATTAATGGAGTGGAAATCACAGAATTGCGCTCTTGCAAAAACCACATCTCTTTACCAATGCAGTGAATCGGTGCGATGATTCAAGTAGCCTTATTAATTCCCATAGGATTGGCACTATGTATATGAGAATATATTGGTGCTCTGCATATGAGAAGTTTGTTCTAAGAACAGGCTGCAATCTTCCAGTCATCTTAAATTTTGTCAGGATGTAATTGGTTAAGGTCAGCCATCTCTTTGGCCTTTCTCTTAGCATCATAGTTTCCAGGCAATGTGTATCCTGTGAGTCTGTACTAAGTAAAACTCATAGTTATTCTTTTGGAGAAGGTTCAACTGGAATACTGGCTATGACAGTAATGGGCTTATGTTGTCCATCTGCAGTATGCTGCTGATTTTCTTCCTCCTTGGAACCCCTGCTCTGCAGAGGATCTTCCTGTTGTCAGATGTATATGATATATGATCCTCTTCTGTATAAAGGAAGATAACAGCTGGTGTCAGTGTCTTCCCCTCATTTGCTTAGTATTTTGATTGAGAAGGCGTTTGTCTCTGTACAGAGTTCAATCCTGCTTCAGATCCTTACTGAGTGAAAGTGCAGCTTTGAGGTGGCCTTGAAGGAACAACAAAAGAGCAAGTGTAGACCTACACTGTCCCTTATGCATCCACATGCAGTAGGAATGATTTGCTTATGAGTGCCATTACAGTACCTTTGTCCCAGCAGCATCCATGGATCCTGTTCTTGCAGAGAGGGTAAGAGACACAGAGAGACTGGAAGTCAGAAGTTTCATTGGCAACTCAGGCTACTTTCACAGCTATGTGGGAACTGCAGCCAAACTGAGAAACAGTATGGAAGCATGTAGTTCTGTCAGGAGGCATGTCAAACAGAAATCTGTTCCCTCTCATCACACAATGAAGACATAGTTGTATTGCACTGGGTTAGTATTTTAACAATATTTGCCCAAGTAATTAAGTTATAGCTTCATATTTTAATTTGAGCTGTAAAGTCTTATAAAAGCAGAAATATCTCCTTGAACAGTTTTGTAAAGGGATATATTGTGTCATTTAGAGAAATGAACCATAACAGTGGTTTCTGTGCTAAGACTACATCCTTCTAAAACTGGTAGATGGCAGTAGAGTATCTGCTTTAACATCTTTAGATTTATTTAGAGGAGTTTGCTAGATTTTAGTACAACAATAAAAATCTATTTTATCTGTTTCATAGTCTTGAAAAAAATACCAGTTATCTGACTAGCAAATCTTTTCAGCTTTGTGTTCTTAGAAAAGTAGTCATATTTAGTTCAGAAATGATTGCTTTGAGGTGTTTTGTTGTTTATTTTAATTCACTGACATAGAATTTCACAATACATTTTTGGCTGTGTGACTTTTCTCTTTTTAAAATTGTAATGCTGTGTATAAAATTTGATTTTGTCACATGATTTGTAGGGCATGTTGCTTCTGAAATGAATACAAGACTTAGATATTCCGTGTTCATTATATATTGTGTTTGTGAAGTAGCAGTTTTTACAGTAGCTATGAATGACTGAAGGCAAGACTTTTTCCTCATCTTGTACATGAGTAAAGAACAGAAAAAGATTTTGTCTTCCTAGAAATCTGTATTACCTAAGTTCCATAGAAGGCGGTTAAAATCTTGACATTTTCTCATTTTTATTTTTTCCATTAATTTTTATTTTAATTTTCAGGTCAAACATGACTTTCTAGTAGTTCCATATGAAGCTACATGGTATCATTGATTGTCTTTATAGCTTTCAATTCTCTTCAATCTCTCTCATAATTTTTCTAAATGCATGTGCTGTTTACTCTAATGTGTTGGTCAATATCATAGCATATGTCCACAGAAAACACAGAAGTATGCAATAAATAAAAAAGCTGAGATGCACAACTACCTTAATAACTAGGTAAATAAATATTGACATTTTAAGTTTGACCACCCCACCTTTATTAATATATGCAATTTGTATTTTTCTGCACTAACATTTCAAAAAACATGCAATGATTGAATTTTCCACAAAGAATGGATAGAATACTCAATAGCAGTTTCTGTAGGCTGTTCAGAGGTATTAGATGCACTGTTCACAAATAAATTGTTCTGTTGAATTTTTTATATTAATACTATGATGATTAGTTAACCTTACTTAAAACAGACAGCTTCTACAAAGAATTGTGGTTCTGAATAATCTTCTCACCCCTCTTTAAACAGATGTTATTGGTGATAGCTTTTATATTTTGATTACCTTTCTTTCTATCCCTCTCATGTATTTAATGATGGTACTGTTTTCCTGCATTATGGTAGGTTTTTACGCTTTCATCATTATTCACAATATTTAGATGTGTATTTGGTCTGGACTAGCACATCATGTAAGTGCTTTTAGTTTATAATATATTAAAAGACTGTGTTGCAATAACAAAAGAGAGCATTCAAAGGTTAGGTATTGAATACCCTGTATTATACATCTCTGATTAAATTTTCAGTTTACTTAGTACTCTAAGTACATACCTGGATTAGAGTGCAAAGGATATGATTCGACAGACCTAGATGTGTGCATCTGTGACAGCCACTTCTAGTCTCTCTTTGTGGTCATGGAAGCATTGTGTTTAAGGCAAGCTTAATCTAGAATAAGTACTTGAAGTTGATTATGGGTTGACCTGATGGTCAGAGGAGCTGAATTCTTCTTAAGTTTTGTGCTTAGCCTTCCAGGAACTCCAATGTACTCAATATGAGGGTCTTCCAAATTACAAGTTAACCCACTTAAGATCTGTCTGTCTATTGATTACATAGGAAGCTAAGGTGGTAATATTTGTAATTTGTGTAAGTTTTAAGTAAGCTTTAAGTTCCTAAGAGTAGGTGGGGTAAATTTGTGCTTGTCTGATGTGACTGTGTACAGTGCCCTCTCTAAACAAGAAAGGTCCAGACTGGGTATTAAGGGAAACCTTTTTATCACTAGGGCAGTAAAGCAGTGGAACAGGTCATCCAGGGAGGTTGTTCAGTTTCTGGACTTTAGATTTTTCAAGACCAGGACAGATAAAGTCCTGAGGAGCCTGATCTGATCTCAGAACTCATCATACTTCAAACAGGAGGTTAGACCCCTTCCTGAGGTTCTTTCCAATCTGAATTGTTTTATGATCTTATAAAAAAAAATTAAAAATCCCCTTTTATTTGCATAACATTCAGAAAGAGACTGATTTGAGAGTAATGAGTAAACATTTTCTCAGGCTTTAACTGACTCGAAGTAGCACAGACTAGCCAATACTGTGCAGAACTTCACTGGGCTTTGTGAGAATTAAATACTTACGCCATTCAAGTTCTAAAACCAAACTTGTAACCATAGTAAAGCAGTAATATGAATTACTATGTTGCAACCTCTAATTCTTTCCTAAATTTGAACTGATTTCATGGATATAAAAAATGGTGCACCAAAAAAAATGTCCATCAAAGTTTCAGTCCCTTAGCAAAAGTTTGGGGTGCTGAAGCAGTTTAAAGATGAAGTGAACCTGAGTATTTTGACACTAATCAAATGTATTTTCACTTCTTTCTTGAAGGTGAATGACTGCTCTAGGCTACAATTTTCAAAAAATACTCAGGCTGAAGGAGCAACCTATACACTAAGTTTCAGCCCAACCCATTAAATAAAAAAAAAATTATAGTGAATTGGAGATAGTTTGCTGTCATGGAAACTTTAGTAGTAAATGATGCTACCTGTTATACCTGAGAGAAGAAATGGAATTAACTGGAAAGAGTTAAAGAGTTTTCATGGACATTTGATGAAGATCATAGCATGTAACAATACTCTAGAACACTGAGAGTTAAAACTTGATTTCTTTTGATTCAGTACTTTAAGTGTGTAACTTTTGATAATGATATCCCAATATTTTTTGAACTACTTTGATAAAATATACAAAGCAGAAACAGATAAAGGTGCACTGAAGAAAAAGATTGAAATAAAAGTTTGACAGTATATTTCATATTTAAATTATATTGACAAATTCTGTAATTAGATAACTAGAAACAGACAGCCAACCCCATACACTAGAGTTAGAAAAATATTTTAATTACTTGATCTTACAGTCACTATTTTGCAAATTCATTTCATCTGTCTGGAGATACGTGTTTATACCTCTAAAGGCACTTAAAAAAATGAATACCGGAGTTGATATTTTCAATTTCCCATATTCAAAAAGCAAACATATAAATTTTTTTCAGCTTTATAGCATGCATTATATGCAAGTTTATATGAAGTATTGCCTACTGAATTACCAGTAAAAGTATATTTGATATAAATGTTTTATTGCTTAGCAAATGATGTCAGGCAACTATCCAAAAACAATTTAAAAGAGTCAAAGCTATAGCTAAAAGAATGATATCTGGAAGGCACATGTGTGCTTATTATCTGTATTGCTTGTCAGAACATTTGCATATGTGCAGAGTGAAAACGGGGAAGAATAACAGTAATGATAAAGATACTATGATCAAAACATTCATCAGAGAAAATAATTTTTTTCTAAATTAAACAAGAATCTTTTCTGATATACACAATAGCTGGAGCACACAAAGGATTATTAAAGTTTAATATTAAGTTATGAGAATGAGAGGATGAAATGTTATTTTACATAACAGAAGCTCTAAAGAGCAGTTCACATTTTCTTTTAACTATGAGAGTACTTGCCAGAAGCCCTTTTAAGCCTTTGCATCCACTGCTGTTTTCAATCCCAGATGAGATTTGGCTTTCCTCACTTGACCCTAAGACAACTGAGCAATGCCTTTATATCCCTGCTGGGTACTCCATCCCTGCTCCCATCCTCTGTGGGAGACCTCATAGCTGTCTACAGGTTCCTTACAAGAGAAAATGGAGGGGCAGGCACTGATCTCTTCTCTCTGGTGACCAGTGACAGGACCCAAGGGAATGGCATTAAACTGAGTCAGGGGAGGTTCAGGTGAGATATTAGGAAAATGTTCTTCACACGAATTGTGAATGGGTACTGCAACAGGCTCACCAGGAAAGTGGTCACAGCACCAAGCCTGAGAGAGTTCAAGAAATGTTTGGACAGAGTTCTCAAGCACACAGTGTGATTCTTGGGGCTGTCCTGTACAGGATCAGGAGCTGGACTTCAATGATCCCCGTGGGTCCCTTCCAACTAAGGATATTCTGTGCTTTGAGATCAGAAACTTCCTTTACATCCATGTTGATTTTCTGCCATGATTGCTTATCATGCTTGTTTCCTGTGCATCAGAAAGAACTCTTCTTGTGCTTTGAGGAAATTTTTCTTGAAAATTTCTTGAAACTCTCCTGGCCCACCTTTGCCCTCCAAAACAGTTACCAGCTGGGTCCAGCTAAAAAGATTTCTGACTAAGCTAAAATCTTCTTTTCTGAGGTCTGGGATTGTGATTCTACTACTAGCCTTGCTATCTTCTCTCAGAATTTTAAAGTCCACAGTCTCATGGTCAGTGCTTATTATAGAAATTAAAACAATGGTTCTACTGTCATCTTGTAGTGCTTCATAGTCCCTATGAAAACTGATTAATAAGAAGCTGCAGTTTGCTTCAGTGAAAAAAATGAAAACCAAAAGAAAACACCTCATCATTGCACATCTTTCAAGGACAGTAAATAAGTCAAAACCCAGCAAAAACAACTTGACTTTCTCCCTCATTCTGTGTAACAATTAAATAGTCCAGTCCTTCTGAATGATTAATACATTTTTTACTATCAAAACTCATTCTTTATTGTCAAGCAAAAGAGCAGAGAATGAATAAGGTTTTTTCTAACATGTCTTTCAAAAACTACACTGCGAAAAGGAACTAAAATTTAGCTAATATGCCTTAAAATACCAGGGGGGTTAAATGCAGTTTAAGGGACAGACTTCAATATCACTGAAGAATTTTAATTTTAATGTTCTTTCTTTACAAAGGTATACATATATTTTATCAGTTTATGTGTGGACTTACCAGGGTTGCTAACAATAGAATACAGTTGGACTTAAAGAACTGGAAGCTCTCCTTCTTTCTGGAAGTTTTGCAGTTATTCTTTAAATTGTTTTCTTTCTTTCTTTAATAAGTATGCATTTAAGTAGTTTGAGGTAGCATGAATATCTAAGTAAGAGATCCAGGTCAGATCATAATGAATTGACTATAATTATCTTGAGTTTTGATGCCTGATATTTACTGTATGTATTTAGTAACATAGTCTGGTTTTTTGTTTCCTTAAATTTTAATTACAGATGAAGCCTAGTTTAGATGAGCTTGAGTTTTTACTCTAAGTTTTATGGAAAAGAGGCTAATAAATTAATTATACATCTCATTAGTTTTTAAATTATAGTTAAACAAAGACAATTACTGCAATAAGAAAAATATGAATTTTTTTGTTTGTGGCATAATATGAATGAGGCTCAAGTATGTTCTGCACTTGAAATAGGTATTTATGTTTTGATCAGATCATGATCAGTAAAGTGTAGTACAAAGATAAATTGGAGAGTATTTGCTGTTGTATCACATTTTTGTACTGAAAGAAGTTTGTTTATCCTTCTTCAAGATTACATTTGTATTCTCATCACTCAGGTAATTTCACAGCTTCGGATCCTGAGCAGGTCAGTAACTGCGGGCTCCAAATTTGACAGAGAAATATGGTCTACAGAACTTTCTCCTGTTCTCAACCTATGGAAGAAACTTAATCAGGTAGGAATGTACCTGATTTGAAATGACAACTTATTATTTTTTTTCACCTGGTAACTACATAAAAAGTAAAGTCTGAGGAATTATCTCAAATATTGAAACACAAGTAGTGAAAAAGTAAATTAAATGCATTTGCAGGGGTAAGTACGATGTTAGGTGTTTGTAATTAGCTACGAAGTCTGTATGTGGTGACACAGGCTGTCACTTTTTTCTCCATACGAAGGTGAGGTCATACTCAAGACACGAGACCAACATCTTGTATGTGTTTCCAAGAAAAATACTAATTTATTTTAGATTTTGCTTTATTCTTTTCATTTCTCTAATATACACAAGACGATGTTTAATGATTTTAAATATAAATTACGTTTTTCGTGTATAGTCTTGAAATACTGTGTTAGCTTTAAACTGAGGTTCATTAAAATCCCTTCTACATAGATCACAGACATCATGGCCTAAAACTATGTCTTGTACACAACAACACTGTATTAAGAAAAACCTTTCCCTTACTCAAATAGTCACATACAAAGAAGTGGCATGAGGCGCACATTAGAATTTGCCATTACATTGTGAAATATCTCATTAGGTTCTCATTTAATCCATTCTAAGTGCATGATTTATCATGTTTTTGTCAAAATAGTCTTTTAGTACTAAATAACTTCATGTTGAAATCTGTGGCCTCTGAACATGGGCAGCTGTTAACCAGGTCTGTGATCCTGTAAGAAAAAGCGGGTTATTTCAATGTGACACCTTTCATGATCTCTTACTAACTAAACATACTTTTAGGCTTGCAAATCTTCCTTGCAAAAGGTCAGATGAAACTATTGCATATATGTATATATACACAATCAGAAAATTAGAGATTTTGGTTGTAGTGTTTGGAAAACTGATAAATGAGGCCAGTTTTAAACAGCAAAATAAATCTGCACTACATTAATACTCCTTAACAGCACACATTGCAAATGGCTAGTTCTTTATAATTGTTAATCATTATCAGTGCAAATTCAAAATACTTATTCTTTAAAACGTGGTTCATAAATTAGCTGTGAGTATGCAGTACCACGAAGCTGAAGCCACATAGTTGGTGCTTCTGGTTGGTCCTTTGTAGTCTTAGTCTAAACCCACTTGGAGGTAATCAAGATTGCTCGAAAGCTCTTTGACAAGGGAAGCTTGACCTGACACAGGCTTCTTCTTTCACCCCTAACGTTACCCTCAAATTTGAGATCTCTCCTCTCGTGATTTTGTAATCCTTTACCTCAGTTCCTGACCTACAGGCTGCGTGACACTTAGATGGGGTTATTTTTCAGGCTATAGCAGGTAACTTTATTTTGTCAGTTGTCTGTTTTTCTTTGTTGTGTAATTGCTTCTTGTCTAAAAGCAACAGTAGTCTTGCCAGTTCTAATTTTGCCCTTTTTCAAAGATGTGACCATCAGCTGTTGGTCATAGTTCTTGGGCCTCTCTTTTCAACCTGTGCCCACACTTTGCTATTCCATGCTGAAACTTCACATTATAACAGCAGACACCTGGTACTGAATTCCACTTCAAACAGCAAGCTCTCCTAACAACTTGATAACTTAAACACTTATTCTTTAAAGCTGGTATCTGTGTTCCTTAAATCCAATCCTCATTACGGGGGGAGGGAGGCAAAACAGATTGGCAAAACACAGGGCAAGGGGGAATGGCTTCAAACTGAAAGAAAGTAGGTTTAGATTAAATATTAGGAAGAAAGTCTTTACTGTGAGGGTGATGAGACTAGCACAGGTTGCCCAGAGAAGCTGTGGGTGCTCCATCCCTAGAAGTGTTCAAGGTCAGGTTGAATGGGGCTTTGAGCAACCTGATCTAGTGGAAGGTGTCCCTGCCTGTGGCATGGGGGTTGGAACTTGATGATCTTTAAAGTCCCTTCCAACCCAAACCATTCCATGATTCTGTACTATCTTGAAGTTTCTTAGATTTTTGAAAATTTTAAGCTATTAGGAGGTAATGAAACTAATCTTTTAAAGATCTCCTTTTAGAATAGGAGAGTTTCTGACCTTGTGTAGGTTTTTTTTTGGGGAGACATTTGCTTGACTGTTTAAAAAAATTAAATAAGAATGTACTTTATCAAAATTGGACTTCATAGTCTGTTCAACCAGTAATTGCTTTAAGCTTTCAAAAGGTCTAGGGAACTTTAATATTTCCACAGACATTATGTACAGTTCTACATTCTCATTCTCTTAATGAAGGTATCATGTCTGTTTTCAGAAGTTTTAAAGACCTGGAAACTGGAATGAAGAAAATAGTTAAATTGCAGCTTAAGTTAACAACCATAAATTATTTTATTTATGCATGAATGGGCACAGAGTATGAGCTAAAATTATTTTCCAGGTATGAAGAAGTAGAATCACAAAAGCTATTCTGGAAGTGTGTAAATTTTTTTTTTCCTTTCAATTTTGGAAGCATTTGCATTTAGCTCCAACAGGTCCATGTCTGTTTTCTGCTGAAGACTCAAGAGAGGGATGCTGCATTCCAGGCAGGGTCTCATGAGAGTGGAGTAGAGGGTGCTCCTAATTCTTTCATCCTCTAGCCTATATTGAAACTGGGGATTGCCCTGACCCAGATGCAGGACCTTGCCTTTTGACCTCATGAGGTACACTACTACTACTACTACTACTACTACAACTACTACTGCTAATATCATCATCATCATCATCCTTTTTATCTATTGGATACAGATAGTATAAAGTAGAGGCAGATGGGATAGATGTCGACAACACCTTCAATTTTATTTACAAGAAACAAGTATTAGTTTTCTACTTGTCAAATGTACTTATCCCCAAGGGTAGTTGGAAATAATGGTAAAATATCTGTTTCAGACTACCAAAACTTGGGAAGTGTCCAGTATAGGTCTGAATTGAACCTACCTAGTCTGTTTATAGATTCAAAGCTCTTTTTAAAAATCATCTAGTTTTTATTCCAGAGGCAGAAAAAAGCTTGTTAATATGTAGACAAAGATTAAGTATGTTTTTAAACATTTTTGTTCCCATACTGAGTATGTAAATCAAGGATTAATTCAAAAAGGATTATCTTACAAATACCTTGAAAATTGTTGTTGTACATCTCTGTGCTGATGGTTCTGAAACATAACAAAATTTAACACTTGACATAGGCATGTCGTATAGAATGTACACTGGAATGATTTATCATAATCTATGGACATATTTTTATCTGTGCACTCTCAATGAAACTCCTAAGCCAACTAAACCTGATTCACACAGAAGCACCAGGAGGAAGTGGTGAGGAATAGTAGTGTGCAACTCCCTGCAGCTGGGGAAGGATTGCTCTCATTTTCTGACCTCATCTCTTGTCTAGGGAGTTTTTCTGCTTTTCAGGAGCTCAGATTAGGGACATTGTGGAAGGACTGCTGAGGCTCATCTGATGCTCAGACTATGACCCCTTGATGCTTTTCTACATAGCCCCCAGACATACTGCCAGGGGTGGCGTATAGCATATGAAACATGACTACATGGGTCTGGGGATGGTGGTTAAGGGCAGGGAGCCCTAAATGTTCCTTCTTGATCCTTACAGTGAAGGTGGAGGACATGAGGAGGAGTGGACAGATCCTACAAGTGGTTGTACAACTGGTGTCAGCAGCAGGGGTTTGGTGTTTATGACTATGGGACACTTTAAGGACTGATGGTAGCCTGCCAGAAAGAGAAAGGTTTCACCTGACTAAGGCAGGCAAAAAGACTATTGGTGAGGAGACTTTTGAGATAGAAGTATCAAGGTAGGGAGAGAATGACCACAAATTATATGAGGAAGTAGTCAACCAGGTTGGCAGGCAAAATTAGGTCTGTAGACATCATAATCAACAAAATATAGCTGAAGGGGCACAATGTAAAGTGTGTCCATATAAAGTATTCAGTCTGGGTAAGAGAAGCCTCGGGGGAATCTTGGTGTTTACTATATATTGGCTGATGAGAAGGAGTAAAGGAGATGGAGACAGACACTTCTAAGTGTTGTCCCATGACAGGACAAGAGGCCGTGGGAACAAACTGAAATACAGAAATGCCACTTTTTTACTGTGATGATGGTCAACCACTGGAGCAAGTTGTCCAGAGAGGCTGTGGAATCTCCATCCTTGGTGATAATGAAACACAGAATATGCTGAGTTAAAAGGGACCCATCAGGATCGAGTCCAACTCCTGGCCCTGTGCAGGACACCTCAAGAGTCACACCATGTGCCTGAGAGTATTGTCCAAATGCATCTTGAACTCTGTCAGGCTTGGTGCTGTGACCACTTCCCTGGGGAGCCTGTTCCAGTACCCAACCACCCTCTGGATGAAAATCCTTTTCCTGATATTTAACTAAACCTCCCCTGACTCAGCTTCATATCATTTCCTCGAGTGCTGTCACTGGTCACGAGAGAGAAAAGATCAGTGCCTGTGCCTCTGCTTCCCCTTGTGAGGCTGTTGAAGACTGCAATGAGGTCTCCCCTCAGTCTCCTCTTCTCTAGGCTGAACAAAAGCCAGGTCTGGGCAATCTGCTATAGCTTTGAGCACTAGGCAGTCTCCAGAAGTTCCTTCCAATGTCAGCTTTTTTGTAGTTCTAGGATAGGAGTCCTTTCGGCTCATTTTTCAGAGCTATCACAGTCTTTGTGGTGAAACAGCAAAAATGGCAGATATACATTGGAAATGAAAAAGATATTTAAAATCTGCTTCAAATCAGTGGGATCCTATGTTGAAATTACACAAGCAAACTTCTCTTTTTATTTAGCTCTTCTGAACTAATACAGAATGTCTTGACATTTTCGTCCATATTAGCTTCATTTGAAAACATACATTTTAATTCTTGCCATTTGAAAGCACCCTCGTAATGAGTACTGTCCTAAAACTGCTTCTACAGTCTTTTTCAGTGTGATTTAATAACAGTTTAACACTAATCAAATTAATTAAACTCTCATGAACCTGCCATTAAGTTAAAACTCCCCCCGCACTCAGATGCTTAGTATAAGTTTGCATGAAAGACTTGTTACTCTATAAAATAAAGTCTTCACTGAACATGTTGTCAAATGTTACACAAATTTTAAAAACCCTTCCTGAATGTGGAAGGGTGGCCCATTACAGACTGTTGTCAGTGTCTGGGCCATCAGAGTTAATTCAACCAGTCTCTGTCCTAGTGTCCATTCTTTTCCCACATAGCCTTTTGCCATGACAGGGTGTAGATTAGAACCTATATAAGCACTATATAATCCCTCATTGTCACATAACAGGATCAGTTGGAAATCAGTGTCCAGTGGAACTCAGGCATTGCTCTCTCAATGAGGAGAGGGAGAGAAATCAGTGCTATATTTTTGTTGTAAAGTGGTCGCATTTTTGTCTTGTTTCAGAAAAACCCTTTAGCAGCTTCAGGAAAGGAGGTCCTCACATAATAAAAATTCAGCAGCAACTGCTTCAAAATTGTTTGCTGAATGTATGATCATAAGCTGTCATTCGTTTTGTGTCTTTTGTTGTGTTTCTAAATTGTAACTAATTACTTTCATAAAGTTGCATAATGCTGCAAGAAAATTGCAAGAGTAGTTTTGAAAATTAATGAGTTGTTGCTCTTTTAACTAAACCATTAAAGAAGCGTAGAAAATATCCTGAATTGGAATGGACCCACTAGGATCATCAAAGTCCAGCTCTTGGCCCTGTACAGGACAGCCCCAAGAATCACACCATGATACCTCACTAGGTACCTCAGCTTTAACAAAAGAACAATTTTTTTGCACAAAGGAAAATCAGTGAAACAGAAATATAGAGTCATTCTTTTCTGTATTTTCAACAATTAAAAGTTTGTATAAAAAACAGTGAAAGACTAATATCTAAAACAATAAGCAGAGAGACTTGAAGGAGGAGGCAGAATAGGTATATCAAAAGGGTAATGAAGTTTTCTAAAACCCACCACCACCACTAAAATTTAGTTTTGAATCAAATACATAACGAGGGGAGGTATATGAGTTTATTTTCATTATATTTGTTACATTTCTTGGGGGGCAGTTTTCAGAAAATACTGGAGTTTGAAAAAGCTTGAGTTTAAGAAGGTAAAGCTCTGGAACAACCTAGGTGAGACTATGAAGTCTTACATTGTACTGAGAAAGCAACACTTACAGAACTGAAAGGGAAACTGATCGAAGTCTCATACCTGATTTAATATTGGTAGCATAATATACTATTTAATATTAAAGATTAGAATCTGTCTTCAGTTTCTTATGATTTGGAAAAGCACTCAGTACTTCAGTAGTTCTTCATCTTAATTCCCAAGCAGGTCATGAGGATATTTTAAAGGCTGATGTGAGTTATATACATAATGGATTTTAAGGGAATGTAATAGGACATTAAATGTATAAGCTGGTATTGGTATTCATGTTTAATTTTCCTATAAAAATGACAGATGGGTTGTTTTATCAAATTCTCCGGGGAAAGCATTGGAAAGAGTGATGAAATGAATATGCAATTTATAGGAGACTGTTATGTAAAGGACAGTATTGAGGAATTTAGAGGCCTTCTCTTTCAGTGAATTTGTTGTGAATTAAGAGTATATGTGAAAGATTGAGCAAAGCCTGCAAGTTGCAATGTCTTTGTTTTTTCTTTATTTTGTGCAATTAAATACCTCAATAAGAAACTATCGACTAGTTTATGCTAGTTTTACATTACACTTTACATATACCCAGCAAACTGTGGTCTCAGATAAACTGAAGTGAAACTGGTACTGTGATTTTAGAATGCATGGAATAAAAACCCACAAAGCATAACAATTCTAAATACTGTATGCTTCTTATGGTTTGAACAGTAAGTAATTTTGTTGTATACCTTTTTAGCAATGTGGAAGGAAGACTTTGTCCTTCGTTTTTTGTCAGTCATAAACCAAAGTACTGATCTTTCACTTAGCTTTTCTCATATTGTAGCTTGGTAGTTTAGTGCAGTATGAGCTTGAAATAAAAAATATGAAAGTTCTGACAATGTAAGTAAGTGGCCAGTCTTCGCGAACGAAGATCTGGGAAAGGTCTTTTTACCTTTCAAGCCTGCGCAATGGA
>JAWWLV010000001.1:40867355-40895058 GCA_035041135.1 Platyrinchus mystaceus
CCACACACACTATTTGAGGAAAAATTACTTTGTTTCTGTTTTGGAATCCTTACTATTCCTAAGTTGCAACACTTAGGTCCACAGGAAGATAGATAGGACATCGAAGGTATGTGAGATTTGAACTCTGGTAATTGCCTGCTAAAGACACTAGAAAACTTTCTGGGAATAGCAGACACAGGATCCTTCCTTCACACCCTAGGCATCTAGACAAAAATATTAAATTTTCTTTCACTGATAACAGGCAGAAAGTGTGCTGTTAGAAAGCCAAGGAAGCCAAGTCCTCTCAATTTTCACTGAGTTAAAGAACTCCCATAATAAATCTTGTACAAACTCAGAATTTTCATGCTCAGTCCCCATATCCATCCACGTGGGCACTCCATAATAAGGCCTATTCCCCTTTTAAGTAATCACACTTACTTTGCATAGCATTTCATTTTTTTCTAATACATTGCCTTAGCAGATTTTGCAGCAGAGACAGAAGCTTAATGGTTTGCCTTTTACAGTTTTAGGAGTAGCTGATTCAGATGGATTAGGGTGGATGGTTCCCCACCTTGTCATTGTTCCTCTCATGACTCTCTCTATTTGAACAGCTGTCACCTAGGTATCTATGCTGTGCAGAATGCTCCAGATTTAGCATTCTGATATTAAAGCACAAGAATTCATAGAAGTAATGTTTTAAATCTATGCATTCCGTTATTTTAATTCAAATTTACACCTTATTCTGAAGAATTAGCATTTTTCTGCTACTTTTTTTGGCTACTCCTCTTCAGCTGTCATGAATATCAAAACAAAAATAAAACTGCAGCCTAACATTATCTGCTAAGGAATTGATCCTTAATTGGCTGCCTTAGCTCTCATCATATTGCAGCATGATTTCACTTTGTTCAGAATTTATCATCCAGGATACATCCTTCAAGACCTTTTACCTGAGTGATAACTGCTTGGTAAAAATTGGAAGTTTGCTAGTACTACTATAAAATACGTTTTGTTTGTCTCTCATGTAATAGGAAAATTTGAAGCTCTTACAGATCCAGCGGTTGTATTGTGTCCCTTTTTAATCATTGTCTCAATTAGACGGTATTGATGAAGTAATGGCTGATATAGAGTACTAGTGCTTTGTAAAGATACACCATCCAAACAGGGTGCCGCACAGAATGTAAGATCGAAGTATCAGATTTGTGCAGGTCATAGGAGCTATCCATTGAAATAAGATCTAATTTCCAAGGAAGCTTAAGCAGAGTTGAAGCACTTTTTGCTCTCAGATAGTTCACATACTCTTGTGACTTTGAGAAAGCTGTGTTCCTGCATGGGTACCTGAGTTGTAAGGATTGTTGAAGTTTTCTTTTTATGCACCAATTCAACACTTTACTTTTCAGAGGTTTTGAATCATGCAATCATAGAATATCCTGAGTTGGAAGGGACCCATCAGGATTACTGAAGTCCAACTCCTGGCCCTGCGCAGGATCATCTCAAGAGTCACACCATGTCATGTGCCTAAGAGCATTGTCCAAATGCTTGTTGAACTCTGTCAGGCTTGCTGCTGTGACCACTGCCCAGGGGAGCCTGCTCCAGTGCCCAACCACCCTCTAGGTGAAGAATATCCAACCTAAAACTCCCCTGACACAACTTCAGGCCATTCCCTCAGGTCCTGTCCTTGGTCACCACAGAGGAGAGATCAGTGCCTGCCCCTCCTCTTCCTCTCACAAGGAAGTTGTAGCCTGCAATGAGGTTTCCCCTCAGTCTCCTCCAAGCTGAACAGACCAAGTGACCTCAGCCTCACAGGGCTCCCCTCAAGGTCCTTCACCATCTTTGTAGTCCTCCTTTGGACGCTCTCTAGTAGTTTTATATCCTTCTTATATTGTGGTGCCCAAAACAGAAAATACCTATTTCTTGTAGTGAAATTTTTGCTTTCCTGCAAAATTTTAACACTAAATCTTCAAACTGCGCTATGAGAAGGATTATGTCAAGTTTGGGAAAACAATATGCCTTATGCATGGAAAAACAATTTTTAAAAAGCAGCTTTGGAAAAGGGAAAATATCTCTACCTGCATTTCATTTGGTTTCATTGTGAGCTGTTGAAACTTAATCCCAATGAAGGCTAGGTGCTCGGTTAAATTGAAGCATTGACAAGTTAATGAGTTTTTCAATAAACATAAGGCTTAACTGTTATGAAAAATAATCTGTTTCAAGGGAATTCAGTTTCTGTTCATTAAACTCTTGGAATTCTAAGCATGTTTTGTGAGAATAGCTCTTCTGTTTAAATTATGAAATACTACCTTGTAAGCAGAAGTTTGAGCAGCATCCCTTATATTACCACTAACCACTTGGTCAGCAAGCTGATTATAAAATATTTATTGCAGAAGATAATTACTCCTAAAATATATTTTTAAAAGTGTTACATAAAAAAGAACAACTCAGGTCATTGTCTCTACTAGATGTTGTCTCTCTGAGGAATTACCTTATTTTAAAGAAAATGAATTTTTTTCCTAATCTAAGTTTATAAAAGGGTGAGATTTAGTAGTCTGTATTTCTTCTATGGATGTAAGATAGTATTTATATACACAGTAAGTTACAAAAACCTGTACTATATATTATATAAGATTTAAAGCTGTAGTTGATATACTTTATTTAAAATAATAATCATAATTCATTAATTTTTCTCTTTAAGGTACAAGATACATTTTCACATGAAAGAAATCTGAAAAGATACAATGATAAAATATTAATAAATTGTATGCATTTAATTTGTCAAAATTAAAAGTTTAGATTGCTCTGTTTCTAATAACTTCTTTTTAACTGTATCTCCTTTATCACAGACAAAGCTGTCTGCAAAACAGAAAGCCGAGTAAAATGGATAGTCTTGTCTGACAAAAGCTCAAGAAAAAAAAAAAGGTTAATTTTATTACAAATGGTGGAAAAGAATTTTATTTTCATTTACATATGAAAAAGAGTCCTTATGTTATGCTCTCAAAGACTTGGGTAATTTTAAGTTACAGACATTAATATATGAGAAGGCTGCAGCACATTCTAATGTACCAGTTTGTAGGTATTTCCATCAATCTGCTTTGCTTTTTCTAGACAACTTAGAGTCATAGAAAGGTTTGGGTTAGAAGGGACCATAAAGATGATTTAGTTCCAACACCCCTGCCATGGGCAGGGACACCTTTCACCAGACCAGGTTGCTCAAAGCCCTATCCAGCCTGGCCTTGAACACTTCTGGGGCATCCACAGCTTCTCTGGGCAACTGGTTCCAGTGCCTCACCATCCTCACAGTGAAGAATTTCTTCCTAACATCCAATCTAAACCTACTTTCAGTTTTAAATCATTCCCCCTTGTCCTATCACTAAAAAGTCCCTTTCCATCTTTCTTGTATCCTCCCTTCATGCACTGGTAGGCCACAATTAGGTCACCCCAAAGCCTTTTCTTCTTCAGGCTGAACAATCCCAATTCCCTTAGTGTTTCCTCATGTGAGAGGTGCTCCATCCCTCTCATCATCCTGGTGGTCTTCCTCTGGACTCGCTTCAGCAGGTTGATGTCCTTCCTGTGCTGGGGACCCTAGAGCTGGATGCAGCACTGCAGGTGGGGTCTCACCAGAGCGGAGTAGAGGGGCAGAATCCCCTCCCTTGACCTGCTGGCCACACTGCTTTTGATGCAGCCCAGGATACAATTGGCTTTCTGGGCTGCAAACGCACATCAACAGCTCATGTACAGCCCCTCACCCTCCAGCACCCCTAAGTCCTTCTCACCAGGGCTGCTCTCAATCCCTTCATCCCCCAGCCTGTATTAATACTGGGTTTTGCACTGAGCACCTTGTGCTTGGTCTTGTTAAATCTCATGAGATTCCCATGGGCCCACTTCTTGAGATTATCCAGATCCCTCTGGATGCCTTTCTGTCCTTCAGGTATGTCAACTAAACCACTCAGCTTGGTGTCATCTGCAAACTTGGTGAGAGTGCCCTCAATCCCTTTGTCTATGTCATTAATGAAGATATTAAATAGCACTGGTCCCAGTACAGAGCCTGAGGGCCACCACTTGTCACTGATGTCCATCAGGACTCTGAGCCCTTGACCACTGCCCTCTGAATGCAACCATCCAACCAATTTCTTATCCATGTAACAGTCTGCTCATCAAATCCATCTCTCTCCAATTTAGAGAAGGATATTGTGGGGGACCACGTCAAAGGCCTTACAGAAGTCCATATAAATCACATCTGTAGCCCTTCCCTTGTCCCCTGCTGTAGTCACTCCATCATAAAAGGTCACTAGGTTGGTCAGGCATGACTTACCCTTAGTTACACTAACTTGCTCTTCTGACCACCACTATATCGACAGAAATATTGTGTCTACTAACAATAAGCAATCTATCAAAAATATATTTTTTTAAATTTATAATTGTGATTTCATAGTCATACGTACATACATATAAATAAATTGCTTAGAGTAGTAAGACAGCTTTGTAACTAAAAAGTAGATGTGATCATGGTTCTGTTTTGAACTGTAGATGGTTTGGTGGAAAATGGCTTAGTGTAACAGCTTGAAAATATTTCATCCCTTTGTTTTGAGATTTTAAGGGGTCAATGTCAATGGTAACGTGCTTTATTTCTCAAATAGCATTTGCTGATATGCGTTAAAAAAATAGGCCCATTTTATAATAGAAACACATTGCCATTCCACAAGCAAGCATTATCCCTAATAAGCAATCTTTTGGGCATTTCTTTGGGACAAGGCAGAAATGTAGCTGCATGTTGATCAACCTTTCTCTCTTTGAAGGAGATTCCAGATAACTGAATTTGAAATTACAACATGGTTTCATGTTGTATTCCTGTACAAATATTTAAAAAAAATATTAACATTTCACAGCCGTTAAAGTTTCAGAGTTGTCATCTCAAATTTAGCTTGTGAAGAAAAAGCTTTGTAAGAGTAATTCTTCACTAAATCCTTCTTTTTCTGTTGTGTGTGTGTAGTTTTACTCTTGGGAATTCACAGTCAAATAAAGTAATCAGTGCAGGATACAAGTGCACTCAGCAACTCTGTAAACAGACTTCACTGTATTTTAAAATTGGAGTAAATAGGCATTCGGGTTTGGGCTTTTGTTTTTTCTGTTGTTTGGGTTTTTTTCTCAGTAGAGTTCTTTTTTGAGTGATCTTTTGTCTCTAAACGTTCAGCAAGGTATATAATTAAAGAAAAAAGAAACTAAACCTTGACTCAGAGTAGAAGAGTTGTTAAGAGTGATAGGAAGCTTAGATCCCTATTTTAGGCATGTAAGTGATACTTAAAGGTAGGAAGGGTAAATACGCTGCTGGTCTATGTGTTTGCCAGTGTATTCAGCTGAGTGCTATAAATAGCAATTTAATTAGAATGTGTGCCCTTACATGGAGAAGAATGTGTAAAAGCACATTTGCAGGCAGTGATGTTTTTATGTTGTTAAATCCTCATAGTCACTCTGAACTAAGAGACTTCTGATGCAATGTTCTCTACATCAGAGCTTGAGTTTGAAAATGCTCATCAGGTTTGTACTGTTGTACAGTGTTGTATATACTTTTCCTTATATATACAATGCATTTTCTTATGGATTCCCTATAATTACCATTTTCAGTGTTATTTGTAATATTTCATGAGCCCATATGATAAATTAATCAATTGAAATTACCTACATATCAGGCAAAATACAATAAATAATTTAGAAGTAAACCAAATATTGTTCATTATTCAGATATGTATATTACAAAACTAGGAAAAAGATTTTTCCCATCATGTGTTTATGTATTTTATTATCACGCTGAGAAAGTAAAAAGTTATGATTTGAATATATCCACAGCAGAATTCATCAAATGAAAAATACAGAAAGATATTGCTAGAATAATAAAACTAGAACCGTGTTGCTTATTAACTGCAAATTTGATAAACATATGTGTAACCAAAGATACCACAATATCATAGAAATGAAAACTTCTTAATGATCTTATTAAAAGTCAAAGGGAGTTGTTATTTCTTCCTGTTCTGCAGTTTTTAGGCCACATCTGAAATGCTCACCCAGTTTTTGGCTCTTCAGTCGAAAAAAGCATTGCACAGGTTTCCCAGAGAGGTTTGTGGAACTTCAGATTTGGAGATACACAGAACTGGAATAGACAATGCTGAGAGCAATGTAAACTGGTTTTAAATTTGGCCATACTTCGAATTGGATTGGATGCCAAAATGTTTAACTTTATGAATAAAGTATTTCTATAATGGAATGCTTAAAAAACTAAAGTATTGTAGTTACTTAAACAAGGACATTTAAAAATACAACAAAAGTGTGCTGTTTAACAACATGTGCAATAGTTTTGCCTTAAATTGCACCCAAATGTATGTTTCTCTGGGTTACTTCTTGAGAACAGGTTTGAATGATGCTTCATGCTATGCTAATACTCTTTGGCATTCTCTTAGCCCTCAAGTGTGACAGGACATGTGAAAGAGACCTACAGCCTTGATGACGAGCTGTTCTTTTGGGACTGACCACAACAAAAAAATTCCTGCTCTGATTAAAGAAAGGTTTAGTGAGCTTCAAATAGCTGATATGCAGCACTCAAGGTCCCTTCACACTTACTGCCTTAGCTTTACTATGTAGGAACAAACAACAATCCATACCAGCTTACTGCACCAATTAAAAAAAAAAACAACATTATATTCTGTGTCTACACAAAGCTGTGCTTTGTTGAACAAATCGTTTGATAGTCTGAGCGGTAATCCCATGTTGCAGTGCTCTGTTTAATGAAGTGTAAGTAGCTTTAGCATTAGCCAGCATTGTGTCCCAGGTTAACATGGCCATGCCATCATTTAGTTCCTTTGTTTAGAATGGGTTGCATCAGTCACCGTTTCCGTTCTGTGATCTCTAGAAAAAAAATAGATTTTTTTCTCTGCCTTTTAATTGTGGTATCTCTTGGGTAATTTGGAATATGTACCCCACAGAGTTAAACAATTTCTAAATAGTATGTTTCAAAATTGCATAGGTATCTAAGAGGCAGATTAAGCCTTAATAGTTACTAATAGAGTTCTGTGACCAGGTATGACTGTAAGACTTTCTCTGTTTTGACAGCCTTAACAGACAGTGTTAAAAAAAAAAAATGACTAGTAAACAGTACAAAAAAGTAGACAAGAGAGACTGGTGACTTCTGTTCAAGGGTTCATTGTTTCAGAAGAGGAACAAGGACTGTGAGGAAGATGCTTAATGGAAAATCTGTATCTCATGGGATGTTACCAGAGAAAATGAGCCATAGCAAAGTAAGCAGTTCTCTGATGGTTCTCTTTATTGTAACAGAGCCTTCAAGCTGGCACTATAAAACAAATTATTGTGGTGCATCCCATTATTACTAGTGGCTAATAAATTGAGTGTTCTGTACCCCTGTCTAGTCACACCAACACCATCACAATATAGATTTTAGCATCCCAGCTCCAGATCTCTGGAAAGGATTTGTCTGTTGTAGTCCTGACTTTGTCCAAGGATAATGGTAGAGAGTCTAATATGCTATCTGCAAAAGAATATTGTGTGTCACTGTTTTCCCTCCCCTGCAACTTACCAGTGGAAATTCCACCAAGAAATATTTCCAGCTCTTATGCTTCCTTACCCAGTAAGGTAACTGAAAATGCAATGTAGTGTTTGGTAACGGATGTGGTTAGTTGTGGAGAAAGAAAAGACTAGTAGGCATGAAGCATAAGAGTATTGGATTCTAACTGGATTCTGTGTTTAGTGATCATACAGGGAATATCTGAAAGTTAATCTGAAATATAATTTTGGCATGCATCAATCATGAACTTGTCGGTATGTTGGTATGGTTCTTATGCATCATCATCATTATGGTATCTGAATTAAATGTAGGAAACAGCAGTTTATGGAAAGTTAAGTTCTTTTTTTGATAGAAAAATAAAGTCATACAGTAACCAGAATGCAATCACGTATGCTAATGTTTCTCTCAGCTAAGCCTTAGTGCATATTTGCTTCTAGCACATCGTTAGCTAGCATGCTGATACTGATGGACTCAGAACATTCATGCTCTTACACAGTGCTATTGTGTTATTGTTCAGACTTCCTGAACAAACTGGGGAGTTCTGAGGTATTTCAAACTGAAATAAAGAAATAATAGTATTTTATTTAAAGCACTAACCAGCAGTCTTGGTCTGCATGAAAGAAAAAAGAAAAGAAAAAAATAAAAGGGAAGAGAAAAATTTTAAACCAGACATAAACTCCAAATTAAATTACTGTGTTATTTATCATCTGATTATTTGTTATTGCTAGAAATCTTATCATATATCTGAAATACTGCAGTATTCACAAATTCACTTAATAAAGGATAACTACGTCAGAAGTAATGGCTCAAGGATTTCACATACAAAAAAAAATTACCAGAGGGGAGCAAATTGTTGTATACCACTTGTTCCTTAGAACCTACCACGTTACTGCCTCTGGGCTCCATGCCTGAAAAAAATGCCTCTATTTCATTTCCTTGAACTGTAATACAATCACTCCTGCTGGCATTAACCGCTGAATGCCAACACTCAGGAGCACACCTATGGAACAGCTGCTTCACTGTGAGGAAAATTGGACTGTAGCTTAACTGCTTGTTTGACCTTTGCTCAGTCTAAACTGGTTAACTGCATATTTACTCCCCTATCAGTGGTACTCACCATCGTTTGCTCTCAGAATTATCCAAAGTCCTACACTTTTTCCCCCCAGTAATGTTGAATCCTTCTAAAACTAGTGGAAAAACAGAATTGTACTGCATGGTTTCTGGCTATGCATATTCATGTAGCACTGAATACAATTTTCCATCTAGGCACAGAAATGAAATCACTTCTGTAGTGATTTACATGTTGGTTTTTTGTTGGTTTTTTTTTGTTGTTTTGTTTTTTTTTTAAATAAATTCTCTTCTGGGACCACAGCAACAGAAAAATATGATAGAAGAAAATACATTTGGAATGAACTAAAATTGGTGAAGGAAGAGTACTTGATTCATTTTAGAGGAGTTCTGTGATCCTAGAGTTGTATAAATGATAATGTGAAAATCTGGCAACCTCCTTATTCCTTTCACTGTTCAATGAGGTGCTCAGTTTGCTTTGGGATTAGAGACGGTAAGGAAGGCTTCTCTTTGAAAATGGAATAGATGTTTCTTGGATATTAAGATATATGAAAAAATATTGTTTGAACCACCTGAGGCCACATAAGTTAAAAAAAAAAAAGAAAAGAAAAAATCTTTTTGGTATAGCAAACAGAACCCCATATTAATTGAAGTTTTGAAATATCCTGCTAGGAATTGCTTTTCAAGCATTTTGGGTGTTGCTGCTAAGTTTTGGTATTATATTTATAATCATAATTTGCTAACTTAATCTATCAGAGTTCAAACTTAAATTTCTAGTTTAATTGCAAAAAGAAAGATTCAGGAAATAATGAAATACTGAAATTTTGAAAGAAACAGTTGCAAAGAAGAGCGTATGATAGATTTTTAATTTTATTTTGTAATAAAAATATTTTCAGGGTTAGGATATTTGGACTTGCAGACCACATTGTTAGCATAATAGAAATTATTGATATAAAATAATTTATTTTTAAAAATAAGTTATATATTTTTAAGCTTTACTATGCCTTTTATAGCTGCTGTATCTAAACAAAAATGTATCATTAATTAATGCACCAAAAGTGGCCTTTAGTGAATTTAGATATTGATTATTAGCTGTTTTGAAGAAGAAAATCTGAACTGCAGCAAACTTCTTAAAGAACACATTATGAGAGTTAGGAGTGAGGAAGCAGCTGGGAAAGCATGGGTACCAGCCTGAACCACAAAGATGGACAGCTAAATTTTACACATTCTTGGAGCTGATAGTGGTCTTCTTACTGCAATGCAGCTAAAAAGTGACAAATGCATGCATTATTGTGGCCTACCTGGCAGGAAAGGCAAAGTTTTCTACTGAGTTGGTCATGGAAGAAAGCCTTTCAGACTGAAATGTTACATGGCAATCCAAGATGAATACGAAGTCAAACAACTTTGCATCACTTTGATAAATGCGGTCAATATATGTTTTTATAGGAATTGGGATAAGGGGGTAATTATCTGTTACAGGATTTCTTCTTTTCAAGAACCATCAATCTGTCTACAGCTTAGCTTAAACTTCCTTCCCTTTAATACCTGTTCTCTTCCAAGCCTTGTGGCAGTGGATGTAGTAGTGACAAGTGATCCATTTAATAAACTGATGTTGTCTTTTGAGACTGTTGCTCTTCAGTGACATGCTGCCATGTGGTCATATAAAACTAAAATAAGCATAAGGATATTTTTTACAATTGTCACATACATTTTATTATCATTTTATTGCATCTAAATCTTAAATTATTTATTGACTATGAATGAGCTGCATCTTCAGCTTTATGTAGAACAGTACAAGCCATTGTGAACTTTGCTTTTGTGACCTAATGAAAGTTTTTGTTATTGTGTATATCCTAGTGCTAATTATAAGAGTTCAGAATTAATATCACTCATATTGGTCTTTTGATTGGGTTGAATATAAACATCTGTGTTCCTGACAGTGTTTCTCTTTAGCAGTTACATTAAAAGTTTATTTGATGACAGCAATAGAATTATTATATTAAATATAAGTTGAAATGAATGTCTACTTCTATTGCATTAAACAATTTACAAAATCTCTCCTAATCAGAATGCAGAGTTACTGCTGTATGGTAAAAGAAATTGTTGCATAAAGTCATTAAAAGAATCACACAGACAAGAGTCGCTAACTGTGTACATTAATCTAATGAAAATGGAAAGCAAAAATCTCCTAACTGATTCATAATCATTTGGGCTGAGGACTCATAATCAGTGATGTGGCAGATAAAAAGATCACTGATTAAAGGTTTGAACATGGTGGAAACATTAAGGAGATGTGTGGCACGCTCACAATAAAAAATAAAATTCACTGAGTGATATTTAGTTGCATTTTAGATGATTTTGTCACTTCCAAAATGCTTCTATGGAATTATTCATCAGTCAGTAGTTTAAACAATACAGTAAAATACTTTTTAAGTGTGATACGGATGCTTGGCAGATGTATTGTGTAATGAGACTGTAACTTCCAAGACACTTCAGTGACTAGAGCAATTTTATCATCTGCAAGTAGTTGGTGTTTAGAAAGGAGTGGTACCTGTCTTTCTTTATTTAGTGATAGCATGTGGAATCTTGGTCTCTGATGAGTTTCTGGCTTAGTATTTGTAGAATCACAGAATGGTTTGGGTTGGAAGGGATCTTAAAGATCATCTAGTTCCAACCCCCCTACCACAGGCAGGGACACCTTCCACTAGATCAGGTTGCTCAAAGCCCTGTCCATCCTGGCACTGAACAGTTAATCTTTCTGTGCAGAAGCTTGCAACTGCTTATAGAGTAGGTTGTACAGTGACTTCAGGCTTATCCTACAGTACCATGGTCAGGACTGTGACTATATCGTGTGAAGAAATTGTACCAAAGAGCTACATTATAAAAGTTCCAAAAGAGAATTTTGAGTGTGGACTGTTGCATAGCCACTCAGGTACCTAAATAACTTGTCTGAAGATAACAAATTCTTTAGTCTGCAATTTAGTATTTTGAGGATCAAAATCAGATTACATTACTTAGGACACATGGTTTATCATGATTTCAAGGTGCAATGTGTGTCTCTTTTCTCATGTTGGCACATAATGTGTTGCATTGATGGGAAATTCCAAGCTTGCTGCTCCAGTAACAGGCTTCATGGTTGCATGTTATAAAGGGTGGAAGAAGGTTGAGACATGGTTTTTTAAGGATAATTGAGGACAGTTATTCCCCTGCCCTTATTAGTTTCATTTGTTACCAAATATAACAGAGCCAGTTTTTATCTTATAATAAATTTTATGAACGCATATCTCAAACTCATACACTAAAAATGGCAGCATAAACCTAATACTAGGAAATATTTTTTTAAAAGAAAGGGTAAGTACCTATAGAAACTCTTATTGCAGATTAAAAATCAAGTGTTTCTTGAATATAATATGCCATTTATACAAAAGAATGATCTTAAAGAGTACTTGACAGGAATGCAGTTATTTGCCTGAACTTACTACAGCAAAGACAGTAATGGCAGCCATTTTGATGGAAAACTTAAACTCCCCTATAAGTAAAGGTGAAATAGGGTTTCAACAATGTTAGAAGCTTGATAAACTTACACTGTACAAAGTGAGCTGCGCTGTATAAAGAATGAAATACAAGTTTATTTAGAATTCATGAGTCATGTTACAGACAGACTGCTGGTATTCTGTATGCTTCTAAATGGTGTTCATTTCCTTTTTACGAGTTTTAAATGATTGAAATTAATCTTTGAGGTTACAGTACGTTTACGCAAATATTTTTCACTAATCATAATAATTGACAAACCCACATAAACTCAAAATGTTGAAAAATCAAGCAATAACTTCAGAATTCCTTTTTTTCCTTTTTTAAAAAATTGTTTCTCTTTTAGAATTGGGTAGAAAAAGCAGAGAAACAGAAACTATTGTCAGACACCCTTGACCTTTCAGAGCTGTTTCATCCTGACACATTTCTCAATGCCTTACGCCAGGAGACTGCAAGGTGAGGGAAAAATAATCTGCCTATTTGTGCTAATGTGCCATTGCTCCCTATGTTTTTTAATTTTCAGGACACAGATGCAGCAAGTTATGTCAATTGCTATAATTAGTCATCTCATTTGTATTTCTTGCCTTGAAGTAAAATAATTGTGAGTTACTTGTTTAAATGCTGATTGTTATTTTTTAGATTAAAATGAAGATGTATTTTTCTTCAAAGTAAGAATTAGTATGATGTAGTGCACATTGAAAATACATCGGGTTTAGTTTTGTGTTTCAGTTCCTGTTACATGTCTAAGATTTACTGTATATGTGTTTCCTTTGCAGAGTAATGAGCTGTTCAGTGGACAGCCTTAAATTTACAGCTTCATGGAAGGGGCGAATACAGGAAGGCAAACTCCAAGTTAAGGTATTTTACTGGGATGTTTTACTAGAATTTTTTGGGTGTTTTATTAGCATAGTCCAACTCATCTGTCCATAAACTTTATGGAAAACTAAGGCTGCTCAATAGTATATAGCTACAAAAATGGTCGACAAGCCACAAAAATCAGAAAAAGATGGCAGTATCCTTTTTATCCTCCTCATCATAGTGCTCGTTTAAAAATTAAGCTTATTCTTGCTCTATTTTCTTCAACCACCTCTTAGATAAAAATTGAAGCTGCGATTCCATTAGTTAAAATCTTAACTCTTGTCCAGAATGACCTGTGTCATGTAGCAAGGGGAAATAAATATGTAAATCAGTCAAAGGCCATACATTAGCATTTGTTGAAGCACTGAAAAGAGACCTCTAAGGAAGTAATCCAAAGTACACTATGATATTGGCTAGTTTTTTGTATGGTAAAGACCCAACAATTTTTAACTAATTAACAATTTAATCTTAGGCCTACCGCCAGCAGCCATGAAGTGACCTGGTTGCTTAGCAAAATCTGGTTTAATTTAGCTTTTTAACATTTCAGGTAGAGCTGCCACTTTGGCTGAATCCAGATCTCTGTGCACCTTTTTTGTGCTTAATTTTCTAGACATTTGACAAGTTTTCTACACTATGTGTTTCAACAGGTATGTTGGCCCCGTGATATCCTGCATAGCCCTAAGTTCTGTGTTCAGCATAGAGCAAAGCACTACAACTGCATCCTCACAGAAATACATGTGACTAACGTGAATTTTTTCCTTGTGCAGCTAAAGCAGACAGATTGCTAGACTAGGAGAGAGAAAGCAAGTGCCAGGCTACCTTCTCTAGTCTGATAATGAAGGCAGGCACAAAGCTGTCTAAAATTACTAATACAGAACATGTAAGAATTCATAAAAATCTTAATAGATTGTAAGGCCAGTCAAGATAACCATAATCATCCAAACTGACCTTTATACAATGCAGTCTTTACAGCTTTGCAGAATTAATTCCTGTGGAACTTGAGAATATTATTTTGAGAATGGTTCAGTCTTAGTATGTAAGTAGTAGTAATGGTTGCCTATTTCATTTAATGAGAAACAGATAGGAGTCTAGAACTTGGAGATAAATAAACCAAGAGACTTTTAGAGCAGTTCAGTTCCTTGGAATAAACCTGGTATATGACAAACCTTGGAGCCTGCAAATCGCATATTCTGAGTTTACAGATTAATCTAAGACTTTTAAGTCCATAACAGTAAGCCAAAACTGAGTTTCATATCTCAGACCACTCATTCTAAAGGCTATCAGCTGCAGATTCTAGGAGCCTGAACTTCTTCAAAACCATCCTAACATCTTTGAAAAATGTCAGAAGTCATTGTCAAATACCTCAACTCCATGCATGAATAATTTTACCTCAGTATTTTCATATATTTAAAAGAATCACAATATTTTGCAGTTGCTAGATTGAAATAGCTGCTTGGAAAATAAAGAATTAGAGGAAAGAGTTTTATAATGGTACTCCAGTTGTTATTAAACTTCTAACTGAAGCTTCTGCTATGTGAAAATTTATGTGGTAAATTTTTGGTAATACTAGTTAAAGTACACTTTAGCAGTCCATGTCATATGTAGGGAAAAAGGTTAATGTATTTTTTCTATTGCTATGCAAGAATGAGTCTTATGTTCCAAGAGGAACCAAAAATAAAACCAGAATTTTGTTTAAGAGCAACAGGAATAGTACAAGCAGTTAAGGGAGTGGTTATTTTTAACAAAACATAAAAATCCTGTCAAGTTTCTTCACTTGATTTGAATATTATCGTTACCTCTGTAAGAGCAATATTAATCTCTATTAATAAGCATTTGCTAGTATTTTTACTGCTCCTTTGAATCTTTGATGAACAGAAAGGCTTTGAAACCCTTTGCAATGCTGAATATTTAGATTCCTTACCCATAGAGTCCCTTCTCACGCTCAAGGAAAATTGGGGAGAAACTTTCACATTAGTAAAGCTAAATACCACATGCACTGTAACTAGGGCATAAAAATGTCATTGATTCAGAAAAATCATTCTCTAAAATGTGTCTTCTTTGATAAGGATCCTCTGGATTGCACATTAAGCTTGGTTCATCTCAACAGTATGAATTTTAAAACTGATAAAGTAAACGTTGTATCTGCTAAGGCTAACCTTGTCGAATAGGAAGCTATTCTGAGTGTGGACTCAAAAAAAAATCAGTCAGCAGGATAGATAAGTCCTTATACACATGCTGTGGTGAGATAGCTGGGACCTTGTTTTATCCTACCTAAATCAGAAATTGTAATTCACTGGACTCCCCTGCAGGAACCAGGCCATAGTATAGGCTATTCTGAGATTTATCAGTCTCAATTTACGCTAGTGGTGCTATTTCACTTTACATAACTAATTCCACTGAGAGACTTGATTCTGTACTCACATAATTGGAGGACTCTGTTTCTGGATATGGGAGAGTTGTCCTCAAGTCCCTGAATTAACAAATATTTAATTAGTGTTATAGAATGTCTTTGTTGAAGAATTGGAACATGTAGGAATGCAGATGAATTTAAACCTGATATTCACACATACTTTGTATAGCAGTCTTATTCACACTGTCAGTTAGGAAGTGCGTCAAGATCTTCAAGATTTTTTTCCACGCCTTTAGTTTTAAAAGTTTTTGATGGCTTAGAATTAGTTCTGATAAGGAAAACAGTAAATTTCTTTATGATCTGTATGATGAAAATGCTTTCTCAGTCTTCCTGTAATTTAAAAAAATGCATCATGGTTCAGCAATTGTAGACATTTGACCCTTTTATGCCAAAAAATGAAAATACTATACCCTGTGATTATCTGTAAGTCAGAAGCATGCAGTGGTAGAACTGTCAGTGTACAAACTACAAAGTAGGCAGAGGAACACTAAATTAGGATAAGAACACACCTTAGTATGTGAAAATTATCAAATCAGATGGTAAATTATCAGTGTTAATTCAGGCGATAGTTCAGATATATGATGTGGAGTAGATCTCTTCTAGTAGGATGTGATATATTTGATTTAGAATCAATCTGTGTAAAATTACACCTTCTTTAATATCCCTTTGGATTGCTTTAACAAAAGGTACTGAAAATGTATGACTATTGCACATTTATCACATATTGAAATGCTAATACATCTCTTCTGTTTGCTTTGCGCACTGGTTGTGCTGTTGTACAAAAGCAGGTAGTCATTCCTTCTGGCATTCCATTTTCTGTTATTGTAGAAAAGATAGAAAGGAAGAAACATGACAAGAGACTTATTCGGTAGTAAGCACTGTGAACTTGGGTAGAACTTAATATAAATAGTGAAAAATAAAAATTTATTGCAAGTCTCAAATACATAATATCAGTATTAATATTGAAACTCTTAGCATTAATATTAAACTCTTAGCAATTGACAGATATATTATTGTAGGGCATCCTAAGAGGTCTTTTTTTACAGTATGCCCTCATCCTGAAATTCCAATAAATTAATGATGAAGGCCTGTAGAGTTAATGAAGTGAAAATATGACTTCCAGAAGTCTGCTGTAGTTTGCATCATTTCATGGGAAATTATGGCATTTAGTAGTAAGGGAAAATTAATTGCAGAAAATTTGAAATTTTGGAAACAGACATGCTTTGGACCATGGTATCAGCACATTTTCTACAAATGTATTTTAAAAAAACATAGTCTATAATGTTTAAAAATAACTGTTGTGAACTTAAACTAGTACCAATAGTTGTGAAATGCCAAATCGTTTGTAAGAATTAAAATTTTAAAAATTATGGTCAAGTCTAGTCATTACTCTCAGCTGTGTTGCAAAGATACTATGATTATATTACAGATGCTGTTAAATCCATATCCTTCATAGTAATTGTAAGTTCTCTACACTGTTTATCATAGAAATGAGCACATGGCTATGGAGTACTCAGCCAAATGGTATCTGAAAGTACATCTGAAAGTACACATTCTGGTGTTGTTGGAGTTTTTTTCTTAATGTGTTTTAATATTGCATCAAAGCAAAAATTTTGGTCTAATCTTAAAAGGAGTTTCTAACACTGGTTCAAGTTTTCCAGGAGATCAAATGATATTATTTTATGTAACTATAATGTCAAAGGAACTGCAAGTATCAAAAGAAGAAACGTGAAGTAGAAAGAGATTTTTCAATAGATGACCCACTTCTATTGAAATTTCTTTTAGAGATATTCAGGATGGCCAGACCTTTGAACACTCCAACAGTAAATTTTAAAACGTCTTCATCAGGCCAATCTTCCGTCAATAACTTTGCCAAACTCATTTATTTATCAAATTACACTCCATAACAAAATTCCCTGCAGGAAGGGCAGAATGAATAACACAGGAGATGAATCTTTCTAATATTAGTGTGATAGGGATAAGTAAGAGCTTTGAAAGCATTCAGTCAGAAGTGTAGTGAGATAAAGTGTAATCTAGAACCTGTGCATATAATAAAGTGAGGTCTTAAGTACCAGTGTTAACAACAGAGACCTGTAGGAAGGAGTCTGTGAGAAAGCCTCAGTATAATCATTAGTAAGACTTTCTTTCTTTTTTGTCATTTTTGTTATCTTATTCATAATCTTTCTTCTTGCAAGATAGAAGTGGCACTGGAATGTATATAGGCTATTGTTAAAGATGACTGACACCCAAAATTCTTTTTGTCTGCTTAAAGCCAGTTTTTTCCAAAATCTCTCTGGAGAGATTTTGATTCTGAAAAGAAACAGTGGAAAATATCAAATGTTAATGCTGTATCTTAAAAGCAACATACTGAGAAGATCACAATAAACTTGGCAGAAGTGAGAATAGTGTCCCATTTTCATAATGAAGAGCAGACCTTAAGCTTTTGAAAAGAGATTGAAGGAGAAAAAGAGTTTTTGTGGTTCCAGATAATATGTCTGAAAAATGTAATTCATTTCATTGAGGGCTTCTTATAATAATTTGTAGAAGTTAAAGTTAGACAAAAAGTCATACCACTCTGAACTTTCCATTTGTGGTTGTTTTGTTTCATGTTATCCACAGTTTTGAAGGCTTTACTGTAAGTCCTGGTCTGTATGGAGCACAGATTTCTCCTAAGAATGTTCTCTGGTCACTGTCCAAGGAGACATTTGACCCTTCTATGCCAAAAAATGCAAATAATATACACTGTAATCATCTGTAAGTCAGAAGCGGGCAGTGGTAAAACTGTCAGTGTACAAACTACAAAGTAGGCAGAGGAACACTCAATTAGGCCAAGAACACACTTTAGTATGTGAAATTATCAAATCAGATGTAGCTATAGCTTTGTTCTATATATATTTTTAAAAGCCATGTTCCATATTTTTTTTTCATATTAGAATATGTACGTCTGCATCTCACACATTATAAGGATGAGTCCCCAGATCAGAGTAAGACAAAAATACAAGTTTAAAGAAGAAAATTCTTGAAGAGTGCAATGCTTGTCTACAATCAAAAGAACAGTTAGATATTAAAAATGCAAAATGTAATCTTAGCTAGTACAAAGTTAGTAGACAATTGACAAAAAAACCCTATCACATGGGAGGAAAGCATTGCTTTTCAAGCAGGACAGTAACTCCCATTGTGTTACTGTTTAATTCCAACTTTTCTTATCAAATAATTTTAGAATATAAAAATTACCTAAGAAAATTATTTCCATTATATATTCTATCATACTTATCTTCATTATTACATCATACTTTAACCCATTTTAAAAATCTGGAGCACTTTTTAAAATTTCTTGCAAGGGAAAATGTATTTAGGAAATGGTATTTTTCTCCATTTGTTTATGTGGTCACTCATTCAGTTTACAACAGCATTCTGTTTCCTAAATCCAGCACTGCTTTGTTAATCTTGCATTTGGTGAAAGCTGACCTCAGTATTACAAATTTGATTCAGGGCTTTAGTATGATAGTGTAATAGGCAGGTGATTTTCAGGGAGTAGTTTCAGTTAGAAATCTGCTGCAGCCTCAGAGTTAGCCTTTTGAAAAGCTGCATGAAAGTTAATACTGGGTTAAGTTTTATTACTGTTAAAATTGAAGTTCTCACTTCAGCAGGTATACTGACAAATATTATTTATACTGGCAAACTACTATAATTTGTACTGGGAAAATAAAATGATCAATAAATATTGAAAATTTTAGTTAGAGGAAATCCAGAATAGATATCACTGTCAGTAATTTGTGGAAGACTTCAGTGAAGAAAAAAGGGAATGTTTAGTTCAGAGGCTGAAATTCCTTACTAATCAAAAGAGAAAGCACTTGAAACGTGTTACATATGCATTGTTACTTACAGAAGCATCTGTGATTCTTACTTAATGTTTTTGCCAAAAAACAGTTTATCAGTTTATCTAAGAAATCTTGAGTTTTGCTATATAAAATTTTTTCTTGTGTTATTTCACTATATTTTGTTTGCCTCTGCCAAAGCTGTGTAGCTGCGCATTCCATTCTTTGAATGCTGTGGTCAGACTTCAAAGCAGGAAGTCATGCTTATTTCAGTGATTGTTCTTCTCTTCTTCTAGGCATTGTAGTGATTGTGTACTTGGCTGTTGCTATCATAATTCCATTAATCTAATGCCTGGCAAATGCAGTTTCATAATTGATGACATTTACATGTATTTTTCTCCCGCATTTTAAAGAATATGGATCCAAATCAGAGGAAGTTCATGCCAAAATGTGGTCCAGATCTTGCTTTTAAATCATGTTTCCTAGTCTCACACAGAACGTTACAATACTTTATTTCCTGTTGTTTAAAAATTTGATCACAGTAAAAAGGTTCATCATTTATTAAAGCACAGTGTAATCATTATTGACATTTCAAATCTGTTCTATATGTTTGAATATTTTATATTTCCATGGCAGATCAGTGGCTTACAACTGGAAGGCTGCCGTTTTGATGGAAATCGACTTTCAGAAAATCTGCATGATTCTCCCAGTGTGTCATCTGTTCTCCCTTGCTACATGGCCTGGATTCCACAGGTACTAAATTATTAAAAGCCCTAAACTTTCCAGACCCATAATTTGATTTCTGTGTAGTAGCTTTTCAGTATGATGTTGCTGACCTGTTTTCCCCTTCATTTCAAAATAAAAATCCCAGTCTTTACTAGGAAAAGCAGTTACTTATTTTATTTTAAACAGGAACTTATTATAATTTTGTCAATATTCTTTAGCTTCTATTGCTTAGATGAAAGCAAGGGCTTCATTTCAGTCATACCTTTTTTTCCTTGTCTTTTAAAATCATAAGCATATTTTCAAAAGTCTATTTAGTAAATGTGTACATGTGTTTGGGATTTCATTCCTAGAATATATTTTCTTTGAATTTTAAACATTAAATTAAAATGCAACAGCACTAAAAAGATAAAGAATATGATGTGAGCTGTAAGCAAAGAAAGCCTTTCCCCTGCTTACACTAATTTAAAAAAATGTCAATGCTTGCAGGTTTTAAGATGAAAGTGAAATAATCCAAAGAGTAAAAATTGTTACTGCTTCTGCCCTCCAATTATCATAGCAACCTCCAATAAATAACGCAAAAAGTTACATAGAAAATATTCAAGGATGTGTCTTTTGACTAAAAAAGAGCTTATTGTAGAATTCATCTCCCCTAACTTTAGGTGTCTAAAAGTTAATTGCCTGGTATGACTTAGTCACCTTATCTCCTTCTTTGGTCTCAGTAAAAGCTGAGCATCTCAGGGAGCCCATCCCACCCGAAGGTAACTGGGATAAATCTCTGTCTAGATGTGACTCTAGAGACAGCCTAGACCCTTAATTCTGGGACAGACAGGTGAGGAGAATCCCATGTACACTTCTAAAAGAAAATATATTAAGACTTTCACACCAAAAATCAAGTGAAAAATAGAAAATGAGAAGTAGGATGAGTGCAGTTTTTTCCCCACATCCTGTAGACATTAACTCATCAAGCAAATGAATTTATTAACTCTAGTCTATTATTTGACAATCCACATAATTTGTCAGTTATCTCTTGAGAAAGCTAATTTTGGTTAAAAGATTGTCAAAAAAAAGTTCACTGGGCTAAAGGAGTTGAAATTTCAGTTAGAATTGAGTTTATCATAAATTATGTCAATGATTATATTTGTCATATACTGTGATAGATATTGTGCAAGGAGTTCCATTGTTAACATACTACTGTATCCCAACATTTCTCTTATTGTTATATCCTGCAGTGGAAGTATACCATTATATAATAGAATAGCAGCACTGTACTAAGATTTAAAGGTTGAACACAGCAGTAAAGCTTGCCACCATCTGCACTACTGCTTCCAGCTTGGAAGGGAAAGAAAATACTGAAAATTTAAAAAAAAAAAAAAAGGACAGAAAACCAAAACACAAAACCTGTTGCAAAGTTGACCAGTGAAAGATTTTTCACTTCTTCAGTAGTTTACAAAGCTTGTTTTGTATAGATAAATAAACAGATTTGTAATTTACTTGAGAGGCGGTACACAGGATAAATACAGAATTGGCAGACACCTTAATATTTTGGCTCAGAGGTGGATGTAGAAGGGTGGTAATATGCATGGTTTTCTATGGTAACACCAAATGGAAAAACATTGGAAATTAGGATTGTAAGTAGCCCTCCCATTGTTCTGAAAAACATTCATCTCGTGTTAAAAATAAAACAGATTCCTAAGTATTTTTCTGAATACCTCTATATTTAATAAACTTCAAAGATAAGATCCAAAAGTTATGAGATTGGCAGAGAGCTTTATCTATAAAATATAAAAGTGAGAGAGTGCAATAATCAATGAATCAAACCTCTTCCAATGTACTTCATATTTGAAATGAGTAGCAACTGAAGTCTTTGTGCTGGAAAAAAATATAGTTCTTATAAAACATATGCCAGAACCTGTCAACTGTCCAGATTTTAAATACAAAGTATCTCTAAGGAAAGCTTTTCTGAACTGTTCTACTCTTGACTTGTTTTGCTATGAGCTTCACTGTAAAAATTGACCATAATCAAACACTACTCTCAGAAACCAGGGCAGAATTGGACATTATACATTTCCCCTTATTTCATTACCTCTCCTTAGGAGAAAAGTGCATAACGTTGAACACATTATCTTAGTATTCATAGGTTTTGAATTTGTTTTCTTTTCCCCATAAAATCTTTCTTTAAATCTAGTGAGCAAAAATGTATGTATTTATAAATGCAATACTTTGAGGTAATTTTCAACTAAACTAAAATAAATGTGAACTCTCTAAAAAAAAGGAAAAAGTAGCCTACATGATTTCTCTGAGAGAATCCCCTCGAAATGCTGCAGTGCTCAAAATGGAATATTTTGAGCTACTAACATGATGCTTATTCTCATTAAACTGTGAAGGTCCTTTCCAGTTTTAATTCACTGATAGATCCCAAGCTGTGAAGGGTGTCACTAAAGGGGATGGAACTGTGTTTGAGGCAGTCTGACAAAAGAGGATTTTTGGACTGTACTTAAGCCAAGGATATAAGGATTTGTGGTTCAAAAAGACTTTCACAGAATGGCTTTAACCCTCAAATAATGTGATTCCTTAAAACATCAGTGGGATTGAGAAAGGCGCAAGAACAGATATTTTGACCCTGGAAGGTGTGAAAAGAGGTCTTTGAAGGCAAACTGGCTGATTTTTGGCTCCCAGCCTTGGCAAAACTTAAATTCTCTGATTAACGTCTTAATCTCACACTGGCAAGTGCTTTGTCTGCTTCCCTTGGTTCAGTGTTAACCAAGGGATAAATGGGGTAAGTACAGTCCTTCTGAGAACAGCTGAATTCTCTTGACAAACTTCTGATTATTAAGTTACTCTATACAAATATTACAGCACATGGACCTTCTTTAAAGATTTAAATGCTAGTTTCCAAAAGACAGGGAAAGTTGATTTTTAAAAGGGACGACAAAATTCTTCAGTAATGGCAAGGCATGTGCTTGAAACAGTTATTGTTTGCACATTTCCTTTTTCCTGTTTTTAGTTATTTTCCAATATTGGAGCATCACTAACTCGCATTTGATGTGATTTGCATTAAAATGACGCTAATTTTTATTTTAAGTTCCTTTCTGACAAGTATGGTGCTTTGTTACTTGGTTCTTGAAAATCTTCTGACACTTTCCTATTGACAGGAAGGGACATTTTGTGTGATGGAAAATGTGCTTAATATATATCGGTTCAATCAAACCCTGAATTATTTGCTACATAAATACATCACTTGTTGAAACCTAAATTGCATGCTACAGGAGTCTAGACTGAGTCTTTGAGCACAATTCTATGGTCACACATATGGACAACTCCCCATGCAAAGCTCTAGGAGGAAACTGTATCCAGGGCACACACAGTTTGTAGTACAGGCAGTGAAGAGGAGCTATTCCCCTTCTCAGAACAGGGCATTTCTTGTTCATCAGGATACTGACTGAGAGGTAAAGCCATGGCTTCAACCAAGGTCCTTCCCTCAGTAGTATTACAATATAATTTGAACTGTGTGAACAACAGTACTGCTAATGCTGTGTGAAGTACGTGTATAGGAGAATAAAAATTATAAATTAATTCAAATGGAAGTTCAAAGCACTCAGTTTGAATGTGTATGCTTAAAGTTAGCGTGATAATTTCCTATTTAGTCATTTAATGCAATTGGCTTGTTTTCCATAAGTGCCAGAGAACCCGAACTGTGACTGTGATCAGTATTAGTAGGAAAGGCATTAAAAAAAATTTAAAAAATCAAAAAAGCAAACTTACCGGGTTTTTTCGCCTTTTTTTTTTTTTTTTTTTTTCTCTAATGTAACTATTTACATGTTCCTACATGTCTAGAAGTGCTAAAAGTATTTGGAAAGGACTAGGGAATTTAGGCTTTTTGTTTGTTTGTTTGAAGTTGTGGTCTGACTAAACTGTGGTTAATACTTCTGGGTTCCTCTTAATATTGTGCATTAAGTGGAGGCCCTGTGAGACTATAATGTAAGGTATGGTAGTTCTCTCTGTATCAGAGAACAATTTTTATAATTGGATTCCATGACGTTAGAAATCACTGTTTAAATCCATAAAGTAGCCTGAAAAGTGTGGGCTAAGATTTTTTTGATTGTATCTCCTGAAATATCCCTCTTGCAAATATCTCAGACGCAGGTCACAACACGGGCTGTGTCACAGGAGGAGCACAGGGTTGTGCTGCAGGGGTGGAGGAGGCAGTAGGGCTTGCCAAGGGCACCGGCACTGCCCCCACTGGCACTCCAGCCTGCCAGGATAGCAGCTCCCTGCAGTACAGCACCAGTGCTTCTGAGGGACCTTCTCCCTGCAAGAAACTGTTCAGCACTTCCCTTGCCCTGGTTTGCGGACACTTTTGACATGTAATTTTAAAGGGGATTTTAGCTGAACAAAGATTTTGATATGTAGTTCACAGGATCACTCCTGTTGGATACTTTCTGGAGTTTTAGTTATGGAGCTAGCAATGTTTCTGAATTCTCTGCTTTGTCGGTAATCCTTGGTAATCCTTCTCCTTTGTCACCTGGACCAAGACTTTGCTGTCCAAGACTTCAGTATCTAAACTGTATGTTATTGTATGTTGATACCAAACCATTGGAGATTATTGCTTTCTCATGTTTGGTTGTCTGTTTAAGTGGTAACTAAGTGCTTGCTTGTTGACAGGATGCATATGGTCCATATTCTCCAGAGGAATGCATATCTTTACCAGTCTACACTAGTGTGGAGAGAGACCGTGTGGTGACAAATATTGATGTACCTTGTGGTGGAAACCAAGACCAGTGGATTCAGTGTGGCGCTGCTTTATTTTTAAAAAATCAGTAATCTGAAACTGCATTAACTTGTGAAGTTAAGAATCAATTAAACATCTAATTTTTTACTTATTAGAAGAAAACTTTAGATTTATCACTTTTATATTTTTAAAGCAATGGTTTATTAATTCCTGTTTATTTTTTTAAGATATAGTGAAATAATTCTACTTGAATAGAACTTCATTGTATCTTTGTGGGATTTTGTAAAAGTTAACGTGGTACTATTCAGCAAACTGATTATTTGGGGTTTTTTTCTCTAGATTGTAATGTGCTCTATTTCTTTCTCAGACTTGCTGAAATCTCTTTTGTTCTGCCCAGAAATATTGAATATAAACTCAAAGTCAGCATTTTTTCTTAGGTTGTTTTTTTCATTATCCTTTTAGAACTGTTATTCATATATCTCTGTTATTTAATAAAATAAAATTATAAAACCCACTGTAACTGAAATTGAATGTTTTACTTGAAGATAAAAGTCAGGATAAACATTTCATTCTGCTTTAATGATGTTTTACTTGTAATTATATTCCTTTGTATTGGTAGGAAATAATAGGATCATCATAAACTTCATGTGAAGTTACAAATTCAGTTAAACTACTATCACATTTGTTATCTAGAAGTTACTGAAAAAAATATTTATGAAACTGTGCTAAATTCCAGCAAGAATGTTCACATAAAGGCCCAACATAGACAAACAATTCCTTAGACAAACAAAAGACGTTTTCGCCCAGTTATTAAATTAATAACAGAGGGATAATAATGCTTTTGGTCTGTGATGCGACAGATGCCTGGAGTCTTGTTCTTAGTTGCAGGATACTCAAGTTTGATTTCTCTGGTTCATGGTGTATCATGTTGGGATGCTGACATAGTGTTGGTATGCAATTAGACAAAATCCCAAAGGAAGGAGGAAACTCAGAACCCAGCAGGAAGCAGCATTACTGATGAATGATGACGTCTCAACATAAGAATTGAAAGTGTCTAATTTTTAACTGGAATTACAGGGTGACCTCATGAAGATATTTTTAAAAGCCAAAGACAAATAAGCGCTTTCTTGGTTTGCTTAGAAAACAAAATAGATGTCTTAGCTCTGATATATCTGATATATTTAATATTCATTTAGAAGTAGTATTTCAATTAAGACTATATTTCACTGTCCTGATACTTTTCATAAATGGCTTGAGGGAGGGAGAAGCAAAGCAGAGAAAAGATTGGCCACATCTCCAGGTCAACTTCCTGAAGAAAGTATTTTTCTCTCTTCTACTCTATTGTTCGTTATAACTAGGTCTTTTGTCTCTATTTAGAAAGTTCCTATTTTAGTTGTTCTCCTAATAAAAAGCTGTCCTAAAATAATTTTATGCAAGTGCACATACATTTTTAAAATTTAATCCTGTCTAAAAGAAGAATAGATTTATGTGATACTTTTCAGATAATTGTCCCATCTTCCTTTATACATTTAACTCTGATTCACTGAGGAATAAAAATGTAGCAGATCTGAAAAAGACTTGTCTGTGAAGAAAATTTTGAAAGAAAATGACAAAGTCTCCAACAGAACAGCAAGCACTTGTATAAATGTATGCACGAGCTCTGTGAGAATTTAGAGGGTGATTTGTCCAGAGAAAGTATTCTGCTATACTAGACTTTCTTGGAGATGAAGTTTTGCTTAGGGCAACTTGGGCTTTCAATTCCCCTAGACACACGTAAAGAACATGTTGCAACTTTGCCTTTTGACATGTTTCCATAAACTAGACTGGATTTCAGCTTTCATATATCTCAAAACTGAAGGATCAACTGGCTTTCATTAGTTCTGGCTTCTCTTCTATGGACAAGTAGAGAAAAACAGATTCTCATCTCTTCAGGTAACTACCTATGTTAGGGAAAAGATGTCTGAAAAGTAATACATTGTATTTTAACCTGACTTGCCCAGAAAGTAAAGACCAGAGATATAGGAGGTGGCTTTGATGACCCATCTTGCTTGTTATGGAAAAGAAAAATGTACTTTAATGGGTTGTAGAAGCCCTGAAATAAATCATTAGTAGAACCTTGTGGGAATTTTCATATTTTGGTTTGTTGGGGTTTTTTTCCTCTCCTAATTGTAAGCTTCAAATATGCCTTCCACATTGCCAAGTGTAAATATAATTATTTAAAGTCTCTGTTTTCAAGTCTCCTCTTTGTATATATTTAGTCAGGAAATCCTTACTGATTCTACTAATATTCAGATAGTGATGTTGCACAGAGAACAGGTGTAAAAGAGACTCCTCCAGACCTATCACACTATATTTCTATTTCAGGGCCAGGTACTAATTCAGTTTCTTACCAATAGGCCACGTTAGAACTGGCCTATCTCTGGAGTTTTGTTACTTCTTCTATCATTTACTACTGCCACAGATTTAGAACTGTATAATATTGCTCAGCTCACAGCATCAGGAGATGCATTCATGCATTTCTGTCAGAGCGCCTTCTCTCTCTGAGTACAAAGTACTGTAAGCCAGCTTGATTAAATCTCCTTTTGTTTGGTTCTCCACTTGGTTTAGAGCCTTTCCACTTTACTAGAATTGTCTGTTTGCTTTTCCTCTTTCTGAGACCTTCTATGAGTGATATGAAAAAAAACCCAACCTTCTTAATGTTTAGCTATAGCTAAAGCATTAAATTATATTTTCATTTGGACAGAAGTCCCTTGTGAGCCCATCTAGACTGTTACAGATGTAAAATGCACTCTCTTCCTAGGTGTTTTTGATGTCTTTATTTTCTTCAGCATAGGACAAAAACTGATTTAAATCTCAAACTGGTTTATCAGCTTGAAATCTATTAGATTTTTAGTTATGTAGTATTATCATCACAAAAAAACCACAAACAAAAACAAAAACAAACACCTGAGAGCTGTATATTACATTTGCTGTGTATTAAGCAGTACGTTTGATACTTATTTTGATTAAGTGTTTCACTA
>JAWWLV010000001.1:40900215-40942352 GCA_035041135.1 Platyrinchus mystaceus
ATGCTTCTCCCTCAGATGCTGAATAGTTGATCATCCTGAAAGGTGGCAAAGGATTGGCAGTAACCAGCCAATTTTTATTTTGCTCATATTGCTTATTTGTCAAATAATTGGTGCAAAGCATATTAACAGTAAGAAGGGAGATTCCTTCCTTTCTTCCTTCCCCCCTTCCCTCCTTCCTTCCTTCCTCCCTCCCTCCCTCACTTCCTCCCTTCCTCTAACTCAACTAATATCTGGTTGGCCATTAAAGTGTTAGGAGAGAATGAATTTTTTTTTTCTCTTTGCAGTTCTGATCCAGTTCATATAAAAGAATAGATGGTATCACACCTGCTTCTAGGGCTCGCCTGGAGCAGCAACAACAGAATCGTAGGAATTAATAAAAACAAAAGTATTCTGACTGCAATTCCTGATGGACTCCTGAGGTAGCTAAAAACAGACCTGAAGGTTTCAAGCTGATCACTTGCACAGAGCTGCTTCTAGGAGTGAGCTGATGAGATGTGAAATTTGGTTTGCCACAGGCAAGTCAAAATTGCCCTGTTGTGTCTGTGATGCCAGTGTAATTAATCCCTGTATATCCCATTTTTAAATAGCTTAAACTAAATGTTTGAAACATGTTTTATTTTACTATTCATTGAATTAATACTCTTTCATTGTATGGAAATTAAATTATCCAAACTGGTAAAACTGAAAACCAGCCTTAATCGAAGTACAAGAAAGCTGTTTTCTTAACATATTATTAATTGTCTGATTTGAACATTGTGGAAGACATTTACAAAGCATAGGAGGACCCTTGTGGTGATTTTCTTGGAAGGCCAAGAACGGAGCAATACATTGGCCATCTTTGCACTCAACTCAAACCATCTGCTACTGAATGTTGCTGGAGACAAAAGGAGGATGGGGAGGTGGATCTTTGGCTTGACCCATTCTGTGGGTTGTTTAATCCAAGTGAGATTTTACAGTAGATCTCATATGACAGAATTGTTTGTTAGCTATATTCCATTATGACCACCTTGAAGACCTGTCTAGGGGAGCCTCATTAACATAAATTATCAGAAGGCATAAGTGCCATGGAAAACTCAGAAAATTTATGTGGACACTGAGCAGCTGTAAATCAACGTGTCCCTGTTGTCTTCAGGGAAACTGCTGGTTCACATCAACTGATGAAATGCCTCACTGAGTTACTTTGACCTTAAACAGCTCTCTGCAGTGGGGGCAGTGGCTGGTTTGGTTTTTGGGTTTTTTTTTCATAGGGCTGATTAAGAAATTTATGCTGATTTTTTTCCCATTGAAAAATAATGATTCACTAGAACAAAAATGCTTCTGAGAAGGAAGCACATTGAAACCAGTCCTAAATAAAAGATTAAAAAAGGTTTTTAACACTTTAGAGTGTCCCTCTAAGACTGATGCAATACAGAAGATTTTATCCCTTGCTTCATAGGAATTTTCCATTTTGAAATCTAAACATATTTCTTCATATCTAAAAGGATACCAAAATAAATTCAATGATACATCTAGGATGAGTCTAATTCAGTTTCTTTTACAAATTATCCAATCACAAAATAAAATGTCTTCAAGAAGTTAACACAAAAATTACATATAAAGAGAATTAATTTGCTTTACAAACAAAGATTTGATTTAACCAAAGATATACAAGTACATTTTTTGTAACTACAGGGACCCATTTCTGCATTTAGAAAGTTTAGTTTCCAGAGTCTGGCCACTTTCAATGTACATACCAAAGCCTTTCCTCCAAAACTGTGACTACAATTTTGGATCACTTCTGGATGAATTGCCTACCTGCTCATAACTCAAAAGCATGTGACACTGAAAATTCTTTTCCCAGATTATAATAGCATGAGTAGTACAGACTTGTGATAGGAGATAGGTTGTAGTCTCTGTGTTAGAACATGTGCCCTGGTTTATCATGCTATTTTGTTCCTACAGATTACTACGATATTTGGGGTTTGTTGAGGGTGCTGGAATGGAAATAAAAAAAAATATGTATTTTCAGACAAGCAAGAAGACTAAAAAAAATTCAAATTCAGTTAGTAAAATGGCTGTTACCCACAGCAAAAAGTACAGAAACCAGTCTGAAACCACAGATACCAACATTTTTCTTCAGAATTCAGAATATGGAGTGTAATATTTTGATTATTATGAATGGGATTTTGGATGTGCCTCAGGCTCACTAATCCTTTGGAGTTATGAAACTTATGAAAAATCCCATTTTGTGTTTTTAAGGATTTCATGAGAATTTGGTACTCAGCAAACCCCAGGTCTCTCAGATTTTTACTGAAGTGTTGACACAGGCTTTTACTTGGGAATAATACCAGGGTATTTTTCTCTACATAAAAGTACTTTCATCAGTATTTGAATGTTTTCTAACCAACTTATCTGTTCCAAACTGGGACCAGATATGGCTTTCACCTGGCCAGGCAAGTAATTCTCAACTGTCATGACGTGACCTAAAATCCTAGTGTAGCTGTTGGTCCCAAGAGCCTTGCCCCAGTTCCTGGCACTGCCTAGGAGTGGCAGGACAGATAGCTTTGGCACATGCTGTCTGTCAGGGAACACTCCCTGTCATTGGGGTTCCCTCACCTTTATTTTGCAGCCCTTTTTTTTTCTTTAATTGAAAGTGTAGCAGTCCTTTCATCCTATGTTAAAATTAGTTTGTAAAGTAGGTGGACTGAATTATCTGAAGGTTGACTGATCCATCAGAGGATCCAGGGAACTAGAGTCCTGTCAGCCTAACCTCAGTGCTTAGGAAAGTTATGGAACAGAATATCTTGGGTGCAATCACACAGCATATGCAGGACAACCAGGGCATCAGGCCCAGCCAGCACAGGCTTAGGAAAGGTGGGTCCTGCTTGACCAACTAGATCTACTTTTACAACTGGGTAGCCCATTTGGTAGATGAGGGAGAGGCTGTCGATGTTGTCTGCCTAGACATTAGTTAAGCCTTTGTCATCATTTCCCACGGCATTCTCCTGGAGAAGCTGGCTGCCTGTGGCTTGGACAAGTGCACTGTTTGCTGGGTGAAAAACTGGATGGATGGCTAGACTCAGAGAGTGGTGGTGAATGGAGCTAAATCCAATTGTCAGCTGGTCACCAGTGATGTTCCCTAGGGCTCAGTATTGAGGATGGTCCTGCTTAATACCTTTATCAATTATCTGGATGAGAGAATCAAGTGCACCCTCAGTCAGTTTGCAGATGACACGAAGTTGGGCGGGAGTGTTGATCTGCTGGAGGGCAGGAAGGCTCTGCAGAGGGAACTGGATGGGCTGGATCAATGGGCCAAGGTCAGTTATATGAAATTCAACAAGGCCAAGTACCAGGTCCTGCAATTCAGTCACAACAACCCCAGGCAGTGCTACAGGCTGAGGACAGAGTGGCTGGAAGCTGCCCAGAGGAAAAGGACCTGGGGTTGCTGGTCAACAGTGGCTGAACATGAACCAGCAGTGTGCCCAGGTGGAAAGAAGGCCAATGGCATCCTGGCCTGTATCAGCAATAGTGTGGGAAGAGGACCAGGGCAGTGATTGTCCCTCTGCACTCGGTCCTGGTGAGGCCACACGTTGAATCCTGTGTTCAGTTTTGGGCCTCTCACAACAATAAAGACATTGAGATGCTGGAGCATGTCCAGAGAATAGTAAAGGAGCTGATGAAGGGTCTGAAATGTAAACCCTATTAGGAGTGGCTGAGGAAGCTGGGATTGTTTAGCCTAGAGAATATGAGGCTCAGGGAGAACCTTATCGCTTCAAAGGAGGTTGTAGCAAGGTGAGGGTCAGCCTCTTCTCCCAGGCAACTAGTGACAGGACATGGGGAAATGCCTCAAGTTGCACCAAGGGAGGTTCAGGTTGGATAGCAGGAAAAATTTCTTCAGTGAAAGAGTGTTTAAGCAATGGAAGAAGCTGCCCAGTGATGGTGGAGTCACCATCACTGAAAGTGTTCAAAAAATGAGTAGATGTGACAGTTCATTATATGGTTTAGTCAAAGGTTGGACTTGATGATCTTGGAGGTAATTTCCAACCTTAATGATTCTATGATTCTGTAATCTCTTGAACTTAGAAATATTTTCCTTCATGAAGTCTTCATTAAAAGGCCTTTTCAACAATCTGAAAAGAAATTACTCTTTCTCTCCAAGTGCTTTAGATAAAGTCTAAGCTATGGTGGCTTGACACCCTGCTTTCAGAGCAATAATTTATATAAAATGCTTCACATCCATGGTGATCAAGATCATTCACCAATTCAACTGAGACAATTCTGAGAGGACTGCTGCTCCAAGAAAGTGTTTATGAAAACTGATCTCTTAAAAGTGTGTTGAGCAAAGCAACCAAAGTAGCAAGAACTGTAGAAAATTTAGTGTTCTAATGTTTTTCCTTTTTAAAATAGATAATTAGAGTATAAAATCACAGAATTTGGAGCGACACTTTAGGTAGAGAAATACCCAAATTATTTAGAACTCTTTAAAATGAATGAAATTTTAAGTAGACAGTATAAATTAAAACAAGTAAGGTAAGAAAGGATGTTCACCAACTGAGAGTGCTGTTACCAGAGCTCAGGGCCCCCAGCCATGGAAGGCTGCATCATGAAATGCACGTGGTCATTTTCAAAAACTACTTAAAAGTCACTGAAGACTGTTGTATGGAAATGTTACAGTTTGTTCAAAAGCAGTGAAGAAGTAACTCATAATGTGTGGGATTTTTCCTCCTTTCCCTTTCTCACTGTCTTTTCTGTACCATTCAATGGTTCATGCACCTTTCATTAGAGATGGGATGACTGTTGAAAGCAAACGGATTGCACGTACCATGCTTTGGTAGTAGGAGACAGGCTTTAAATTGTCTTTTTAATCCCAACATAAATAAAATTAACCGGCTTTGGAATTATTTTCTTTAATTTCTCACATCTAACTCAAATTTTGTGAGATCCCCAAAGCAATAAAAGAAATACTTTAGCTATACTTCATTGGTTTCTCCTTGTTCTGTCAGGCACTGAGGGGCATTCTGCCAGAAATAGTTGTAAATGGCACCATCCCTATAAAGGACATTGAAAATTGTGTTTTCAAAACCCTTCAGGTGTGACCAATTCTTCCTAAAGACCTCCTGGGGGTTTCTGCAGGAAGAACAGCTGACAGGATATAGAGAGGCTATAAACACCCTTTAACATTGTCAATTCATCAAGCTGCAGAGCCGCACAAGCAGCAAACCCCCAGTATCACAGCCCGACCGTGAATTTTGACTGGGGTCCTTCATGGCTTAGAAACAGAAAAGGGTACAGGAAAGGGTGGAGGCAGTAAGTGCTCCCATTGTCCATCATAATGGAAATGAGTTGGAAGAGGCAGAGAGGCCTGTCTGAAACACGTGCACTGAGGAATGCAAAACATGGCAGGTAAAACCCAGTGCATGCTATTTCCCTCTTGTCCCTTCCTTTCCAGGAGTTTTATACAATGGAGATGACTTACCTCAATAAATTGCTCTATTGTGATCTTTTATGTTGTATTGAGTTAGATTTTATGCTCTGTTTAACTGAGCTAAAATAATAGATAAGAGGATTACTCCACACAAATAATAATTAAAAGAGGTGTCTTCCTACAAGTAGAGCAGAGACTAGCAGAAAGTTTTTAAGATAGAGCAGTGAGACAAGGTAATAAAATTATTGAATAACTGTAATATACAATAATTCTTAAATAATACATACTTTTGGGTTAATTCTCCATAGTGATTTAATTGGAAAAAATGGTTAGTAGCAAGGGAGACTACAGAAAAATACAGCAGATGAAGACATATAACTTCATCAGGCAAATGCTTTACTGCCATCATAGTGACAAGCTGAGATCAAGTACGAAGAGGTACAAGCTCATGGGTCAGAGACAGGGTAATGACCTCACCTGCATTGTTCTAAACTGGATTAACTGCCATAGCCAACATAGTTGTGCTACAAAAATGAGATCTGATGTTGGCTCTGAGAAGTGTCTACAATGTACTGAAAGCTTCATGCCTTTCCCTTGGGTCCTGTCACTCATCACCAGAGAGATCAGTGCCTGTCCCTCAGCTTCCCCTCATGAGAAAGTTGTAGACCCCAGTGAGGTCTCCCATCAGTCTCCTCTTCTCCAGGCTGAACAGACCAAGTGACCTCAGCCGCTCTATGTATGGCTTCCCTTTTAGATCCTTCACCATTTCCGTAACCCTCCTTTGGACACTTTCTAATAGCTTAATATCCTTCTTATATTGTGTTTCTGTCCTTGTTCCTACAGCCTCACTTTGCTTTTAGTCCAAAGCAAAAGAGAAGAGAAATTGTATTACCTGTAACGTTTGTCCATAATGACGATAATGGTTCCCCATTTGACGGCTGTCTAGGCACTGCTTTAGAAAGCAGCATTATTACACGGAAAGCAAGATACTCTATTTCTCTTCTCTTACAGCTTTGAGAATATATAATTTTCTGTATTTTTTTTTTGCCTTCTTCAGGATGCATGTTGTGATATAAGTTTAACCTTCCTTGTAACTGTTAAGGTTTCATCTGTGTCTGGATGATTCAACTACATTCAAGTTGCCTTTAAAAAACAGAAGTTAACTTATTTTTATGCAAACATTGAGGAACTTGATACCTGAGACAAAAATATTCAGGAGCACAACTCCAGATGGATGTCCTTTGTAGAGAAATATTTTTGTCTTGTTAAGAAAAATGCATTAATGCAAATGTATGAGAAGTTATAAACATTAAAGGTAATCCCATCTCAAAGCTACTTACAGAGACTGAAATTATTAGACAGTCTTTATAATGCTATAAATTAAGTCTGATTTGGACTTCATTTTAAACTCCATAGTGAAAGAGAAATCAGAATTTTCTGTTAAATACAAAAGCTTAAATGAGAATTCAGCACACAGGAGACAGCAGGCTGACAATAGACAATCTCACTGAAGCTTGAGTGTGCATAGACTAGCACAGTTAATCAAAAACTCCACTCATCTGCCAACTCTTTATGCATTCATCAAAGCTCAGCAGAGAGTTATCAGCACAGAAGATTCATATATCAAGGCTTCAGCTCTGGCTTCCTTGACATCCCAAGCAGATTAGACTGTGACAGATTTCTGTAGCGCAGCAAGCGTCCCAAAGTGAAGCTACAATGGAGATGACAAGCAAATACTTGGCATCTGATATCATGTCCACTTGTTCCATCAAAGCCAACAAGGCTCCACTAAGGTTATTGAAGTCATGCAGGTTTAGGAGCTGTGTTTTGATTTAGACAACATGACAGTACAAGTTCTCAGCAGCTCGATGAAGAAGATAACCTACTGATCCTTTCAGAGACCACATGAATAAATAAATCTCTTTCAGATTCCATTCAAAACAGCCATGTGTCTCCCATGCAAACAGACCAAAGAAGGGCTGGCTCACAAATAACTGCTCAAAAATGCTCTTTCTGTCCTCACAAGGTATCCCAAAGGGGATCATGGTATTCTTTTCAGTGCCTTAAGAAAGCAACAGTTGATCAGTTATGTCCCTATGTTTCTGTGCCTCATGCAGCTTCTGTTGGGCACGTATTGGATGGATGAAGATGTTTTGATCTGGGTTTGAAGCCAGCCCTTAAGGGGCGTCTTGCCTGGGGAAATCCCACGGTCTTCCTACATAAGAGATTGGACAGTGTTTTCTAGCACAGAGGTAGGGCTGGGCTAGAAGAAAGGACCACCCGTACCTGGGGATCTCAGCACTAGGCTATGGATGGGCAGGAGCAAGTATGCCTGTCTTTCTCAATATGTGAAAACCCCCAGCCCATTCATTTTGGTCCTCTGTATGAGACTTTAATGTCTCTGTCTGCAAAGATAGATACCATCATGCCCCATTTATCTGCACCATGGGCACAAAGCCACCATCTCAGGGTTTGTTCAGCTTGGAGAAGAGAAGGCTCTGGGGAGACTTTATTGTGGCCTTTAAATATATAAAGGGGGTTTATAAGAAAGATGGAAAGAGACCTTTTACCAGGGCCTAATAGGACAAGGGGCAACAGCTTTAAGCTTAAAGAAGGTAGATTTAGATTAGAATAAGAAAATTTTTATGATAAGGGTGGTGAGGCACTGTAACAGGTTTCTCAGAGAAGTTATGTGTGCCCCATCATTGAAATTATTCAAGGACAGATTGAATGGGCACAGAACAACCCGATCTAGTGAAAAATCTTCCTGTCCATGGCAGGGGGATTGGATTAGATGAATGATCCCTTCCACTACAAGCCATTTTATGATTTTATGATCGTTCCACTGAGAATTTGCAAAGGGTTCCAAGACAGTAAATTTACTAAAAAACCTCATAGGTTGAGGTAAAGACAATTTAATGGCTAAAGCAGAAGCCACTCATGCAAGCAAAGCAAAACAAGGAATTTATTCCTCATTTTCCTTGGGCAGGCAGATGTTCAGCCATCCCTAAGAAAGCAGGAATACATCATGTGTAACGATGACTTGAGAAGAGAAACTCCATCACTCCAAATGTACCCCCCTTTCTTTCTCCTTCCCCTTGCTGTATATGCTGAGCATGGCACCAATACAATCTGGGAGGTCCCTAGCATTAGTTAGGCTCAGCTGTCCCAGCTGTGTTCCCTTCCAGGTTCTTGTGCACCTCCCTCCTCCTCACTGGTGGAGTGGGGTGAGAGGCAGAATAGGCCTTGCCTCTGTGTAACCCCTGCTCAGTAGTAACTAAAACATCCCTCTGTTATCAATGCTATTTGAAGCACAAATGCAAAACATATCCCTGCATCAGCTATTATGAATAAAATAATTTATATCCCAGCCCAAACCAGCACACTGCCTTCTACCCTTCCAATTCTTTCCCCCATCCCATGGGTAAAGAATGAGAAAGTGGCTGCTTGGGGCTTAGCTTGTTCCTAGTGGTATGGGTGCTGTTCAAAGGATGAGGCAGCAGCCATATTCATTTTGGTAGTGCCTTGTAAGGCTCATAAAGCATAAGCTGTCAGCCAGCTATTAGGAAAGGATGACAGATCAAGGTATTATAACAATCTATAGAACGAGAACTTTCCTGTACAATTGACTGACCAAGCAACTCCACATACAGTAAAGAGAGAGTTCTATGCCCTGTTACTTCCTGCAACACAGCAAGAAGTCTGGATTACATGAATTGCATCAGTCATGTCACTCACTCAAAAGAATGATGCAAGTAAATTCTCTGGAATTGATATACAACTTATACTCAAGTCACAGCACACAGAGGAATACTTTAGATATAGGGAATTCTACATTTTCATTTGATAAAAATAAAATCATCGATACCTAATCAATTAATTTGCAAATGTTTTTGTAAATAAGCTTAGATTTATTGTAAATGCTAGAATTATAAAGAGACACTGTTGCTTTTTAGAAAGCAGCCAGGACAGATAAAATGAAACCTCCAGGTTGCCATGGAATCCTCTTATACAGACAGCTTTAGGAAATGTCAGTTCCAAATAGACATAAATATCCTGTAAAATTTTTTGCAAGAACAGGCATAAACCTTCAAGACTCTCAACAGAATTTTCTTCCCTATCAATACTCTGCAATGGACTAAATAGTTTTTAAGGGTGTTTCTCCTCAGAGGTAGCTGCCCTTCAAGGGTCTCAGACTGATGAAGCCCATTCAGAATGGAATTTAAATGCACATGTAATTAAGGTAAAGAAAATGTTTTTCTGATAGTTATGGGGATGTATACATTAAAAAAAAAAATTTATTCTGGAACCATGTCTATTTACAAAGTCTAATTGCTGCACGTATTAACAGGTTGACTAATTCAGTTAAAAATGTAAATATAACAATGTCTAGGATTACCTCAATCCCCTTTATGAACGCAAAGTGCTTTAAGAACGTATTTTGCTTTCCCAGCTCACAGCAACCTGGTCATTAGAAGAGTGGCAGCTGTTAAAACTAGCAATAAATTATGGAAACCAAGAATCTGAAGCAACTGGGCCGATAATCCATTTACCAGAAACTGATTTTTAATAGTCAGAACGCTCATGTAAATTTTCTCTTCATATTTTTTGTCATACACACATGCACATACAGACACGCACATTTCACTTAAAAGGGAATTGTTTCAAAGTATTTCTATCACCTACCTGAAGGCTGTAAACATCTCAGCATACTTGACCTGCAGATAGTCCTGTTTAGGTACAGAGACTATTTAGGGGTATTACAGATGACCCTGTGAATAATGTGGACCCTAACAGCCACTGTACAAAATAGGGTATATGACCAGTAGTGATACCCAAGCCTTGCTGAGACTAGGAGCAGGGAGCTGCCATCAGCTGGCTCCAGGTGATGTCTGACTAGAGAAAAATAAGATCTTCTACATTAGGAAGGTCTTGACCTGAAGACAGAACCATATTATCACATCTACATGAACAAGTGGTTTGGTTCATGTGAACTTAGCACATATCTCTTGCAAGGCAAGTTAACTCACAGATGTGTCACAGATGGAGTTATGCACCTCACTTGTAAGAGAGCAGCTGCAACATACTTTATTGATCTAAAACAGTGAGCTAAAAAAGTCCAATGGTAAATACAACAGTGGTTTAACAGATTTGATGGCAAGGTAAACTTGATTATTTACTGCATGCCGGGCAGGGTCAGACAAAACTGTCAGGGAGACCCTCCTGTTGAGTCATGAGGCTCAGAAATAACTCCCTTCAATACTAAAATCCTTTTTAGAGAGGAATCTAGGTGTAGTCCCAACTTGGTCAACAGTTTATGTGTGAAGGATTGTATATGCACAATCAATCTTTTATATCACTTAGCTAAGATTTCAACATTTAGCATCTCTTAACCACTGAGTATTTGATGCAATAAGGACTCTCTAAACACTGAGAAATAACTTTGACATCCCTACTCAAGAAGAGATCCTGGCATGCAGCCCACTGCCATGCAGGATTACTCAGCAGGCCCTGGACTGTCCACTACCTATGGAGTAAGACTGTAAGTCAGACTTACAGTTGCATACCATCAAGATATTAGGGTCACCGTTCCAGACCACCCTCAGCTACCCTGTTCATATCTGTTCCCCAAATTCCAGAGTAAACTGAATACAGACATCACATCTACATCACCCTACTGAGGGTTACAGTTTAATCCCAGGGCTGGGGGAGGACACCTTTACAAGGTACTAGTGGGATTTGGCTCCACATCTAAAAGCAAAGTGAAAGGCAGCCAGACAGAGTTGGGAGGAGAGCAGCAACACTGCAGACACAAAGGGGAGCCTCAGGTGTCTCTGGCAGGCTCAGGTAAGCACAAAGGGAGGTGCTGGTGGCACCTGCTGTGCCTGCTTTGCCTTGGCTGCTCAGGAGGGAAAGGTTGGATGCAGTTTGGGGGTGAAGACCCTCTGCAGAGCTGTATCCCACCTCTGGGCAGCAACTTGTATTTCAAGGAAAGACCAAGCACTCCAGTAACATGTGTCAGCATCTGCTCTGGGCTCTTCCGGCAGCCGCTGTGGAGCTAAATTCTTGCCTTGAACCCCAGAGGTGATCAGCTGGTGCCCTCAAGCAAGGAATTTCATTACTCATATCTTGTCTTTACCTGCCCACTTGCAAATGCTTAAGTGATAACATTTTCCAGCCTTTTTTAAAAGCCAGTCACAGGTTTTGCCACTGTGAGATCCTATGAACAAACAAAGCATTTCCTTGCCTCCTTTCCTCCCTCTGCTTTATGTCATTCGTACCTGGGCTGCCCTTTCAGCCAAGATGAGAGGGTCATGCTGCATGGCCAAGGTTTTCTTTAAGGGCAGCTTTCCAAAAAAGGAGTGATATCCCTTTTATAAATATAAAATACTTCAGTGCTGAACAATTCTGTCATTGGGAATATTAAAATATGATCAGAGATATTTTATGCAGCTGTTATTAAATAGTCATTAAACATTTCTGGAAATTACACTCCCTGAGGATTTGACATTGAAGAATAGACTGTCGAAGCCCAGTCTGAGCCATGACTTATGAAAATATAAACCTACCAACTGCATTAAACTTGTCTTCATCATCAGTTATCTCTGAGTTCAACAGTTTTCTACATACCAGAGAAAGAGTTTGGTCCAAGGCATCTGTTTCTATCCCAACCTCACCCCAGGACCATAATGTCCTATAGGCACATATAGCACACAGATTTGCAGTAGAGGAGGCTGCAAAGAGACCACAAGAATTCCATTTGTCATAGGATCTCAAGGGTCATTTTTGGACATAAGAATGAAATGGCATATATCTCAACCCATTTTATATCTCGACAAAGCAGGTCACCATGCCAGTGCTAGGAGGTGGTGTTTGGGAGCTGTAGGCAGTGGAGTGACATGAACTGACTTGGGGCACATCTCATCTGGCGTGTCAGATGACCTTCATGATGGTTTGACCTGTGCTTTGGTGACGACTGTTCCTTGGCCAGTTATGAAGGTAATTGTCTCAGGTTCAGATGTCCAGACTTTGTGTCTACCAGGCTGTCTCATTTAGAGATCCAGACTCCCCTTCTTCTGCCCCCCCAACCAATCACAGATTCCCAGCAGCAGCTTAAAGTTTCTTCCCTGAATGTCTGTGCTTTCACCTGGAGATTGATAAAGACAATAGGAGGTTTTGTGCCTCTTCCAAATTTATTCTTTCCAGATGCAGAGGTAATGTCTTTCATATCGTAACTGAGGGGAGCACACAGTAGACTGGTCTATTTTTACCTAATTTTTACAAAATGTAGTGCTTCCTGCTGCCCCCTTGAGCTCTGCAGGGATTTTATCTGCAGGGAAAATCCCCTCTTATTTACAGACTAGTCCAGATTCCCAGGGCACTCAAACTCTCATTCCCACTGCCAGAGATGTGGCTCAGTTGTAACCAGGCAGTTCGCCTGACTCCGCTGGAAGTTTTGGTCCTCTGCTCTCATGCAAATTGCTCTGCTAAGGGAGAACAATTCTCCTTCTTAATGAATATGCAAAAAACCAATTTCCACACTCATAAGTCTCTCAGCTGGTTAGTTAAAAGCCTCCACTGGTGGTATACAACAGCAAGAATAACAGTTTGATTAATCCCCATCTACTGGTCTAAACTAAAACCCATGCCATTTTGTCACATTGCAGTGACAGAGTCATCATAAAACAATACAGCTTGAAATGTCTCTTGGAGATTCAGAGGGTTATAATGGTATCCCCACTGACCCAAAATATCTGGGGGTATGCTAATTTTCCTTTGCTGAAATGAACAGGGGACTGATTTTGAGATTTCATTGTTATGGAAATATATTCTGCTCAGGACAATTACATTTGACTTCCCCCCGCTCCCCCTGAAGCATCAAGAATATTTAATATGCTATCCTGATTAACAATGTTAGTTTCCTGTTTCTGGGATGATTTGTCTAGGTAATGTATGCATAGAGGATACAGCAGAAGAGAAACTGTGGTGTTTCACAATTAATCCTATTATCAAATTTGCCGAGAAAGACCTACTTTTCCACAGGGAGGATCTCAGAGCATTGGTATCAATAGCTTTATCACTCCTTTTTGGGGTCTGCTTAATGCCATTAATGCTTCTTATTTACCCCAGCCTGTGGAGACACCCACACTAAGAGCAGACATTGAACTGTCTGGTGTGATATAGGCCTGGACACCATTTATCCACAGAAAATTTCAGGTATCTCCTCCCAGTCTGTTCATGTTCTTGGCTCTTGATGCTACAGGAAAGAGATCTGGATTGCTATGAAAGCCATTGTGCCTGGGACTGAATAAAGAAGAGAGCAGTTACTTCAGCAGTGGCATATTCATAGTTTTAACATAGTTTGGAGAGGGAGATGCGAAAAAAATGAACAAACCAAACATCAGTGACTGCTTAGTCAGATCTATCTATCTGAAGACACTGGCAACTCTTTTTGTTTATTTTGGGCCATCTGTTCCGGCACTGCAGCTGGATTCTGCCAATTGTACTGGAGCCACTGCTGTACCCTGACTCCGAGTTCATGTGCTGATTTTCCTCTTGATTTCAACATGGCAGATATATCAGGACATTCACAAATATTCATAATATCTGCTTTAATTATTTTTACCATTTATTGTTTTAGGTAATGTTCACAGTCTTAGGAATAAGCATGCAACCATAAAATGTGAATCAGTTTGCCTTTAGTGTGGTTTTGCGGATTACACGTTAAGGCTGAGTTCCAATTCTCTTTAGAAAGAAAGGATAACATTTCATATCCCTTGTGTTTCTAAACAGTTTACCTAATCATGACTCTAAAACTTTTGGTTATGGAGTGCATATGTACGTAAGCTTATATATATATATATGTATGTTATGTACATATGCCTCCATATGAAACACACAACAGCATTTCTCACCCCGAAGCTGTGTGTTGCATTGTGTTCATCCCTCTTCCTCCTACACCGTTTTGCTTTTGAATATCTTTCTTCGAAGTAAAAACCCACAGCACTCCCATTTAAGAAAAAGGGAAAGCATGGCCTAAACATTCATATTCCATCAATTACATAAGTACCACACAAAATAAATAAAAAAAAAATCAATCCAGTTCTGAATGAGAAAAAAAACTGAACACATGGAGGCAAGGATGAAATAACATAAAATGAAACTTGTAGTAATAGATCATGCCACAGTAAGGCTTTTTTTAGAAAACAACCTTAGGACTGATATTTCTTAGGGGCAGTAGTAGGGAAGGATAAACAAGAACAGAGAAGATCTATATGAACAAACAGAAACATACATGAGTAAGATTAGGCAGAATAATGGGTGGTTTTCTTGGCAAGACCAAGGGGTCACTGGGATATCTTTTCTCTCCAACAGGAAGATCCTTCAGCATTTCAGGATGGAGTGTACTCACGTAAGCCCCAAAGACTGTTGCCAACTAGACTCAGGGACCCAGAAGGTCATCACAAGTCCTGCTCTGTTGTATAGTTCACCCTTTCTTTGTTCATCCTCTGCCATTTACTATCCTGAATCCCGTGGTTCAGATATTGTGCTATGTCTTGTCAAAGTATGTAATTTTTAGATAAGTTTCTTACTCCTATCATCTAAAGAAAATGACAGAGAAAAGGAAATTTTCCGGAGTTCCCCATCCCATTCACTTCTGTATGCCCATGTATCTCCTGTTCACTTCTCTTGCCCAAACTATTGAGTCTGAGGGGATGATGGGACAACAAGTCAGACTAGATCTGGATCGGCTCATCAGTTGAGGAGTTTTAAAATTCTCTGTGCCTAGTTGGACGTGATATATCCAACCATCTCTCTCCAGGACTTCTTGTGTTATGACAGTATGGGAAAACTGCCTGAAACTAGAAAGACCAAGAAGTTTAGTGTTACCAGACACTCGGGAGCTCTGCAACTGTTTCATTCACTCTTTCAAAGGCACTGTCCCTTCCCAGGGCTGGACTGTTTTAATCACAGTGAAATAGTTCTTGTTGCTTCCTCCGGTCATGATACAGATGTAGAGTAGATAGCTGGAATGGCAAATAGGTAATTGATTACTTCCTGTGTTGTTTTTTGGAATGCATGATCCTGGTAGTCTGCCGTCTTTTACTCAAAAACTGGAAAAATCTACACTGGTGTAGTGTTTCCAGTCTAAAATACCTTCACAATGAAGAAGTAAAGTCCTTTCATATCCATACATGCATTACTACAGTGATAGTAATTCAGAAAAATACATTTAATTTTCACTTTCAAACACCACAGAGCCATTTGAATTTTCCATGAACACAACTCCCCACTTGCATTTCTGCATTCCATGATAGTTTTTTTCTCTTTTGACCTTACTCAGTGTATTCTGGGTAAAGTTCAAGCTAGCAAGGGTTAAAAGCTGCCTTGATGCTATTCCAATTACAGTAGAGGTGAACTTGCTGCCTCTTCTCCCCGTGTGGGGACAGGCAGCCTGTGATGCCCTGACAAGTTTATCCTGTTTGATGCTGAAGCTCAAATACAGAACTTTGGCCTTTTTTCCCCGCTCTATTCTCCTTCTTTAACTTCTCATCCTCAGTGCCAATAAATTTTAAGTGTAATGAAGAAAGAAACCATGCTGACGCATAAGGGTATAGATAGATAGGCTGTTTATAGCAGCTCTGCAATACCAGCCAGGTGCCTGCAGATGTACACTGGGTTACCCTTAGTTGTAGCACTAGCAGCAATGTCCTAGCTGTTTTCTTAATGCCGAGGAAAGGTGCATTCTGCTCTGAGAGCTAACAGCCTTAGGGATAGACGGAGGAGGAGGAGGCAGCTACTCCCAGAAGTTTGTAAGTTAGTGTCTGTTCCTTTGTCTGGGGGGATGGTGGTGGCTTTGAAGCCAGCTCTGGTCTCAGGCCTGCTGTGCTCCCCATCCTCTGTTCGTTTTTTTCTTTCTTGCTTTATTTAGATCACAGGATTTTGTGGCTCAGTGGCTGCACGGCCAAGTGGGACACTGGTCACTCAGCGAGCTCTGGGCATTTTTACAGGATGAAAAACAACTTGTACAAAATAGAACTCCCTCAGAATGGCCTGTTGAAAAGAGGCTGAGAGCTGAAAGAAAGGTTTTCACATGGGGCAGGGTATGTCAGGCAGTGGGAGACACAGGAAGAACATGATGTGGCAGTGTGAGGGGCTGACACAGGGGTGAGCAACGCAGGGAGCAGGGATCTGGGTAGGTATGGCCAGGGGATGAAGAAAGTACGGTACCCACAAAGCCATGAGTCCAGAACAGACCTGTCCTGAAAGGCCACCTTTTGCTGCCTTGATGGATGGCAATCCCTGTTAGCCAATGCATGGGGATTATTCTCTATAAGACTCAAAGAGTCCAATTCATTATAGCAAGCCCTATTTTTTTTTGCCTTTTTCCACTCCAGTGGAGCATAAATGACCCGAATAAATCCTACTCCTTTGGCACATGTAATGCACGGAATGTGTTGCCGGTGCTGTAACAAGATTTATCTCTTGGTGCATGTTGTGAACACACATTTCTTTCCAGTCAGTAGAATTGTTATAGCTATAGAGCTTGATTATTGAAACGGGAGCTGGTTGGTGGAAGGAAGATATATAAATGTGATATACAGAGTACACGTCAGCCACACCAGCTGGAAAAATCCATTTATTTCCACTGACTGAATAACTCACTTTTGATTCCAGTTTATACAGGTAGGAACGTGATTACTCAGTGCCTGTCTGCAATAACTCAGCGAGTATTGAGATTTGTTTAGTCTTTGTGGCCAGAATCAGCTCCTCTCTAGAGCCCCAGCAATCCCACAGCAATCCCACAGGTGTTCAGAGCTGAGAGCTGATACAGACCTGCCCTGCTCCAGCTTTGACATACATTCCAAGGCAAGCGGCGGGATCTTGTGTCCGCCAGGGACAATGAACATGTATTTAAAGGTAGAAGGAACTGAACAGGGACATAAATGGATTTGTCTTGTACTTACAAGCTTAAAAAACCTTCAGATGTGGCATGGTGGTTATGCCACAGGAAGCCAGAAATGCCCTTTAAACAAATGGCAGTCTATTCCAACCAGTTGCCTAGTTGGAAATGCCGGTCAGTTTTGCAAATGTCCATCACTAAGTCTCTTGCTTGAACAGGGGCTGTGAACAAATAGGTCTGTGAATCACTAAGGAATCAAAAACCTTCACTGCAATGCTTCAGTGACCAGCCTTCTTGGAGGAAGAACTCTGCTGTTTGCATGAGGATTTCCAGAAATGCAGCTCAAGTGCAGTGACTGCCCAAAGTAGTGCTGGGCTGCCCAATGGTTGTATTCTCACAGCCATTCATCCAGGCTGGATTCTCACCTCTGAACAAGGGTAATAGCTGAGGTCTTGCTCTCTCACTCACTGCTGCTGTGCCTCTATCCAGATTGTCTGTGACAAGTCTGAAGTTATTTCCACTATGTTTCGTCCTTTTCCCACTCTACCTTTCCACTGTGGCTAAAAGGCAAACTCCAACTGACTTTCTCAGCCAAGGCAAAGATACCTCCCAATTGCTGATAGCTCCAATCATGGTGATTTCCAGATAGCCGGTCCCCTGTCGAGCCCAAGGGAGTGGTCAGGGTAGAGCATCTATGCTTTACCAATGAAAAAACTTGCATACAGCAGGTGAACGTTGTCATAAGGATTTTCAGCCCAGCAATCACCAAGCCATGTGTCTCATTACTGTGTATAATGAAATAGTATCCCAAGGAGGGGGGAAAGATATAACATATGTCATTCAAAGATCCCTTGAATATGGAAAGTGTCCACCCACAGGGCACCCAATTAATCTGTGCAGCTCTATATTTTGCCCATCTGTTATTACTAATCTGGCCTCAAGTGTGCAATTTAGTCCTGTAAACCTTAGGTTGGGACTGCTTTATTAAACTCTGTGGCCTGTGGCACCTGCCTGCAGCTAGGAGAACAGTTTTGGAAGGCTTCCAAATCCCAATGCTGGTAGATATCTTTTCCACGTTCCAAACAAACACACTTCTGGCCAGGTTTGTGCTCAGTTTTAGGGAAATATATGCATATATCTGCATGAGCACTTGGAAAGAGGGAGTCTGCTCTGCAGTTTTTAGGCACTAGACTCTCCATCTGGCTGGGTCCCCCTCCTTGTCTCTGCCCTCCATGCCAGTGAGGATGTGGAAGACTAGAGCCACAGGACCTCATGCCACACACAGCCTGCTCCAAGCACTACCACTGACCCTCCACTGCATGTTTTGGCTGCAGACAGAAGAGCTTCCTGAGAGCATCTCTTGGAACTTCCTCTTCTTCAGTGATGTCCCTATTGTAACCATGACCCGAGTGGCCTCTGCTCCCAAGCTAATGGCTAGTCCTTGTCTCTCTGTGAATGCTCACCTGTGAGTCTTCTCTCAGTTCTTCCCCTTCCACTTCTGCTAAATGAGTGCAAATAATTTCTCAGTTCTCTCTTCTCCTTTATTATCCAAGGAGATCCAGGCTGAGATCAGGACATCAAGATAAGCAGTGATCTGCTAGCAGGGTAGAAAGATGGCTGGAACCTAAACCAAGGATCAGGAAAACAAAATGACAATGAAGAATGAGGGAAACAAGAAGCCCACCAAGATGCTAAAAGAGCACAAGGAAGAGGGTCTACAATATGCTTAAGAGCAATATGTTGTAAAATACTGGCCTTTATGTGCTTGTGAAGCTGTACTAGAGGAGTTGATCATCAGCTGCTTCTTTGTGTCTCCAACAGCCATACAAGCTACAGCACTTTGCTACTGAATCTGGCAAGACTTCACAGGTTAATTTACCATTTTTCTAAGTGCTAAGCACAAACACAGAGGGTGATGATGATCTGTGTGTACAGTCAAAGTGTAGTGTACAGTCAAAGTGTAGTGCACAATCAAAGTGCTGCATGCAGATAAGGAGCATGATGAAGTGGTGAAAGAATATCGATCATAAGGAATACTGCATAAGTATGGCCAGTATATTTGTTTTCTATAGCCATTCATCTGTGGAGAGCTTTTGGGAAGTGAGTGCTGTGGAGTGCTGGTGACTGGTTGAGGGGACTTTTTCATAATTTTGAGGACATATTTGGAGAATGCTTGAAGGTGACTGTTAGAAAATCTAACAGTTGCGAGACAGAAGCTGTTAGCTGGGGTTGTCAGATGCAGAAACCAACTTCATGATATGAAGGACATTTTCTTATGTTTTTGTTTTCTTACTGAGCTTGGATCCTGGTAATAGTAATTCTTTGCTGTCAAAGTATCTAAGATAGACACTCCAATAGGCTTGTTACTTTGTCCAGCTGGGAAGGAAATACTGTATTTCTTTGGATAAACAGAGTTCCTTGCATTGTTATGGAAAACTGATCTAGCAGGAGCTCTCAATTGCTGCTTTGAGGCACCTTGCTTTCAGATACAACGGGGATATCAGCTTTGGCATGTTCATTGCGGTTAGCTGTATTGCAGAGATGCAGTTGAAATCCATGTCCACTGCTGGAGCCTTCCTGAGGCAGAATAACACTTTTTTGGGAGATGGGAAGCAATTGCCTAAATGAGAAGTCTAATGCGGAGGCAGATTTGTACAGTAAGCTTTCAGTAATCTTTGAAGAACTTGGATGTCTTCTCTCCTTAAGTAATTTAAATTTTTATGATCTACTTGGTGAAACATACTGTCACATAAAAGATTTAAAATGAAATGTATCTTTCCTATCAGGGAGCATATTGGAAGGTATTTGCACATCTCTTTTTACAGCATTGGAAAAAAATTGGACACAAATGCTGAAACCCACTTGGTGGTTTTTAGGGTAGATGCTCCATTTGTGATTGGCTTCAGAAAATAGCCCAGAGAAACAATTTGTCTTTCCTGGACTATAGCTTTGCACCAGGAAGGGGCATCAGCCTTTTTCTGTGCCACTTGTCAGTCCTAGCTCAGTGTCAGGGAGCAGCAGCAGCGACTGCGACAGCTGGCAGGAAGGCAACCTGTATCAGAGAATTGTCTTTATATGGATCCTATTGTTGATAGACAGCGGGAGTGGAATAACCCCTAAATGGATGTTTGTGAATACTACTCTGCAATATATCGCATATTTCCAGCCTGGACCCAGATGTTATGGACATAATTTTACATGATGAAATACTTCCCAGCACTCACACTAATCAGGGCAATAGGAAATATTTCTGCATAGAGTAAAGAGGATTATGCCTTATGACATATATATGCATAACACATGTTCATTTGCCTTTATTAGCTGTCATCCCTGCTCAAGGCCAAATGAGGCATGCCATTTTGTTACTGGACACCTGTCTTGGGAGGGAATTGTTCATTCACTGCTCACAGATGTGAACAAACATCTTAGACCAGCATCTAGGAATTCAAGGAACGAGTTGTGATAGTGCACCCAGACAGATGTCAGCTTGGATTATTCAGCTGTACTTGTCTCAGAGACAACTACAGTCCTGGTATATTGTACAGACCAGAGAATCTCAATCAGATAACCTCTGTGATCAATACCTACTGGAGAAATGATATCATGTACATTATCTCTTCTGTCAGCTCACAGTTATTAAATTATTTTTGTTGTTCTGAACTCTTGATTCTATGTTAAGAAAGATTTAGTTTTCTTCAATCAATAGTTTCCACCATACATAATGATAATGACCTATTGAAAAATAAATGTTCAAAGTCTCTGTCAGTGTTGTTCTTGAGGGAAGAAAGGCATTCACAGTAAGACAGATGTCTCTAACAAGCATACCAACCATTTAACTACAAAGGCAGCCTTTCTGCAAGTTGAGCATGTTGCCATAATAAAAGTTCACCAGCCGTGGCAAGTTTATGGGAATAGCTGTTTGGCAGAATATGCAAATCCACAGAATCTGACAACAACCACAATCACACGATGTGGGATGGCGTCCCTTCTGCTCAGGGCACTAACATCTTGAACACACAGCTGTGGACTGAATTTAAAATACCCCTGAATGCCCAAGTAGAGCCCTTGCAGGGAGCAAAGAAGACTAAAACCATGATGCTTCCCACCAGAGGTTACATGACCAGTTTCCAATAAATGTTGTGAAGACATGTTACCAATTGTGGAAACTCAACTATTACAGCAAGAGAAAAATACAAGTACAGGGACACAAACTATGAAAGCTGTTGACTTTTGCCAGCTTGAGAGAGACATGTACCAGTAGAGAGTTATGAATCTGTCCATGCCATGGGCCCAGCTGAGCAAAAACATAGTGTTGTAGAAAGATGAATCAAAACCCCCACAGTGATCACTATGACCATACTACTGACAAGCGCAGTACAACTCTCTGGGGTGTCTCTCTAAACTGATAGGGAAGCAGTCTGCATCTGGAAGGTTGCCTGTTCTTATAATTGTGTTGAGCAAAGCCTGCAGTGAAAAGTAACTTCCACAGCTGACACTACATGCTTTTCTAACACCTGCAAATCAAGTGGTTGTTTAGCAAAATCTGAATGAACTCTACAGATTTTCGCTACTCCAGTATTCAAGAATGTTCTGTTCAAGAAGGAGAAATTCAATTTGTGATTATATAAATGTAGTCTCCTACTGTCAGTTTTAGTAAAAACTACTTTTTAGTATAAAAGAATAGTTTAACTACCCCGTCTGGGATATTACAATGTTTATTTTAGGAGAAGATCACGCTAAAACGGCCGGTTCTTTCTCATGAAACAGAATGCCTCACAAAAGGGACAGCCAGAAAGAAACATGTAAAATTAAGATTTTTCCCAATGATAAATCTAACCTTGAATTCCCTTTAAGATCCTCTCTGCCCTTGTTAGGACTCCTGAGACTGATCAGGAGGAAGAGCCCAGATGTTCCATGACATTGTCATGCTTTAAAATCAGAAATCAAAAGACAATTTGAAAGTGCATTTAAGGCAAGGAACAAAGTATTCACTTAAAAAAAACCCCAAAACATTCCCATATATCCTTGGAACATACATGAATATCATTACACTCAGAATAAGGTGAAATAAACAGAATTTATTCTGGATTTTAGGTTTTTGACCTATATAGTAGTGAGATGGACTCATTAAATGTGTGTAGCTAGATAATTTAACTGGAGTTTTTTAGAGGAGGAACTTATTCAAAGCAGAAAGGATATTTTATTCAGAAAGGTTGGATGGTAAAGTATTTTCTCTCAGCCAAATAAGATGTGACTGAGAACTTGCTTTCATTTAATACAAGTAAAACTAGTGAAGAGGGAAATTAAATTCCTCCAGAAGTAATTTTGCAGATTCGTTTAGCCTTAGGTTAAAGCTTCAATTGAGGAAAAGTGAGGACGAGAGGACCTATTACTGTCCATGCTCTGCTAGGATTCTAGTGTAACCCATACTTACTGTTTAATAATAAAAGTTCTACATTTAGTTAGCCACAAGCTGGGGCTTGAATCAGAATATTGCATGTGAGAACTGATCTGAAAAGCTAAACAGAAACCAGAAAGTCTTCAGACCATGCTTGAAAGAATCATACAAATATCATCAGCGGTCCTGTCAACTTTCACATTCAGAAAAATATATTCCAGATTTTCAAAGTGAATTATTTCATTCAACGAAAAATTTCTGTTGCAACCATTGTCTCATTTTACACTGTTGGTTTGGACTGCTCCTTGGTTCCCTTGGGTCCCTCTTCTACTGATTGGCCATGGCCTGAATGCTGTATTAGCCAAAAAAATTTTTTGGACAACAGAAGAAACAGGTAGATAAAAACTCTGAGTGGTTTGGTAGTTGGATGGGACCAGAGATTGCTCCATCTGATAGTATGGATGGGAATGAGCCCATCCTGGTGCCAGAGTGGTCCTTGAAAACTCTTCCAGAAATCCTTTCCTTTGCACATGCTTTTGTGCTCTGTCATTTCACCCATTATAAGGATAACAGACACAGCAGGTTCCCACAGAGTTACACCTCTCACTGTTTCACAATACAATATTAACTCCAAAAGCATTTTAAATTATGAACTCTCTGTGACAAAGGTCCTCAAAAGAGATGAAACATGCCCTCAGTTATTGCTGAGGAGGGGCTCATGGAGGCTGGAAATCTCATGGCTCCCTCAGAACACATACAGGTGGCCTCGTACTGAGACGTTTACGCATAGTCCCAAGCTTTGCTACTCTCCATGTGGGAAACCACCCTGATCATGTAAAACAGGGGTCAATATGCTTTCCACAGTGGCACAGGCATGTGATACAGTGTTGTGTGTGCCATGCATTGAGCATCTCTGCAGGATGGTGCAGTCAGTCTTTGATGGCAGTGTGGACACAACCCACTCCCTGCATCTCGGTCTCAAAAGCACAGACCACCTTGGAAGCAAATTACAGAGACAGTACACAAGTAGCTATCAGGATTCCTGTCCTTCTTTATGATGTCATTTAAACTTGGCTCTGAACCTCTTCATAAGCCTGAATTATCCTCACTGCTTTCCTGTGCCCTGGGTTAGGGTTAGGAGAGCTGTATGGCTTCTGCCTGGAGGACCTCAAGCTTTAACACAGTCCAGTGCATTAGGACATCAAATCTGTATCAATCAAGCCACAATGAATCCTTCCTCAGCTATTCCTAGACATCATATGGCCTAAGTTTGACCTTCACAATGCAAAATTGAGCAAATGAAAAGATCATATATGTACTCCCCATGTGTAAGATCACACTTCGGCCCAAGGACCATTCTAATGATGTTTGCCATGGCATGGGACAAAGAGGCTACCCAGGAGCCATCAGGAGCAAGAATTTGTCTTGCATAACCACAAACAGAGACTTCTCACTAGTGGATGGATTTGTGCTTCATGCTGTATAGGTTAGCCAAGCATGCATACAGTGTCCGAGAGAGAATCTGGCATGAATATGCACCTCCGAGCTGGCCTATGTTCCCAATGATCACCCAGCAGAGGTTTCCAAATAGCTGGCTGCTCAGGCCTTTGGCCATGAAAGGTAGCAGGGATGTGGCAGAATACTGCTAAAACAAAACAAACTACTAAGAAAAGCAGTGGAGCAGTAAGGTGTGCCAATTGTGAGCCACCAGACCCTTCCTACCTGCGTGGGAAGGTCATACCCTCTATGTACTACTACTTAGGGTAGTCCCTGGCCAATGAATCCATCATCTTAATCTGTAGATTACTCTGTGACAATATTCAAGACCTATTTTTTTCCCTTCTAATTATAGAATCATATGTTGAAAGATAACTCGGACAACATGTCCTACCTCCTCCTTGCTGTTAAACTGAGAATCTGTGGATTCTTTTTTCTGATTCCCTTTTTGATACATTTGGAGCATAATTATATGTGGATTTTTTTTTAATGTTTATGTTTATGTTATGTTTTATTCAAATACTTAATTAGCTTACAGGCAATCAGAATTAAGGTCTGATTTTGATATTGTTCTTTCAGAATTTGTGAATACTAAGGAAAAAATGGAACAGTGGAGGAATTTAGTCATACAAGAAAAGATGTATTCTGTCAAAGCTCTCTGTTGCTCCAAGAGTATAAAAATCTTGGAGAAGCATGACTGTGACCAATATTTTGTATATAAGGTACTAACTGTGTTTTTAAAAGCCTTTGTAAAGGAAATTAACTTTCTTTTCCAGGGAGGAGATGAGTCAGAGGAAATGTATAGAAAGCAAGGGAAAATTAAAGGAAAGGAATAGGGAAAACAGCTCAGTTACTTTCTTCAACAATCACATTCTTGAGGACATTGTTCCTAGAAATACAGTATTGTCCATGCAGGGGTGTCTGCTGTATGAGTGTTTTCCAAGGCAGGTACTTCTCTGGTCCCTTCTCTACCACCTTTTCCTCCTTGGAAAAGCCTGGCAGCCCTGCCTCTAGTCCAGCTGCAGCTGTGGCCCTATGAGCCACAGCCTCAGTCTTCTCTGAGTTTATCTTCCACGTCCAGTCCTTGGTTCTAGCCATTCCCATTTTTGGGGAGCAGCCCATCTTTGGGCTTATTGTTCTATGCTGTCCCAAGCCAAAGTTCACATAATCCCAAGTCAAAGTAATGGACCTCTTGTGTCTTGTTTTAGGGATGGTATTCCTGAATTTGCCATTCACAGTGAAACACTCCAAACCATGAGCCACTTGCTCACTCCACCCCTTCCCCTGTGGGTGGCTGGAGAGGAGAATTGGAGGCACAAAAGGTAAAATATCACGTGTTGACACATGAACAATTTACTAGAAATGGCAATGAAATAAGAAATGAACAATAACAGCAACAATATTAATAACAGAGTGTACAAGAGAGGTGAAAATTCACACACAAGTGCTTACCAAGTGGAAACCTGAAATGCCCCAATCAGAAGGGGCCCCTTCCCTCTCCCATGCATATCAATGATGTGAGGTGACACAGAATAACCTCTGGGTCCTAGCCATGCCCCCTCCTGGCTACTGCAAAAATTAACCCTGTCCTGGCTGGAACCAGGACACCTTTTTAGGTCCCAAATTTCATTTGGTCAAGTTCTTCCCACATGCGGTCTTCCACTTGCCCAGCCCTCAATGCATCTGCTTCATCCCCACCTGAGCCTGCTCAAAAACCACATGTAAATCAATGAGCTGCATTATTTAGCTCTGAGTTTTGATCCAGAAGGAGCCATTAACAGACTGAACCCATCACACTGTTTGGGAGGAAATACTGAAATAACAGCCTGCTGTAGAAAAAAAAATTTAACTTTTTTGATGTACCCTCTCTTACAAGACTGACTGATGCAGGTACATCAGTTGAAGGTTAATTGCCAGTGAAATCTTATATTAATACTATTTTTAACCAAAATATTGTTTTGAGATTTAGAATAATTTACTAATGGGGAAGCAAGACAGAACATGTATTTCATTATTTAATCTATTCATCTAATACTTTAAACAAAAGGTGGGGGATTTTTTCTAAAAATTTCTTGTTATCAACACTTTGAAAATTTGACTAAGACCTTCATCTGCCTTTTTCCAAGGCAGATCATGTGGTCCACCTCTCCCTTTATTTCAACAGGGTGCATACCTGAGGATATTTCTTTTTACGGATCTACTAAAAGTCTTTTCAAGGACCGGATTTTTCCTACATATACAGTAAGCCAAACCTTTGAGGCCTCAGGAGATGTAAAATAATGAGTCAGTGCACACAAATAAGCCCTTAATGTGCAGTGTAGCATTGTTCTCTCTGTGTTGGAAAAGAAGTCGTGTGACTGTAGATGCTTAAACTTGGGAAGTGAAGCATCCTTCTATGCCAACAGATTGCATGAACCTCTAGAAAAGCCAGTTAATATTTTCTTGCAAGCCCAGCAGTCTTACAGGTGACTTATGCTGTTTGTTTTCATGAAGATCTCACCAAGATAAAATATCCGTGGTTTGAATTTTTTCTGCTAAAAAAGTGTTTTCAATGTAAATGATTTGTATTAGTCTGTTCACATTCCTGTGTGCATTGATCTTGATTACTTAAAACTATAAACATAGAAGAATATGGACTTCAAAATACAATCAATTTTACTTTGACTTCAGTTATTGTTGAAGCCATGACTAGGATTCCTGGTTCACTTGGAGGACTACGGGGGAGCTTGAAATTTCTACCTGGAGGTTTGAAATGGGCCTGATGGTTGCCAGTGTCAGTTGCTGGCAGGGACTTCAGGGGACTGCCCTGCTTAGCTGAGAAAATACCTGAAAATTATGGAAGTCCTGGAGCACTTGGTCTCAACAAAATCCCGAATTCTGATACTTTGTCATTAGAAGATACTGAGCATCACCACTGGAAGTCTGGAGCATTTTTATTTTGCTATGTAACTATGTAGCTGTGTGATATGTAAGTCAGCTTTAGATTGAGAGTGATGTTCCCTGTGCTACGCAGCAAATCATACTAACTCATGAGATCTCTCTTGTGATCTCTTAATTACACAAAAATGATGAAAATTAACTTATAGTTTGTTAAAATAATTGATTTAAGGCTGCAGGTTCTTAGAATATTTGTTCTTCCCATAAATCTGTGTCTTCTGCAGAAAATTGGCACACATTAAGAGCCTCAGAAGTATAAAAGACCTTACACAGGTCAGAGTTTAAATCACAAAAAAAATAAAAAATCATGTCTTGTAGGTGGTCAAACCTCACCTTCAGAAGTACAGTACGTAGAAAAGAGGTTTCTTCACTACACAGGTTTCTCCTGTATCCTACAATCTGCATGTTCCTACCATCCAAGTATTTCTCTTTCCAAAATTATTAATTGTTGTACATAAAAATACTATGGAAAATAAAGATATGATACTTCAATTAGACTGCATTGTTCCAAAGGAATGTAATTACATTAGCATTTTTTCCTGCCTTTACTCTCAATGGAAATCAGTCTCTGCTAGTCATAGATTAATCCAGCATTATCTTCCTGTTCCATGGTTTTCCTAGTTTCATTGAATCACAATTGCAGTATGGTTATGCTGAAAAATGTTCCTTTTTTCCCCTTTTCAAAAATATTCCATCAGAAGTGCAAAATCAGGTATTGTTAACCTTCATACTCTTCAACATTTCTAACCCCCCACTTTGTCTGCAAATGTACTGTAACTAAAAATTACTTTCTTCTTCTATTATCTTGATTGTTCAATTCATTTGGAAAAATATACTGATTGCCACCTAAAAGCTTCCACTTTTAGTGCTGAGTGCCTAATAGCAATTTGTCAGGAAAGCGAATTTGATCACTTAAGCCTTAGGAAAAGAAAAGAGAAATACGAGAGATAAATCAGTACTCACAGAGAACAGCTCTCCTATATGTATAGAAATAGTGCTCAGTGGCTCTCTCCCATCGCAGCCTGCAATGGGATCTTAGCACAGACATACTGAGGACCACCACTAGTCAGCAAAGGGGAGACACAGGGTGCACAGGTGAAGGCTGCTCCCTGTACCAGCTGAACCGATGCTCAGGAGACCAGGGAATGACACAGGCAAAGCCAGTGCTCAGCACTTAGTGCTATTTCAGCACATCTTCCCACTCTTTGCTAGTGGTGACAACTAAAGGTCTGGAGAGATCTTCAGGTGAGGTGTCAGATTTGAAGCATTGTGCACACAGGATAAGTTTTTGACATAACCCATTTCATACAAGGACTTTTCTTCTAAGAATGTGTTCACAAGTAATAATTATGGGTGATGTGTAGTGGGGGTTTTGGTTTGTTAGGTTGGTTGGTTTGTTTTGTTTCTTTGCTTTATTTTTTTTTCCTTATGATCCGGTTTCAGATTGGGTTTTTTTCTGGGAATAAGCACAAATATGTGGTTTGACTGACTGGCAGCAGCAGTTGATAGGCTGCAGTGCAGGTCTGACATTCAGAGGGAACTGAAAAGGCTGGAGAAATGGGCTGATGGCAACCTTATGAAGCTCAGCAAGGGCAAATTTCAAAGTCTCACCCCCAGGGAGGAACAACCCCAGGTACAAGACAGGCTGGGCCTGACCAGCTGGGAAACAGCTCTGCAGAGAGGGACCTGAGGAACCACAAACAGAGGAAGAGTCAGCAATGTGCCCTGAGAGCTTCCGTGCACTGAGCTATATCATCAGTAAGAGAGTGGCCAGGAGGCTGAAGAAAGTGGTTCTTCCCCTCCACTCAGTACTGGTGATACACAACTGGAGTTCCAGGTCCATTGCTGGGCTGCCCAGCACAAGAGAGATGCAGACATTGTGGAGCAGGTCCAGGGAGGGACTATGAAAATCATGAAGGGGTTATAGCATCTTACATGTGAGGAGAGACTGCAAGACCTGAGACTGTGTAGCCTGGAAAAAAGAAGGCTCAGTGGGATCTTATTTAGTCCCAACCAGAGGATACAAAGGAACCAGACTCTGTGCAGGTGACCTATGAGACACTGTGGGCAGCAGATAGGAGTTTCATTAAGGAGAAGAGAAAATCTTTGCAGCAATAGTGGTAAAACACTGTCAGAGATTGTCCAGAGAGGTTGTGACTTTCCATCCTTGGAGGTACTCAGAACTCAACTGGCCAAGACCCGAGATAACCTTATTAGCATAGGAGTTAACACTGGTTTGCAGGGGAGGGTTGGACCAGATGTCTTCCAGGCTTTCTACCCAGCCTGTGCAATTCTGTGATTTTAAGATCCTGTAAGGTCAGTTGTCAAATGTGTGGCTCCAACTATGGAGGAATTTTTAAACTAGTGTTTTGCTTCTCATGAAAATTTTTTGAAACCAATGACTCTTGTTTATCACGTCAGGAGATTGAGAGAGAAAACTTGAATGAATCAATATGTTTATCAGTATGTTCCTTAGAAAGACGGCTTTTGCCTGGAAATTTAAGCAGTATAAAGCAAGAATGAACGGTCTTTATTAGTCATTTTAGGTCCCCAGCAATGACAAGGGACTTACTTCATGGATCTATGAACTTCTGAAGTTATCTTGTGTAGAGAGATACGCTTCATCAGTAACCTTTGGCATGCTCTCTCTCCCTGATTTGTCCTAAGAAAGTCTTTTTTTAGTACAGTTTATGTCAGTTTTGTTTTGTTAATAACACTTTTTTTTTCATGTTGCACTCACCCCTACAAGACCTATCATATATGGAATGACCTCTGTGGGTCTGAGATGGTTCTGTTATTTTTTTCTTTCTTCCAGCCTCACAAAATGGTATCTTTTCAGTGGGGAGTAGCATGTTACGTGCCTGTGACGGTATTGACAATAATCCATATGATCTTCTCTACTGGATTCTGCCTTCTCGTGACTCTTGACAAACCTCTATTACTTTCTGCTCAGTTGCCACTTTTGTAAAAAGCAATGTGTTCCTCTGTCACCTCTGAGATGTGCATTTGAGGCAAGCTATATCTTGGAGCTGTCACAACCTGGGACCACAGCAATTCAGGCTGAAGGAGAGAGACAGGTATGCACTAAATATTTTTGCTGTCTTGCTGTACGACGCCAGGCTATTCTCACCTGCTTCCTAATTCACTAATCCAGTCACTCAGTTTAAGCCTTTGATGTATTATAAAGTATTGTACCTAAACACTGTGAGCACCAATGATAAACACCAGCCTGAAAATAACCATTAGCCCTGCTGTATGTGGTCAGCATGCTCTTACGCTTCCAGAGCCTGAAGGTTAAATATAGCACACTGCAGTGCCAGCCTATCTCTCGTGCAGCTGATGCAATTCTTCATAGCCTATTAATTTCAGGTTTTCGTTTTGTTTTCGCACTAAGAGATAGTATAAAAACTGTTGCCCATATCAGATTTTTGAAAGGGAACCTAATCAAAGCACTCTGTGTTCTGCATCCAGCGCCACAGTCAAGATGCTTTAGCAGCACAGTGACTCAGGGTAAAGGCTGACATTTAAAAAATATTCACATCATTCTAATGGTGAGAGGGTAGCTTGAGCAAACAGGAGAAAGCTAACTATGGAGTGGCATGAAGGGAATTTAAATTGACAAAATCTTCTTCAAAAAAGCCAAGGGCAAATCTGAATCCAGGGTGCTTCCTGTAGCTCTTGGGTTTAGAGGAAAGAGGTGTTCTTTTATTTATTTTCTTTTTCTGGGGGCAGGAGGGACTTTGTATCTTGAGAAGGCTGTGCTTGCTAGCTTTGTGCAAAGAACAATGAAAAAGTTAGGAAAATTATCTTGATTGCAATAACCCTCCACCTGGAGACAAAAAGAAAGAAATGTTTCTCCTTTGCTTATTATTTCACAGTTGAACTTTTCAGTTACTTAGATTTGATTTTACTTATGGTCTTAGCCTTACACAAACAACAAGCCAAATAAAACAAATCCCAAAGCATATAGCGTTACATCTCCCAGGCAGATGTAATTTACAGAAACAGTAGGCACACTTCAGGAGTTCACTGTGGTTTTAGAAGCATTTCCAATTCCAGCTATGTTTCCCATGCTTAAATTGGGGCTGCAGTAGTCTCTCAGTAGTCAGAATTACCTTTGCAAGTGCATACATACTGCAGAGCAGCAAAGCTTAACACAAGCAGTAAATCTGCTGCAGTAAGGCAGAGAGATCCTGTTGGGAGCCTGACACAATGGAAGCTAAAGCCTGCTTTTCTAAGAATTGGAGGTTTTATTTGGGTGTCCAGGAAAAAATAGGGTGCATCTGTGTGGAAGTGTGCATGTACACATCACACGTACTACGTGCTGTGGTCAGTGCTTCTTAAAGCTACTGATGCAGGACAATTCCCTTCAGAAAATATGATTTTGTAACACAGGTAAACAACTTCTCTGACCAAATCCTGATTTTCATTATTTAACTAACTAATCTGATGATGAAAACAGAAAGGGGAAAATTGGAGCCTACATTTCAAAAATGAGTAAGTCACAGGAACACACAAACCATTTGTCAGGTTAAAATTGATTTTCTTTCAGCAAATGGAATACTTTCATTTGTACTGAAAATGCCAACAGTTTTAGTTGGCATTTCCTGTTTTTAGACGAGGCATTCTTCTTTCCATAGATTTTAACATTCTTCATAAATAATCAGTGCAGAAACTAATTTAAAAATTCTGCCATTTCTCACACAATGAAAGTTGTATTTCTCTGAGCCACCCCAGTGCTAAATATTTTTCTTGGGTTTTGCAGGATGAGAAATATTTTCCTGTAGTGACAGATCAGAGATGCCTTGTCTGGTGTATGGCTTAAGTGTCCTTCCTAGGAAGAGCCCCCAGAACTAGTTACCACTGCTCTTCTGTGGAAATACCTATTGCCTTGCTGGAGATAGCAAAAACCTGAATTTCTTACAAGGCTCAAACAGAGCTAAACCCTGCATAATCTCTGTCCTGTTGTTTGTATTAACCAGTCTCCCACGGTCCATTTTCAGTTTTCCTACATCAAGGAGAAATGTCAGCCAGTTGTTCTGTGCCAGCTTGGAGGATGTCCCATGCCAAAAGGAGAGGAAAAGGGGTATATCTGAAAGAAATCAAAGATCAGCTTAGGGCAACTCGAAATGCAAGAACAGCTCTTCATTGAATATTAGGGAGAGCTTGAAGATGAAGTGTTTTTCATAGTACAGAGAGAAGGGGTTGAAAATTGGTTTTTATCTGGCAAAGTTGGATAGTCCTAGACTGCAACTTGATGGTAAATCTGCAACAGATTTTATCCCAAAGTTGCATGTACATACACATTTTCCCTTTAAAATTTATGTCCTTTCAACAACTTTTGCGGTGGAGCATCATTTTCTCCTCCTGAGTCACGTGTGTGGATGGGAGGAAGGAGAAAGGGAAGGAGAAGCTTTAAATATGTTCAACATGTTCTCATAAACGTGCTGTGGGCTTTACTATTGACTTTCGCTTGTGTCAACAGAAGTTAATTTATTCAAAGAAATTAAGTAGAAGGTGGAATGAAACAAGGAATTTAGATTCATGGAAATTTGTTTAAGTCTGTGGTATGTAATCTAGTCCCAACAGAAACGATGACTGGAATGCTGCAAAATGTATAAGTGCAAACATGGTCACAATGAAGTTCTATCCCATGAAATTGATTATTTTCTTTATTTTGCTAATTTTTAAATTAAAAGCCACATTTTCATGAAAGACAAAAGAATAGCAGAACAGAATATTTTCTGAAGACAAATGAAGTTGTGAAATCACTCCAGACTTGTTATTGCCCCTAGATCCTGTTCTCTTAACAGCAGTGCATGTTGGAGATGGTTGATGTTTCATAACGGTGTTTCCGTCTGTCCAGAGAAATAGCACCTGATATAGCAGACAACCTTCTAAGAGTGCTAACACAGTAAATTGATACCAAAACACGAAATGTATGGCAGCTTTGTCTGTGCTGAGTGGCATACGTTGTGGCAGTACAATAACTTTGCATTCCAACTCTTCTGGGAATGATTGCCTTCATGTTCCTGGAGAAAGAGTGGTCTGCAGTGGCTAGGTCTTTTTTTCTATATATGATGTATTTAACCCTCCTGCAGTAAATTCATAGGTTAACCACCCTAGCTGTCCATTCTCCCTATTCACCTGTGATTCATGCAGTTTGTAGTGGGGGGAGTCTGTTAAAGGATCAGTGGACCAAGGGGGGACTCCAAAGCATGGGTTATTTCTCCCTGGCTGCAGGGAATGCTACTGAACTGACTGAAGTCTCTCTTATAGTGGATACCAACCTTGTGGACAGCATTTACTCTTCAGCTATATCACAAAACACCCTTTTTGTCTTTACTGGGAAAGTGGAAGACTCTGCTGGCTGGATTTATTACATTTTTAAAATTTCTTCCTTCTTGCTCAAGTTCTTTCAATGTTCCTGGGTTAACATCATAATTGTTTAGTGAAGGAAAATGTTACATGATTTGAAGTAAAAAGTAGGAAAATCAGAGTGGCAGGGTTTGTTGGATGCAAGAATACTCAGGCTATCCCTTCAAGTGTAATGCCCTGATGATCCATACTACATGCATATGCTAGTTATTTCTGGGTTGGACAAGGTAACTTCTGCCAGTGGAAATGTCTGGGCACAGACAACATGAACATTATGGACTTGAGCAAGTTGAGCTTACCCCAAAGTCACATGCTCTCCAGCACCAGTGATGGAAGCAGCAGAAATGGGCACACTGTTACTCAGAGCATTGCTTACCAACTAGACTTTCAAGCCAGCTGAAGTACATGAAGGGCACAAAGTACAAAAATCAGAGCTGGATTTGGTTTAACAAAGATGGAGCAGTTTAATTCCAGTGTAAAATGAAATGCTACTCAGTGATTATAATAGTTATTTGCCATTCTCTAATCGGGGTTCAGCTCCTGGTTTGATCACAAACATTTACTATTCTGAAAGAGAATATGGATTTACTTTGTGTGATCATGGTCAAATCACTCAGCAACTAAAAACAAAGGAACCCATTGCCCCACATGACAGCAAGGTCAACAACTTCCCTCTGAAAATCAGGGTCTTTTCTGTAAAAAGTCACCTCCAAAATGAAGCAAGCATATAATAATTTGTCGTGTTTGAAAGTCTTGTGCAGCATTTCCCTAGAGATTGGAGTTAGAAACATAAGAGAATGAAAATGTTTTAAGGTTGTTTTATTCTCAGTGCATAGCTCTGAGCATATCCCAGCACTAAGAGGAAGCAGGGCTGAGTAGGTTTAAAGCAGGTGAACATGACAGTTTTAGGAATGTTAATATGTTAAGAAACAGCTGGGTTAATACGACAGTTCCTGCATCTCCCACATTATCAACACACAAAGGTACAGCCATTTTTCTTACAACTGGGTGGACAACACAAATTGGTCTTAAAGCTTTCAAGAAGAAAAATGGTAAAAATAGCTAATTTACCTGATTTATGTGAGCCATTAACAACGTACTGCTATGCTCTGGTTCCACTTGGGTTGTAAATTTCACATGACAAAGAAGACAATTAAGGAAAAACAGGTGAGAAAATGAACAAATCGTTATTTTACTAATTTCTACTTAGCAAAGATTTTGCAACCACCACCTTTTAATCCAAAGATTCTTTCAAGGCATCTCAAATTACTATCTGACTGTGTACGTCTTTGTATTTCTTGCTTCAACTGAGAGAATCAAGATTGCTAGCCTCTCAAGGGATTTTAAGCTCCCTTCTTATGATTCAAAATATCCTTCCCTGGTTTATCTACCCATTTTTGTACCAGATCAACCTGACTTACATAAAATCAAGCTAGTTTCTCATCATAATTTGAAATAAAAATATTTTTCTTCCCCTATTTCTTGAATTCTGGTCCTTCATTAATCAGAAGCTGCATTATGCTGTGTCTTTGGGAAAGCACCATATATCTTTTGCAGAGCTTCTAGGAAAGAGCAAGCAAGAACTGGGGAAAAATAGTCTGACTTATATTCTGTTTGTGCAGATAAACAGAAAAGGGATTTCAGCTCCAAAATGTGAGTGGGATCCCCCAAAGGCAAGGGGTGATAGGGTGTTCAATTAATGTGATGGCGCTGTGCTGCCTTCTGAGACATCATCTGTGCCAACATCCACAAGAAGAGCAGTAGACAAAGCCCACAGCAATTTATTTATTCTGGATAGGTGAAATGACTTCTAGCTGGATGTTTGTTACATTCACCACAACAACATCTGGCACTTCTCTTCCCAACCAAAAGAAATGTTGACATGACTACAGTCCCAGATGTAGCAGCTCATCCCTGTGGTATGGAGAGCTTTGCTGACCCCTCACAGACCCCAGAAGCATCATGCATGGAGAGGGCACACAAACAAAACTTGATTAGGAGCATATTTTTCTCACTTATTATTCTTACAGACTTTCTATTATATATTTTATTCTATGAACATTCACTGAGAGAGTTCATGGACTGGTAGAGGCAAGGCTAATACGTAGATTTTTTTTTTTTAGATGATAGCAAACGTTCCAGCAACCTTGATGGGAGAAAGTCATTCCTGTAATGATTACTGAAGTCTTTGTGTCATGCTCAGGAGTAGGGTATATATTGTAGAACTGGTGAGAAGAGAGTTAAATTAATTCTGGAGAAGGTGGACCATTAAAATATATGTTTCCTTTTATATGGTATTTACTTATGATTTTCTCCTTTGTTATTCTCAGAGAATTCTGAAAGGAATTTCTCTGCAGGCACCAGACCTTTTCTCCACAGACCATCCCTTCAGCTGTGAATTTTGTTTAAATTGCGGTACATGTGAAATGATAAGAGTGAACAGAAGGTATGACATTCTTTTCCAGGAGAAGCTTTAAAGGATGATAAATATTTGTCTAAGCAGAGCATTCAAGCCATATGCAAATTTGCATAATGGCACTCCAGGTGATGCAATGCGTGGTAATTACTTGTAACCTGATAAAACAGAGAAATTCAGGAGTATGCTGGTGAATGCAAACATTCTTCTGTGAAAAACAACACTACCTTGTCATTCCTTAATAAGGGTATTAGGGAGAAAAGACATGTCTGTAGGGAAGAACATGAAGGACATCTCCTTGCCTCCCTCCAGGACTGTGATCATTGTATGCTCACTTCCTGACCATAGCAATGCCTTTCAGCTTTTCAACTTCCATTGATTCCTTAAAAGCTTAAAGATGCTCGTCATCCCCCAGAATTACATATATTGGCCTGACTTTTCCAGCTCCCACAGCAACATGCCTTGTGCTGTAATCATTTGCTCTCAATTAACAGCACTTGCATCATCAAGGAGAAGAGGAACACATCAGACTCACTTGCCCATGGGCAATTAAATTGAACAAGAAACACCTTGATGCTTGAGACATGACAGGAGAAGGTCAATAGTTCAGAGAAGAAGAAGTGGATTGTAGCAGTACAAAAAGGTATAATTAAATTTCCATTTAACATGTATTTAAAGTCCAGAATAGAACAATGTCTAAATGAATATGATGAGATTTTGCCATTAACATTGCTTGGGCCAGAATTTCACTCAGGGACAGATTTTCACCCACTGGGATAATTTTTTCTGCATCCATCTGAGTGAAGTAGGGGAGAATCTAAAATGGGTAACACAATTGTCCTCAGTTTAAAGTGTCCCTATGTGGGAAAAATACATGTAGATCAAGGAAAAAAAGAGTCAAGAAAGTAATTATAGCGCTAGTTATCTCTAAGTGTAGAGTAAGAAAAGAGGTTGTCAGGGAAGCAGGAGAAAGCTGTAAAAGCTAGTGGTGAATCATCCAAAATGGGGGCTTCAAGGGAGACTGTTTTTAATGTGGACTGGTCTACATCATTTTTACAGGCAGATCCTTTCTTGTATTGATGGTACCTGGGATTCTGAAATATCAGAGTATAAGTGTTTCATGCTGCTGCTGCACTCCTGGGAGGCTCTAATTAATGAACACAACACTGAAGGTGAAATCATACTGAAATCATACTCCATACTGAAACAAGAAGAGTTTTTCTACTGAACCTTTAGTGACCAGAATCTTACTCTCCTGCCTACTTTGTGTCTCTTCAGGTTTCCCCACCAAGTCAAGAGCACTAGGGCTATTGTCAGGATGGCAACAGGCAGTTCTGCCGTCTTTGTTCATCAAAAAGTATAATCATTAGTGGAAAAAACCTCAAATGTAAATCTTCATTTTTTAATGAGGGTTGCCCCAGGCACAGCTTTAACTCCAGTGTCTATGTTCCTTTTATGAATACAATTTGATTAATATGCATTATTTTTAGGGGAAGAATTGTCACATTATGTTATACCATGGGAACAAGAGCACTTTGTTTATTTGAAAAGAACATAATCAGAAAAGAAGAATTGAAACAGAAAATCCCTCTGAGTGTGAGAAACAGCAAATGTGGAATTATGAAGTTTTCAAAGCTTTTCTTTTGGAAAGCCAAACACTGAACAAACTTCCCAAACTGCATGAGCTCAGCTGTGGGCTCAAGGTAAGGCAGAGACCTGAAATAAGAAACAAAAAGGACATATTTACACTGGCAAACACAGCTTGCCTGGTATTATTCTTTGATATTAGGGCCAAGCAGTGTGCAATAGCCTGTATCCACACTATTAACCTTTCATACCTCCCTATGACATGAGGGTGTCTAACCTGCCTGTGGAGAATGGGCCTTGGACTATGCTAACACCTAAATTCTCCTATTCCCAAATTCTTTAGGAGACTACTAGTCAGCCTGCACCAGAACGTATTACATGCTGCAGTACAGTTCAGTCAAGTAAATTACTGAGGTCAGGGCCTGGCACCTTCCCTGGCATTGTTTAACTTAAACTGTACTTCATATGTAGCTGAAGTAAATTGGAACAGAACAATTAAAGGGCTGTGGGATTCCTTCCTCCTGGCAGCTGTAGCCCTGCTTAGAAGTTTTACATTTACTGGTTTGCATCATTAACCCTTTCCAGCTGAATACTATGTCATATCCAATCTATGCAATGGGGTGTCCCTGTGGCCTTGACACACCCACTGTTACTCCAAACCTCGACAGTAAGAGGGGTGCTGCTGGGATTCCCAGAGAAAATCTCTCATAATCTATCCCAGACAAAGCCCTTTCTTACCTACTTTCTGTTCTCTTCTACTTCATATATTTCCCCATTTAAACTCTTAAAAATGTCTCCCTTTTCATGAGCAAGCTGAAAGTCTCAAGGCTCCCCACTGAACAGACTGCATGGAGGCATTCTTGGTTTCATGCTGGAAATGTTCCTGGTCTCTTTCCTTTCCTTTATGAACAGTAGCAGAACTCAATGCTGAGGTAGCAAAGTTCATGATGAATGAACCAGGTAATCTTTGATTCCCCAGGGGCAGGAATCCCAAACTAGCTCTTTTGCATCCTTCCAGTGATGGCTTTCTAGTTTGACATTGTCCTATCTTATCCTGTCATGCTCCAGAGGATGCTTTCTCTTTTTGAGATTAGGGCTAAGCTAAAATACTTCTATTCAGCTGAGGCTGTATTAAGACAGTAAAACCAAAACCAGAACTGAAATCCAGGTAGATGTAAAGAAAATTAGCTCTCTCAGCCACAGGTACCAGTTCTTAATATCTACAGCTGTATGGCTGCAACCATTCAGTTCTTGGGCAAAATTCCAAGCAAGCTTCAGATCTGCTCAGATAAGAAACCCTATATAGAGAGATTGTGCTCAAACCTGTGTTGCTGTGGTCATAGTGTGGGTCTATGTATGTCCAGGGTTACATAAAGACTCTGGTATTCACCTTTCCTTTTCTCTTTTCTCCAAATATGCCTACTAATTTAGACTGTGGTGAGGGACTTAAGATAAGGGTGGTAATCTATTACCCTAGAGGACGAATCTATCCACCAGTGTGAACAGACTGGAAGGCTGATGACTCAGAGGGTGTGCACACCTGCCACCTCAGGCTACAAGCTGGGTACTGTTTCTTTGTCCTTACACAAACAACTCATCTGTGATAAATCCCCTTAGGGAGACATCAGGAAAATTCATACACGTGGCCTGCAGATATTAATCTCTGCTGATGGCCAACATGGATCCACTTGTGCTTAGAAGGTGTCAAAGACTCTTGAAATGTCCTGTGATCCAGTATTAGTCATCCAGTGAAGAGCTCCCCACCCCAGTGAAGGTACCAGAAGCATTCCCACCTACCCTGAGCCCAATAAAAGAGCACACTTGGACTTTGCTGGAGAGATCAAGAGTCTCCTTCCCTCACTCTATGGGACTTCTACCATCCGGGGTTTCTGCCACCACTCGTCAGATCCAGAGGAGGAACAGAACTCCAACAGGACTGCAACTGCCACTCTTGACAAGTCTGTGACCCTTACTTCAACAGGATTGTGACCATTATCCGGACCAACAGATTTCCTTTCCTTTTACTTTGCACCCGGGGGGCCACGTGGTGCTCAACACAGGAGTTGACGAACTCTATTCTGTTCTTGTCCCAGGGTTATACATCTGTTTTTGTGGGTTAAAACAAGGGGGTTTTATTCTGTATCACTGAATTTATTGCAATATTTTTAATAAATTGTAACTCTGACTTGTAATATCTCTTGAGTTTGGTTCATTTCTCCCACCAGTTTACTTTTAAACCAGCACAATGTGGGTTGGAAAAACTCCTCAGTGACTAAGTTTGCATCTGCATTTGTCATCATGCACCATGGAGTCTCCCAAGACATCCCAATCATTCAGGTGCTGTTTGGAAAGCAGAAGGAAAGATATGCTTGTTTTTTTAAAAAAGGTCTGTGTTTGATCCATGTTTTCACCCACAACATGGTGGCTGTATGGTGGTCCACAACAGACTGTGCCTGAAGGGAGAAATGTATGAGACAGGAAGAGTCTGCTGAGCATCAAGGGAGAACTCCTGGCCAGGACAAGAAACCAGTGTGTGCTTCAAAATGAGCAGATTCAAGAAGGTCAAACAAGACCTACTCACTTTTTTTTTTTTTCTTTTCACTATTAAAATATCTGTAAGTTGTAATAAGCTTTCATAACTAATTTTTGTAATGAGCAACAGACTTGGGACAGAGGGGCCAAGGATATGCCTTTTGTTGTTTCTTATTTGAATTCTGGTCTTACAGATCCATTTCCTTTTTCTCTCCACTGTTTTTTGCCCCAGGGTAAGAAGAACTCTCTCTTGCACTGTTCTAAACACAGTAAGTACAGAACTCCATTTGAAACTCTAGTTTGCTACAAATTAAGCCGAAATTAGGTTCACTAAGTCAGAGTTGCACTTATGTGGGGTTTGGCAGAAGAGGACATGTTCTGGAAAAAGGATCTTGTATCCATTCTGAGACTTCTTTGAAAATAACAGCATTGTTGGCACACTTAAGGATGGCCTAGGAGGCAGCAGACGATGTCTAGATATAATACCAGTTTCTCTAGTATTAGATTGTGCAATCTGAGTAGCCAGAACCCCTCACACCTTCCTTTCCTAGTTGCAACAACAGTAATCTTACTGAAAAAGAAATTGATACTTATCTCTTAGGTTTGCTTTCCAAAATTTATATTGGTTCTCTGTTTTAGATTTTTCTTTCATTTTTTGTTTTTATACTGAATGAGAAAAACATATCTGCTCCATAAAGGGCTTCCTAGTTTGATGACCACTGGGAACTTTATCCACCTAAGCTCATGGATGTCACTAAATACACTACAGAATAGCACTATCTTCTGTGTAAGGCCAGCAAAGAGTTAGGCTGTGGTTGAAATATATATTTGGTCTTCTCATACAATAGGAATCTGAACAAATATTTAGGATGGTGAAAGTGATTAAAAATTTTAAAAAAGTGTCAGGACAAAACCTAATATCAAGGATTGCCAGAGGGATAGCTGCAAAAAGGAAAATGATGGGACTCCTACCACTTTGCTATCAGTGACTCACTGTTGTGCTTCGTGAAAAAGTCTGTAGATAAGGACCTGACACTGGCACGGACAAAACAGATTCAGCTGATCTTTCTGTTTCCTCTTTTCATGCATCTGTGTCTTGTAGAAATTCAGAGTGGGAAGCAGAAATTATTTTTAAAATATTTAATAATTTACTCCTCACTAAAATCTGGTATTTTCAAACAGAAATTGTTTGCTTTCCTTTGAGTTTTTAACCATCTGACTCACCTACTCCTTTAATAGCCATAGCTGCTACCTGCCATGCAATTACCCAGGTGGCTTTGTCTGAGTATGCTATTTCTTGCTGATCCAGTAATTGATGGAAGTGTCTCAATATGGATGTAAAATTACATTCACTGTAGGAATAGATTGCGTTGCCACCACTGTTGCTATGTTTATTTAAACCAGTAATCATTGTTACCATTTTATGTGCCCTCAGGAATTGGATGCTGCTGTTCTTTCCCAGCATGTCTCTTTTTCCAAAGACATAACACATGGATGGGACAATGGATCGAGGCAATTGCTCAAAGAGAGGACTTCAAGATTTGCCCACTGTTTGCATCACATAAGCTATGAATAGACTGGTCACACACAAACATATACACTTTGGCAAGAAGGAAAACAGCACCAAGTCTTTGAAATGGAATGAATTAGTACTGACCTCTGCTTACAGAGTGCCTCTGGCTGGCAGGATGGTGCACTGGTTGCCAAACCTGGCACTAGGCAGAGCTCACAGCACGGCCTTTTGCTCTTGCTGTTGATTTTACAGGTTTGTTTTTCAAGTCTTATAGTTTTGGCAATTCTGACCATTAGTAGCAAAAATTTCCATAGCTGGACATCTTGGGTGGGGAAGGGGTCAAGGACTTGACCATGGATCTTAGTTGTGTCTTTTTGGAAGGCAATGACTGAGCAAGGATGAAATTAGGATTTTTCCCCTGTCCTTCTTATGTGAGTCTCTGTAAATCTCTACCTGGGAAGCCACATGGAGTCTGTGATATGTATGTGGGTAGGGCTGGTTTCTCAGTTGTGGACAACCTTATCAGTGTGTTAACCATAAGGCTATCAAAAGCATAACTTGCATGTGCAT
>JAWWLV010000001.1:40942728-40954323 GCA_035041135.1 Platyrinchus mystaceus
ATTCATGATACACCTATATGCTCTGAGTTCTGCTGTCTGTGATGTGTGCATTCAGCAGAGGCAATGTGTAGGAGTACCTCACTGTGGGAGGTTTCAGGGCTGGTCACCTGCTGACTACATAATGAAGTGTTGAGTTGTATCACATCTATACTGCTTCTTTCCTAAACTTGCCCCTGTGTATTTTCATTCACGAAAAATATGCAGCAAAACTGAGTTTGTGTCTGGGCACTCCTGACAGTCATCCCACATGGCCCTCGCTTCCAGAAAGCTGGATTCTGTCACATTTCCAGAAGATGTGAGATTTCCTAGGCACCCTTAAGAAAATATTTTAAGATAATTTAAAAAAAAAAATATTTAAAAGGTGGATGTCTGGGGCTCTAGGACTTTTCTGCAAGTGTTTTATCTTTACTGGTTATCACCTTTTTCCAGGACGAGTATCTCCCTGCAGAATGCTGCATCCCATTTTCTGACTTTCACACTACATCACATAACCAGGAACCGGAATGTCCAGACGTTGTCCAGTGCCATCACAAACAGGGCTTCAATAAGAAGCACTTACCAATGCAGAAGTGTGAGCCTCTGGAATTAAGGGTGCAAGAGATGAAAGAATCTGTGAAAGCTTTATCTTTGGCAATGGAGGAAGCTGGTGCTGGGTGACTGGATTTGAGATGTCCAGAGCTACCGATATAATCACTGTATAAGAATATTTGCCAATATTTCAATTAAATCACTAAAATTATAATGATATTTCAGTCTGCCGACAGGCAGCCCAGACCCAGACCTTAAACTGGCCCTTTGTGACTCACTGAGCTGTGTGGGGTGGGAAATGTGGAGCAGAACCAAGGGTTTATCCACCTGATGAGGGCATGATGTATGAGACCCCACAGAGCACATCAGACACCCAGTGTAGCAGCTCTGAGCAACTGGTGATTTTGTGTCTGCCACCCATGCTGCCAGGAAGTCCCTATGAGTGAACTGTCTGGTGGGGCTATACCTGGTATACCAGGGTCTGAGTGATCCTGAAATGACCCCTCCTGCCCATTGTGCTCTCAGTGAACCCAGCAGAGACAGCTGGAGCAAAGACAGAACAACTCCACAGTGCTTTATCAAGGTGGACAGCCTGGGGCAGGCATTACCTTTATTACTTCTGTAGCCTTTAGGGAAATTTTTAGCTAAGGTCATATTAAACAAAAATACATTAATACAAGATTTATTTTTTCCCCAGAGAAATAAAAGTGTTGAGGCAATAAGGGGATAGATACTGTCATGTTATCCTGTCCTCGTTGTATCACTAGGCAGTCAGATTCTGAAAGCTGCCCCTGCTGCTGTTTGGTCTTTGTTGACAAACACCTTTTGCAGTACATCACTAAGCTGTTTTGTCAGCTTGAGGGTGTGATAATTAATTTTTCAGAGACATGCAGCTATTCTTTTAACATAGCTGTTAGTTCGCCGCTCTTTGCTAACAAGGGAAAATTAATTTCACAACAGGGTTTAGAATTATATCACTGAGGAGATGGACTTGTCCCCAGATCTCTCACCCTGAATTCCATAACAAATGATGGCTATAGCCTGTACATGTGCTAGATATTAACTGGCTATATGGTTAAATTAATGAGTGAAACCAAAAGAATATTTACAAAAAGCTGGCTTTAAGTTTGCAGTGATGAGTATCTCCCACTAGCTCTATTATTTTTTTGGGTTGCACCTCTAGTCAGTGCTGTGTTTGTTCATACTCCTCAGCTCAGCAAGACAGCTCAGACATGTAACTTCTATAGTTCTGGGTACATCAATGAAAGTTGCTCTTGTGACTCACTGCTGACCTGTCTCTTTATTGGAATTCACATTATCAACCTGAGAAATCTATGATGTGCATATTTACAGATACCTTGTGACTTTGAGATGCCCTGGGGTATTTACGTGTACACAGATGCCCATATCCCTCAAGACTAGCAGTTGCAGGCCAGGTAGAATGTGTTCAGTAACCCAAATATGACAATGCATCTAGATGTGGGCAACTGGATCAAGCCTCTGAAGACTGACAAAATGATTTGTTCCTGTGACATCTGTGCTGTGGGGATGAAGCTGGGATGTACACTTATTTCTGGGCTGATGTACTCAAAGTGTTCACACAGAAGTGTTCAATGGGGAGGGGTCTTATTTGCAGCTAAAACAAAGATGAACTGAATCCATGATTCTCTGTTTATCTCTTGAAGACTCTTACATTAATTCCTCTCACTTTTGGAAATCTTCTTGTGTTAAAATGTACAAATACTCTTGCCCCTGGACCAGCAATGTGTGTCAGTAAAATGCCTTTGTATTGGGACTAGCTGAGATGGAGTTAATTTTTCCCATAACAGCATTGCATTGGTATCTAGAATGCTGGTAACACATCAGTATTTTGGCTACTCCTGAGCAGCACTGGCACAGCATAAGCACTGTCTCTCCAACACTCCCCCTCCATCAAGGGGCTGGGGGTGGGTATGATACTGGGAGGGGACACAGCTGACCCAAACTAACCAAAGGGATATTCCATACCTATGACATCAGCTCAGACATAAAAACTAAGAAAAGGAGGAGGAAGATGGGGCATTCATTATTTACAATGTTTGCCCTCAAGAGCAACTGCCACGCATGCTGAAGCCCTGCTTCCTAGGAAGGCACTGAACATCACTTGCTGATGGGAAGTAGAGAAAAAACTTTCTTTTTCCCCTTTGCTTGTGCATGCACAACCTTTTGCTCTTAATTTAGTAAACTGCCTTATCTCAAACTGCAAGTTGTTTTCCATCTTATTTTCTCTCCTCGGTCCAGCTGAGAAAGCGGAATGATAGAGAGGTTTCATGGGCACCTGGCATCCAGCCAAGGTCAACCCACTGTCAAGGAAATTTTCCCTTCTGACCATCCAGGAGCCACTATGGTGTGACCTGAGCTGTATACCCTACACTCACACAGTCAGACTAGGTTTCCTTACCAGCTCGACCTCATGTTTCCCATAGCAGAGTCTCAGGCATCCAAATCCCTAAAATCATTCAGTATGGTACAAAAACTAAATAACAGTTCAAGCTGTGTGTCTTCGAGGAAGGACCTTGAACAAAGGAATACCACTTGTCTTGGGGGACGTGCAGCTCCCACTGCAACTGCACACCGAGTTACCTGCACTAAATGTATTCCTCAACACCCACCACAGCCTGACAACATGAAGTTATTTTTATGTTTTGGTTTCTTTTCCTGGAATTTTCTACCAGAAATGTACTATTGACATTTTCTTTAAATTATGTAATTTTTACATAAAAGAAGATTCCCTCAGTTAAACAGTAAAGAATTTCACAGAGTGCTGACAGATGAGAATACCACATTGTGCCTCTAGTGATCATTGAAGACTTTCTCACTGCAAAACACGTTAATCAAATCCATGGCAATGCTCTTCAGGCATTTGTCTTTGTTTTCCCTGTCTCTAACAGGAAATTTCAAGACCCACATTTCTCCCACAAGGATCTGAGTGGACTCTGTGGGTTTATGGGCTTTCCGTCACTCAACTGTGGAGACAGAGCCTTGCTGTGCTTTGTGCTGTGCAAATACATGTCTAAGACCCATCTCTTCAGCAGACAGTGAGTAGGACCATGGGGAAAGACACACAGCTTGGGAGCTGCTGGTTCTGTGAACCACCTCCAGGACCTTGCACTCCAGGATAGCACATTTGACAATGGAGGAGGAATGTCTTTATTTTGAAAACAGATGGTGGACTGAAAGGGATTCAGGAGTGACAGTACTCCTTCCACCTTTCCCACAAACTAATACTACCTAGTGCAGTGTGCCCCTCTTTAGATGATTGCTCCCTGGAATGAATTTGGAAAAACATGTTGACTGAATTGAAATGACACTGAATTGGGAAACACTAAAATTTTCAGTGAACTGAAAAATCTGCCCATCATTGAGATTTTTTTGTTAAGCTAATAAACTATCTTAGAAGTAGTGCACAAATGACTTTTAGGTGCATGTAAGATTATCCAGTAATACAGATAGTTATGGTTCACTCAGAGAGTCATAATTTATTAGTGTAATTCTTTTGGTAAATGGCATGGAAGGTGATGTAAATTGCATTAAAGCCTGTCCCTAGATTCAGCAGACTCTGTACGAATTTACCATATTCTGTCTACTAACTACATCTCCCTTTTAATTTCTAGGGTAGCAAGAATCTGGGTAGTCGTTAATACATGCGATATTCATTGTTCTAGCTAAACTGATGGTTTTAATTCAAGATACTTGCCTGTTTATATGACATTGGAGACATAAAAAAATTATTCTGCTTCGCTCTTTCTAGAATATTTCTTAGACTTTCCTTATCTTTTTTTGCACTTCATTAAATCAGCTACATTCCTGTGTTAAATCAACCATACTCCAATCTTTGACAGCAAGAGGAACTCTACACTTTGCTATTAAAACATATGGACCATAATATGTTATCATTATTATATTTGACAAATATAAATTTGTTAAATCAGAGGGTATGAGTTTTTGCCTTCTAAAATAATCTTGTAGTCTCTCTCTTGCTGCTTTCCATTTCTGTCAACAACAGTCAAATTATCCTTGCCTTGCAGTAAAGTATGGCATTTATTTGTCTAAAATAATAATCTACTCTCTAAATTACCTTTCATCTGAAGAACACAAAATGCTTTACTTCATGAAGTTTGCATAATCTCACTGTCATAGAGAGAGGAATATGTAGAACCGGAAAGGACCTTGAGAAGTGATTATTTGACTTGCCCAAAATGTCCTCTGTTTTGACACAGAACTAAGGTAATGGAATGAGAACAGTGTAGTCAATTTTGCCTCTGTTTTTATTTTCCTTCTAGTGACATTTTGAAATGCAATCGTTAGCCCTACATGGTTACATCAGCTCAGACTGAAGTTGTTCTTAGTCATATTCTTGATTTGGATGATAAGATTTCAGCTACATATTTGCCCCTAGGTAGCTGGGATAGAAAGAATAACAGAAATGCAATTGCAGCTTCCTGTTCATTCTGCCTTTTGGAAGAAATCTCTATTCCTTTAATTAAAATATGCTCTCATTAACACATCAAGCTTATTTGCTGTAGCCAGTGGGGTCATATGGAGTATGGTTAAAAGCCGAATTTGGGTTGTTACATTGACAGCAGGTTTTCAACAAATATTTGATATGACAAGATGCATAGCTGTTCCTGGTCTTATCCACGAGAATGGCAAAAGATCTTTCCGACACTGAGTTGCTTCAGACTTCCTCTGAAATCCTTCTGCCTGAATTGTGCAGAGGTCTGCCAGTTGCGTTTGCATCAGGGCTGAAAAATACGTATCTTTTAGCATTAACTTTTTACTGCTTATTTGGTTTTATGCTATAGCTGTAAACTCCGTTGTTTTATTTGCTGATCTGTTTTATTAAGTGCCTTCTGATGAACAACAAGAAGCATGTAATAAAAACCATCTGTAGTATGGTGACAACTTCCTCTCTCAGTCACAGGTCTTGAACTAGTCCCTGGTGTGCTGCTGTACACAACCTTGCCTTTTTTCTAACACTTGCTGATGAAACGTTCATCTGGGTCCTGATTGGTGTTTTTGGCTGAATTTGGATTGTGTTGCTATTAGAGGAGACCCTCCTCTAGGAATATTTTTCTGGTTCATATGTAATTTCTTCTACAGCATACTCCACTAGATAGTTCCTTGCTGGAGTAAATATCATATTCAGATAAATGAATGGAAGAATGAAACAATTTGCATTTGGTAAGAATCTGCCCCTTAGCCAGTTGCAGCAGATGTTGAAGTTTGATTTTGTTTTTCCTTGCTCAGCACCTGTGCACCACATACAGTGTTTTATTACACAATCAAGGCCCATTTCATCATAGCTCTTCCCCTTTGCTACAGACTTATCTGCTAATTGTGTACTATGCGATCAAATTTTAAATGCTGGGGTATTTCCATGACTTCCATGAGAACTCCTACCTGGTCTAACCTGAGAGGACCTAGTGTGATGTGGTTCCACTCTTTATGCTAGCTGAGATGGAACACCTGAAGTGCCTGTTCATTCTTTAGGCAATGTTGTGTTGGTGTCCAGTTGTTAGGGAGAGTAGTTAGGGCGTTCAACCAAGATGCCCAAAGACCTGCTACTCCATGGGGTTTGGTATCCTGGGAGAGTCATATTTTCATGATACACTAAGAGTGAGGCGAGGTGTTGCAAGGGAAGTAAATGGGGCAGTGTTCAGGTTTCCTAAAGATCTCTCTGGGTCTCTAACTATTGACAGCATAGCAGGCAATGCCTTCCTTGACACTCCCAGAAAATGCACCCTTTTTGCTAGTGTGGAATGTGTCCACGAAGAGGCCATTATCAGTGATGGCCACAGTCTCTTAGGGAAGAGAACTGAAGAAGCAGAAACCATTTGCAGGAACCTACACCTGGAGGTGTTAAAGATAGGCAATGTAATTTAAATGCCAGACTCTAAGGACCCAGAATTTACAACGGTTTAAAATTTTGATGAAAACTGATGTAAATGATCCTGGCCGATGTAAATGAACCATTTCTGTTACAGCACCTTTACAAGATTGACCTTGTCTTCTGGTTCAAACTTTATTTCAACTAAATATCAGGCTAATGAATGAGATGGTATGCTATTAGAGTACAAACTCATCTTAATTCATGTTGGTGGGGTATGTAGTTAGCTCTTAGCTTAGATTTTTTGTTACATTTTCAGAAAGTTTGAGAACCCTCCAGTGGCTCCAACAATCTAAATATCAAACAATGACATTTAAAGTTTGGAAGAAAAAGAAATATACTGCTACTTGCCAGGAAGGCCCATTAATTACCCTCCTCTTTCACATTTAATAGCACTTTATTCCCTGTAAGCCACTTCCAGAGGCTGGATCCAGGCTTACCATTACTTAGGTGCGGAATTTGAACCGTTAATACATTTTACCATTATTGCATTCATAACAAGAAGTTATTCCCTGCTTATTTGTTCCTAAATTTTTTCCTTTACACAATAGTGAAATACAATACTATATTTGTGAGTTTCATGTCTTTTTAGTATATTAGAGTTCTCTAGCATATGTTTTTCTGGAAACAACTTCAGAAAATTAGTGAAAAGTCATTTTGTTTATGTAGCAGCTACTGGCAGCAGTAGCCAAGCCCTCTTTATTGTGAGCTCAAAACATCAAAAAATATGTAATGCAATTACAACTACTTGGATCTGACTCCTTTTCTCTTAATTTAATGATATCACTAAATCAAATTAATCTTTTGAACATTTAAGTTTTGCAACATCTGGATCTGTTTTTATTGTTACATTTTCACCACTTGTAATTTTATGAAGTAATTTGTTGCCCTAAACAGTGAAAAGAGATATGTATGAGAAACTTTCTATCATTAATAAATACCTTTAACCATAACAGATTCTTTCAATATAACATAAATCTACTTCAGAATTAGTGGCTTAGATCTGATTTAGGACTTGCTTTTTTTCCTTCTGTGAACAAGAAGCATCTGAGTTTAATGATTTCTACCAGTGTACTTTTGATCATACATTAAAAAAAAAAATCAGCAACAATTTAAATATGTTAATTCTATTTCTTGAAAATGGTGAGGATAGCTATACCAGGCAGCCCAAAGTTTTGAGCTCAGAATACTTGCACTGATCCCCAAAGTGATGGCACACCAAACAGGGAGAATGGGGGAATTATGAGAGACAGATCAAATGCATGAGTGTGCATTAACAGGGTAATAACAGAACTAACATGGCTGGACTTCTTCCAGATTCAAGCCCCAAATTGGTATTGACTCCCACATCTCTACTGGTTTGAGCATCCCTGTGTTGGAGCTAGCTTTAAAGTCAGAGCTCTCAACAATTGTTACTCATCTATGGCTACTAACCAGAGACATTGCAGACACACTTTTAAATTCTTTGAGTTCCTAGTTCTCTTAAGAACTGTGCGGTTTTTTCCATCTTTCTCACAAATGGAAATGACTGTTCAGGGTTGACTTTATCTTTCTTTTTGCATTTGTGTATGATTTAAGCCTACAAAGCTGACAGAAAAAAACATTTTGCTTGCTACTGTCGTCTCAGTGGACGTTTTTACTGACAGCACTGCTTTCTGTTTACGAATTCCTCCTCTTATTTCTCAGAAGTAAAAGAAAATCCACCTACTCTTGCTTTTGAATATCAACTGTAATTCTGTAATTGCTTCAGAGCAAATTGAAAACTGTTGCTGTAAGAAAATCAGAGCTTTAAGAAATAGCTGTTTACATATTGCATCCAGCCCCATACCCTTAACAAATGAAGTGCATAATAGGCTTCAATGCCCTCTGCTTCCCAGCAAACAACTCTTAGGAACTCTGTGGTCTGGATTGTCCTTAACATTATGGCCTCTGCAACCAAATATAGCAAGTCTTCAGGTCCTCTACCTGTTTCAACCAGGGAACGGGAAGAACTTTGAACATATGATGGCTAAGAGAAATCATAACATAAAAGATCTTTCTGTATTTTAGGAACTTCATACTGCTGGTGTCCCTACATTCTGGTCATGGCTACCTGAAGGATTGCTTTTACAAGCCAAGTTCTGAGGTGCAGATAGAAATAAAAAAAAACATTCTGGTGTTGACTGAAAGGAACTTCAATCGTCAGATTGTCCCTTCTCCCACTCAGAGTGAGACTGTCACTAACACTAGACCCTGTCAGTAGAGCCTGTAATGAAGATTGACCATAACTCTGGATAACATGCTTCAGTCAGCACATCAGTGAAAAAGTTTTCCTTAATGCAGAAGATAAACCTCCCAGTTCACAATGTTTGGCTGTCACTCCTCACCTGTGTATAGCATATAGCAAGACCAAGAAAATTTTGAGTCTGTTTCATTCATAATTCCCATGGGCACATTTGCAGCTTACATGTAGATTACCTCTTTACCAGACTAAACAAGCCAATGTCTCTCAGCATTTTCTCACAGACCATGTGCTCCTGATCACTGGCTTTCTCAGTTGTCCTCCAATGGACCCAAAAGTCAGAATCCCAAAGTTCTGACTCCAAACTGCTGTATCTGTGGTTCTATATTAATAAAGTTTTTAAGCCAGGCATTGCAATGTCTTATGTGTGGCCTGCCAGTGTGATGCAAAGCACTTGGGCATATGCCCAGACTCCCTACATAGTCAACAGAGAGATACGGGCACCTCTGCAAGTCTCTTGATAATGATCAAAAGTGGAGCATTTACTCGTTTTGGCTGACTATACCTGGAGCCTTCATGATTCAGTGGAGCAATTCAGTGCTCTTTAACATTGAGAAGGGAGCTGTCTGGAGCCAGCTAATGGGAGATCATGCACAGGACTGCACCAGAAAATGTGTCCAAATCAGAAGTGCACAGTGGCTGCCTGGATCCCCTGGGAGCTGGGACACAAAATCAGGCTCAGAGAGTAGGTGTCTGACTGGAGAGGATGTATACAGCTCAAAACTGCTCAGATGTAGCTGAACGGAAAAACCCCAAACCCCACAATTCTAATTTGGTTTTGTTTTTGTTTATTTGTTTGTTTGTTTGCTTGGGGGGTTTTATTTTGTTTTGTTTTTTAAGCTGATGAAATTTCTTAGGAACTCCATGAAGTATAGCCAGCCAAGTCTTTGAGACTACCCCCTTTCTTATGTATTCACAAAGCCATGTTCTTGTCCTCAGCATTTCTGAGCTACTAGAGTAACGAATATAGTCTCGAAGTTTAGGCATTTCTGCTCTGTTTGGCATTTTGGGGTATGTTTCACACGGTGTTGCAAAATACTGATAATGTTCAAGCAGTCATGTTCCCCTCCTGTCACAAGCAGAATTATATACTCTTCTGCAGGTACTGGACACTGAAATTGTAATTTGAAATTCTCCTGAACATGTTCAATCTAGACAAAGCTGAAATTGCAGTCATCCAAAAATAAAAGCTAGGTCTTATTTAAATAAAGGTGTTCTTCTCCAGCTGTACTAAAGCTAGATGATCCTTCAGCTTCTTAATTGGTGTGTATCCCTTAGGACAAAATGTTACTTCATGCATTTTTATTAGAAAAATATTTTCTTTATTTTTAATATTTGTTTTAAGAAGCTAAAAGATATTATCTTAATTTTTTTGGTGCAATTAATTAGAATATTTTTAAGGTGAAAGTCCATTCCCTTTACTTATGCTGAAAAGTACATTGCAATGCAAATAAAAGATTACAGGTATATTATACAAACAGAGAAAAAATATGGGTCCTGAAAAGAATGCAGGAGAGGTTGGAATTGGAGGTAATTTAATATGTATGCTTCATAAACCACATAATTTTTATTATGAATTTGTAATATATACAAAGGCTGTGAAAACAGTGAGAAATAATTTCACAAATATATTTAAAGCTTATATTTTTTCACTACTTATCAACTAAATTAAACCATGTAATGGAATTTTTGCTTTCCAGAATTGGGTATATATTTTCATTTATCATTGGCCCATGAAAGTTTTCCTTTTCTTGGTGCCTTCTCTACCTCTGTAGATTCCTTAAAGCTATGAGAAGGATTGTACAGTACAATATTAGCCTGTATCTAGTATGAATGATCTGATAGAAACTGAAAGTCCAAAGTGGTAACAACTGAAGAGAGGTGTTTCAGCATCAAAACTGCAGTGGTTAGTTATGAATTACCAGTCTTATAAATATTCTTATTTGCACTAACGCTTATTTCTACGTGTTTAAAATATATTCTGTTGCTTCAAGCAAAGCTTAAATAATTTGAACTTCAGTCAAAATATTGTGGAGGTATATTCTATGTCATCTTATCTAGATCAGGTAAACTGAAGCAATTAATTGTGTCTGACTAGAGAAACCTTCAAAGTCATCTGAAGCTTGATCTGTCCCTGCTCCTGGACCGTATGGAGATGTGGCTGTACCTGTGCTGTCATGTACACAGCTTCAAAAGAGCCTCTCTGAAGGGACTACTTTTTTCCCATTCTCTAGCAAGTTCCATATTACATCCAACATTTCTTAAACTTATCTGGCTCAGCCTTAAGAGTAGGATTTTTCAGTCCTGCATTCCTTCCATAAAAATTTTTCTTCAGATCCTTGGTGTTGGAATGCTTACCTTTTTCTTTTTTTCTCCTAATTTCGAGCCTAAATTTATTCATAGTCAATTTATACCCATTTGTTTTTGTGTCAGCATGGCCTTTAGCTTAAACAGTTGTTTTCCCTGCCTGATACTTACATCCCTGAAATGCTTACAAAGAATGGGAGAAAAGACAGATGGCTATCGCTTAACCTGTAATTTGTATTAATTAGAATAATTAATCAGTTTTTTGGAGTTCAAGATGGTGCAATTCAGCAGGATTTGGTATCCTGCTAAAATTCCTTAGCAGAAAAGACAATGGAAGATTTTGAGTTTGTAAATAAATCATCAATCCTAATAGTAAATGTTTGCTAACAATTGTTATTACTGAGCTGGACCACAACAATTCTACCAAGAGAAAGAAGTGATAAAACCAGTGTTTGCAGTGCTTTACAGTCTGTTGTAAGGAAACCCCAAAGTGCCACAGAGGCAGCTACTAAAGTTACTGCTTGGAGTCCTTTTTGTTCTGGTTCATTGA
>JAWWLV010000001.1:40957270-40985132 GCA_035041135.1 Platyrinchus mystaceus
ATTCATTTGTTTGTACAGTCTTGTAATATATTCCCTTCCCCCTATTTTGAGTCTCGTGTTTTGTCTGAAAAACCCATTTCACACCGGGTTAAAATTAGGGAGGGAGGCCCGAACTCAGACTTGGATTTTTTTTAGGGCTCTCAAACCATTACACCTGGATAAGTTGCAATCTGCAAAAGAGCCAGTCAAGCCCACAGGACTTTAAGTCCTCTACAAGGACTATGATAGGTATGAAAAGCTGAGGGACTCCCATGGAGGTGAGAGGAATTCAGCAAACACCTGGGGATTGGGAAGGTGCGAATCATTCAGTCAGAGCTAGTGCTGTTCCTCAAGTTGGATTCCAGTTAAATAAAGGAAGAGGAAAGGAGGTAGAAGAGAAAAATACAAGCCAGAGAAGAGCAACAAGTTCTATTCTCTTCAAAATCCCTTAAAGTCAGAGAATGGAGAGGACCACTCTATCAGCTGCCAAGGAGGTTGCAGGTCTGGTCAGGAAGGAACACTGCTGAGCCATGGTCCTCTGTGCATGCAGCTATGTAGTGCCTCTGGTTGGTTTTATGTGGCAGCTTTCAGGGTTCATCTGAAGTTTTTCACAGGTGGCATGCCCTCTTAGATGTTTCTGGTCTCATGAAAGAATGTCATGTGATGCAACCTACTTTTCTGACTATCCTACACATGCAGTTTGGAAAAAAATGTGGCTGAGGTACTCCAAGGGCCAGATAAACCAATCTCACAGGCGATATCCAGTCTGTACACCAGACTTTCTCTACTTCTTTTGTACATATCGGTATAAAACTTAACACAGGGGAATTAAACTCCCAGATGAGACTAAATGATATCATCATATAACTTAAGAATACCTTCACTGTTTCCTTATTAACTTTCAATTCTCTTAAGCAAGTGATAAATGACCATTAGTGTTTAGGAAAGAACTTCACATTTGAACTATCTGGAGTAGCTGAGCAAACAAAGAAAGATTCCTCTCAATTTACTGCTTTTCATCTGACAGCGATGTTTGTTTAAAGACATACAGAAAGAATTCAATTTCAGTATAAAGTGACAAATACTCATCAGGTAACAGGCAGTCTCTGTTTTGGTAGCACAGCGCTCCTTCATACTGAAACCAACAGTAAAGTCTCAAAAAACTCCTCTCAGAGAGTTAAAGATTCCCCTCTGGGTTTAGTCAGACCAAGTACACAGAGCTGTAACGAGCAGAGCATCCTGTTTTGAATGGGAAAATTATTAAACTGTCAGTAGAAAAACCACATGTTTCTCTGTGGAGACCTCGGTCTTTCAGTCACATAAGGAACAGGCATGAAACCAAGGGATGGATAATTTTTTCCTAAATCTGACCTCTTTCTAAACATATTAAGGAAGGGGAAAAAATCCTAAGGTAATAAACATGTCAAATGCTTGTTTGTAGCACAATGGGGAGGAGCTTATGTACTTTCCTAATGAGTGAGGACTGTCCTGCTGACTTTGGGTTCTTCTACCCATATGTGACCTTGGGAGTATGTCCCTTTCACTTTGATGTTCACTGCTAACACGGACCATATGATTTTCCATTAATGAATTCACTGAACCCGTGGGAAGTCCTTCAAAAGCTGATCACATTTTTCTGTTTTACAGCGGTAAAGCCAAAAAAAAAAAAAAAGTAGTGGCAACAACTTGATCTATAAGCAAATCATCTAACATGCTAATTAGAGTTGTTTGATAACAATGATCTGCATAGGAAAGGGTGTGAATGAATGTGAATGATTAGGTAAGAATGGCCCTGGATTTTTAATGCGAGATATTAATATATTGAGAAAAGTGAATGAAGACTAATTTAGCCATAAAGCTGCTTGGGGGCCATTGCTGTTGCTGAGATCTCCTTTGGATGTCCGAAATGTAGTCCTTTGAATCCAAAGTCACCTGCAGGGGTGGCTCCTTTTACAGTCAGTAGAGAGAATTAGAGAAAATTAGAGAGAATTAGAACAATTTTTCAGATTTGCCTACATTAAATGCTTTAACTAGAGTGAGATGAACCCTTCTTAGGGTGTCTCTCCCTCTCTTTTGGCTGCAGAGACAGCACTCAATGACAGGCTCAGAGGGAGACATCTCCATTGTATATATTCAAATATTAGGTGAGACAGATTCCCCCCATCCCCCATCTCCTATCCTAACTCAGTTCCTGAAACCATATTTTCCCTTGTCTTCTTGCCCACTTTTCTACATATTCCACCATGTAAGGATTGATTATACTATAGCAGCTGCAAAAATCAGTTAGGAACAACATGCAGAGACAAATCTTGTCCTAAAAAATTAGAGCTGAGGGATAGATAGAAAGGATGGGGCTTGTGTACGCATGTCAGGTTTCATATGTCATTATTTTGAAATTAACTAGACATTAATTATATATATATTAACAGTCCTTGGGGTCTCTGTTAGCAGTTATGAGATAAATTTCCCAACTACAAGTCATTTTGCCTTACAGACTAAGACCTATCCTATACAACTAATTTTGGGAAATTACAGCCCTGTGTTTTAGAAAATGTTCCTCAGACATAAGGATGATGATTTCTAAATCTGAGTTAAACATTGGGTACTTTGCTTGAAAAATATTTTCTTGAAAGTGTCATTCAGTTTCAGATAAAATCTTTCAATCTTAAAGTATAACAGTCCTGTGCAGATACATTTGAAAAGAACTCAGCCACTTTGTTTTCCGTTGAGAATCTTTCAGTATAAAGACCAAATAGTCACATTGCTCAGCAGTGTCTTCCCTGCTTAAGGTGTCAGACTGAGAGGTACCAGTGTACCAGATGAAAGGTGTTAACTTCAAAAATGTAAAATAAGAGAGGAAGGTAGGAACTTTGGTAAGAAAATCTTTGGGTAGGCACCTCTGGTATCACTTTTTAGTTTAATATCTGTTTCTGGACAGCTTCTTTTCTCCCTTCTCTTCTCCTATGTCATTCATCCCTCCTTTTGTGTTCATCCATTTCCTTCCCTGGATTGTTGTCTCCAAAGTTTCCAGTCTTTTTTCTGTACAATCTCCTGCCCTTTCAGTACCTGTCCTGTTCCTCACTGTCTACCTCTCTGCTCCTCCCTGTATTTTTTGCTCAGAATAATCTCTCTATCCTCCCATTTCTAATAAAGATTTTGCTCATTTTCTGTTTATACTCATTCACTTCTGGCTTCTTAAGGCCTGGAGCTGTCTCAAGAGAGTGCAATCCCATCACCCGAAGGCCATCTGGCACTGGGAGGTCTAGGAGTGCTCTGACTACAGCAGTAATGGGTATCCCATAGGTCTTCATAGTCATGGACTTGGGAAGAAGTTCTTAACCTAGAGTCACTTCAGTTGTCACTAAAATGTTTGCCTCAAGATGCAGGTGTTTCCCTTGACTCCAGGTAGAGTGAGAGGAAGAGCAGGAGCACAGCAAGGACTCAGCCGTGGCTGGCTCAAGTCCTCGTTCTTCCTGTCATTAGCAAAAGAACTAATCTGACACAGATCTTTTGGAAAGTTCTTTCCTTTACACTGCTCTACTGTGTGAGGTAATGCTATGGGAGGAAACATCCATCTGGGAGGCTGGGACTGCTTACCTCCACATGGGACTTCACTGGGGCACATAATTCACTTGGCTCCTTCTGCCTTGTACACAGTTGTGCAACTGAGCACACTATTCACATAAAATAAGAGTTTTGATTTTTCTTTTGAATGATATAAGACCTCAGCCTAGTCATGTAGTTGAAATGCTCTACTTATAACCAAACAGCCTCATTTTTCGGATGTTTGATGCAGCAGTAAAGCCTGAGGCAAATGGTCAGCAAGGACCTCTTGACAGAATGTGTCTTTGCAAACAGAGAGGAAAGTAAGGCAATGACTGTCATATCACAAAGGGTTCCTGCAGAAATTGGTCTCTGCACAACTGGTTTCATGGTCTTTCCCAGAGGACTTGTTTAAGATTGGTCTTAGTCCAAAGAAAGGTTTAGTTTGTTGTTTTTTTTTCTGCTGCATATCACAGAAGTCAGGCCCTGTGTAATTCAAGCTTTCCACCACTCAAAATCTGGCTACATGGCACCTTTACCACCTGTGTTCCAGACTGAGGATATGAGGATGGTGCTATCAGACAATGGGACGGGATGCCATTCCTAACCATGGAAACCCATCTCTTTTCAGTTGAGATACTCTAGGTTATCTGAGGTCTCTTCACAGACCTGGCAGGTATTCTGTGGCAATAACGTAGGGCATACAAGCAGTGTCTGCAGGCTACAGTGCATTAGGTCAACTCGGTGATGAAGCCTATATTTAGCATTTGAAACAGTGGTTTCAAATAAGGGAAATTACATTTATTTTCCATAATTGCAAAGAATGGTGAAAATTTTGAGTCAAGTGAAGGTTTTATCTATTAACAATCACTCACTGACGTACAAAGTTACACCTCGTTGCGCAGAATGTGTCTTTTTATTATTTTTTTTATCAATGCATTGGAAGTGCTGTGGCTTCCTGTCCCAGTGCATGTGCGGTCTAATACAAACAAGAACACCTATTGAGCATGGCTCTAAGGAAATCTGTGTTTGTAGTTTTGGCAAAAAAGGTACTACGCAAACTGAAAGAGTTGATATCCTGAGCAAGGAAACATACTGCACCGGGAGACTTCGGATTCAGTTCTTGACTGTGCCTCTGGGGACAACGATAAGGCTTTGTGGAGGAGTGCAGAGCCACCTGCAAGCTCCCTCTGCGACGTTTGGTTTCTGGTTTAGCCGGTCCCTGGGTTAGCCCTTGGCGCAGGTCTGTACAGCCTGACTTTTCTCCATCCTCCCTCACAGCTGCCAGCAGCCGCAGTGACGCGAGTACTTTGTGACATAGGGTTGCCCTGGCCTTGACTTTCTGTCTGATTAGCAGCCAGAGCACAATGTGGGAGAGGTTGGGTTGGCGTCAAGCCACCGGAGAAGTCCCTGTGCTCTTGGCTGTCCACCAGCAAAGAGCTGTTGTGTTCTCTTGGCATGGTGAGACAACCTCCATGTCAGTGTATTCTCCCACGGGATGAGTGGAGATATTTTCCTGAATTCCTTCTTCTGACTTCATAGACTTTAGAGGAACACTATGTCAGACATTTCAGTGAGTTAATTTCCTTCCCTATGAAAGCAAAGTACTTGCTTGTTGGTAAACAGAGCCATGTCACGCTAGCATTTATAAAATGATGAGCTGATCAAATTACAATTTTGTTAACTACCACTGTGGAAGTGCTTGGGGAGCAGTCAGTTCAATACACTTATTTTCCCCCAAGAAATTGAAGGTTACCAACTTGTTGGGGAATTGAGGAATTTTTTTTTTTTAACAAACATTAAAAATTATGTTATTGTATTCACAGCATTTTTCAAAATTGTATAACTTGAAAACATTACAAAATATCTACCAGAACTAAGGGAATATTCTGCAAAGTGTCTGATTTCTTTCAGCTTCGGTTTCATATATTTTTAAGGGCAAGGATGGAACAGACAAGGAGAAGACAAAATCTGAATTACAGGTGAAAAGCAAATTGTTCAAAATGAATGTTAAACCAAAAATCTTGAAGAGGAGTAAGCTTTCTAGGTGGAACAAAGAATCCATCATTAGTCTAATTAAAATCTTAATGTCTAAGTAAAATTTTGTTGGTTCATTACAATAGTGCTAACACTGCTAACAACACAGTTAGGGCTGGTGTATGCAAACTTTCTGCTGCTTTTCCCTGCTGTTATGCTCACCCATCCTCTTCCTTCCTCTTGCCACAGCCCCCTCAAGAGAATGGTGGAGGTTTTCAAGAAGTGATCAATGTCCTGAGTTCTTTGAAGGGAGAAGTGTGAGACTGGTATTCCTCAACCTGGGATCTGCTTGAATTAGCTTTATACACTATCTAAACCAAAATCTTTCTTTCTTTAATTCTAGTAATTCCCAATTTCATATTTTGCTTGTTTTTCTGTTCTATTATCCTTAAAAAACATTTTACTGGACATGCATGGTGGCACTCCCACAGTGCCCAGTAATTGGCCACTACCATTTGTGTTTGCAGTCCTGGGCTTTTGGTTATGTCTCTGTTGGTATGCTATGCCACATTTTTATTCTAAGATCCTATTCTAAGCAACTCACCCTACCCAGAATAACTACTTGTTATCATTACATATTAGTTAGGAGTAGGCATTCATTTCACTGCACCATTGCACACAGCTAAATTAAAGCTGAAACAATTTAGGACATAGCTATGTGACCTCCAGACAATTGCTGTCACAGCTGTGACATGCTAAAATCAGCTCAAGCCAAGTGAACTGCAGACAAGTCCAGATTACTTGTACCATTGGGTTAATACAAAGTCTGTGGCCTCTCACCAGTAATGGCAAACTGATTTTTACTCAGCCACAGGACACAAATTTCATGAATTTTGGTTAGAAAGCTCATATGAAGGTTTTCTGAAAGTCAAGGATTCTTCCAAAATACTACGTATGGAAACATTACATTAGGCAAATAAGTAATACAAATATTTCATTAAAGAAGCTTATAAACCTTGAAATTATGTAAATATACAGTTTTAATTAGTTAATTCCTAAGGTTTCAATATTAAAAAACACTTAGGGGTGGTCTGCTTATGAAGGTTTAATCTTGTCCCAGCTTCAGCTGTTAAGCCAGAAGAGCATATCTCATTACAGATGCATATTGGAATTTTTACGGTCTAATTACTGACAGAAAACTTCATTATTACAAGTGTGATAAGTGAATGTATTAATCATCTGTCTCTTGACAAACTAAATTTAACCTTTAACCTAAATTTTAATTTCAGTGGTTCTCTAGACCACTTATTATTTTATGATTTGTTCTAGATGCGTGAGCACAAGTTCAACCCTTTAGCACATATGACCATTTCCTTTGATTCTGCTTCTCTTGGCATCTCTTTTTTCTGTTTTGAGAAGGTGTTAGGACATAATTTCGGTGGCCTATCTAAACTTAGTCAGCCTTTTGTAAGAAGTATAAGTGTATTAACATTTCTACATTATCTTAACATGCTTCACAAGCATTTTGGGCTTTTGGTATTAGCAGCAGTCTTTGACTCTCCAGTCAGTAGAATTTGGATTTTCAAGATATTGAATTAGGATTATAAAGTAGGTAGTACTTGTGTCCATTAGCATGAAAACCAAAACACAGTAAAGGTCTTCTAGTCTTCAGATGTTTAAAATAGTAAGCCTTAACATGAGGAAATCTTGCCAGTCTGATGCCAAGATGAATCCCTCACACAGGCCCACCTAGTCCAGGACATACAGTTATAACTGAACTGGTCATCAAGTTCTTATATGACTAATTAACTAAGCATTCAGAGTCTACTTGGCAGCCTCGAGATTATGAAATGGTGGGTTTACAGATGGATTTGATTTCAAATATACTCTTATAAAAATGTCAGAAGAGACAGATTTCTTCTGAGGTCTCAGGAGCCCTCTAGGAAGGTTCTGTATGTAAAGGCAGCACTGTTTCTTCAAAGGGTGTTGGGAAATTATATTTTAATGGATCTGTATTGTTCCAGTTTTCTTGTTTCTATGAGACCTATGGGAACACTCCTTCAGAGTGTAATTGTCCTTAAGCTTTTATGAATTGTTTTAAAAGACCATTAAGTATCCAGCTACAACAGTTTTACACAACATGAGAAACTTTACTGAGCAAAGTTGCTTGTACTGATAAATGTGACTCACCCTTATAAAAGCCCTATTCTGAGACTGGCTGGTTGATCATGTTAGAAATAATTGCTTGACTTTGATGGGGAGGGAGCATGATTGAAAAGGAGATTCATGGAGTTATTTGATTTCAGTATTTTTAAAAAAATATCTTAATTACATTTAATGAGATAAGACAGAGCAAATTTTTGAAAATTTTCAAAATTGGAATTTATACTGATGGATGAGTAAAAATCACTCGTGGATGAGCTTGCACCAAGCACAGGTAAAGTGATTTGAAACTGGTGATATTTTGAAGGTTTTGTGTCAATATACCTGATGTTGGTGGGATGAATTTGAGTGAATAATTAGCATGTTGATGACCTGTTTTGCTATACACACTTGGCTTGTACATGTTACTGCTTCTGCTTAGAACTCTAATGGTTTGCTACAAAAGAATGGAAGGGAAATTATAAAGATTTTTTTTTTTGCTTTTTCAGCCTACGTACACATATATAGCACTTTCTGGATTTGAGCAGTAGCCTCTGGGCCTCTCAATTTCCGGTATAAAATTATCTTCATAATTACACTACCTGCCCTATCTATGCTGATCTTTGATTTTCACCTATCCATTACAAGTTGTCTTATTTCTAAGGACATAGCAGTTTATAGATAAAAACCAGGTTGCCGGTAGATGAACCTGAAAAACTAGAGTGCATTTAAATAAGCTGAGAACAGGGTCTTAGTATTGAGTCTGTAGTCACAGAACAGTCTTAATTTTCTTCTTAATGTTAAGTTCTCTCAAAGCAGTACTTGTGAGTAAATTTTTATCACTTTTAGCTAGCTAAATAAAGAGTTCCATTACATCTCATTCATTAATTATCCAGCATGGAGCACTTGAGTACATCTCTCAGTGGTACTTAGTCTCCTTATGAATACAGTATATATAATCATAAAAATATAGAATCATAGAATGGTTTGGGTTGGAAGGGACCTTTAAAGACCATATAGTTCCAACCCTCCTGCCATGTGCAGAGACATCTCCAACTGGATCAGGTTGCTCAGAACTCTGTCCAACATGAATTTGAATGTTTCCAGGGATGGAGCATCGACCACCTCTCTGGGCAACCTCTTTCAGTGTTTTACCACATTCATTGTAAAAAATTTCTTTCTTTTATCTAATATGAATTTATACTCCTTTAGTTTTAAGACATTATTGTCATGTTCCACTCCTAAGCAGGAGGGAGCACCCAAGATTCGTAGATGCTCATGGTCAAAAAAGAAAAGAAAAAGCCAGAAGGGTCCAAAAAAGCTCACAAAGTTTTATTAGCAAATTACACCCTTGGCATGGAAATTTTTTGCTCCTTTCTTCTAATAGTAAGAGTAATAAAAGAATAAAAAAAAAAAGTGAAGAGGAGAGAGAGGCGGGGGCAATGAAGAGAGAGAGATTAGATACGAGAGGAGAGGAAATCACCAGTCCTGGGTCCAGGGTTCATCCAGCAAACAGGATTTCCAGGGTCCTGGGGTTGCTGCTTGAACTCTGGGGGTCATCCTTTTTATAGACGAGTTTTCCCCACCCTGGGGCCAGTCTTCTTGCTTATCATGCAAATGCATGCACAATCCACTCCCCTGGATCTTTCTAGAAATGGGTCAGAGGTCTTTGAGGGTATTTAGTGGTCTTCATCCTGCCCTTATTCACTCCTTGACTCCACTCCTGTGTTTGTGTTGTTCTGTATTATGTGGTCTCCATGGACCAGAACAGGGAAGTTGGCCCCACGAGAAGTGCTGCCTTACCTCCTTATGGCCCCCTTCTCCAGCCACAACCTGCTCTGACTTGCCCACTTGCACAATGGCTATTGATATTTGAGACATAGCAGCACATTAACTCCTCATTGCTCAGGCTTCTACGATTACCCCTTATCCTAACACTACAGGCCTGATTAAAAAAATCTGTCCCCAACTTTCTTATAACCCCCCTTTGAGTATTGAAAAACCATAATAAGGTCTTCCCAGAGCCTTCTTTTATCCAATCTAAACAATCCCAATTTCTCAGCCTTTCTTCATAGGAGAAGTATTCCAGTCCTCTGATCATCTTTGCTGCCCATCTATTGGCAGCTCCAACAGATTCATATCTTGTAAATATAGTTAGAAGGGAAAATTAGAGGTCATCTAGTCCAATGTCCCACTCAAATAAAGGCTGTTGTAACACTAGATCATATGTTCTTTCAGAATTGACTTCTGGTGGTCTGTCTGTGGGCTAAAGCAAAAGCGAGTCAAAGAATAAAGATGATAACTCTGGCCAAAATCTAAATTTTTGGCACGAGAGATAATAATAAGAAAGACTTTTCTATGAGGGGAGTGGGTGTTGGTATTGTGAGTTCTTCTGAATGAACTTTCAAACATCTAATTATCTTTTTCACGGGAATAAAAGTGTATATAGGTTTGTCTTCTGATACAGAAATGCATGGGGTTATCTTTTGCTTCATCAAACTAGCAGAAGCCTAATCACCAATCAAGTAAAATTACAAATACTTTTAGATAAGGAGAATATGAATAGCAAATCATGCAATGATGTAACAAACTGAAGACACTAAGAAAAGAAACTGTGCAAAATGAAATGGAAATATATTGACATCATAATAATTAAATGATAGAAATATAGGAGAAATGTTCTAAATTCTATTCATAAAAACTAACTTATTTTTTCATTAAATAACAGGGGTTTGCTGCTATTTTTTTTGTGCACCCTAATTTCATCTCAACATGCTGCCCTGCTTGCCTTCAAGACAAAAAAACCAAAACAAAACAAAAAAGTGCCTTAGAAATTCAATTTTGCATTACCTGTCATAGTAAGTGCTTCAACTTGCCTGATGCTCCAGAGAAAGTGCTAAATAATTTATTTATATGGTAGAAACAATAAATGGCCTTATTTAACATAAGCTCTGATATATTAGCCTTATACTTTAGGTGGATAGTAAATCCAGCTAATGTAATCAAAGAGTGTCAGTCCTACTCATGGTTCGCTAAGAACCCTAGGAATGAAACATAGAAGAATGACACTATTTTTCTCAATGGCAGTTGGAGTCTTCTGTCAGTTCAGGGGAATGCTGTGTTAAACCTTCCTACTAAAAGGTGAGTTAAACACTTCACATCGTTTAAAATTTAAAGTATTAAATCACACAGCGGATGTTTGGTTGATCCACCTTTGTTCTTTCCCCCACTTGCTCCTACATGCCCAACAGTACAATAAGAAATAGGCTGAGCTATATTTTGAAATCTGGTTATCACTTCAACTTGTATTTACTCTGAAAAAAATGTACTTCGATACTGAGTAATTTGTAGAAAATGTGTATTTTTAATCTTATCTTTACAAAGAAAGCTCAAATCTCTAGGAAAATACCAGAATTTTCCCCTTGAAGTTTTCAGATGTGTTCTCAGTTAATAAGACATCAAAGCCATCTCCTGACTTAATACAGTTATTGGGACTACCTACACTCTCAAAAATGAAACTATACTAACACTTGCATCTAGTTACTAAACTGAATACTCGTATTTGCTCTTTTTTAATGTTGTATCATAATAATTTCAAAATTTAATTAATTCAAGAGTGTTCCCCCTCTTTTTTTTGTTTGTTTGTTTTGTTTTTTTGTTTTTTTGTTTTTTTTTGTGAAGAACAAGGAAACACCTTTATCTTCTAAAGGTCAATTGGCCCTTCTACAAAATTTTAGCATCATGCTGCTAGAGTTTTTTTCCAAAGATCATTGTGCTACTTGCACTCTGAAGGTAAGATCTTTTGTTTATTTACATATTCTTTCTGTCTAGCTAATTCTAAAATGAAAGTGTTTCATTCATTTAGAGCTGTTCATTTGAAGTAAAAAGACAAAACAGTAACTGAAAAATTCACTTTACTATTTTTTTTGTATTTTGTGGAGAAGAAACAGGAAATTAGAAAAGTTGTGAAATTTTCATTATAAAGATTGAAATGTCATAGGGTTATATTTTCAAAGTTGTTTAGATATCCAAACATATAGTTATCTGTTCAGTATAACTGCATGAATGCATGTATATCTAAGTATCTTGAAATTTTGGCTCAGGATAAAATAAAAAATAAAACTTTGGGCAAAATTTATTAAATTAAATTAATTCTGCTGTTATTCAAGAACAGATATATGTGATAGTATAAACATATTTTCACACGCGATGGGTATTCCAGCAAAAAAAACTAAATTAATTTTAAAAAATGCAAAAATTCTGTCTTAGTTGTTTTCCGTTCAAAAGCAGCTCTTTGCCTAATACAGTCTGAGAAAAGTCTCACAATGAATCATGAACAAGGAATGTGCCCTTCTTCAGTTTCTAAAATATCAATAGAAAAAAAAAGCTTCTAACAATATATGCCAACTTATACTTTTGTTGAAATAAATATATATGAAGAGAATGTACCATTTTACTTGACACATATACCAATTATGCAATATAAGGTTACTCTAGACTGCAAATAAGTATTTTTAGAGGCTATGATGAAGAAGCAATCTGATTAAAATCAAGGTTTAGATCGATTGACCTGAGTAGGTCTTCCCTGGTGACAGAAAACAACTTCTTACAATTACCTATAAATATTGAACATGACCTGACCTCATGCTTCTGTGTCTGAAAAAAACCACAGAAAAAAACCCGCAAAACAATAGAAGACATTTAGTAGTGTGTAGGAAAGAGTTGCCCTCAGTACTTTGGTGCAATTCTCCCTTATTTACACTCAAGATAAAGCTCTGACATGTCTAGGAAATGACTAGATTTTAAATGGCATTTCAGGATGTATTTCTGGATTTTGGGGAGGCAGGATTTGTGTGATCCTGCAGCAAATCAAGCATTGATAAAGGGGCCTATTCTCAATGCAATTAGTGCCTCTCATTCTAATTCTAGCTGTTGTTCCATTAATGCTGGTAGGAGGAAAGTATGTCTCTCTCCCTTGCTTCTTGTTCTTCACCTGATGGAAAATGACAATGCCATATGCTAGTAAAATATGCTGAGACACATTTCAATATGTTGAAAAATACATGAGGCTTCAAGACTATTTCCAGATTCCATTAATATATTACACTTTCATTGCATAGTAATAATGGGCTGAATATTACACATGGAGGCAAGAGTTGCTATTTCTTATGAAATATGAAAAGGTGTGCAGTTTGTTCAATACCTGTGTTCCAGTTTCTGAAGAAAAACTTTGGCTGAAGATCTCAAGCAAGGAATATAACCTGACCTCATTGTAACAACCCTACAAACCCAACACAAAAGAAACCAATTATAGTCATTATAACAAGATTGAACTCTTACCAAGGCAGACCTGCATATAATGACTATACTTGTTTTTCCTCCCTCTGCATGAAGCTTTGGATCCATAGACAGTGAAAATGTGCACATAAAATGCTTGTGCTGGTTACTTTAAAAGTGCCCCTTAAAGGTTGATGTGTTTCATAAGTTTCTCCAGAGTTCTGCATATTGATGTTCAGTTCAGACTGAGACTTATTATGCTGAACATCAACTTGCCAAATCCTATTATTGTGAAAACCTTGAGATAATATTTAATAGCATGAAGTGAGACTGCTGTAGTGAAGTTAAATGATATGTGCTTGGGGAAAATAAGTGATTTAGAAAGAATCTTGAAATCTTTAATCTTACACACAGTTTCTTAGAAGTATGTTTATAGAGAACAATTTCTCTCTTTCAGCTCTGAGAGAAAAAAATGAACAAAAGCAATATCAAAATGAAACAGCTATTTTTAGCTTGGGACATTTATTTTCTCCAAAAGAAAAAATGTGAAATGAGTCATTCCAGAAGTCGGTGCTAAAGATGGGTTAGTCACATGCCTGTGAGGTTCCTAACTTGAGTACAAACACCAAAAGGTTTCTGAAGGAACTAAAATCAGAAGATATCATCTGATCAAGTCATCTCCATCTTATCCTCTTCCATACGTGTGTCCATGCTTTTAACCAGGGCTTCCTGCATCTGTATCGTTAGCTGTGCATTGAATCAAGCTGTATTAAGGTTGGGTTACTAACAACAGCTTTAAGTAGTGCTTATATCTAACACTATGTATTATCCTGTAAACTCTATGTGTCACTGATTTCAGCAAGTAAGGCAATGTTCATCTATTCGGCACATCTTCACTGTGTAGCGATTCTCTTTGGCATTATACTGCAAAGACATTTTTCCTATTCAGGCTTGGAAATTCATTTGGTCTTCCAATGAGGTCAGGAAGATGCAAATATTATGGATTGCTCCTTAGAAGTGCTTCCAGACTACTCTCAAAGCTAAGAGAAGGCGGCTGGTTACAAAGAGTAAATAGTAGCTTACTGTGCACAGCTGGCTGGGTAGTCACCTGATACTGAGTCAAATTATCATAGAATCCCAGAATCATAGAGTGGTTTGGGTTGGAAGGGACCTTAAGGATCATCTAGTTCCAACCCCCTGACATGGAGAAGGACACTTTACACTAGGTCAGGTTGCTCAGAGCTCCATCCAGCTGGACCTTGAACACTGCCAAGGATGGGGCATCCTCAACTCTAGGCAACTTGTGCCAGTGTCTCACTACCCTCAAAGTTAAAGAATTTCTTCCTAATGTCTAATCTAAATCTACCCTATTTCATTTTAAACCATTACCCTTTGTCTTATCGCTACAGGCCTTTGCAAAAAGTCCCTCTCCAGCTTTCTTGTAATACCCCTTCAGCTATCAGAAGGTGCTATAAAGTCTCCTCAAAGCCTTGTCTTCTCCAGGCTGAACAGGCTGTCTTCATGGGAGAGGTGCTGCACCCCGTGATCAACTTAGAGGCCCTCCTCTGTGCTCGCTGCAACAGGTCCACACCCTATTTGTGTTGCAGGACCCCAGAGCTGGACACAGCTCTCTAGATGGGGTCTCACCAGAGCAGAGTAGAAGTGGGGGAATCATCTCCTTCAATCTCCTGGCCACCCTGCTTTTGATGCAGCCCAGGGTATGTCCTTACATTCAAACTACTGTAATAAAATATAGTCATTAGATACAAAGTGACATTTTTACTCTGCTTCAATAGCTTTGCCAAAACTTCTTGTATTTAACCTATGGTCCATGTTTGGCCAGGAGAGATCATGACTAGTATCATGCTGCCTCAGGTTAAATGATGGGGGGCAGTCTGACCCACAGCAGACAGCCCTGAGTACTCTCACGTATGTTGTGAGCTGGCAATGCTGGCATCTAAACACATTGATCGCCAGGGCTTAGTTACATATAATTCTAAGCACAAGAAACTGAGCAGTTGGTAATGTTTATTTAAAATGCTTAAATTGTTGTAAATGATGATAAATTGCAGCCAGGCAATGATCTGTGATGTCTCAGTGACCCTGTTCCACAGGAAAAACATGAAATCATTGGGGAAATGACTCTAATTCTAGCAATAAGAGGAGTGGCTGTTGAAAGGACTGCAGTTGGTCAGCCGGGCTATCTAGTAGGCAGTTGTAAAAAAGGAAAAAACAACAGCCTAATAGTCATTATATGCAATTTCTTCACCCTTAAATTCAGTGAATTTTGTTATTTTTATTAGAATGAGTCCAAAAGAACCTAGTTCATTACAGCTGTGGAGGAGAGCGAAGCACTAAAAAAAATATATTCATATGTCAATATGAAAGACAATTCATCAGTACTTTACTCCACTAGTCTTTGCCTTGTCAATGTTTTATTTCACCTATGTGAAAGTTTTAACTTGAAAAGTATGATTATACTTTCTAGTAAAAATAGTGGAAGACTTAGTAAAGTACACACAATTTTATTATAACTTAGTCTACTTGAATTCTGGTTATTGCCATCAATTTCTTCTGAGTTTATGCAGGTTTCAGCTGACTCAACTTTCCACGAGACCTTAATCTCTTTTCATTTTTTTTTCCTTAGGAAGCTCACTTACAATTATCTAGAGGCAGAAGAGTTGGTGAGATGATTAAATTCTGATACTGAAGTAAGAATGACTGAAATAATCCCTTGCATACATTTCAGTCACTGTTATTATATTCCCTTCTATAGAAATTGAGCAAATGAATTCTGCCTTGCTACTGAGACAGTGTGCACATGCTTAGTTAGGGAAACTCACTTGACAGGTGGTAAGTTGTTAAGACTTTAACAGATATTTGTGAGTGATGTGTCAGAGTCCAAAACCTCTGTCTCTTAGTTTTGGCAGTGGTAAATGCAGTGGTTTGGAGTGGGCCAGAAACCTGTCATCTTGGGCAAAGTGTTTTATTGCACTATTTCGAAACTGTTCTCATTCTTTCACCGTATTTTCCCATCCTCTATGCAAACAAACACCACTCCAGTTAGGACACTTCACTTTATATTATAATGTTACATTTATAAGCCTTTATTATCTTCAAAAATACCTTACAGGTTTATGTTAAGCTCTTTGAGTACTGAGAAGAAGGTATTAGGACTGGGTTGATGATTGTCATTGGTTCTAGTCTATCTAGGTAATATCACAGAATTATCAAATGGTTTGGGTCAGAAGGGACTTTAAAGATCATCTAGTTCCAATCCCCCTGCCCTAAGCAGGAACACCTTCCACTAGACCAGGTTGCTTAAAGCTCCCTGCTAAGATTTCTTAAAGTACTGGAAACTGGCAGACATTTAGTTATACATAAACATACCTTCTTTTCATATATGTAATTTGGAAATGCAATTCACCTTTGTTCTGTGCTACAGGTCATCTGTACAGATAAAGTGTAGAACTGCTCTATGAGCATCCCGGTAAAAAAATCCAATCTTCGATGTGCAATCCTGTTGGTTTATCACAGCAGCTGTGCACCATCTAATACTATTCAGGCACAGGACAACTCCAGAATGTGTATGAAATCAAGGATGGTGTAAACATAGTAGTCTTATCTGCGGAACATTTATTTATAGTACTTTTAATACTGAATTTGTCTTTTGTTTGCTCTTGATGTTTGTTGAGTATTTGTGCTAATCTAAGTTAGAGCAGAATGGGTCTGTGATACTGCAAAGTCTTTGAAATGAGCCATTGCCAGACCAGTAACAGCATCCAGCAAATCTGTAGTCATTAGTGATCAGCTATTGCTCTAACACAGCTTATCAATACAGAACCAGTTTTACCAACATTCAGGATACAGTATTGTGGTGCTTTTATCCTGGCCTCCAGCTAAGCACCTACACAGCTGCTCACTGACTGCCCACAATGCCCATTGCCTCCCTGGTATGAGGGAGAGAATAGGAAGAACAACAGTGAGAAAACTTTTAAGTCAAGATAAAGACAGTTTAAAGGCGAAGGAAAGAGAAAACCAAGGCAACACACAGCTAATGCAAAGGCGATCACTCATCATCTCCCACAGGTTGACCAATGCCCAGCCAGACCCTGAGCAACAACTATGCTGGAAGCCAACCCCCACACATCTTTTTTTATTTATTGCTGGCCACAACTTCATATGGTATGGAATATCCCTTTGTCCAATTTAGATCAGTTGTTTCAGCTTTTTTCCCCTCTCAAATTCTTAGCCACCCCTAACCTTATTGCCTGTGGGGACAAAATGACAAAGAGAGAAGGCCTTAATGCTGAGTAAACACTCATCAGCAACAGCCAGAACATTGGTGTGTAATCAACACTATTTTAGTTACAAATCCAAAACAAAGAACCATATGGACCATTATAAAGATAATTGACTCCATCCCAGCAAGATCTATTGCAAGTAAACTAGGGTGCTTAGTGTCCAATCTATAGGAAATAAACTTAAATTCAATTAGTGAATGGACTGCAGAACTTAATTTTACAAAAGGAAGTGGAGATAATTCCTTGGATTACTCTAGTTTTCTATTTTTCTGCTAATTATGTAGAGAACATCTGGTCAGAGTGCCCAGTGCCTCCTGGCAGACCCCTTGCATGTGGAGAATAGCGTATGTGTCCGGGGGAGTAGGAGAAAAGCAGCAGGAGCTGGTTTGTGCTCCACATAAACTCCATGGTGTGGTTAGGAAACAGCTGGGTTATGCAATTGGTTCTGGGAACTAAAAAACATTTCTGAGTTTTGTGGTACAGATGTAGCCCAAAAAACCCTTTATTTCCTCTAAGACTGGCAATGAATCAGAGTAGATCCTGTGTTGGACTCAGATCTGGAGGACAATCTTATCCACAAGCTAGACTTAGTGGAATGCCTTTATCCATATCCTTAACCATCCAAATACTTTTAGTGACCTAAAGTCAGGTATTAGCCTCTAGCTGAAACAAAGTGTAATTCAAAGTTTGTAAACAAGGAAAGGAAAAGGAGATTCACAAGCTTGAAGAGTCAATGTGGTATGCTTAGACCTTGTTAAATACCTTCTCTTACAGCTTGACACAACCCTACCTTTCATTAACAGTTCTGCAGGTCTGTATTCCCTTGCATTGACTTTCTTTTTAAGAAGGATAAGCTGTTCCTGCAGCAGCTGTGATACAGCTGTTGTGAATGTGAGGGTGTACAGTGCATTCTGTTAACAGAGAGAGGAATTAGCTATTACTGGAAGTCTTGGAGGAACTCTCATCCCTTTGTACAATTTCTACACAGCAGTTGACAGAGAACCATGCTTTGTGTTTGCGAAGGCACTTCATGGTTTCCTGAATTTCTTCTTGCATGCTCAATCTGAACGCAAATCACACCTCTCTGCTTATTATAGGTACTATAAAATAGCTGTAAGTGTTGGAATTTATAACTGACTGAATCTGCTATGAATGATGTGTGCTTTTTTGTCTTTTAATGCACAGTTGCTGCAGTAAAGTTTGCAGTCTTGTTATTTTATGGCATTTTACTATGCATATTAGAACAGCATGCTCACACTGGCATAGTTAAGAGCTGCAGTTTCCATTACGAAACTGTTTTCAGTCATAAAGATTCACTTTCTGCTCTAACAGTGCATGAATTTTAGATCTGCACTTTTGCCTTAGAACAGTCCAGATTGGTTAATTCAAAGAATTCATTTGCAAATTCAAGAGACTGGGGCATTTTTTTTTTTTTTTTTTGAATTTGGATTAATTTTTAATCTTGCATTTAAAAATGAGAGTGGCTTTAACTTAAACAAGGAAAACAGCTGTTTACAGAAACAGTTCCAGTTTAGTTAAATGAACTTTTTTTGCTCTGTTTCAACAGAAAATAGCAGAGGGCCTAGATGATGTAAAGTCATGATGTAAAGTCCTAATGAACTGATGTAGACCTGTATTTGCAATGAGTCAGTCCAGTTGGTCAGTGGGTATTCTGCCTTAATGACGAGTACAGAACCAGTTTTATTATGACCTGAAGTCCATGTAGACAGATTTTTCCCAAAAATTAAGTTTTTATGAATGTTTAGTAAGGAAGAAATCCAGATAATATTTTTTAATAATCGTGTTGCTTGCGTGTTACATTTTGCCTCTGGAGACTTAATTACACTATACAATGAAGGTTAAGAAAGGATACATATAGATTGCTGGTGAGTTAATTGCCAGTATTGGATTTTAGGCTAGCCTCTTTGGTTTTGTTTGTTTGGGTTTGTTTTGCTTTCCTACCTCAAGCACTTTGAAAGAAGTTGTGAAGGTCAGAATTTCTAAACAGTAAGTCTAAATGTGGCTGAAACAGCTCTAGAAGACTACAGAGATGAGTATCTCTGCCCCATTCATAGCAAAAATCTATGGAAACTATTTTGGAAAAAGAAGAGGGTGGGTCAAGAGTGAAGGTCCATGCTCCAAGACATATTCAAATACATGATGTCTCTTTGAAACTAGATGAGAAACCCTCACACTGCCTGCATGTGTGTTGCTTGAAGTCATGGGATATTTTTGGGCTAACTAGAACTCTCGTAGAGAGAGTTCTGTTGGCAAGCTGTTGACGTTACAGGTTCACTATGGGCAGCATCGAAAACAGGTCATAATTCCACTGAGATGACAAATGAGGGTAAAAATGGAAAATAAGTAACTTAAAGTACTTGTCCACAAAGTCATGTATTAACTGATTGAGTAGAAGTTCACATGATCAGCTGCAGCATCTTCCCAAAATGTTACTGACTCTTAAGGAAGACAAATTGGGGGTTTTGCATGTGCCAAAACACTCCTTTGGACAGCTCTATTCACATATATTTATAAATGGTGGAAGTGACTTACCTATAAAAATATCTGCTATGTGATAACATTTCAGTCAAAAATGTGGCCTAAATCACGTTTCCCGTGCCTGCTGCTGAGCTGCTGCGTCACAGCAGTGGGACATATGGATGCATAAGAATTGCAAAAAACTCACATCAAAGTCGTTGTTTAAATGTTTAATTGACCAAATGTTTCCTGAGCTGAGAGAGACAGGGGTGGCACAGCCCTTACAGATCTTCTCCACCCTTGTGCAGAGCCTGTGTGCCAATCTGTGAGGAGGTCCTTCGTCTCCATCCTCACCTTATACCGGTGAGTGCACATCAGAAAGGACATGTTTTAACAAGAAAATCCTCAGCATTGTCTTCTGTGTAAATCAGCTTCCCTTGGACTTCCCCTTGAGTTGAAGCATTTCTGGAGCTGCTGACAGCCCCTGGGGCAGAGTTAAGCTGAGCTGAAGATAGCTGAAAAATTTTGCAGTTTCCATCTGCGCAGGCTTTTTATTGCATTTGAACTTTGCTCTAAATACTTTTCACTTTTGAAAGGATGAATTAAGCAATGCTTTGCAGTGACAGGGGCATCTTCAAAATAAGCATTTTCTGATAAAGACAAGTATTTCAGCACACATATGACAGGCTGACCCGCAGAAGGAGGTATGGGTAGTATCAAATTGGGTTGCAACTTATGTCCTGACTGAACCTCTTCACCCAGCATTTCTTATCCACCACTGGAGCAGGTAGATCAAGAGAGCCTGCGGGAAACCCTGCGTAGGGTAGGCAGTACTGGGGGTAGCAGAGCTGAACAGGAGCCACCAACACTTTTCCATGCCACTTTACCTATTCCCCCAGAACCAAATGGTACCAGAAACCACACATGCAGGGCCACTGAGCAATGTGGGCATTTTCCAAGATGTGCAGAAAGAGCCATTCTATTTATCATTATGAATTCTTTGTTCGTCTACCTACACATCTGATTTGCTTTTAATGACACCTTCAGAAATTGAAGGTGACACATGAACTATGAGATTAGAACAATTTTTTGCCCTTTCCATTTGTTTGGCATGCAATATGATTAGGAGCAGTGATATTCTTCATGGTGCTTGTGAGATCCATGTGGAACTTATTTTCCACCTACTGCAGCTGTGATCTGACAATGAAAATAATAACAGTGTTGATGTAGTGGCAGTGCTATAGCTGTGAAGGTCTAAGGATGTAAACAGTGCAAGGTTTGGGGAGAGTGGTTACATCTTTTATCAGAGTTAGTAGGTGTAGCTAAAAGATAAGCTTCCAGGCATGCGAGACTCAATACCACATACAGACAGATCTTTTCTCCATCTATGAGTAACTCTAATAAAAAATAAAAAAGGAAGGCTCACTGTGCAACCTGTCTCTTTTCTGTCAGAGGTTAATGGTTGTAAAGGACACAATAGTTTGGCTCAGACAGACAGCAAGCTAGAGAAAAAAATTCTTGAGGATTAGTGTGTTTTTCACTGTACGCTGTGGGGCAAACCCTCAGTGACTGCTGCTCCCTCTCTGCACAAAAATCATCTGTGCAGGGAATGATGAATTTCCCTCCAGAGCAGCTCAGGTGGAAAGACATGTCTGTTAACACAGCCTGAAAACAGTGGTACTGTCTCTGATACTGATGCTTTGGGATCAGCTTCCAGAGATGTCAGTATACAACTCTACAGCTCTGGCTCTCCCCCTGCCTACCCCAGGCTGTGGTTTGGACAGGAGAAGCCCTGCATGAATTCTGTGTTCTGCAGCCCAACAGACTCCAGCTTCAAGATATTTCCACAACTGTGATGCATTTATTCAATTGCCATCATTTCCTGTACGGCTCTTCCACAAGACTCAGGTGTGGTCCTGTGTGGAAATGCTGTGCTTAAATCTTGTTTCTCATGAAAAAAACGAATAAAAGCCAGCTAAACACTATCATGAATAAAAAGTCTTGTGTGTACTTAATGCACCAGAGAAATATGATTGTATTATTTAACCTATGATATCTGTTTTTAAAGAAATAATGTAAAAATTTTGCTGTTGTATAAAAACACCCCTTGGAATTAAATCCTTTAGATGGAAAATATCTCTTCCTAAAGCCACAAATGAGTTAAACTTACTTCTGTATCCGAGATAAATTACTGCAATGATTAAAGACAGCTCAGGAGCCACTTTGCACATGGTGCTACTAAACCATCAATTAGAGACAAGTCAGCATAGACTGAAGAGAAAGTAAGATCTAAATTTGGAAAAAGGATGAAAAAATACCAAGGCAGTATTATCACAGTGACACAGGCAGAAAACTGAGTAAATTAAAAGTAACAAGGGCAGTAAAAGTTGCAAAGAGAAACTGCTGCATAAAGCCTGTTTTCTTAAAGCATCTGAATTTTAGCTCTAGTTGAATGCAATCTTGCAGTTCTAGTCTGATAGGATATGGCTTTCTAGAACATAAAATGAATGTAAAATCTTGATGAAAAATGTGGTGCTTGATCTGGGACTAAGCAAAACCTTTAATCAGGGTGGGCAGAACACCTGCAGTTATGAGGGGTATAGGGTACCATATCACTCAGACACCTGCTTCTTTGTTTTTTGGGGGGTTTTTTTTTGGTATTTTTTGTTTGGTTTTAGGTTTTTGTTGTTGTTGGTTTTTTTTTTAAATTTCACTTTCCTGGCCATCAGTGTTATTTTTGTTTGGTTTGGCTTTTCATATATATATATATCTATGTACATATTTTTGTATTTTTTTCCTGCACTGTTGCCTTGAAACATGTGCTCAGCTGGACAATATCACACAATGAATTTTGCCAAACGGGAAGGGATTATTCCCACTTAATCGTGTCTTTACCTACTATTTTTAGCATGTCAGGTTAGAAGTGACAAAGCAACTGTAGGGGAAAGTTTAAGAAATACAGGGACTTCCTTGCTGAAAACATGGAGAAAGTATTAAAATTTTGTCTAGCTTTACAGATAAATATGAACTAAAATCCTAGATCCAAACATACTTCAATTTGGAGAAAATTCAGACCTCAAATTAAATTGTCAGATCTACTTTAAGATTTTCTTCAGACAGAAAGAGACATTTTAGCTTGGAAGGGATATTGCTGGCAAAGGTTGTGGTTTCCGAATTATACAGAAGCTGAGCCAGAAGCTTTTGGGGTTTCCATTTAGAACTTTCCTGAGTGCATTCTCACTAAATGCTACTTTACGTGCCTGGTGGGTTTTTTTGAGTTTCTGGCCATCAGATATATCTGAAAAACTCCCCCTTCAGCCAGAAGAATTGCTTAATAAATTGCTGGTAGCAGTAGATTCTTTTCTTTTATATAGACCAGTCACTGAAAAAGAAAATGTAATTTTTGGCAAGCTTGTGACAGGAGGAAATAAACATACTGTTTATTCAGCTTGGAATACTTTTCACATTTAGTAATAATATAATTTAGGTAAACTTTTCAATTATGGGGGGTATGCTATAAACAGACATCTGAAAAAAAAAAAAGGAAAGAAAATTTACAAGACAATGTCTGGAAAAATACTTCACAAATGTGAAGTTCAATAAGCTGCAGTAAAATGTCCTCTGAGTAGCAGTGGTCAGCGGCTCAGCTCTTTGGTAAAATAGAAGTAGTCTCAGAAAAGCATTGCAAAATACACTTGAGGGAACAATTTTACAGTGGCCAGAAAAATGGAGTAGACAAACTAATAGGTCTTTTTCATCTCCATGTTCTATTAGAATGTGGTTGGTTGAAGCAAATTTGCGCTCCAAAATAACCTCAATCTCACAACTCTGAGAATGCTGTTACAAAATCTATATAACCATTAAAATGTATACAAAGGTATAATGGAATCTAAATTTAAATGCCAAGGAACCCCCAAAAGATGTAGGTAAAAAATGTATTTGTGTGTAATGTTAAAAGTCCTGGTCATCCTATAACTTACATGGTAATCTCAAGAAGCTTCTGGCATTTTGCTGGGGAGTCATTTCCAGTTTATAATTCTTCAGTAACTAATAGCAAATTCTCATTGCAAGCAGCCTAAAACAGTACCTTTTAATGCTCTGCTGTTTTTTTCAATTGGCACCTTTAGAGCTGTGGACTGAACAGAAGCAAATAGTTTAAATGTCACTCAGGTTTACATCTTCTTCAGGGCACCTCAGATAACAAATTGACTAGTGTCTGTGCAAATGAGGTGTTTTGTTAGTGTGGGCATGACAGCCTTGATTGTGGTAAGGGTAAGAATGACCTTTGTGTTGTCTTTGGCTGGGATAAAAATTTTCATCACAGTAGATTCTCACCCCACCCCACCAGCAAGGAGGCTGAGGGTGCATAAGGTGTTGGGAGGAGACAAAGCTGAGTCAGCTGACTTCAGCTGACCCAAGGGGTATTCCATACCGCAGGGCTTCATGATCAGCATGTGAAGCTGGGGGGAGAAGAAGGAAGTGGGAGGACATTCAAAGTGATGGAGTTTTTTCTTCCCAAGTCACCTTTACACTTGATGGAGCCCTGCTTTCCTGGTGATGACTGAACACTGGCTTGTTCACAGAAAGTGGTAAATTAATTCCTTGTTTCCCTTTTGCTTCTCCTACCTATTAAACTATTTTTTATCTCAACCCACAAGTTTTCTCAATTTTTTTCTTTTGGTTGTCTATCCCATCCCACTGGGAGGGAGTGGGCAAGCAGCTGTGTGGGGCTGAGTTGCTGTCTGGGATCAAACCACAACTCCCTGAACTGCGTATGTGCTCATGTGAGTACAGTTTTGATTTTGCTGCCTGTCTGGCTAACAGGTTATCTATCCCTTTTGAAAGCATCCTATTTCATCAAAGCTCTGCTATTAGGCTTTGTTCATAACTTGAAATGCCTTGAATTGTCTGTGTTTATATTGCATGGCAATAGCTGAGCTATTGAGGTTATCACCAGATTACACCAGCAAAGCTTTCTTACCCTTGATATTTTTCTCCAAAGAAATTTGGAAAGGGGGTGTTGAGGAGCACACCTCTCCCCTCTGGGAAACGGAGCCTTGGTGAAGGGAGGCATTGTGCATTGAAAATAGAAGGAATGGAGCAGATCTGTCATGCAAGACCACCAGCTCTGGGTGAGCTATAGTGGAAATTCACTCAGCTTCAGTTTGCCTTTGGCTTCCGCGCATCAGTTGGAAGAAGATAATGGCTTTTAGATTATTATTCAGACTTCAGGATATATCAGGCTTGAGTACTTTGCGATATATATCCATGATAAACCTTTGTATTTACCATAGATCTTGTCAAAGAAGGCTGTTGCCTAACAACTCTTGTTATATAAAACATGCAAGGACCCAAAGGGAGATAATCCTTAAAACTTTTATTTTAGTTCTCAGTGTCAAGGAACTTTTGGTGCTCAGCTTGTGCTTACCTTTCTGTCACATATCAGTGGGGGAAACTCTTCTGTCCTTCCTTCTGGTACCTAAACCAAAAGTTTGGTAACATTTCAAATCACACTAGTCTGATGACTAGTCTTTAGTTTTCAGTTTTTCCCATTTGTACACTTGACCTCTGGCTTGAGGAATAGCAAGATGCATCTCCTTTTATGGTACAGTTCATTATGTTAACTATTTTCATGTGTTTATTCTATGTACTTGTTCTCAAGGAAACTGTGATGGGTGTATTTATTTTTAGAAGTAAACAGTGACAAATATTTCCATATGGAGAATAATAAATAAGGTGTTTCAGTTGGACCTGAAGTTTGACTCACAGGGAAATAGACCCTTACCTATATACTTTGAACTCCTAAAGTGGCAATTCAGAAGACAATTTAAGATAGTATTGAAAATAATTTTCAGTGGTTGCTTTGTCTGTCAGACATCTAATTGTCTATGACTTTGGGAAAATGTTACGCCCCTGACTGGTCTTTAGTACCTTTGAAAATATCCTCTTGCCTAGTTCTGTGCCATGTGGAAATAATTTTCATTAACCCAAAGATGATTTACTTAGGTTAGCCTAAATGCAGCCATTTAAAAGGCACATGCCTCCAAAGAGCACTGCCTGGTAAGACATTTCTGTAAAGCACTACAGGCAGGGATAAATCCCACATGGAAAGCCATATAAGACAGAGCACTGCTGTTTGAATAGTAAAATGAGCAAGGTTATTACTTTGAGGAAGCAATGGAAGTTGACACTAGTGTGTCAGACAAAGATTAAGTGATCTAAGGACTGCAGGCCTATTTAATTAAGTAAATAGATGATCAATCACAAAGAATAACAGTCTTAAATAACAGGCTTATAAGCCTTGCAATTTTGTTCCATGGATTCCAGTGCTGTCCTATTTTCATTATGCAGAACTGGAGATTTTTACTAAGGAATCAATTCTCAGCAGAACAGCATTTACAAGCTCCTGGCAATTTAAGGAAAAACATGTCCAGATGCTCAGAATAGGTTTGACACTTCAAAAGAAGAGATAGATCCAGTACCACCCAGTCCCAAGTGTGCCAAGCTCATTGGTGATTTTGAAATTTTAAGTTCCAGAGAGTAACAAATATCCTCAGGACTTTTCTTTGTTTTCTGAATTCTGTAACTGCTTCATTCATATTTTCAGGCTGAAAGGCTGAAGCTTGCTTTATATGTTTTTAACCAAAAACTGAGCTTCTGCTATAATTGTGGAGCTCTTGTAGCTCAGTTCAAATTAAAACGCCAAACTGCAGAACATCTGAGACAAGATCATGAGTGCTAACGGAAAAGTGAGCTGCTAATAAATTCCAGGGAGGAGACACAACAGTAAATCCAAGCTGACAGGAGCCATTTTTAATGGAGATGTCCGAGATCTGATGCTAAATTCTGAAGTCTTCAACAGACTTATTATAACTCATGTACAACCCACAAACACTCTTCCTCTGCATCCCATAATGACGCCACCTTTTCCACAGTGATGGGTATCCAGAGGTCAGAGAAGGTGACTGGGGCTCCTCCACCTACTGGTGTGTCTCACTGATCCTTCTTATGTGGGGATGAATATTAAATCACAAAATTTGACAGAAATGACATTGTAAAGAATCAGGCCTCAGACACACAACCTGTGATGATAGGATGGCAGAAAAGTTGTTTTAGGACCTTTGTTTTCAGGAAAGAATTAAAAAAAAATGTGTACATAATCCCTAATAGATGTTTGGGCTTTGTTCTGCCTTTTTTTTTTAAGAAGGGAACTTTCTATAATTCTTGGATTCTTGGTTAGCCTGCTCTGCTGTTTATCCAGTCTTAGACTGGTATTAAAGAAACTTTCTAACTCTAAACTGCTTTGGTAAAACTAAACCTTCCTAGTCCTTCTCCAAGAAGCATTGGAGAAGCACTGCTTGTTCTTCTGGAATTAATGCTATTAGACCTGTAATATTGCTGATTTAGTCAAAGCAGATCTTAAATTTTCTAGGTTTCTGAAACTCTTTTCTTTGCTTTCCTGTGTATGCCAGATCTGCAATCCATCTATATGGTCCTTAATTTATTGTGTGGGAAATGGGACACAAACCTCCTTCCTAGTACAAAGTGAGCAGGAAAGTTTTCTTTGTGACAGTCCATGTTTCACTCCTATTATTGAATGTATGGCTGACATTTCAAAATGCATGACATGCTTTCTGGCTAATTCTTAACTGGACCACTTACGTAAACAGTTGCTGCCTAACATAAGGAATACGAAATTGGATCTTTGTCTTTTTTGAAATTTACATAGAAAATCTGATAAAAGTTCATTTAAATCTCAGCTCAATAACAGCAAAAGGCTGCAACTGCTTCACAAATTTAAAATTCTCATAAGTAAAGCTTTTTTTGCTGAAGTACAGAGCTGTTCAAAATGTCAACCTTTAAAACACTGTCTAACTTAAACATTTTACTCTAAACTGTTCAATTTGACTGTCTTGCAATATAGGCTGTCCTCTCTGGCATGGCTCATTTGGAAGCTATATGGTCTAAGTTGTTTGTCCAGTGGTACTGGTCAGATTTGCCGTTTTTTTCTCTTAGTTCATAGCATCTAGGGGAAAGAAAAAAAGAAAAAGAAGAAAAAGAAAAAGAAGAAAAAGAAAAAGAAAAATGCTGGGAGTGTCCCAGACCCTGAGGCTGAGCTGGAGCAGTGGATGAAAGAACATCCACCTAAGGGACCCAAGATG
>JAWWLV010000001.1:40992143-41004142 GCA_035041135.1 Platyrinchus mystaceus
GGAAAATACTTTAATAACATGTAAAAATTATGGATAATAGTTCTTGTACTGTCTTTGTCCAAGGTACTTAGTCTGTAGCATTGTTTAAAGCTTGCAAGTGAAAATTTATTCATCTTTTAATGCCAATGAATTAATTATTCAGGTTTACATTCAACAGAATTTATTCTCTGAATAACCCTACCAGAATTAGTTAAAGAATGAATTTCACTGATTACTTTTTGTAAAGAATCCTTCTAATTTGCAGTTACACATGGTATCAAAGGATCTCAAAGCATGACTGTTAATTATATTTCATGACCTATCCCTGTGGAAGATATACCTAGCATTATCATTTAAACTTTTATTATATTAATTAAAATTGTGGCATTCCTTCTCAGCATTGTCCCGTGGAAAATGCTGAGCTGAATATGGTATGAAGTTTGTTTTCATCAGTCGTACCTCAGTGATGACAGTAAATAAAGATGGATAAACTTTTTAGGAATGGTGGCCCTTGGAATGGAATCTCAAACTCTATTTTAGGACTCAGTTAAAACATCTTGAACATGAAGCAGCCTAAAATAATTCCAGGAAATACTGAGGCAAAGAATGATTACTGAGGTCTTGCTTCTTAAGCCCTTGTTTAAAAATGCAGTATGTATTTCCTTCATGGGGGATACATCGTGCAAAGTTTGTCCTAGAAAATAGGTCTGCACCTTCATATAAGACATACTTTTAAATGAATGCACTCTAGAGGAACATAATGTTGCCCTTCTTTTCACTGTTCTCTTGCGATAGCAACCTTATTTTGGATTTAAGTATCCAAATTTCACCCACATCCCACTTACAGTATTACTAACCTTTTTTGCAGCTGACCCATTAATACTAAGCAAAGGTAACAAACGAAATCTTCCCCTTTCAGGAAATCATAGAAAAAATAGGAATTAGGAGGGTAGCTCAACATCACAACAAATTACCCAGGGAGATTGCACAATTTCTTTCTTTGGAGGTTTTGAGGAGCAGACTAGACATATCCATGATCTCATGTTGGAAGCAGGCCCCCTCCAAGTAAGACATTGGTCTAGGTGTCCTCATGATTTTCCTTACAACTGAGATGACTGTGCTTCTATGAAATCTTGCCATTGTGGACATCTGGTATGGGAAATCTGGCAACAGAAACCAGCAGTGCATTGTCAGTGCTTTTGCTGATTCTGATTTGCATTTATGTCAACCCAGCAACTCGTGTGTGAACAGCCACATTGATTTCAGGGTATATTATTACTCAGATTCATTTGGCTTTATCTTCTATTCAGCTTCTTACTAGTTTCGTCTGCTTCTTCTGGGCTCCACCTTCTTATTTATCTACAATGAGAAAGGTGAAGTCAGGAAAGGTTGATTCATGACTCAATGGCATAGTCATAGCTACAAACCAGAAAACTCAACTCTCCATCCTTGTGATGCTGTCTGTACTGAACAGTAGCTTTTCCAAAAAGATCTGTGCTACACTGCACATGCAAAATGGAGCAGAACACACTTATGGGATTTAGAACTCTGCTTCTTAGTGCTGTATGAAGGTTTCTATGCCATGATCAATATTCAGTAGTCAGTGTTATTCACAGCCATCACAAGTGATAGGGTAGTTCTTTCTTCTAAGCATTTAAGAAGGAGCAAAACCATATAAAATGTTTGTACTTTGGCTGCAGCTGAACAATAAATATCAATAAAGAACTCTTTTGACTACATTTTTGCAAGTCACTGCCCTTTGAAGGCTTCAGTAGGCTTGCAAGGTTTTTCAAAGTCTAATGGTGATCAATCATTTTTCTGCCATCCATAGTTCACCATCCTGGCTGAAAATTAAAAGCAGGGATAGGTTCACTAAAGATGATACAGCTGGTCAGTCACTGGCAGTTCAAAACAATTTGAAGATAAATGGTAAGAATATGTGCATACATATGTTTACACACACATAGCACAAACATGTTTTTAATATGATCAAATGCTCCAGAAAGGATAAGTTGGGTTCCATTGCTTTCTTACACTGATTGTTTTATTAAAATGTACTGCCTGGGTAACCACAGGTTGGTATTAATCCCAGCTCACTATAGAAAACCCATTTAAAACCCTTTTCCTTCTAGGATTAATGGGGAAAAACTGGGCACCCTAAAACAGTGTTTCATCCCTTAAGTGCCTAAGATAGATGCATGGATACAGGAGATGAATCCTAACAAGAGTCTTCCCACTTCCACTCAGTTGTCATCAACGTCATCATCTTCTTAAATAATTCTTCCAGAAAGCAAATATTCCAGCTTCCAAAAAATTGGAAATTTAAAAATGTGATGTGATGTGATGACATCTTCTTTCTAATGGATAGTACCTTACATGGTCTTAGTGGATTCTGTCGCTTCTCATAAGACTTATGAAAGGTGTCCTTGCCTATGGCAGGGGAGTTGGAACTAGATGATCTTTAAGGTCTCTTCCAACCCAAACCATTCTATGATTCTACAATTTTATTTCTCCAGGGATCTACTGTGAATAGTTATTTCTGCTTAACTTTACACCATAATGATTTTGGACCTTTTTTTTTTGCCTTGCTCTTTCCTTTTTTTGGAACCCTCATTTGAATGCAGATATCAAGTAAGAAGCAGGAGATTATCCCTGTTGTCAGAAATCAATAAATATTAACTAAGACATTAAATATTGATGAGTTCAAAATCAATGCAAACATTAAGGAACATAACATTTTGCTGTGCACCAAAACAAGATATGAAAACAGAAGTTTTGCGCTGGTATATGCGCAGCTGTTGCTGAAATTCACTATAACTCTGTGCATTTAAAGGTAAAACATGATCAGTTACGCTTCGCTATTGATCACCATAGTCATATTTCTGTGTTGATGCATCTAGTTTGAACTTCCTACTTCAATTAATGAGTTACTTTACTTATTTTTCTAAATGAAAATGCTAATGAAGAGGTGAAGTTAAAACCGTAGAAAAAGAAAAAATGGCCCTTCTCTTCTGTATAGGCAATAGTAAATTGGATAAATTTCATTGTTATGAATTAGGATTGAGTAACTGGAGACATGTATTTCCAGGATTACTGATCATTGTTCATGAGCTGAAAGAACATGGATAATTTCAGCTGATTTCATCTAGTCAAGAAATATGCTTCATATGTATAATGATACTAAGTATTTCACAATAATTTACCATTATTTTTAAATTTATTTTCTTTTTTAATTTCTATATATCCATACTTTCTCAGACTTTGTTTACTGGAAAAGATACAATAAAAACTAATGAAATACAGTTATGGTAAGTATGATACATGGGGAAATGTATTTAAGAAGATAAGCATGTACAGAAATCTAGTATAAGACAAATTTGGCAAAGCTAAAACAAAATTTGAGCAAAGCTAAATTCTAAACACTCTGTTAAAAATTTCCTGATTCACCCAAGATAAGCAGTTGTTATGACTCAGGGAAAAATGTGTAAGTCCTCTTATGTTTAGGACTTCACCCATGCCTTGGAATTAGCCTCCTTGTTTTGGAGAAAATGCTTCAAATGTATCAGGAACAGCATTTATGGTAGAGATCTGCAGCCACAAGAAGTCCAGAGGAGAGCCTAAACCAGCTATTATAAAGTATGGTTGTAACAATTCTGTCTGTATTCTTCTGACAGTATAGTATGAATATAGGCTCTCTCCTCAGAGTCTCTTTCCTCTATACTGATGATAAATATATTTTACATATATATATATATACACAAATACATGAGGTATATATATATATATATCCTGATATACCATTCCATCCCCATCAATAGAAGTGCATGAACACTAGGACGCATGTTTCATGTATGCTTCTTACAATTTTTGATATAGATTGTATGTAAATTAAGATATAGATTGTATGTAAATCAAGCTATACATGTACTCAGCTCCTGGGCCCCCGGCATAAGAAGTACATGGTCCAGAGGAGGGCCATGGACATGACTGGAAGGGTGGAGTACCTCTCCCATGAAGATGGGCTGAGAGAGTGGGGATTGTTCAGAATGAAAAGGGGAAAGCTCAAGGAAGACCTTATAGCAGCCTTCCTGTATCTAAAAGGGGCTACAAGAAAACTGGAGAGGGACTTCGTACAAGGGCATATAGGGATGGGTCGAGGGCTAAGGGCTTTAAACTTAAAGAGAGTATATTTAGATTAGATGTTAGAATATTAGATATTATTACTGTCACGGTGGTAAGACACTGGCACAAGTTGCCCAGAGAAGCTGCAGATGCCCCATCCCTTTTTGCAAATTCTGATTCTCAAGCCACACCTGCCTGCAAAAGAGCCGGCAGGGGAGGGCTTGCCATGCACCGAGGTCTGGCTGACAGGCCTGTAGTTTCCCAGGTCCTCTTTGCAGCCCTTTTTGTGGATCAGTGTGACATTCACCAGCTTCCAATCATCTGGGACCTCCCCAGTGAGCCAGGACTGGTGATCGATGATGGACAGCAGCTTGGCAAGCTCTTTCACCAGCTCCCTTGTCACCCTAGGATGGATCCCATCTGGTCCCATAGACTTGTGAAGATCCAAGTGGATCAGCAGGTCGCTAACTGTTCCCTTCTGGATAACAGGGGGGCTATTTGCCTCCAGCTGTCTATTGGCCCAGGAAACCAGTTGTCCTGAGGACAACCTGTCTTCTTGTTGAAAACTGAGGCAAAGAAGGTGTTAAGTACCTCAGCCTTATCCTTGTCTTTGGTGACTATGTTCCCCTCCATGTCCAACAAAGAAGGGAGGTTTTTCTTGCCCCTCCTTTTGCTACTGATGTATTTATAAAAACACTTCTTGTTGTCCTTAACAGAAGTGTCCAGACTAAGTTCAAATTGTGCTTTTGCCTCTCTTATTTTCTTTCTACATGACCTAACTACATTCCTAAACACTTCATGAGTTGGCTGCCTTTTTTTCCAAAGGTGACAGACTCGGGTTTTTTTCCATAATTTCCTGCAAAATCTCCCTGTTCAGCCAGGCCAGTCGTCTTCCCCACTGGCTCACCTTCCGGCACACAGGGACAGCCTGCTCCTGCACCTTCAAGATTTCTTTCTTGAAGTATGTCAATCCTTCCTGGACCCCTTTGTTTTTGAGGGGTATTTCCCAAGGTACTCTGAGACAGCCTCTTGAACAGGCCGAAGTCTGCCCTCCAGAAGTCCAGGGTAGAGGTTTTGTGGATGCCCTTCCTTACTTCATCGAGTATTGAAAACTCTATTATTTCATGGTCACTGTGCCCCAGATGGCCTCCTACCACCGCGTCTCCCACCAGCCCCTCTCTGTTTGTAAACAACAGGTCTATTGGGGCCCCACCCTGGTAGGTTCATTTATCAGATGCAACAGGAAATTATCCTCTATACACTCTACGAATCTCCTAGACTGCCTCTTCTTCACTGTGTTAAGTTCCCAGCAGGTTAAAGTCACCCGTAAGAACAAGGGCTGGTGATTTCAAAACCTCTGCCATCTTCTTGTAGAATAATTCATCACCCTCTTCATCCTGGTTGGATGGCTGTAACAGACTCCCATGTCAGGGATGTAAGTCTTGTTGGCCTTCCACCTGATTCTGACCCATAACCATTAAACCTTATTGTCACTGACTTCTAATTCTAGAGACTCAAGAGACTCTCTGACATATAGAGCCACCCCTCCAAGTCTCCTACCTTGCCTATCCCTTCTGAAGAGCATGTAGCCATCCATGGCAGCACTCCAGTCAGGTGACTCATCCCACCACATTTCCGTGATGGCAACTATGTCATAGCTTTCCTGCTTCCAGCTCCTCTTGCTTGCTCTGCATGCATTTGTGTATATGCACTTCATCTGGGCTGCTGATATCATTCCTAACCCTGGCTTTCCACCCTTAGGCTCTTCTCTGGAGAATGTGGTTTCAAGCTCTTCCCCTTTCAAACCTAGTTTACAGCCCTCTTGATCACCCCTGTCAACTTATATGCTAGGGTTCTTTTGCCCTTGCTAGATAGACGAAGCCCATTTGACTCTAGTAGGTTTAGTACCATAAATTTTGCCCCATGATCAAAAAAACCCACAAAATTCCACTGGTGGCACCAATCCTTTAGCCACCTATTGATAAAATGGGTTTTCCTACTCCTCATTTCTGTGTAGTTAGTTTTTAATCTTGGGTCTTGCACTTCCCAGCTCACAATGAATGGATGTAAAAGGGTGAATCCTACACAAAGGACAAAACTGTCATGACATGTTTCTTGGTTTGGAATATGGAAAGTAGCCACCTCTGTTTTATCAGTATTTCCTCCTTTTTGAAGTTGAATTTCAAAAAAAGACCTGAAACTATAAATTCACTTTGGTTATTTCCTAGCTTCCTCTGTCTGAATAAACATGTCAATCAACCTCAGATCTTCTGTTTCTATCTTTCTTAGGCCTGTGAAAAGAACAAATAAAAGAAGTTTCTCTCCTCTCTCATTGACTTCCTTTGTTTTCTTGAGTCCTAGTCCACAGGGTATGTTTGAAAAGAAATTAAGAGTCCTGACATCTGCTTTTTAAAGATCTGAACCCTTTTAAACTAAATGTTCCCCAGGCCTCATGCACAGAACATTTTATGTTAGCAGAAAACTAACTGAGATCAGTGCTTGGCATCATAATGATAGAGTCATAAAATGCTTTGGATTCGAAGGAGCCTTACAGATCATCTAGTTCTACCTTCTGCCATGGGCAGAGACACCTCACACTAGACTAGGTTGCTCAGAGCTCCATACGACCTGGTCTTGAATACTTCCAGGGATGGAGCAGCCACAACTTCTCTGGGCAACCTGTTCCAGTGCCTCATCACTCTCACAGTGAGGAAATAATGGTTCTGTTTGTTAAGTGACATGTAAATTAATTCCAGTGGTGTTGATTTTAATTTCTCATTTGCAGAAAAGTGAGCTTAAAAAAATAAAAAAGGAAGTAAATCAGATACATAGACAATTATAATCTGGCTTGCTTGGTGGCAGATTTCTCTGTGCATTTTTCAGGTTCAAATAGAGTATTCTGATCAATGTCATTTTTTCATGCAGTAACACATTTTTCCATGAATTATGTATTTGCACAAAGTGCCTATGAGTCATGAATGGTGTGCTTAGTAGTCAGGCATTTCTTTTTCCTATAAACTGGATAATATGTAAATGAAACAAAGACTATGAAATTTCATCATCAACCTATTTGGCTGTAGTTTATGGCCCCTCTACTATTTATATGTAATTTTTGTGCTGGTTTTTTTGCATGTCTTCTTGTATGCAGATTTGATTATATTAAGGTTCCTTTCCAGCTCCTTATGGAGCACTATCAAGATTTCAGTTCAGAACTGCTTATATAGCCAAAACTTGACTTTACCAAGAGATTTCCTTGAGTGAGATGCACTCATAATACTTCATTTACCTCTAAAAGAAGTTGGGGGTGGGGGACTGGAAGAAACTTTTTACTTTCAAGAGAAGCAACTCTAAGACAATGCGATTAACAAGTGCTTAAAGAACACACTTAACACTGTAATACAATGTTTTTACACCAAAAGATATCTGTGTCCTAGAACAAATATTAGCTGACAGCTTGTTCGCTTCCTAGATCTGCGTGCTGACTCTGAACTCCTGTTAATTTTGTTTCCACTGTAAATGCAAAATATATTTCATGTTGTAGAAGCTCTAATTAGCATACCGAGATGAGACCTTTTGTCTTCTCTTTAATCCTTTTGAGCTTCAACTATACTTTCAGGTTAGTATGTGCATTGTTTGCTTCTGTCTATAAAACTCTCTTAATATAAAATTAAATATATAATAGAAACTGAAAGAAACAACCTACCATCTGAAAGAAGAAAATTTGAAGCTAATGTGGGATAAGAGAAGTTAGACAAAATGGATCTTTTTTTCATTTTGATGCCTATAACCTGAGGAACTGAGAGGAAGTTGCAAGCCCACATTTCCAAGTCCATACTTGTGTGTGCAGTATGTTCAATATCGGCGACAGACTGGAAATAGCAGGTGTTCCAGAGATGTGTCTAAAAAATCTTTAGCAGAGGGATACAGGACAAATAGCATAAAGGATGAGGTCTTGTTCTAGCATCTGAAATGTGGAAATTCATGTCTCAATATTCTGATAACTCAGTGGTCTTTATAAGTAGCTTGATTCTAGGCTTTAGAAACTCCTTATAGCAATGGATTTCAGAAATGCACATTTTATGGGTAACAAATGCAATCTTTTTTACCAGCTTTGAATTTCTCACTCTCTAAATACAAGCTTCCTTATGCTACCAGACAGAGTGAAGAAGCAGCTGAAGGTCCTTTGGTATTCCATGTTTTGTACTCCATGCTGAAACAAACAGTTCTGGTAAATAGATACAGGAACTGCTAACTTCAAAGTGAAAGACTCTCTCAAAGTGACTTCCCTTGTTACTAAACTATATTCAAAACAAATTTGGTTTTGATGTGTTATGTTTACATTTTTTTCTTTTCAACTTATTTATCCTGCTGGTAGAACTGAATCAAACCATTAAACTAAATTTCCCTTTGATTCACTGGGCACAGGTGACACCTGAAGTCTGCAGGGCATCCTGCCAGAGGAGGTTTGTCCCCTGAAGCTTTTGTGTTGCAGGGCCACAATAATACTTTCCTCTTCTTCCCAATGGAACAACATAGCGTTGCCTTCCTTTGCCCAAAGAGCAAACAAATTTTCTTTTGTACATTCTATTCTTCTTTGTACTTGAATAAAAAATCAATCGAAGTTGCTTGACTGGCAGCAACTTCAAGACAAGAGCATCTTGCTGGCTATAAAACAGCATGCAGAGCGCTGCTGGAAATCTCCCCACCCCACTGTGGGTCTTTCTGACAGTTTCTTTACTGGTTCCCCACATTAAGACTGGTAGCTTTTTTTTCAGTAAAGGCTAGTTTTAGTACCTTATGTAAAGTGAAGCCACAAGACTCCTTTCAATAAACCACTGAACAGCTTTTATGTACTTTTTCATTTCTGTCATTGTCAACAGGAGTTGACACCAGTAATGGCCAAACTTGCTGTTGTTCAGACATTATTGGTTATGTCCCAGGCACTCTTAATGGTTATTAAGGTGTCATTCAGTTCCAAAGGAACCTAGGGCTCATCTATCACTTTAAAATCGCTCTCCTATTATAATTGCACAGCTGACTCATCAGGGGCTGTAACAGTCTTCAAAGACAGTTAATAGGACCAGTAAGGACTAAAAGACATTGACTGCTGCCCACTGGGTGGAAAACTTTCACTACGAGAAAACCAGAATAGACCACAGCACTGGGATTGGGATGGATCTCAGTTCCTGAAATCCAGAACTGGGTTCCAATGAAACTTTATCCATGATACACTTAGGTTCCTAAATATTTTCCTTTGAATATACTTCCAAAGCTTTCTAATCACTCCACATTTACATAAAGGCATGCATCATAAGTCCTATCTCCTCCCAGCTATGTTTATAAAAGAGTGGGAGCCATTAAACCATTTAAAAAAAATGTGCAAATGCTTAATAGGAATGGGGTTTTGGGTAACTGACCCTATAAGAAGAGTCACCTGTCTTGTAGCCCCAAAGAAATTCCTGTGTGAAGCAATTCCAATTGCTTCTGCTGACTCCCTGGGTATTGCAGATTACTTTTTTGAGGTATTCTGTTCATAATAACAGTAACAATTGGGTTTCCCATTGGTGCCAGTCATATAAAACATTTTGCTATGTTATCCAACTTAAAGGCAAGTGAGACCATGCTGAAGCTTGGTCTGAAGACTATTTATCTTCCCAAATAAAGTGAGCCAATACAACCACAGGAAAACATGGTGGTTGGAACTGTGGCAGAATGTGTATTATCTCTGAGATCCTAAAAAATCAGATATAACAGTGAGGCTAATCAAGGGCTTACCTTTGAGACAGTCTATCACTGTTTTCTTCCACTGATGTGATGACTTGAGTTCAGGTTGATGGCTGAGGTCAGAAAGCCAGAAGAGATGATACTGCAATGACTGCCTGGCTCTTCAGTGAGTCCTTTATGATGGCTGAACAAAGGCCCATAACGCAGAAAATGAAACTTTTTAAGAGTTCTTGTTATTAGAAAATGTGAGGTTAAAATTAAACCTGAGACTGAAAAAAAATACCTCTTAACTAACTGGAGCTACACCAACTTCAGTTTTTTACATATTGCCTGTTGAAAAGTGCCCAAACAGTTAATGTACTTTTTTAAAGCAACTATTACAGGCAACATTTTAGCACTTTTTTCTTGTTCATTCTGCTAAGATATTCACCTGAAACTCATTATTCCAGCTAGTTGTAGCTCCCTGCCTTGAAAATTGTTCAGTACATGTTTTTTTCTGCTAATTTTATATTGTTTCTCTTTGCTGAAATGTGAAAGAGGCCTATCAGCAGAAACAATTATTGTAGCGTTCCCCTCCAACTTCAGAACATAATTGTTATTCTTTTGTTTTGTCTGGGTGCTATGGAAACTCTTAATTGACTTTTAATTAATAGCCAAGCTAAATACAACTGAATATTGTTTAACTGGCACATATACCTTTAGGATTTACCCACCACCACTAACCCATTTCAAACTGCTTGAGCATGCTAAAGATTATGCAGAGTTATTCAGAGAAAAGAAAGCTCAGAAGGGCAAAAGTTGCACTCATATGCTTCCTGGGAACTTATCAAACAGAAACAAAGCCTATTAAAAAAAGCCAAGGTTATTCCTTTGCCCAGGCTAATCTGTTGTGCTCTGACAGATCAACACTTGAAGGTACAAACACAATTTTGGAACAGAGAACTGCCGAAAGCCATGTATTTGCAAAAGTGGAGTTGGCAAAGCAGGGAAGGTGAGCAGGCTGGGCTTAGCTTTAGATGTGTGTTTTTAGACTACTTCCTCACATTCAGTTTCTTATTTAAAAATATATCTGTAGCTATGGAATTTTTGCATGAAAGGACATTGCTTCAAAGCTTTGCATAATTTGCGTTCCTCTCCCTCTGATCTTTCTGTTGGCTGCTTACAAAGAAATCCATAATAAATTATCACTGGACTAACCAGGAAAAAGCAAGAATGCTAATGATACATTTTGACATTTACAGTATCTCCCATATTTCATCCTTATATCCTGTGATCTCAAATAATTTCAAACATTTTTATATAGACCACCTACAAAACTGTACCCACAAAGCAAGTATTGAAATACTTATGCATTCAGAAGCTGTGAACCTCTGTTCAGGATACTGGATCCAGACTTGCAGAAAAAATCATCTGCATAAGCCTGCTCCCTCCTGCCTTTTTTCTTCAGAAGCCATTAGATATGGGTAAAGTAAGGGCTTATATATTTTGGCCACACGATGAACACTCAACCTGTTAAGTGATGGGTTTGGGTTGAAGAACTTGACCAGTTCATTAGAAAGAGCTTAGTCAGCTTGATTTAAAGAGCCTGCTTATGGTTAATGGCAATGAAAAGAACCCATAACATGAAGTTACACCCCTCATATTATTTGTTTTTAAGGTGCAAGACTTAATAGACTGAATAGAATTCATCACAGCCAAATGCTCTCTGCACAGTTACTCAGCCACAGCAAACTAAATTTTCAAGAGAGATTTATGAAAGCTCTACTCCTACCAAAAGAATTTCAGTGGATGACTAGACACTTTTTGTGTTTGTGAACCTCTCACTCCAAGCTCTGCATGGCCATATGGTGGCTCAGCAGCTTGGTATAGGGCCAAGAATTGGACTTCTCACACTCTCTGTATCCTCTTTTCCTCAACCATACAGCTTCTCTATCACCTTTAAATCCTCTGCAACTTCATCAGGGATGATTCACTTCTGTAGCTTTTCTGAAGAGTGAGACTGCATTTACAGCTGTATATATATATACATACATATATATAAATATGTATATAGAGATAGATATAGATATGTACATTAGCATAGACCACTATCTCAAGTGTGTTTTGCTCCATAAAGCTCTTAGGAACTTAAAGGAGTCTGGGCTATAGTTGCAGAGTCCAATGGAGTATGCAAA
>JAWWLV010000001.1:41008036-41033971 GCA_035041135.1 Platyrinchus mystaceus
AAAAAAAAGACTTCTGGAATTGCAATGTCATACTGGATAAAGTGCAGAAAAAGGAACACCATTTTTATGGCTTGGAATCTTCTGGAAGTGTATCCAAGGCAACATCGAAAGATCTGATCATTTTTTAGAGATTTGGTGACAACACTTGACACAGTGAGCCAACCTAGATTTCAGAGCATCACAGTAAGATGGTTCTAGCCAAGAAAATTTTTTTTCGTTTTGAGATAGAGAGTTCTGTGCTGGTAAATCTGGAACAGACCTTTCTAGTATAATAATAACCCAATATTAATTAAAAAAAAATCAGTTAATTATGTGAAGATTTAGAAATTATTGTGGATTGTTTTCTAGTACCAAAATCCAGTTTGAGAATGTTCAAAATCCTTTATATATTCCCTTGTCTTTTACTAAAACTGTTTTGAGTCCACATGGGCTCTTACACAACACTGAGAAGGTTTTTTGAAGACCCAGATCAGCAGATATTTTTGATTATTTCAGCAAGTCACATCAGGCACTCCAAGTAACACTTGTAAACCACACACAGCTACAAAATTCTTTTTTGCTTGTCTGTTTCACTACCAGTAAGTAAAAACTGTATATATGAGGAATTTTTTTTAAGGAAGGTCTACTTAAACTACAGATAGATTATGTTTTTGGGAACCAATTGTGTAAGCTTTACAAGCATACACACTAATGGGTAGTACATTCCCAAACATTCCTTCCAGTATAAATATTGGCAAGATCTTACCAATTTATTATATAATGAAATTTTCATTTGCATATATGCGTTTGCTTTATGTTTACTTGTATCATATTGATAAATATTTTATGAAGCTGCTGTAGTCATAAAAAGATAAAGGTAGGTTTTTGAGATGTCTTCAAGGTCCGTGGAATGTTCTCATATTGTCATTGGCTGTTACTTCATTGACGAAATTTGCTGGCAGCTTCAAAATAAACAAAACAAGTTCTCATATTGCACAGAGAAGTTGTAGCCATTGAAAAATAATGTTTATATGAATATAGTAAAAAGATTCATGCCAACAGTTTCTTTTACACTTCCTGATTTGGCTGCTCTCACAGTGTTGAATTTGTTACATTTATGATCTTATAACACCAAAAAGCTTATTAGATGCTTTCCAAAATGCCTGAGTTAATGGTTGTTTTTACTTCAAGACAAAAAAAGTCGTTCAGATATTTAGACATGAGGAGTTGAAATAATTCTGCATTGTTATATAAAGACCCAGCTGGTCAATAAAATTATTGCATATGATTTTTTTTTTTTTAACATAAACTTTTCTTAGATTTTATTATACCAAAGATATAAACTCCAGAGCCAAATGCAGTTCAAGAAAATCAAGAGATATGTTTGTTTCTTCAAAAGAATATGCTGGAGCATTGCAGAATAGCCAGATGTATTTCCCAGACTGTTTAATGTACAAGTTCCAGTGTCATTTTTGTCCACATAGTAAATATTTTGTAACCAAGAGTAAATGTCTTTGAGGAAGAGGTAGGCTACTGAGTCAAGTGTGCCTGCAATATCCACAAACATTTTCCAATAAAATTTGCAATACTACCCAAATATGCACTGATGATTGTCCTGCTATTCTGCAATGCTTCAGCATATTCTTGCATATATTTATAACACTGCTATACACCAAGTCTTCTTCTTTTATCTGAATATTCATTGCTATCTATTAAATGGCATAAGAACAGAGAAGCTCCTTCTTAGGTAATTGAGCTCCCCCTTGCAAGGCTTCAATTCATTGTAGGACAGCTGCCTGGGCTATTCTATGTCATTCATCAGAAGTACAGGAGGGATTCATCTTAACTAACTGTAGACATCCCTACTAATAGCTATAGCTCAGTCGGTGTCTCTAGTGTGTTCATAATGACTGGAGGGAAATGGTAATCTGTGGTGTGCATCAGCTGGTCCATTCTAGATATCTACTCAGGATAAAATCCGTCACAGAATCACTAGAGATGTTAATTTCTTCACTGATTATGAGAGGAGTCTAAGGCCTCTACATATCTGAATTCAAGATATTGGCAGTCACTCAGATGACTTATTAGTCCCTTGGAGTATATTGTCAGCAGATAATTTGTTCTACTAAGGCTAAAGTGGTACTCAGTATGAACATCTTCAGCTGACAAGAAAACCTCCTGTGCAGCATACAACACTGGTCTTTCAGAGTGATAGAAGGATTGTGTTTGACTGACAAAGAAGCCTGTGAGAAGGATTTTTGTTGGAGAAGTGCTTTAAGGAAAACATGCAAATGTCTTTTCTAGCTATATGTATGAGAAAACTGTCAGCTAGCCATATTTTGTTTGGCTTTGGATATTCTTCAGTAACCCAAAATAAGGATAACCTTAATTGTCAGAGTTCTGTGAGTTTCAATTATCTTGTCTGAAATATCTAATTAGTATTTAGGTAAAAGCAGCCTGACATTTTGAAATATGCCAAGCACCTAAAGCTCCTTCACAATTCAATGGTACTTGTTAGCCAGAGTCTCTAATAGGCAGGCAAAGGAGAGATTTAAGGACTAATTTTAATCACTGAAGACAGAGTCTGGGCCATAAGAATCTGTAGCATTTCTAAACTAACATAGCTACTTAGGATGAGAGATATTAAGTGACCATAATCAGAACTGATTAAGAAATCCAGGGCTTTTAGAGAGACTTGGTCAGCTTTCTGGCCTTTTGGCAATGGAAACTATTATTCAGCTATTTCAACATAAACATGTCTAAGAACAGAACTAAGAATCAGTAAGAGCTATAGCCATGGAACTATAAAACATGCCATGCCTGTAGTATTCTATGGTAACATATTTAAAAGAAAAAAAAAAAGATAACATTAACCTGAAGTTGACAAAAAATTATTCAAAAGCTTTTCTGGACTAATATAAAACTTTAAAAAATGCAAATTATTTACAACTAAATTTTTCAGATCCACTGCCTTGCACAGAATCTAGAATGCAATCTTGCACAGGTCTAGAATTCAGGTTTACTTGGAAGATTACAAGTGTTTCAATGCATCCTTCATAAGCACTGCTATAATAAAGACTGAATCATAAATATGCATTTTATGAGGGTTTTTTATGAGTTTATACGAGAATTTTTGAATTCCATCTTACCAGTGTCCTATTCACAATGAGTACAACGTGCTTTAACATGGCCTCAGGGAGGTGTCTATTTATGGTTCATTAATAAGGGCTGTTTTCCAAAGAGCTATCTGTTATATAATTACAAAGAGCTCTAAAAAATGACCTCCCAATTTCAATGTTTCCTGATGACATTAGAACACATGAAAACATCTGTGCAGCCTTAGCTCCTTGCCTAATTAGGCGGCTCTTGTATATTTGTTTTTTCTTAAACTATGCAAACACATTTTTAAATTTCATTATCTTATTTGTAGTCTGTTGAGTTTAGGGGTGAGATGTATATTACAGTGGTTAACCCTTTTTCTATGTGCAGATAGATAGCATTTCTCCCTCTTTTATGTGTCTGTGAGAGGCATGCTGGGTGTTGTCTGAGGGACCTTGGAATGTAACTATGCCTGGTATATCAATAAGTGGAATAACACACAGCAGGAGCAGCACCTGAGAGACAAAACTTCTGTCTTTTGAAATCTGCATCACATCTGAGAAAAGGAGGTGGCATGACGGCTTCTGGAATACAAGCTGCCTAGCAAATGCAAAATATTATGATGGCTCTGAAGTTGAATTGTATATCAAACCATACAAGGGAAAGAACCCTGCTGGAGACTGCACAGAGCCTCTAAATATGCATTTCTATGTGTGTTTTGCTTGAAAGTTCCTTGTACAGGTCAAAGGAACAGCAGGTTGACCAGGTCTTGTGTTGTTTCTGCTAGTAGGTGATCGGATTACCCACAATGAGGAAAGTCTCTCTTCTTTTTCCTAGCTTTCCTCCAATCTCACAGTGTAGCCCTTAGTAATTGAAAATCAACACAAATAGCACCACATTGTGTTTTCCTTTTCGGCTCTGCAAAACAAATAATAATAATATACTCTTTTCAGATTATCTCATAACATGTAATGAACTGCTCCATAGAAACCATTATTAAATAGTATTGCAAGCTATGTTCTGAGTCATTACTGCGCAAGTAGGAAAAGAAGCATTTTTATTAAACCTTTATATATAAATTTATGTATAGGGGCTTGAAATGTGGTTAATAGATATTTCAGTAAATAAAAGATTATTATAGACTTTATCAGGACAATATTTTGCCAAAAATCATGTATTTTTGTACATGATGTACTTGTAACCATTTGGTACATGTACGGCTTAGACCTGTTGCAAGCTCTTAACAGTTATTAATTATTATAAATAATTTATAAATGTAATGATGTGTGGTTTTTAGCATATGTTTTTCTTGGTTGTGTGTTCAATATGTTCAGCATCTAATTTAATTTTTAGCTTCTCGTGGTTTATGACAACATGATCTTTCCCTGACAGCTTTTCTTTGACAGTGCCAATACTTGCACTTGCTTGTTCATGTGTGAATACTATTTGATAAGTCTTTATATTCATATGCTGTCACTCTGCAGCAGTAAAATAAACCACCATCTTTTTCAGACACGGGTAGAATGAGATCAGAGCCTTTCTTTTCACAGGAAGATGAAGTAAAATGCTGAAGGATAATATTGCTGCGTTTTCAGATCATTGTGAACTGAGCTGATGAGGAAGCAATTAAAGACAGGAAAAAACAATCCCACTGAATCCATTTCATACAAATTGCAGGAATCCGAAAAGCTTTTCCTATGTATGAGTCTGATTTAAAAGCTCTGAGCGGTGAGGAGTAAAAAGACTTTATTTGTGAGAAATGCACAAAATGGATTAGTCTGAACAGACATTAGCTCCTGGAGCCGGGAAACTATGATTCACCTCTATTGTGTAGTAAGTGTTTTGGGAGTTAGATACTGAAGTCTTTCCCGATTTGTTCACAGAATCTGAACAATAAATAACAATCCTATTATGATTGAAATATGTTAAATATTTCTTATTTACATTTCCTTCAGGGATTTAAGGCCAGCACTGCACCCTTCCCAACTGAAAAAGAAGGCAAAAAGATGGGAGTGGCACAGGTTTAAAAAGAAAGTCTCATTCCCCGCACACCGGGAGTAAATAGGACAGAATAGCGTTACTTATTAAGAACTACATATAATTCTTCAACATGACTTTTAGGGACACACACGTGATTTGCTATGAGTAAAAGTCAGGCAGCTGCATCTGAACGTGCCTATTGCCTAAGGCTCTGCTCGCAGTTTCAGACACACACAGCCAGTGCTACTACTGCTTGTATGTGGGTTTGCAGAGTCCTCCACAGATACACAGGGAGGACTAATGTAACAATGGCCAGAACACAGGGTAGGATTTAACTCAGAAGACTGAGAGAGGGAGCAGGGGGTGATAGATATGGGTTTCAGCAATTTCCCGTGTAGTTAAGCTATGTATAGGAGTCCACTTCCCCCTAAACAGCTTATACGGGGAAATATAGATTGCCTCAAGGTTTGCTAATTCCAGGGTAAAGATAAAGGGAAGCTCCAGCATAACAGAGAGTGCAAAAGTTTGGTGGTTACCTCTCTCCTTCCCTTCCACCACCACAGATGACTGTGGATTAAACAATGGAGCTTAATTTCCAGTGGACCTGGCACAGGAGCTTAATTGATCTGTTAGTAGGGTCTCCCATATGCTTTTCCTTCTTGCCAGTACACTTATCCACACTATTCCTTGATATGGCAAAATGGCTATTCCCGAGGGGCTGCCTGGGTACAGCCACACAATGTTGGAAGCTCTGACAGGTCACTCTGGACACAAGCTAGTTCAGCCTATTCATCTCAGGGCTAAACAAAAGACCTTGGACCTCTCAGGTTGGGAAGGATGGACCAGACTGTCAACCTGGCTCTCCCTGTTCCAGGTGGCTTTGGCAATGAGGGTGCTATGCACAGCTGCATAAAGAGAATCCTCACCTGCCTCTTTACTCTCTCATTAGGGACTGTTGGATTTGTCAGTCCTACTAGCAAGACATGATTGTGTAAGAGTAACGAGAGCAGAGAAAAAGCTCCTGACCATCACCAAACTAACATTAATCAATGAAAAGCTGATGAGCAAAATGTTTTGTGACAAAAGGTATTGAGTGCATTAATTTTGTTAAGTGGCATTTAGCTAAAAAATTTTGGAAAAAAGCATTGCAAAACCAGGCATAGTTGTGGTGATTCCAGGTGAGGGAATTCAAGGGGCAGAGTACCCTGTTAGGCAAAGATACCCATATAGCATCAAAATTACATAGATGGGGAAGTACAGGAAGGAATGCAGCTGTGACATTGATGGGGCACTGCACAACAGCAAAAGGTTGCACCAGACAGGGAAAATGGAGCTGCAGAATGCAGCTACTGCTGTCCTCTGCAGCAGAGGAAGAATGTGGGTAGAAGAGGCAGCCCACCATGAGAGGACCAGATTGTTTCAGTTCATGATTTCATCAGAGCCTCAGTGCATGGACAAACCCCTAGGCAGTTTCAAGAATTGTAAAAGCACAAAAGTATGAAGTAAATTGATATATGGAGGTGAACAGCACTAAGTATTCTTACAGTGTTTAGTGTGAGGATCTTAATACCATGGAAACTCATCACTATTCCGAAACAGCGAGATGGTATTTTATGCTTAGATTTTTTTCTTGAACAACCAAATAGCAAAATCTTAAGAATGATCAAATAGTGAAATCTAAGACCCAATAACTCAGTACAAAATCATAAATAAGCACTTATTTACAATCCTAGTCCAACAAGTAATTTTTCTTCTTGTTTTAAAGTTTTCATTCTGCTTGTATACATGATACTGGTAAATAAACTTGATAAGAAAAGGTGAAATCAAGCCTATATAATACAGAATACCCTATACATGCTAAATAAAGTTAATTAAAAAATATCTGTACTTTGCAAGGTGATCGTATTTTTCCATTGCAATTTGTACATTTGGACTCCCATAGATATCTGATCTGGGGCTGATCTGGGAACCTTGCAGTACTGTCGCAAGACCCATTAAGTAAATCAAGATCAAGCCCAATGAGATTTCATTTAAAGGATTAAGTTCTTTCTATCTCTCACAGAGATCCTAGGTAGTTAGCTTTCATTGTATTCTAAATTCCCAAATATCTAGACCCAAGTGATGTGACTGTCAGCACACATAAAAAAACCCAGAAGGCTTTATCCTAATGAAGGTTTCATATAGCTCCAAAACTTCTTGCTACTTTTGCTGTAAGCAGGAAGACAGACAGCAGTTGTTCTCTTCTGTCCTGAAACGAGGGCAGCAGAAAGTATGTGTTAAAAGGTTTTATTTATATAGTCCATGCAGAAAGGACTGGCTTGTAGTCTACTGTTGCTGCCAGAGGTAGGCATAGAGAAAGTCCATAAAGTCTAACATACCATTGCTGCTCTAATTGCTGTTACTGCAGTAACTTCAAAGAACACCTGCCATACATCACTACCCCACAGTGTCAGGCTCTGTACTAACCCAGGACAAAGGATGATCCTTCCAACTGAGTTTTACTATTCAAAACCAGAATAAAATATCCTTTATGCTAACACACCCAGACCCATGCTGATCTGAATCACAATACAAAAGCGCACCTGAGACAAACCAATCTCTTCAGCAACGTGAATGCTACCTGAATCTTTATTTTTAATTTATCTTTGCTCACTGCTCTTCCGGCTTGTGTGGCTGTCAGTGATCTTCAAGGCCATTTCTGCAGGCTGCTGCTTGAGGACCTATCTATTCCTGGTTATCTGTACTTTCATTCTGTTTGGTTGGTTTTTTTAATGTGTCCTCCCAATCTCTCCCCATTCCTTCCAAATGGGTTTCACTCTCTCAACTGAAACAGGTTCTCCAGCGTTCTGGATGTTTCTGACACCTGGAAATCAGCAGAAAAGTAGAGATTTAAAAAATGTCATGTAGTTGCCTCCTACATCGTAAGTAATTGCCAACTCTGAAGGCCTTCTTTCAAGGTAATCAGTGATGAGGGAATTTATACTGCATGTAATTAACAGGGTATGTTTTATGGAACTAAGGCTGGGCATCTGAAAAAAAAGTGCATTAGCAGTGATTCTGCTTCCACTGAAATGGGCCCATCTAGTGCTCAGAATTTCATTTGCCTAGTAAAAGCACAGGTGTGTAGAAGGACATGAAATGACAGTGATGTAAAATATAGAGAAAAACATTGTGAGTTCACTTAAGGGGTAATGTAAGAGTAAAAAAAGCAGGTAAACAGAATTCTTTGTGCACACAAAATATATTGCTTCAAATTAATAGCATAGCACAGACACAGACGACAATGAGCACAGCCATGTATTTGTCTTTGTCATAACTGTGCATTGGATACTAAATTAACTCAAAACCCAAAACAAGTTTGGGACATAGAAAGCTTGTGTCTGTGATCAGTGTAGGAGTGCTGGTGTAGAGCTAGAGTAACACAGTGAAAACCAGGGACTGTGATTAAATCAATTGTCCTGAGATGCTGCAGTCCTCATAAAGGAAATAATTCATTTACTTTTGTGTGGGTCTCTGAGTAAAGACAAAGAAATACAGTGGAGTTGTAAGTGCAGAAGCTTTGATGCTGCAAAACTGTAGCCTGATCCTGTAATATTAATTAGAAAAAAATAATGATAAACTCTCCCAAGTATTGAAAGATGATGCAAGAAGCAATATCTGATTTCCCCATTTGTTTTCCCTGTTCAATTCTGATCTTATTCATGTTTACTTTACATATAAACAGAGATAAGGTCAAGATAGTCTGCTTAGACCATAGACAGTCCTGTCTTACCTCCATTTGTTTAAGCAGAATCTGGACCTCTAATAGCAGCAAGGAAGCTATCTGGGGAGAAACAATAAAATACAAAGGAAGACTATGATATTCCCAAGTGGAACCAGACTTCATCTGTGAAATGCTGCTTGACACAGTGTGGACAGATGCTTTTGTCTGTGGATTAATCTCGCTGGAAATCAGGGGACGGAAGTCAGAATTCAAAATGTTAATAATGAAGGAAATTATTTTTCTCTCTCATCCTCCAGAAACGAACAGGAACATCTTCAAAAACCTGACAAGAGTGAGTGGGATCCTGCCTGGCTCAAGGGCAGTAAGCAAGCTTCAGCATGGGTCGTTGCAGAGCTATGACACAAACATGGTACAGGGTCCAAGTGCCCTCTGGCTTTTAAAAAAATATTTGAAGTTTTCAGGGTTTGTTTTGAAAAAGCAAAACAAGTTGTGAAACGTAAGGAGCTCTCTCAGCCCAGATCTGTTAACAAGCAAAGAATTATGCAGGTATGAACAAACTGTGTTGGCAGTCAACTAGGGGGGTGGAATCAGCTCCCTTAACTCCAGGTTTCCAAAGCATCTTGTCTCAGGTAATCTCAGTTTCCTTTGGGGTGTCTGTAGAGGCAGAGAGGGAAGACTGTTCAAAATACCACAAATTGCTCTCTGGATGTACTTTTCTTTTTTCACTGACTAAAGCATCTCAGACAGCCACCTTGGACACCCAACTCAAGATGCATGGAATTAGATAAGTCTTAACTCTAGTAACCCAAAGCACACCAGAAGCTTGCTTGTCAAAGAGAGTCACAGAGTCATGTTCCACACTAGGCTTGCGGATATAATCAGGACCTCCAGTATTTCTCTGTTAGAGTGGATGGACAAACCAGCTCAGAATGTCACCCTGCAGTGAGACAGTTATACCAGTTCAGAAGCAAGTTTTCACAGCTGCTTGAAAGCTGGTCAGCCCAGACTCCTTGGGTTGGTGCTCAAAATGAGTAAGTCAGTGGTGTTTTGAGTGGATGATAAAGCCATTGTGCTAAGAGTTTATCAGAGCTGGTAGAAATTACTAACATCTGGAAGAGGAGATCTGAAAAACGGATTCTAAATATAAAATCTGTTTTTACATGAACAACTCTTCCATGAGGCCCCACAGTACATGCTCTTCACATCCACTGAACATCAAAGAGTATTCTATTCATTTGATTCTCCGTTTTAAATTGTGGGCTTCTGATACCAACTCTGTAATACACTTTAAGTATTATGAATGAAAGATCCAGATGTGGTTACCCTCACTGTTATTCTTTAATCCCCCAAGAAGTTTGCTGAAATGACTTCAGGTTGCTTTTGGATGTTTTTGATTTAATTTTCCTGTGTGCACATGTGATGCTGACTGCAATACATATATGATCAAAATTAGTAACCATTGTGCGTTATTTGTTTCATCACCACCTTGAACGTATAAATCAGAAGCTGAGTGGTGAGCACTGGCTGCCATGATCTTGGATATGTGAAGAACAGGTGTAGCAAAGATTTACTTAGGAGTCCAACACCTCATTAAATGAGGGACTGGACAGAGATAGAATAAAAAAGCTATGAGGCTGGAAATAAAGAAAGTGTTTCACAAGTTTGCCCATACTCCAGGGAATAGCTCTAGCTCAAAACATAAAAGGGATGCTTTAACTTACAAGCATATGGCATGCTTATTCAATTTACAGTCATTAAATCTGCAAAAATTAAGAAAATATTCTGGCAGCTTTATTAAGCATTCTTCTTTCTCTAGAAAGGCATATCTTGGATGGGACTCAGTTGAGAGAGAGGTTCTCAGGCTTTACCAAAGGCACAAAACGTAGCAATTATATGCAAAATATTATTACAATCATCAGCACTGAGGAACAGACCCTTGCACTTCTGACACTTAGTTGCCTTTATCTTGGTTTTTTGAGCCTTTTGGGTAAAGTTATAATAATTTCTGCTGCATTTCCTTTGACAGAATCAATCAGGGCCTTAGCTGCAGCAGCAGCAAGCTATTACTATCAGCCAGGAAAACCCTCTACCTTCAGTTCAGCCTGTGGACTCCTCTGTGAAATGCGAGGAGGCAGATAGGCATGTAAGCAAGGAATTTTCAGAGAAAATAGTGAGTTGAACATGAGGTGTCTAATAGGAGCAGACCCCTCACAAATTCCTTCAATTTAAAAGTAGTTGATATCCATTTGCACTCGGCATTCACAGTCAATGCATCTAGGTCAACCCTTTAACATGAAAGACCTCAAAGTCTATTGCTTATGTGGTGCATAGATGTGGTCTGTGTCCTCTCTGCTTTCCCATCATCTACGCTGGGGTGTGGCTTACTCTCTGTCATGCTCCTGTGTTTCCCTCCAGAGAGAAGCTCCATTTAGCTTTAAATATGTGAGTTGGACTGGGAAATACAGAGCATGTGGGGCCCGGAGACAGCCTGGCACAGTTGCTGAAACACGTCAAGTGCATCAATGCATGTTGACCTGTGCCAGGCTTTGCCCAGGTTGAGAAGTAATGCAGCCACAGTTGTAATCACCACTTCCCTCCCAGGGGAATTCTGTGCATGCTCGTGAAATGCTATCTAGGGTATGGCACTGGATGGGAGGGTGTGAGAATACAGCAATGGACAAAGTTGTTTTCCTCATTCCATGTGCAGAATGTTCTCGTTTCTTGTTTAGAGTGCTATAAATTATTTTGTAGTTGGACCTTTGTTCTGTGCAGCTCAGCCTTGAGCTGGGTTTGCTTGTTTGTTTCCGTTCCTGCTTCATTTCCTCTGCCTCCCAGAATGACTAACACTGTCTGTGCTGCTTCCCTTGTCTCCACAGCTTCCCCTCAGTGCTCTGTCATGGACATGGACAACTGCCGTGCTGATCCTCCATGTGCTGCCAAAAGTGACCCGCTCAGAAGTGAGCAGCATGGGAAAGTCTGCTAACAGCGACTGAGAGGTGACTACTTCATAGAATCATAGAATTGTTTAGCTTGGGAAAGACCTTTGAGATCATTGAGTATAAACATTAAGTCTGCACTGCCAAGCTCCCCACTTAACCAGGTCTCTTAGTGCTACATTCACATGTCTTTTAAATAGCTCCAGGGATGGTGACTACACCACTGCAACAGTGCAACACACTTTTATTTTTTGTTAAGGAAATGCAAACGTTCCTAGGCTTTCCTTTCCTTCTCTTGTATTACATGAGCATTACATCTTTGCATTACAAAGCAAGATGCATGTGTGACAAAGAGAAAGAGGTCCTGTGTTACCTGATGCTGTGGTTTGATGCCAGCATCTAACCCCCACACAGCACACTTGCTCAGTGCTTCCAGAGGGATGGGGGAGAGAATCAGAAGGGTAAGAGTGAGAAAACTCATTTGTTGAGATAAAGGCAGTTTAGTAAGTAAAGTAAAAGCTGTGCATGAAAACAAAGTGAAACAAGGAATTAATTCATCCCTTCCCATGTCCAGGCAGGTATCCAGCCATCTCCAGGAAAGCAGGGCTCCATCACGCCCAACAGCTTTTGAGAATACAAACTCCATCCCTCTGAATGTACCCCACTTCTTCCTCCAGCTTTATATGCTGAGCAAGATGCCATACAGTCTGGGATATCCCTTTGGTCAGTTGGGGTCAGCTGTCCTTGCTATGTCCACTTACAACTCCTTGTGTACCTCCAGCCTCCTCACTGGTGGGGTGAGGTGAGAAGCAGAAAAGGCCTTGACTCTGTGTAAGCACTACTCAGCAATAACTAAAATATCCCTGTGTTATCAACACTGTTTCCAGCACAAATGCAAAAAACAGCGTCATATTAGGTACTACAAAGGAACTTACTCTGTCCCAGCTAAAACCAGCACACCTGCTGTAATTTCTGATGGCTTAATATGAGTGTGGGAGATACAAAGTGGCAGCAGCCTTCATCTGATCATTCATATTCATTTGAACTGATATGGGTTTTCCTTTTTTCACTTTGTCTTATATTTTGCTGGTCTGGGCCAAGCTTTTTGCTCTCCTGTAATTGTTACGATACATCTTCTTAGATGACAACTCACTTCATCATTTCAAGCCTGTTAAGCCTCCTTGCAGACCTCCACCACAGCGCTTCAGACTCTGCAGAGCCTTTGCTGCCTCTGCAGCTGCTGGCAGCCTCTGAGCTTAACTTCTGGTTCATGAGTTTTCACCTCTTCTCGGCAAGTAAAGACAACCTCCTAGCACAGGAATGGCTTCATGCGCTAATGGGTGCGCCCATGCACTGCAAGCGTAGTGAGCTGCCTGGCTTGAGCAAAAAGGGGGTTGAATTATTTCCCTTGTTTACTATTGTTTTCATGTCTTTTGCAAGTTCACGAGAAAATGAACTTGAACTGAATCCCACTGTGGTTGGTGAAAGAATTCCTGCTCATTTCAGTGGATGTGGAAGGTTGGTCCTGAAACCTACAGCTCAGAGTACTTGAACCAGCTTTGCACTTCAAGTTATCCCACTGACTTCAGGCAAATATTTCAAGGCTTTGCCAAATCCATTGGAAGCTCACAGAGACCATGCTTCCAATCTTGTGTGGCAATGGAGCAATGACAGCTCAAAATGCAGCAAAATAATGGAAAAAAGCAAGCATTCTGTTCCTTAACAAGAATGACTCATCAAAATCAAAATAAGTCAATGTAAGTTTCGAGTGGATTTAATGCAAGTTCTACCAAGCCTAGAACATGTTTTGCAATGCACAGATTTTGCCAAAAGAGAATGCTTTATCTCTGTGTTGCTTATTGTTGATGGCAGTATTTTTCACTCTGGACTGTGACCTGTGTCCTCACAAGCGTAGAAAACACAGTGCTAGTGGAGTGGTTTTACCAGGGCCTGGGACACCAGTTGAGACTCAGAGGACCTGGATCATTCTACAGCTTCATCACGGACATCCTAAGTGGCCTGTGTCAGCTACTGCATCTCATTTCCTTGTTTATAAAATATGTATTGCTGTGACTCTCTGTTTGAGAGAATGCTGTCAGGGTAATGTCTTTTCATGATTATGAGACACCTGATAGTGATTAAAAGCACTTATGTGGATAGATGAAACCAGTTGAGAGAGACAGATTGACAAAAATAAATAGGAAGAATCTGAACACAGGGAATTGTTTTCTGCTGAATTACACTCTAACAAGTCTGATATTACACACACCACCCCAACACACAAATACATATATTTTGTACATTCTTTATAGGAATCCTTCAGAATATACACATCTGAATAAACAAAGGAAAGTGTTTCAGGATATTCTGCCTGCACAGTCTCAGTCATTACTCATTGGTGGAAAGCTTGTGAGCTGGGAATATTCCCATCTTGTCAGCTTTCTGGAAAGCTGAAGCCAGGCCCTATTGCTGGGGAGGGCTGGCAGATGCAGGCTGCTGCCCAAGATGGCACCAACCTCAGTGTGCTCCTGCTGCGCTGCTGCTCTGGGAACCAATGTGCAATCATGTCTTGCATGAAGGATGGTAGAAGGAAAGAAGAAATAACATTGCCCTACTGAGATGTGTAAGACACATAAGGGGAGGTCATAAAAAAGCAGGTGTGTGTGTGTGTCTGACCTGACTGGTCTACTAGGAATTCATTTGTTCTTTTGTAGAGCAGATTAATGAAATAAGGTTTTAAACTATGTTAAGTGGCTAGGGACTGCTATTTATTTAAATAAAAGAGGACTCAAACACTCTGTCTCTATGCTACAGAATGAAATGGGTCTGGGACTGTCTTTTGGCCAGAGGACAGAGGACATTGTGTGGTTTATCTCCTCATGGTTCATCTCTCTCCTCTGTCAGAACAGGGAGGCACCATCCATCCATCCATCCATCCATCCATCCATCCATCCATCCATCCATCCATCCATCCATCCATCCATCCATCCATCCATTAGGAAACACTTCCTGTCACTTGCCATCTCAAAACTGTGCCTGAACTTGGCCAGGGAGAGGACTACCAGGTCTAAGCCAAAACTATTCCATGGAACATGTTTGTGACCAAACTCTGGCTGGTTGCAGAGCAGAGCTTAGGCCCGCATTCCCTTTTTTTTTTTTTTTTTCCGTATTCAAGAATAGATAAATTGGGTAGGAAATTGGTATAGATGGCTGCTCTGTTCTTTGCAGCATTCCTCATATAGAAAGGTTGTGGTCACTACATAACTGTAGTGACAAATCTTCATTTTAACATAGAATAATAAGTAATAAGAAAGATGGCAGGTGTTTGCCCCCTCCGTGGTGTTATCTCCTTAAACATATTCCTGTCTGAGATGTTAGGTGGATTAAATTCAGTCCTATGAGAACAACTGGCGTATAAAAAATTGTAATGTAAAGGTTCTGCAGTTCTCATTTTTATGGAGCTAAAACCAGAAACTGCATGAAATTGTAGGAGTGGTTCCCACTTTTCTATACATGTTCTTCATTTCTAACCTAAGTACCAGGGCAATAAGGGATGACATTTTGTGGAACCAAAAAATATTTTATATTATTTACAGAAAGCTTTATGGCTCCCTCTGAGTCTGGCTTTATTGAATTTGTGATGAGAACGCATGACTTTAATACCAAAAGGATGTGAAGGCAAGTTGAAATTATTTTAAAATGTCCTTAAACTTTCATAACATAAATATTTGCAACTTCCTTGGCATGTGCAATATTCATGAAATGAGATGATACAAAATACTGAGGTATTGCTACAGATATGGAAAGTTAGGAAGCCACAAATCGGGTTTCCACTATATAGACATTATATAAAACAAAACCTGACCCAGACACAGAATTACAGAATCACAGCGTAGCTGGGGTTGGTAGGGACCTCTAGAGGTCATCTAGTCAAAAACTCCCTGCTAAAGCAGGTGCACTCTGAGGAGGTTGCACAGGATCACCTCCAGGCAGGTTTTGAAGATCTCCAGAAAAAAGAGACTCCGCAACATCTCTAGGCAGCTGTGAGGAATTGGATATTTTAATGGCCTTAAAACATTGCTACTGTAGCAAGCTGTGCAAAGAAACCTCCTGCCAGGATATTGAAGATAAAGGCTGAGGGGAGGAGGCCATAGCACACAACCTGTTAGATTTGTAAGGAGGCCCCAGAGCAAGTCTCTAGGTGTGTGATGCTTATCTCCTAAGATCCAGGCCATGTCAAAGGGGGCCCCTCTGTGCATACACTCACCCCAGAGAAGGCCTCACTCTTAGCAGGAGTGCCTCTGGCACACTTGCCTCCCAGTCTAAATGACTGTGCAAACCCATCACCTCCAGCCTCCGAAAAACCGTCGCAAAGCAGAATGTCCCCCTGTCCCTCCCCCCCACCACGGGGAAGGTACCAGAAGGGTTTTTGAGGGTATATAAACTCACCATACTGTATGTTTCTTGGACTTCTTTCCCCTGACACTCCCCAATGGACTAAGACACCAGGAACAAAAATCAAGTTCTTTCCCAATCAAATTGTTCTCAAATAAACCATATATGTGTGTGTGTGTGTGTGTGTACTCCTGTAAAGTGATATATACTCATATAATATTGATTTACTTTAATTCACCCCAATGGATTTATTAGCAGAAAAACAGAATTTACTTCTGCCGTGTGGGGCAGATTGTTCCACAGCTCTGTCACTCTCCCAGTAAGGAAGTTTTTTCTCATATTCAGATGGAACTTCTTCTCTTTCAGTTTGTGCCCATTTCCCCTTGTACTGTCATTGGGCATCACTAAAGAGAGCCTGGCCTCATCCTCTTGATACCCGCCTTTAAGATATTTGTAAGCATTGATAAAATCCCTCTTAATCGTCTCTTCTTCAGGCTAAACATGCCCAGGTCCCTCAGCCTTTCCTCATAAGAGAGATGCTCCAGTCCCCTAAATTGTAGCCCTCCGCTGGACCCAGTAGTAGTTCCTTGTCTTTCTGGAACTGGGGAGCCCAGAGCTGCACACACTATCCCAGATGTGAACTCAGCAGGGCAGACTATATCATGTCCCTCGACCTGCTGGCAATGCACCCAGGATACCATTGGCCTTATTGCCTACAAGGCAGCTGTTGGCTCATGGACAGTTCGTTGTCAACCAGGACCTTCAGATCCTTCTCCACAGAGCTGCTTTTCCAGCTGATCAGCCCATACTGGTTCATGGGGTTATTCCTCCTCGGATGCAGGACTCCTCATTCACCCATGTTGAACTGCCTTGGGTTCCTCTCCACCCAACTCTCCAACCTGTCGAGGTCTCACTGAATGGCAGCACAGCACTCTGGGGTATGAGTCACTCCTCCCAGTACTATATCATCAGTAAACTTGCTGGGGGTGCACTCTGTCCCCACATCCAGGTCACTGATGAGTAAATAGAACAGTTTATTCAGTTTACTCAAGGCTGTACAGCCTGCTGACCATATATAATGGATTTTTGATTTCTCATTTTATTACTGTGTAGGTCTGTTAAAATGCTCTAGCATGGAGGCACAGGAGCTTAAATAAATACTAAAATGCAAGTGAAAAGGCTGGGTAAAAACGACTTGTATTTTAAACAATGAGCACACTGTGATGTAGGGCCCTTTTATGTATCAGTCAACAACAGGGATAAGGAAAATTTATACTTATTGATTTAAAATCAACTACAACTTGAACTACAACTATAAAAGCAACTTATTGGAGCAAGTCTGGAGGAGTGTCACAAAGATGATTAGAGGGATGGAGCACCTCTCCTACAAGGAAAGGCTAGGAGAATTTGGATTTTTCAGCCTGGAAAAGAGAAGGTTTTAGAGTGATCCAGCTGTGGCCTTCCAATACTTGAAGGAAGCCTTCAAGAAAGATGGAGAGAGACTATTTACAGGGGCATGTAGTGACAGAAGAAAGGAGAATGGCTTCAAACTGAGAAGATGGGTTTAGATTAGATATGAGAAAAAAACTTTTCAGAATTAATTTTCCATTACAAGTTATGTATGTGAGCTTCTAAAAATAGCCTAGCTGTTCAGCAAAACAACTTAAGTTCCTCAGATCACAGAGATCCTATCCCCTTTTATATGACTGATTCACACATTATAATCATTCTTCTTTGCAAGGTTACAATGTGTTTTATTTCTCTCTGGTGGGATTATATACTATAATATAAGCTTTCGAGTACAACATTTCAGTTTAAGTAAAACACTCTCTTCACTGAATCATTGTAATAAAGCTTTTATTCTGTGGTTAAACTATGATTCTGCTAGCAGCTTCCTGTTCTATTTTATTATTATAAAAAGAATAACTTCCTATTAATATGAGCTTAAAAGAATAAAAAAATATGGTTTACTTAGGAATTTAGCTGCATCAGAATGGATTAATTTTTGACAACTTGTTCCTGAACAAGTAGTTTGGCTGTTTAGAGGACATATGCAGAGATGAAGTCTGCAGCCACCTAGGTACTTCATATCAGTCATGTAGGTAGAAATATGACATCACAGGAAACACATTTCCTCTGTAGCAGCATTTTTACAAAGAAACCCACTAAAATTGAGAGCACATTGTAGAAAATGAGTACTTAGCTGACTTTCTTCAGAGGAATATTTTCAAATCTAGATTTATTTATTTTTTAATCATCATTTTGGTAACTAAAAATAGAATAAGTTTTTAAAAGCACCTAAACACCACAAAACTTTTAAGTGAAGCATTTGATTAACTCTAATTGTGTAGCCTTAGGCAAATAACTTAATAGTTCTTGTGTTAGGTTATGTAGCAAGAAGCTGGTCCCCACATGCAGAGAAGCCCTTAAAATCAGTGTGGGGGACCCCAATTACATCCCAAGTGGATGTTCCTTGGGCATTGAAGGAGAGCGACCAACTCGCCAAAGGTTTGTTCCCCACCATGAGAGACCCAGTGTCCCCATCACAGATATGAGGCCCAACTTACGCCTCTGGGCTGCCCTGGGGAGCCTCAGCCCATGGGCTGGAGCACCCCATCATCACAAGGCAAGGGAGAGAGTCGCCATCACCCCACAGACAAAAGGGTCACTGCCATGGATATGAGGATCACCATGGCAGGCAGCGGCAGGGTATTTCAGGATTGCATGGGACTTATGGGAGGAATGGAGAAAGGGGGAATCAAGGTGTTTTGGAGAGAGGTGAGTGGGAAAACAGTAGGATAGGGGAAAACAATGTACAAACATGGGCTGCTCAGTGCACCTGCCTGGCTGTGCCCTGTATGTGACCAGTGCAGTCTGTCCTGGTGTCTGACCATACATGGCATTTCTAGCCATTTTTCAAGGCAAAGGGCTCTGTCCTCTCTGCATGGGGGTCTCAGTGATGACCTCTGGGGCTGGAGATTGGAGGTGACAGTGTCTGGAAAGACTGAGTTGGATGCTGGAGGGACCAGCATGATTTCTGGGACTGAAAACACCAGACTTAGACAATGACCAATTTTCAATTTCTTTTTTCCTTGACAGAAGAGGGTCATTTTATATTTCATATTTCTACCCATGTCTTGCTGCCTGAATGGCAACTACATTACGGACATGTGAGATGGATAGCTGTGATGGATTGCTTGAGCAACACAGCCAGTGTGGTGAGAATACCAACAACCTACAGAGAGAGAGAAAACAAACAGAGCAGGAACCAGCAGATGGCTGGGATGCACATCTATAAGAAATGTTTGTCAAGCACCAAATAGAAGCTCTAGAGGGTCATTTTAAAGATGCATTTTATGCATTGTTTTTTGCTTGTTCAAAGACTTGACACATCTCTTTCCCTATGAAGACAGGTTGCAGAAAAAGCTGGCAAGCAGTAATATGTGAGACTTGGCCCATGGATTCTAGTTTAATTTGGTGATTGGTGTCTAATGGGCATTGGACATTCAGTGATGTAAGAATAAGTGTTAAAGTTAAAGGTCAAGTGATTTCTGTTTCTCGGGTTCTCATGATGCTGTGGAGTGTATTGCCCTATCTTTGCATTCCTCAGGTTTCTTGTAGAACACAAAGATAATTTCTGGCCCCCACAAAAAGAAGACCCTGACCCTACAGCATCTCTTTGACATTCCACATTCACAATTCTTTTTCTGTATTTCTCACAGGCACTATTTTTCAAACTTATAACAGTATGTTTAGACATGCTGTTCAATTATTCTGTTGTGGTTTGCTTATTTAATTACAGAGCCTGGAGAAATCCAGACCCATGAAACTTTTGTTCTTCAGTCTAAACTACAAACTAAAGCAAGGTGAAGGGACTGATTGATAGACCATCCTGAAGACAAATGCAGCTAGGGTAAAGTAAGCAATATATTCAGCTTATTGGTAAGTAGTACATTGCACCTGGGAAAGGCACTCTGCAGCACAGGCGACATGCTGCTTGGACAAGCCAAAAAACAGAAAAGGTATGGAGACTGTGGGTTTTTTATGCACCTAGTGATCTTACATATAGTGATGCAATACTGTAATGCTCAGTTATACACACAGACAAAGAAATGCTTGGGAGGCAAGGATCCTCATGTAGCCATCACACTTTATAAGAACTTTAACATTTGAAAGTTAGAGCAATTTCATACCACCCTGCAGGTTTTTGATGGAACATCTTAAAGAACAAATGCTTTGCTCCAGAGCAAAGCCATGCTCACAGTCCTTGTTCTGACTTCCCAGAATCTGTACATCCCATGGGAGCAGGTCACCAAAGCTTTCTCTGCTCTGGCAGTGTGGTGTTGTCCACCCTCTTTCCTGGCATCAGCTACTCAAGCCTATGAACAGCATACAGGTTATAGCACCTAAGGCCAGGGGTATTAGCATTCATATAGAGCTGTTTTACAGGACAGGAGATAGATACATTTCTGTCCAAAATGTCCTTCACTAAAAAAAATAAAAAGACCACCAAAAAAAAAACCCATCAGTTTTTGTCTTTTTGGTTTTCTTTTTTTCTTTTTCAAAGGGAAACATTTTTTACTTTAGAAGGTTAAAATGTGTTGGAGGTGCAGCTGTAACCTCCTAAAACCAGACCATGAACAATCCATTTTGCACAGAAAATCACAAAAAGGTGAAGACAAAATGGAGAAGATCTTTATTACAGCGAGTAGCCAGCTTTTATGGGGTAGGCATGGAATGCAGGGAATTTGGGAGGATTCAAAGAGATACATGTCTATAAATGGTTAAACTGGGTTAAAACACATCCAAATATGAGTAAAAGAGATACAGAAAAAGGGAAAAGCTATAAATTCTAACTATCACTAACCAATGAACAAAGGTGTTACAATCAATCAATGAAAAAAGGGTTAACACACTAATTTAAACTGCAGATTACACATACAATAAGATTTTTTTCTAACAACATTGCCAATAGATTGAAGAAACATAACACTTTTACAACATAAAAGCAATCTCTGAGGTACGTTTGTCTGATGTCTGTAGTTCAGCTGTATTTCAAAGCTGTCTTTCTCTTCAATTCTCTTTTTCTTCAGAGATTTTCCTCCGCCATGCATATGCGTCTCTTGGTGCACTTCCCACAAAAATGGGTTAGTAAAAGTGGCATAAGGTTAATATCCCAATCCCTATCCTTCAGTAGAGCAACTGGACTAACTGTGCTGAGTACTGCTGACTGCAGCAACTTGAGTGGGTCCATGCTCATGGCTACATTTTTTTGCATGCATGTGTAGTTTGTTAAAGTCACAGCAATATGTTACCTCTGCAGCTTTGTCAGTTTGAGGAGTTTCCATGATATTCTCAGTATTTCAAGTGAGGGTTGCCCACGAGGCCCCTCCAGCCCCCACTGTGCTGCCTCCAGCTGTACAGTTGGACCACCCACAGACAGCAGCAGGGGCATCGGGCACTGGCGGAAGCAGTGAGGGCTCCATGGTTGAACTTGCCTGGCCACAGTCAAACTCACAGCTGGTTAAGAGCAGAATAATCTGTCTAAATGTAAACTGTGAAATTCATGGATTTAGATCACCTTTTAGGAAGAGGCAGGGGCTGCTTCGCACAAGTGGCTTAATGGAACGAAGCTTATGTTAGTCACAAAATCTTAGCTCATGGTACTGATGATACCTCTAGAGGCACGATCAGATTCATTGTTAGAGGATGGTATATGACCCTTACAAACAGAGAGACTGCATATTGACAGTGATTTAGTGTCTTGGAGTCCAGATGCATAGAGCTCACAGAAATCAATACCTGTTAGTTATCTGACCTATATATAACCTCTGAAGATCCAGGCCAGTGTACTCTAATGCTTCATTGACACAGCAAGCGGAGCTTTTCCTCTGAAAAACAAGGACAGAAACTCCCACTGAGTGTGTAATAATGCCTCATTATGCCTGCTGACTTTACATAAAAGGTGCTCAGACCATCTGCAAGTGGACAGCAGCACAAATCTTAGCAGAGCTGCCTAGAAAACACAGTGTTGTTTTTCCGTCCATTGGATGCTGCTGTTTCACATCAATTCTGCTTTCACTTCCCCTTATTTCAGCAGTGATAAACTGTCAGGCTTATCAGCAAGTTCTTGTCGAAGGTGTGACTTTCATGTGCATTTAAAAATCTCTTTTTTCAATTCCACTCTGAAGTTATCTATCAGCATAAATTTTAATCATTGTTATCTCAAGAGGAAATGCTATACTGCAATTAATGGCTCAAATAATTGTGCTCAGTATGCAGTTTGGCTAACAGTCACAGCTCCTGTTAACTATATGAGCGCTATTGTGGCTTGTATTGGAAAATCATGTTGTTACCATTTCAAGATAACCAGCATTAACTCTGTGAATTCAGAGGCTGAGCAGGGAAGAGTCGCATACACCAGAGTAGCTGTGTGTAACATACTGCATTGCAGCAAGACAGCTGATAACAGTGCAGCAGAGCACATTAGCTGTCAAGCAACACACTATGCCACGGAGAACAGACTGACACCGTGTCATATTTTGTAATCATGCATACACTGGGGGATTTTTTAAGAGCTGAGGCATATTTCTAACAGGGATGCTAATATAATGAGCAGTCAAATGCATTTCTTTGACTCCTATTATTTGCAAAATATTATCACTGCTCTTTGTAGATGTTGGTGAGATAATTCTCTATCTGTTAGAGTGCACTGCTTGATGGCACATCCCACTGGGGACAGAGAATGATGTGGCAAGCCTGTTGCAGGAACTATACCTTGGTTTAAAACAAAATCCTGCAGCAAGAGTTATAGAGCCACAATATTTTAGAATGATCATACCTTTTCTGGGAGGATATTTCCAGTCATACAAATGAGAGTTGGACATTTGTTTTCCCAGGGAATTACAGATGAAGTCTGGCACTCAGATATCAGCTGTACCTCTGGAATGACTTGTTGTCATTATTTTAAGGGTTGTCACTGTTTTGCCTCATAATTGAGGATACAACAGAGAAAGCATGAGAGCTAGACCTACTCCTATGCATAAGAAACTGCAGACCACACTATGCTTTCCCATGTCTTTGCAGATGATTTGGGAACTCCCTGTTAACTCAAGTTTCCTAGACTTTCCTACTGGCCAGTGCATAGTAAGGGGGGTGGGAAGAAAGGTAAGTCAGGTGTGATGGATGCCCAAGTACCCACACAGATCTATGCCTAGTTTTCAGCATCTTTCAGGCTATGAGGGGATCTGCACCTGTACCTTTTGCTTTGCACTATTTCCTTACACAACAATCTGTGCAAATCCCAAGCAGTGGAAGTTTTTTCCTCCCTAGGGCATGTCATAGCAGCCTATTAGTAGTTACAGGTACAGAAGGACAGGCTAATAAATTGCTCCCAGAAAAAATATCTCTTAGCCTGTTCTTAAAAATCTGTCCTAAGCAGCTATCCTTCCATTTTCTACACATCCAAATCATCTAGAAATACACTGCTAAATAAGATTAAGTAAAGGCTGACCATTGGTTTACTGTATAGGTCTACAGTAATATACATTTGGTGTTACTTCAGAGAAAAATCTGCTAATTTTCTGTGCATACATGGAGGAAAATGTTCAAAATGCCTTCAGAAATATTAGCAAAAGATGCCATTTTATAAATTGGAATGAATCAGGTTTCAGACTTTTGCAAATTTGATTTTATTATGGCAAATAAATAAAATTGCTTTCAGAATTTGCGCTGAAATTCTGAAATTGGTTTTTAAGAGCTCACATAAATTACACAGTGATCCAAAGAAAGAATCAGAAAAATTTAGCATGAGAAATTCAGCCAAGGTTTAGTCAATTCACAAGGGCATAGATAACAAAACCACCATAAGTTATTGTACACAAGAATAGCTAAGCAGAAAACCCAAGAAAGAAAAGCATCTTTCTGTATTATATATGCCAATACATTGTTACATTATATATAAACAAATCTAGTATACCAAATTTTAGTGCAAACATAGAAAAGAGACAGTAGCTGCCTGGTTGGCTTCTGAATTTGCTGCTGACTCAGAAGTGTATTATCATGGAGAGGAATTTAACTGGTCTATAATCTATACAGTCTTTTAAACTTTATCATGAAACAAACAAAGCATCATACATAGGAAGTTTGATGTCTTTATAGGTGGTTTATATGAATGGAAAATGTTAATAATAAAACAAAACAAAGAGCAACAGAAACCACAAAGATTTTATTTTACTATTTATTGACCTTGAAGTGATTTAGTTCAAACTTTCTCCAAATTCTCCTCTTGTGAGAGAGAAATATGGGAAAATCCAGGTTCACAGAGAGCTTTTTGAAAAAAATGAGGAACGCATGATGATTGTTTCCCCAAATTCATAAGTGGTTTTTTTTCAATAAATTGCATGTTTTTATTTTGAATTTTTTTTTTATTTTGACTTTGCATCTTTGCATTCATAACTTCTGTGAAGATAATGATAATTTTATTAAGGTGATTCCTTAAGTCAATTAGTCTTTTTCAAACAGCTTTTGGGTTATGGGTAATTTGTAAGTGGTTCTCTTCACTATTTCTTCAACTGTGTGACAGTTATAAGCCAACATGATGCTTGTTTCGCTACTGAAGAAGACAGAAGGTGAAATTAGTTCCATACAAGGAACCAAAGCAATGGCAATTTATGGCCATGAATAAATTGATCATAATTTTCCCAGCAGTATATCTCAAAGTATGATCAAGGAGACTTGCTTTTTATGCTACTGCTGCCGTTTCCATCTTTGCAATGGCCTTCTGTAGCATCTATGAATATCTTGTCTCTAATTATTTCATTTTGTTAACATGGCAACCTGTTAATCAAAATATATTCTACTCCATGTTCAGGGAGTTTATCTTCAGGATCTCAGTTGCTGACCAGTTAAAAAATGTCCTGTAAAGTACATGTGAGAGGAATTACTAAGTTACATAAAAAATCTGGAAGTGAAAAAACTACCCTTTATTTAACATTATTGATTTCCCAAAATGTTGAGTTGTAGAACTCTGTATTCTTTATTTTAGCCCCAAAATGAGGTTGTTTTATTTTTCTTTTAACTATCTTTGAAATTTTGAAGAGAAAACAATATAGCTCAGCTAGGAAACATCACTTTCCCACCAGTAGCCTTGGAAATTTTTTCACCAAGTAGCTAACAAAATGAAAAATAATGAGACAATATTCTCTTTCTTCAAAGCCTTTTGGACAAATGAATGGCATCGAAGAAGCAATTTTTTTGCAGAGGAAAATGGTTTTCTGGGCTGGCTGGTTGCTAGCAGAGCTTTTTGTGATGTCTTGGTGGTCACTTTTGGCTCAGGTTTAACCAGCTAATGTCAACCTGGACTGCAGCATGAAATACCATGGTGGTCGGAGAATAGTCTGGCTCCATCTTCTCTGTAAAATCACATCAGGTGACATTACATCATCTACATTATTGTAGACAACAATAATGTCATCTGCTTTCCGTTCTCTTTTCCAGAAGGAACAGTCCTAGCTCACTTGGCCTCTCCATGTATGACAGATACTCCAAGACATAAATCAGCTTTGTGGCCCTTTACTGGACTCATCCCAGAATGTTCATGTCTCTTTTATTCTGGGGAAAACTCTTCTTTTACTAGTAATTCTTCATATCACATCAGTCCTTCTCTTTTCCCTTCCCTTTTCCCTTCCCTTCCCATAGGCTGAAGCCACTTGTGATCTTTGGGAACTGAAATCAGGACAAAACATAGATTTTTTTTGCATTTCCTCTCACTTTCAAGAGTTACACTCTGCAAAGCTTAGTCAGAACTACCACACCAATAGA
>JAWWLV010000001.1:41034071-41058280 GCA_035041135.1 Platyrinchus mystaceus
AGAAATTAGGTGTGGTTTAGAGTCACTCCACTGTTCTGGTAATTTATTAATTTCTTGTGTTCTTGTTTACACAGAGCCTTGACAAGGTTCACTTTCCACCTGCTCTGGTTTGAAACAGGTACTGAATAATTAGTTACCTGTAACAGAGACAATCTGTGTCCCCTATCTACTTCTGCAAGTTGCTTTTCTGGACAAATGTAAAACAAAGCATCCACAGATTAATTTGTTCCATGCACAGTAAAAGAGTGTTAATCATTATGAACTAATGTGATTTTAATGGGAATGTCATAAGTCTCCCTATGCAAATTCTAATTTAATGTAGCCATTAATTGTACTGTGATCTCACCAAATGAGACAGCTTGCAATGCAGCATTACAGCTGATGCACTGAGATGATGTGACCTTTGATGCAGACCTGTGTTATTGACAGGATCTTCCTACACAAGCCTTGGAAACAAAGTGGGGGCCAGGGGCCTGGAAGAGGGGATGCACAGACAAAATTTGATTCTCTACTCTTGTTGTTTTTAATCCAACTGAAGGCTACTAGAGGATGACTGGCCAATATCTATGATGGAGAAACCTAGTTTCTAAATTATTTAAGACAAGAATTCCTATTTCCCACAAAGAACAGGACCTCTGCCTCCATTGACTAACATGACTTATTTCTTTGCACTCATTTATCTCTACTTGCACTTTTACCTGTTGCTTGTAATATTGCCAAAAGGCAGAGACAGAAGAATAGACCTTCCCATTTCAGCAAGAAATGTATACATTCCCTCTGTACCACTGCTGAAACAGCAGAGAAATAAGTGTTTGGATAGGTGTTTTGAGGCTGACATGCTCCACTACACTGCTACTGACAACTTTCTACTGAAGTGATCTTCTCACACTTCCCCAACACGTGGTTTATCAATCATAGAACTGCACTGACCTTCACAGAGAAGGCAGAGAGGGGTATTAATTCTTCACAGCTGCTCTTAGACACAGGTGGTTGTTCTGACTTTTCGCAAGTCTCCTCTGTCAAGGGAGAAGGTGTTCAGGTCACTGGATACAAGCAGAAATCAGGCTCTGTCCTGAACATATTCTGTCCTGTCAGCAGAAATTCTAAGAAAAAAACAAACAAACTCAAACCTCTGCTTTTTCTTCAGCAGCAACCTGGTTAATAAAGAATCTTCCAAAGTGGACCTCTTTTGAGGGGATTTCAGGTGGTCAAAGGTGCTACTTTGTATAGAAAGGGTTTAAAGGTAGATTGAAAACAAATGGGACTGATGCTGGCTCATGGCAAAAATATTGGGGTAATATTTCTCCAAGATCAGTAAGAGTAATTTGAACCCTAAGACTTTTCTGGCAGGAAAATGAATTAGTATAAATCAGTTATAAATAAAAATAGGTCAGAATTTACAAGAAATTTCTCTAAACTTCTAAATACTGAAGCTTTAGTACAGTTTCTCAAAGCTCCTCCAACTTCGGACAGAAAGTCAACTCTGTTTAAGGTAGAGTTTGTTCAAGATAATGAGAAGAAACTTATAAGTTAGCTGAATGTAACATCAAGAGACTGGTCTGAGTGATGCAGGAAGACTTTTTGGTTTATATTCTTATAGTCATCATCTTAGCAAGTGCCTTTGGGGCAAGACTTGGCAGCCTACATGGGAAGATTATGAGGGAATTGCTATTTTTCATCCAGTCAATTTTGCCTCTTGTTTCTGCCATTTCATTTCCACTTCTCATCCGAAGTGATACCTGTGATCAGATTTTGTTGTTCTTGTTTTCAATCAGGATGAACACAGGCAATAAACACCTGAGATAATCCCACAGCTGTTAGCAATTGGATTTCTTTTTTCCTTTAGGAAAGCCTTACAGCTACTGAATTGGAATCAGAAATGCATTTGGAAGTCAAACAGTTTCCTGATTGATGCACATTCCTGTTTTCTAGATGAGACTCCCATCCCCCAGAGCAATGAGAACTACATGCAACTCATACAAAACTTGTGGCTGTGTTCCTGCAAGATGTTTTCAGAGCAAATTCACTCTGTAGCGTAGGTCTCTATTACACATTTATTCCAATTGTTAGGTGCATTGTCAGGAGGATAATAAGGATTGTGGGGACAGGGAAGATTTATCTGGATAGGAAAAATCACACTGTGTTCAGACTCCCTGTAGAGCTTTTATTGACTCTGCTGCCAGCAGATATTAGCACAATGCAAAACTGTTAGATATAAACCCAGCACTTCCCTCTATTTAAGTGGTTCAAATAATTAGCAGTTCTCAGCCTTTCCGTTTACATCTTTTAACCAGCTGGCAGACACATTTTCAAAAATATATCTATGTGGATTTGTTTGCCTTCCCTTTAACACTTTGGAATTCAAAGGCTTCTACTGGGCAGTCGATAACTTTGGATAAACATCTTATCCAGTGCAACATCTTCAGAGGAATAATAAAGGCATTAAGTTACTGCCTCTGCACAAAATTACAGAATCCACATTTAATATGTAAATTAATTATTCATTTACATTCAGTCACATAACTGCTGTAACCTGCAATGGTTTATATTGTATGGTAGCAAGAATACAATAAAGTACTTTCCAATTCTCTTTCAATTGAATTTCTTTCCACTGATGATAGAGAGACCCTGAAGGTATTCAGTCCTATCTTAACTTCAGTACCTAAAACTATATAGAAAGTTCTCAATGTTTGCTATCAGGTGTGAGGCAATGCACCCCTTCAGAAACCTGATAGGCAGCACAAAATGAAAAGAAAGGCGAATGACAGAAGAGATAGAGAGGCTTTGGTGGGCACCTGGCATCCAGCCAGGGTCAACTCACCATATACAGTAGTCATGTTCTCACCTTTATCTCATAACCCAAAGGCTTATACTTCAAGGCATGGGTGATACAGGAGTAAATTGCTTCTGTGTGTTCTTGGGTGTTTCATTTTATTGTGTATGAGCACCACATTCTCTGCATTGGTTTGTACAAAGCAAAATAAGATTTTTGTTCTGCAATCTTCTTCTTGTCTGGCTGAATGATACTCTAGTTTCACAGTAGAAGAGATGCAGATTTTCAAAGATATGTGGGGTAACAGTGGTGGAGAGGAGGTACATGGTATGTGTAAGCTGTCTGCCTAAGGGCAGGAATTGGTTCAGACAGTGTGGGACCCTGAGAAAAAAAATGAGAAATGGGACTCTAAAATATTCCTAAAAAGGGAAATACAGGTGTGACTCTGCCAAAAGCCCATCCACCAGCCAAGCTGACTTACTTTTCTTGTTTACGTAAGCCCACTTTTGCCAAAAAGCAAAAATAGTAGGGTCAAAGAGAACAGCACATACTTTAGCTGTGCCATGCAAAGATTGCAGATCCAGCACTAAGTGCACTGGTAATTCTTTATTAGTTTAGATTTATGTATTGCGTCCTGTGAGACTCTTGTGAGTCCGCTACTTGACTTCAGAGAATTGCATCCATGAGCTTTCAGGGACCACTTTGCTTAATCTGTTTTGAAATTGCAGGTGACCCCAGGGTATAAAACAGCAGACATTAATTGGTAGTTGTAATCACCACACAGCTGAAGTTTAACCCTGTAAAAGTGGCTGCCTTCAAATCCTCTGACCTTGGTATCATTGTATGCTTCCAGGCAAAAGGTCTTTACACTGCTAGCTGTTGAAAATCAATCTCAATTCCCTAAAGATGGAAGTGCTGTTGCTAAAGGTCACTGAGAGTTAGCAGCTGCTTTTCACTGCTGGAGTTTTGAAAAGAAGTTTTAAAAATCAAACACTGGTTTGGGAACTGTACACAGGTTCACGTTGTTTGGGTTGATGTTTCAACTGTGATGCTTAATTTTTGGCATCCTCATCTGAGGAGATTTTGTGTCATCGTACATTGTCATCTTTACCTCTCCTAAGCCTTTTTGGGAGTTTTCCATAGAGCTGTGCATTTTGTGGTTTCTCATTTCAGGCAATGAAACTGAGTGAGACTAATGTTCACATTATTTTGGTCCAGTAAATTATCTGTGAATACTTGATCAAACCAAAGACCTGAATTAATAAGAATATCTTCTTCTATTTAATTTAACCAAATCAGACTCAGAACCAGAGCAGCCTAGGAAAAAAAAAAAATCACAGGGATAAATAAGCACAGCTGACATCTAGATAGTGCAAATGTGTGCCAGTGTATTTGCGTTTGTGCTTTCTGCTGGGTATAATAAGCAGTGATTGAGTTAAAGTTTTATGTCTTTGTTGGTCTCTGGATGATTCAGATTTCAGAAGAATAAATTATTTTTTTTGAAAACCCCAAAAACTACCAAAAGAAGAAAAGTAGTACAGGTGTTTAAACATAGAATTCATAATGAAAAATTCTAGCAGTCCCTACTACTGAGCTAAATCCCTGTATTTCCTCAGTGTCTTTGGCAAATCTTGAATTTCTTTTCCCTCTGGAGTATGGGCATAATAACAGCTATTTGTCTAATTCACAGTGAATTTGAAGCTTCCACAGTATTTTTTTAAATGTCTTAACTGTTCTAACTCCAGTCTTTCTAACACCCAAAACTGCTGAGGCAGCCTGTCAACATAATATCTTGAAAACAAATGGTTATGCTTGTCTTCTATTTTAGTTTGGATATTTAATTTCTCCCTCAAATTCTGAGCTGCACACTGGCAAATTATAACCCTGCCCAGATAATCCTGTATCTTCCTCTTCTTCCCAAATTTGTAGTATTACAATTATTAATTTGGATGGCTGTTATTTATAATCACTGGCATCAGTCTTGAATACACAGATTACAGGGTTAAAGCAAAATAGAGGTTAAAATGTAGTTGTGCTCTCCAGGGTATTCATAAATCCTTTCCAGTCTGTGTTTGATGACAAATAGTTGAAGGAAATACCCTAAGACTCTGAAAATGGTTTTAAATGAGATATTGCAATTTTATGTTTTAATCAGCCACAGCAAATTATTGCTAGCATTAACTATTTGCCACAACTGACACAACTAAACAAAAAAACTTCACTGAAAAGTTATTCTAGCCATGCTGCCACTGTGCTTTCTCAGAATTATAATAAATTATTTGACTAATAGGGTGGGATGCAGTCTTCCAAATATAAGTTTTCTTCCTAGTAGGGTTCGGGACTCTGTAGACCTTGTTTCACATCTGCTGGTCCCAGCTGTGTGTCTCAGATACCACAGAGCATCTGAGAAATGTGGTCCTGAATTTCAGTGTTCAGGCAACTGAACTCCACTCGCTATGTGTCTTATCTATCAGTTGATCTGTCCTGGGGGAAGGAAAGTAGAAAAAGAGGAAGAGAATAAAAATTAATTATCATTTTCATAAGTGGTACAATTTTAAAAGGTTTTGAAATGAAAAATAATTTCTGAAAATTAAGTTCTCAGACAGTCCTAATTTTCCTGTGCATCAGGACCATGTAGAAGTCTTAGGGAGTCACTTAAATGATTGGGAGGAAGTTCTGGAGCCCTCTTGTCCAACCTCTTTGCCAAAGTAGGATTGTTGCTGATACTAGATAATGGCTACATGGCTTTACTGAGCTGAGTCTTGAAAGCCTCCAAGGATGGAGGTTTGAAAGACTCTCTAGGCAGTCTCTGCCAGGGCTGCACTGCTGCTGCAAAAAAAATTTTCCTCATGTCCAGGCAGAATGTTTCAAGCCAGGAACTGTGTCTGTTGCTCCTTGTTACGCCACCTGATACCAAGGAGGGTTTCACTCTGCTGCCTCTGTAAGTATCCTTCAAGCAGCCATTAACAACTGTTAACTTTTCCCTCACTGTTCTCTTCACCAGATCAAACAAGCCCACCTTCCTTAGCCTTTCCCTGTGGGCCATGAGCTCTAGATTTCCTCACCATCTTTTACTCTCTCCAGTTTCCCAATCCTTCTTGAACTAGGGGTTCTTGAACTAAATCTAGACATGGGATTCCTGGTGTTGCCTTATCAGTGGTGAATGTGGGGATCACCACCTTCTCTTCAGCTGATGACAGTCACTCTAACTTATCTCAGGATGCAGTTTGCACTATTTGCACTGAGAGCACATAGCTGACTGATGTTCAGCCTGCTGCCGACAGTAACTGTCCTTTGATCAAGGCTGCTACTCAGCTGGTCATTTCCCACATGGTGCTGGTGGACAGTTAGTCCACCTGGGCACAGAGATTTGCACTTCTCACTATTGAAACCCATGTGATTTCTGCTGGCTCTGCTCTCAGGGCCTGGCTGGACTGAGACTATAATGCACTGTCTTCACAGTCCATTCCTTTTTTTCACCTCCAGTGTATTGTAATTTACAGATTTGCTGAGGTTCCCCATAAACTTCTCCATATACAGGATAGTGTCGAAGACACTAAACAAGACTGCCTTAGTACTGACATCTGGGTATCATGTTTACAGTCTTGCAGAGAATTCACAGCTGTTATCTGGTTTACATTATTTCCTTGTCAATAGTTTGTTGTTTGTTCACATGTATCAGATTACATTGGCACGGCATATTCTTAAACTCAGTAGACTTCTTAAAAACAGTTTAGGTCTAAGTTCTAGGAACATATGCTTTCTGCAGAAAGCAAAGACAGCTGGGTGAACTCAGTAACTTCGAAAAAATAGAGAAAACACTAAATGTGGACTTAGGTACAAAATTTTTGTGATTACATGTCATATTATTCGTGAAATTTATGGCTTGTACTGTCTCTGGATAATGCACTGATTTCTAAAGTCAGATACGTAACAGATGTCTAAGGTAGAAGCTGTATTTTAATACTAAATTCAGTAAAGGAAGATAGGAACAGAGAACCACACCTCCCACCACATGCATCTTTCTCCAGCAGGTACTTCATCCTACCTCAGAGGCACCTTTGACTCTTACAGTGGGATTCATCTCACCTGTTGTTAGATGTTTACAGTGCAGATACTAAGGATCCTGTTAAAATTGCTGTAGGGAAACAAGCATTTATAGGATATAAGCCATTTTTGGGTTATGTTTCTCTCTCTTGGGATGTTCTCATTGTTGATTTAAATGTGAATGCTTATGTTATGGACATCTACAGACACTCAACAGAATCTCAGCCTTGTTGACTCTAGAGGGATCCTTGGGTTTACACAAATTCCAAAATTCCATGCCTAAATGTAGTTTCAATAAATATGTTCCTTCTTTGTGCTCTGCAATGAAATGCAGAAATTGAAGCTCTTATTGATTTCCTTGACCTCAGATCAAGTAAACTTCATCTGTTGCAATCAAATGTCTCATCTAAATGCTTTGTAGCTATTTAGAAGATCCATCTTTGCTGTAGTAATTTCTGTTCTACATTTTGTTCATTGTAAGAATGGGATTGTCTCCAAACATCAGATCTATTCCTCCTTCTGTAGAGCCATGATGAGAGGACAACTCCAGAGATTATCCAAATGCAGCCTAGAAAGGTGTGCAGTGCTGTTATCCAAACTAGTGAGTTAATAGTAGTTGAAACTGCAGGTGACAAAAAGAAAAGTCTTTGAGAGAATTAGAGAGGAAAGCAGTCAGGAGGAACCTTTAGAGGGATGACAGGACTCAATAAAATACAGTATCCATATAGAAAATTAAATGAACTTGGCTTCTACTCAGTTAGGCAAGACCGACTCCATCACAGTGCATAAGCCACTTACATAGCTGTCATTTTAATATTAGAACATTTGCACAGTATTTTAATTTCTTGTAATTCTACAGAAATGAATAGAGAGCTTGAATTACTGATATTAACAGGATTTAAGAAGATACCCACTGGTATTGCCATATGGGAAGAATAATAGTCTATCTATAAAAATAATACAGTGCAATACCATTAGTAGCATTAACTAACTACAGCATCATAGAATCACAGAGTATGCTGAGTTGGAAGGGACCCATCAGGATAATTGAGTCCAACTCCTGGCCCTGTGCAGGATGCCCTAAGAGTCATACCATGTGCCTGAAAGCTTTGTCCAAATGCTTCTTGAAATCTGTTGGGCTTGCTGCTGTGACCACTTCCCTGGGGAGGCTGTTCCAGTGCTCAGCCACCCACTGGGTGAAAAACATTTTCCTAATATCTAACCTAAACTTCCCCCGACTCAGCTTTGTGCTGTTTACTTGAGTCCTTCCTGTTACTTGGGATCTACTGTCCTGAAAAATACCCTTCTGTTTGATGTGGAACTTCCTTTGCCATCCTCAGCAACGTTCTAGCACAGAAGAGCCCTCAGATAACCCTGAGAACACTCAGAGGCCTTTTTGTGTTATGGAACCACAACTTTGGACTTCGGTGGGGAAATGGGATCCTTCACAAGGCAATGCCAGACACCAGCTAGAAATCATAATTTGTATGAAATACAACTATTTGCTACTGTTTCATACGCTGTTTATAACAGAGAATCCCTACTCTGGGAATTGGACAGTTGCCCAATTGATCTCAGTGGGAATTTGTGCAGTGAAAAAAAAGATAGTTTATGTAATGTTGCATGTGATAAAGTTCCTTAATGAAATCATATTTTTATTGGCAATAAAACACTCCCTTCCTAGCGTAGTAAAATTCTGTGGGTTCTATAGAAGGCTCTGGTGTGTACTGCTCAGATAGTATTTCTTCTCCGGCAAGCTGTTGAATCCTGCCTCAAAATCCAAACTGGTAATGCATGCTTTTGGCAAATAATAAGGTGGTTAAAGTTTCTACCTCTTTTAAAGACTGTGTAAAACTTAACAGCATATTTCTTCTGACTGCAGTTTTAAGAATCAATTGCTCACTGCAGAACAGCATTACTCAAAAAAAATTTGAGAAATTGGCACTGTTTACAGTGCAACCAGCAGGGGTGGCAGGTAACATTTAATTACATATTTAAATGCCTAAATGCTCTGCTATGAACACTGAAACAAGAAAAAATATCACATTTTATTAATAACATTAATCCCTGGTCTGGCTATTGTTCCTCATGGCAGGTGGTATTGCTCGGATCACAAAGCTGTAATCAAAAGGGTATTAAAGCAAGATTGATAATTTTCTGAACACTTACTTTTTTCAGCTTGCAGAATTTTTACAGTTTTTCAGAATTGTCTCATTTTGTGCCATTGCAATTCCATGCAAAGGCATAATTTCCTGCAATTGCAGCCCTCTCCTTAGGCACTGGATTTTTAATTTTATTTTTATATGTGCCCTTCTCTTCTAAGCAACCTTCCTCCCTCCCTCCCTCCCTCTTTTCCTCCCCCCTCCCTCCCTGCCTCCTTCCCTCCCTCCCTTCCTTCTCTCTTTCTTCTGTAAACAGTTACCAATAAGCTTGAGTTTAGCTAAAACAATTAATTATTAAAATTACCTAATTTGTGATAAAGAATTTACTTCCAACTGCAGAAATATAAAGTTGAACAAGCTCCACATTGTGCTGTTAGGGGACAAGGTGATGCTGCCTTCCCTCAGCCAGCTTTTCCTAACAGCTCAAAGAACTGATTCTGTTTTTTTTTTTTCTTTTCAGTTATTTTTAATTCAGATACTTGCATGGTCTAGCTCATTTCATGACTATGTAAGTGTTAGCAACAGTGGAGGTGAAGCAGAAGAAGCTAAAGTCCATTAGACTGATATCAAAGATACTGGAACTTAGCTTTTTGGATGAAGCGCAGACCGTCCTAAGTCAAAGTGACAACATTACCAAACCTCATTACCTTCAAGAAATTAACTTAAGCATGCACACACAAGCTTTGCTGAAATTCAGTCATGAGCAGGTCTCTTTGAGATTCAGAGATTGAAGCTGTAGCCTCTAGACATGCTCAGATCCATGAAACCAAACCAGAATTAACAACACCCAAATTAACCTGTTTTCGAGCTTATGATGAATTTTCTTCTCATCTTCCAACTTTTGGACCCTTCTACCCCTCTGGCACTTCTCTGTTTCTTTAAAGCTATACCTTAAATCCAAAGTCTTTTTAACTGCAGAAAACTGATGCTTTATATATTCTGTATATAAATAGTGTATTTCTATTTCTACTTCATTGTGGACCAGTTTTTGCAAGTGGTCTTTCTGGCTAATGTTGTTTTTTATCTCCAAAATTGCACAGGTAATATTTTTAAGCTCACTTATGATACTGTCTATAATTAAAAAAAATGTTTTGAGAAATAAACTATAGCACAAACTTTGTTTAGTGTTAAGAATCTGTCTCTGTTTGCTAGATCAAAAGAAAATTAATCCAGAGTTTCCCTACAGTATGAAAGCAGCACTAAATTAAACACTATCTTTTATATTGTGCTGCTAAGAAATACAGCGTTAGAAATAAGATGCCACAGTAACTGTCTTGCACTTTAATTCCTGCATTTGTTTATCAGTAATCTAGGATTTCTTTGCCACACTAAGAAGCACAGAGAAGATTTTGAGAGGACAAAAGCATAATGTATAACATGCTCCTTGACCCGTTCCCCAACTAATAAGATCAATTCTACCCTCTGTGATACCTGAATGTCATGGGGAGTTAATCATCACAGCTTTCGGTCATTGCACAGTTCCCATCAGGCTTACTGCACCATGGCTTTCTCAGCCTAATATCTCTTCTCAAATTGATATTGTTCATCCTGTCCGTGTTATTCTGCTGAATTATTTCTTTGGGCTTTGTAGTGATGCATCACACACTTCAGTGGCCTCAACATTGAGTAAACTAACATATTAGGAGTCTACAAAAATTCTGAATTTCAAAGGTGATTTTTAATATTTATTTTTTCTTTAATGTGACTGGGAAATTATAATCAACTAGACTAGATAGCTTCTAGATAAATATTTTTTTTTAATTGTTATTTTTCTGAAACCAGAATCAGCATATTTATGTCTCTTAAAAATAATAAAAATCTTATGAGTGGTAGCTTTCTGTCAGTATGCCTGCAATATTTGAAGTTTTTATTGGTACCCATTGCCCATGAATGAGCACTGGCTGATGCCAATGAGGTCTGACTGAGCAAGGTCACAAGCAGGGACAGTAGGTGCAATCAGGGCTTGCGAATCACCTGTTTCAAATCAGCATGGGTTGGAAATGAACCTGTTTAAAAATCAACTGCTTTTCTCAGACAAGACAATTTAGGTGAGATTTTATCTTCAACCTCTCAGGAAAGCTGCTACAGATAATTAGTATTTGTGAGGAGGGTATCAACATTTCTAAGTTTCACTTATTCCAAATAATATCATGCATCAGGAAAGCTGGGGAGAGAGAAGCCCTGATTTGTATTCATTTTTGGATGTGGACTCTTAGAATGTTTTTGTAGCTTGTGGCGATATCACTTTGATGCATGTAAATAAACACTCAACACAAACTGAAATCTTTGGCTTCAGTGAAGCATGGCTATTCTGAATTGCACATAGAGGTTTGCCCTGCCATTTCAGCAAAATCATTTTCTTGCGGTCAAGATGTAATGAAAAATAATAAGCAGGATTAAAGCAGAAAGAATAACTGGTTTTTTTTGTGGACCAGAATCAGTTAACTTGTGAATCCAATGGGAAAAGGAAAACTAACATGGAGATGGGGTGAAATGAAATCTTGCTTGTGAACGCTACATGATATGGAGGAACCTGGAAAAAGGGGAGCCAACTGGTCGTGTTGGATTAGAAAGAACAGTTAGAAATACCAAGCTGTGAGTTGTAAACATGTGCCCAAACTAAGCTTGGGAACTGGGATTTTGCTGTAGAACTCTCTCTAGAAACAACTGCAATAATGCATGGCATGAATGACATGATACATGACACTGTATGCCTTAATAGAATTAGCACCCTACAAGTGTGATAAATCCATGTCACCCTTACCAAAGGAAAGAGGAATTTGTATAGTTTCCTCTGCTTCTTTCCATCCATTTCAGCTGAATTCCAAACAACATTTGGGCATGGTAGGTTTCCCAGCCACTTCTACATTCTCTTGTAATAATTCTTTTAGGGGAACTTAGTCTTCCTGTTACTAGTTGGAATGTACTTTAGAAGTACGGACTGCTTCAGTCTGTCCAAAATGTTCAGAATTAAGAGACAGTTCAGAATTAAAAGACAGGAAGTTTACGTTTTCTGCAGTTTTTATGACTTTTTTGTTACATTGCATCCTGCCATTCAGTTGTCACTGGAAAAAACAGAAAGTATTGTTTGGCAGTAGACAGGGGAGAAGAATTTGCAGTGATCTATCATTTATTTTCAGTTTCATCAGATTTTAGTGTGAAGTAATGGATGATATAGTCATCATGGTCAGTATAGTTGGCAAACACTGTCTTGGAATAGGCAGTGTGAATAAACAGCATTGTATCACTCATTTTGTTCAATGAGGAAAATTATTTATTTGGAATGCAATAATGTGCTTGTGCTTAAATTTGCCTTATTGTCTACAAAGCATGCTAATGTATCTGCATTCTGGTCTTATAAATTCTATATCAATAGCATATTTAACTTGTATAACTGCATTTAACATGACATACCAGTTCAAACCTGTACAGCTATAGCATGTAAAAACACCATGTTAAAAGGAAAAGGTGGGGAACCTTTACACAATCAAGTAGGAACAGTCAATCTAGATGACCTTTATTCAAAGCCCAGGGAGAGGTGTGTTTAGTTACCGGTGATGACTCAGGACAATTATAAAGCTTTCAATCTACAAATGCGTCTAATGGGACAAGCCTTCGACCTTCAACAAAAGCAAGATTTAAAGTAACCCCTCTGTATTACTTTGTATGAGATGCTCTCCCCATGCCTCACAGCTCCCTACCATTTGTAGTATCACTTTCTAATTAGCCATATATATTACAAACTGAAGCCATAGCACTTGCACTGAACTGAGCTCTTGGATGATTTGCCAACAGATCACTTGTTCTCTCTGTTCTCCTTCCCTGACCTGGTTTAGATGTTTGTGCTATGGTCAGGGAAGCTGGACTTCATGAACTTGTTTCTCTTCTGTGACTCTCAGAGGATGAAAGGCTGGGCCAGAGATGTCATACCAGGCATCTTAACACTGTTATGTTTCTAGCAATGATTCAGGTAATTTTCCAGCGCTAATAACCTATCAGCAATGCATAATCATGGTACCAAACTGAAGCAAACGCTCTTGAAGCCAGAATAACCTTCTTGCTGGTTTTAGAGGAAAGGAGGCTAATATTCATCATTCATCCTCGTTGTGTCTTTTCCCATTGAGTCAGGTGAAGACTGCTGTATTGCATATCGGATAACCGTTTTAAGCTTTCCTCTCTCTGTAGGTTGTGGCCCTATGAATCCGAGACTAATTATCACGTTAGATGAAAATGATAGCGCTAGAGGGTTTCCAAGGAGTTACAGCTCAGGGTGTTGCTGCTTGCAAGTGAAAAGAGGTAAGGAGGATGTTCAGGCTTTCATGCAGTTCACCATTTCCCTCAGATCTTCAGCTTTGCTAGTATTTTGAGAGAGTAAGACCTCTGGGTTCTTCTAACAGATATCTGAGGTCAACAGCAATGCTTAATTCAAAGACCTTGGCAGAAGTATATGTAACATTTCCTCTTTTCCTGTGCACTGAATTTCTCTATCAAAGGCACATTTCTTTGATGTCTTGTAGGTTTAAACACCCAAAGAGAAGGCATGGCTGTTGGCAGTCTTTCAAGACTTGTACAGAAGAGGCCAAACTGAAAAATTCATAAAATGAAATTCGGCTGAAGAGTTTCAACGAGCTATGGCTAAAAACCTTCAGTACCAGTGCTAGCACTGTGCACACTTCTCAGAATTTCCTGTGTGAGTAATGGAAGCCTGGAAGAGGAAGACCAGAAGGGTCTTGTATAGTAGTTGTGTTAAAAGTCATCAGTTATTTTCAAAGAAAGACAGAAAATTTAACTGTAGTGTAAGAATATTTATCTTTGCCTGCTGATGAATTTTATCTTGATGGAGGAGGATTTAAACTTTTTTCTCTTGTTTTTAAATTTAGAGTTATGGAAAACCTTATATACACGTATATGAAAATATATATGTTTAATATAAATTTTATTTATATATACGCACGTATGGCTATATTTATACCTACAAAGATATGTTCCCAAGATGCATTTGATTAGAGGATTGTTCAATTTTTTTATTAAATAGAGGAGAAGCAGCTGCTTGGAACAAAATGCAGTTAAAGAAATTACTCAGAAAACTTCCTGAGACCAGAAAAACCACTACAACTTAAGTGTAATTTATCACACAGTACTGTACAGTAAATTTCTCAGTTATTCAGCACCTTATCAGGTGCTCTACATGCAGGAAAGTTCATAAGGTCTTTGGCAGTTTTCAAGGACCACACAGATAATTTGTTTTTCCTGGAGTATGCAGCCTCCATGAATTTTCTCAGTTAAAGGCCTTGGCATGGTCTTTTTAAATTCCCAGCATTTATCTATAGGCAACTTTTTGCCTATTTTATGCTGCGTATAGCTTACAGAGGTTGTATAGAGAGTAACACTGTTGTCTGTTTGCCTTCACTTTTAGAAGTTAAATAAATGTCAGGTTGCTTCTTTGGTCAAACCAGTTGTCGAGTGTTTACTTGTGTGTCCCTGAAGATTAGAATCATTGGGTAACAGACACTGTAGTTTGTGTAATGTTAAATCTGGTTTAGTGTCAGAATGCAGTGGAAAAGGCAGGAGGTGTCAGTGGCAATAACAGTTCACTTATCAGATGCCTCCCAAACACAGTTTATAGATGGGTTATCAATTTGTGACCTGATAGGTGGGTTATCACTTTTCCAACTTGTAGCCACTTGATTATTCAGTAGTGGTCCTACATGAATATTCAATATAGTGTTTTGAAGTCTGAAAGCAAACTGCTGTCTTTAAACATGTCAGCCACAAGAAAACTCCCTTAGCACACACACACAAATCATTCTGAACATGTGTGTGGTTTTTTTAATATATAGATTTCTGTGTCCATGTGAGCTCTGCTCTATTCAAGGAATACTCTTTGGTCTCTGTTTCTCAATAAGCACTGCCATGAGGGGCAAAGAATAGCAGTTTAGTATTTGATGAAAGCTGCATGCTTGTCAGAATCATTAAGAAGAACTTATATACTCAGATAAAATAAAAAGCTCCTGATGCTGACCAGAATTCAGTGCAGTCATCTATGATATTAAAATGCAAGGACTAGTTTTCATTTGCTCCTTGAATTAGCTTTATGTAGAAAGACTTTTCAAGGGATACATTTTGATTATTAAAATTGCTGACTTAGTTGGCATTGTTCAATCCTGAAGATTTCAGGTATGCGGTAGCCGCATTTCCCAGTGAAACTAATTTGCTTACCTTTTCTTGTCAGGGTCTTAATTTGGACCCAAGTGTCTTTATTTTAATTGAAAAAAACAATTAGTCTTCTTCATGGAAGTCTGTGTGGCTTATCTTCATTTAATAATCAGTTGTGTAATTGGTGTTCAGATACAGTTTAACTGGGAAAATTGCAGCATTTTGCCTATGTGAGGTTATTTGAATACTGAAACTGCAGCTTCCTATAACACAATCATTTCCTTGAGGGCACACAAATCCTTGCCTGACCTTTTGAAATAAATTAGCAACAGAATCCAAGGGTTGGTAATTTGATGTAAAGGTTGCATTGAATGCCATCTGTCGGTTACCAGAATGGTTTAATGAAGGCCTCTTACATCAGGAGCTCTCCGATTTCCAGAGGATGCTCTGGGGGCTGCGCTGCAGCCCAGCCTGTATATTCTGGTAAAGCTGGACAATTTGCTTTCCTATGACTTAATGAGAGAATCTATCTGGAAGCTGCAAAATACTGCAGTCTCCAATCTTTCCATGATTTATGAGAGATTACCCTGTGATGGCTTGCTGAACAGTGTTAGCGGATGCTGAACCTGGCAGCCTGATGGAGGCTGATGCAATTGCTTTTCCATGATGATCCTCACACCCCTGGCAGTGACCATCCCTCTGCCTGTGGGGTGAAGGGGACCCTCTACTTCTGGCTTGCGGCCATGGGTACCCCCTGTCCCTAAGACTCTACAGGACGTCCTAAAGAGAGAGGGCGTTGGCAGCTCCACTGTTCTGGTGAGGTGACTGGGGCTTTCTCTTCTGCCAATGTGTCCATCTGCTCCTTCTCGTGTGCAGGCAGTAGCCTTTAGTCATATAAGCTAACAAGCTGTGTCTGTGTTACTAACGAACCAGACATTTACCCCACCTTGGGGGAAAAATCCTCATGCATGGATGTGTGGACCTTCTCTCCACACAGCCTAAGATATGTGGCTCTGTTTGGTCCTTGAATTAGCATTCGGCTTATACTGTTGGACATGTGTGGGTCTAAGAGCTCAAAACCCTGCCTACCTTGGCAGGGATAAGGGCATGGTCATCATAGACTGGAGAGTCTTCCATGAGCCACAGCCCCCATTGGAGATCTGAGAGTCTGTCAGACTTTTCTCTCTCCACACAGTTTGTCAAAGGTAATGCCTCCCCCTTCCTCTACATAAAGTCTAGTAAATAGACCTGAGTCTCCATCCTTGGAGAAATTCAAACACCAAATGAACATGATCGAGCACCATGCTGTAGGTGACCCTGCTTTGAAGAGAAGGCTGAACAAGACTGTCTCCAGAAGTCCCTTCCCACCTCAGCTAGTCTGGGATTCTTCAATATAAAATGGTTTTACATTTTTGGGGAGGGAATACTCTTTCTTCACATACTAGATACAAGTAGAAATACAGGATTACCAAACCAAATGAATTTGTTTATTCTTTGAAAAAAGGTGATGACAATGACAGTGCACAGAAAGATTTGACAGAATTGCATTCATATGAAGGGTGGTTCTCTGGACCACCTTCATCTCAGAAAGGGTAAACTGATTTCAGACTGAACTGAGAGAGCTCATCTCAGTGCACCCACTACTAGAGATGATACTCTCCAAACTCAAACACAGAATAAAAAAAGTTGTGTGCTCTTATTACTTTTCTAAGAAAATGCAATGAATAAAAGTTACGGTTTTTTTCTTACGTCAGAAAAATTGACCCTTTGTGTCAAAATATTTGAAGGTACCCAGTCCTTTTTATCCTGTTTGCTTTGTACTAGTTCAGAAACTGAAATTCTTTAAACTGAAGTAGAAATCCTTTGTCAGCTTGAAATTGGAGCATCAAACACTCTAACTGTTATTATGTAACTATTTCCATTTTTATTAAAGCATGTCTGAGCCACAGCAACTTTCTATAAGGAGTACATAAATGAGGTTTTGAAACTCAGATTCAAAAATCAGGTTATAAAAGTCATCTTTAAAATATAATTTTTTGCTACAAGAATTTGAACCAAATCTTAAATCAATTTTAGAAGATAGACTAAACCTAGAATATTTCCCTCCTACTATTCATGGGAGAACATTTGCTGGTTTGGGAATCCTATTTCTAGAACAAGTATTTGGAACTAGATGATCTTTAAGGTCTCTTCCAACCCAGGCCATTCAATGATTCTTTGAAAAGAAATACAAAATAGAATTTGCACTTTAAACACTTAAAGCAGATTTTCATGGCTCATCAATGAATGACTAAATAAACTATGAATTTTATGTATTTCAGCATATTTGACCAAGACTGCCGATAAACTAAGTCCAAGTTCCTAGAATGAGAGACTGGAATACTAATTTCTAAATTAGCTGCTGTGCTGGAGTCCCCGGGAGAATAAGTACAAATTGGACATCTGTTGAATATACATTACAGCAGTATGTATGGGCAATGTACTCAGGACAAGAGCAAGGGAAATCTTGTGAATTTGCAGGAAAGTATTTTTACAGCTGTTGTGGATCTTAAAATCAGCTAGAGGAAGTTTCGGTGTTCTTCCAAACTGGGAAGATGAATGTCTAAAACCCCCATTATTTTTAGAAAAAGGTAATGGAGAGTTTCTGAATGACCTTGGGAACCACACACTTTTAACACCTGAAGAGATGCAGTGCTGCTTCCCATGTTTCAGATTTATAAAAGCTTTCACTCATGTGAGCACAAACTGATGTTAGCTAACCATTAGTTTTAAAGGTACATGGCAATGGCAGGTGGGAGGAGCTTTATGCCATCCTTAAACACTTTGCAATTGCTGAGCTCTGTCTATGCAGGGTATTCAGTGTATTTCTGAAATGCAAAAAATATCTCTTCCACCCATTAGGTATGTTCCTGTTCCCTGTACACAAGAGAACTGCTTCCTTTGTTAGAAAATTTCTCTTCTGACTGCCTTAGAAAAAAAGAAAAAGGAAAGTGTATGTATTAATTTTTTTCTCTGAGTAACGAGGACCAAACCACAGGTGATAAATATACTGAATGGCTGACTATTTCAGGTCAGTGGCATTACCATACAGAAAAAGGACAGGCTCCAACTTGGGTCCCCAGATTGCTATATTTCCCTTATCAGACAGGGGATCTAGCTAATGAAGAATTAATTTGGCAAAAATTTCATATCCTTTTTCAGTCCAAGACCCAGTGAAGGTCTATGGCAGCAGCTTAACACAAGAACCTTAAATTGAAAATTAGTTACCAAAGCTATGAGAGTTACGTTCCAGATGCAACACAGCAAAATCTGCTTCTGGCAAAGCTAAGGGAAATGCCCACACTCACAAGCACAGCTCAAATTTGGCCACCTCAAGAGGTTTTAGGTTCCTCCAGCTGCCCTTGCTCAGGTGAGGTGCAGACCTTCTGCACCAGGTTCCTTTGCCAGTAAGGAGCAACTACAGTAAGACAAGTGAGGACATCTCTCCTGGAGCCAAGCTGGGTCTGCAGGGGCTGGAGATCAGCACCAAAAATGGGTGTGCACCCTAATCTGGTTATAAGAAATGCTGTGCTGCTGTCATACTGATGCTGCTTTATAAGGAAGCTGTCAGCTCTGCCAGCTAGGGGCTCAAACTCGATTATTCCAAAATTGCACTTTGGTCCTTCCCTGATGCTCCTGGGAATGACTGCTAAAATTCAAAAGGAGACCTTGTGAGTAAGAATGGTGTCATGTTGTGGAAATGTCTTTCAGTAAATCACAGGTTTTGATTCATCTGAATTATGAAAAAACACTCAGAGTATCTTCTTTCAAAAGCAGTATTTATTTTTTTCATCAAGATAAGACACATTACATACTGCATAAAGTAAAATGTACTTCTAGGAAAGCTGCATTTAACTGAGTTAAAAAAAAAATATACATAGATTGCACTTAAGAAAGTAGGCTCTATCCCAGAAGAATATAGTAAATAAAAAGCTAACAAGTGGTTTGAAATTAGGATTCTTTCTGAATTGCCTTTGAAAATATATTTATTTTGGAGGGTTCCAATTCCACCAATAAAACTGAACCAGATTAGGCTTCTTAATAGCTTTGTTCTTTAAGTTAAAATAGTATGTAAACAACATAATTATTACATGGACAAAAGAGGGGAAAAAAGTATGGAGAAACACCTCTGCAATTTCTGCTAATAAATAAAAAGGAAAAAATTTGCTGGTATTTGGTTTCACCAGGGTCTGAAGCTCAGGGCTAGGGTTCTGGGGAGTTTTTCTTAGTTCACCTGTGTTTTATCACACCCACACTGCAAAACAAAGCCCATCCTTGACCCTCCTGCAGTGGCTGTGAGGATGCTGTCTGTATGGCAGCTTGAAGCAGTGAATGGTTCCATTCATTACTAAGTGTCCCAGAAGTAATACTTTAAATTTTGCAACAAGCTTAGCCTATATCTAAGAAAGTAAACCCATCATTAAGCAAGAGGATTTTTTTACCTTTATCTGAATTTTTCTGCTGGACCCTGGCATCCACTACTGCCTTTATCTAATTCAGTTAGCTGACTATCACCTGTTCAGTCTTTAAAAGGAATTTTCATACTATCTACCTCCGTGTATCACTTATGTCCAAATCAGATTTCTAATCTTTCTATACAGTCAAAAGAGAAAGAAAAGCTCCACACTGGGCTATTTCAACCTTGGGGCTAAGGCACACCATGGGAGAGCCTCTCCCAAATGCCTGTAGGGGTAACAGGCTCCCAGATGTGGCTGGATCCCCCAGATTAGAAGGCACAAACACCCCTCGCAGCGTGTGGCTGTTGGGGTGGGACTGGGGGAGCAGGCAGTGGTGTGTGGGACACGCCTGGTGCAGTGGGTGCCTGCTGCACAGTTTTCCCTGGGGGATGAGAATTAAGGACCACTCAGAGCACAAAGCCTTGTGAAACTGATGTTTCCTACAACCAATGCTAACTAGGAAGTCAGGCATAATTCAGTCAGGGATATACACTGGAGTGCAACTGTCTCAAAAACAATCTATACTGCCAAGGTCTTGCATGCAAATTTCTTCCAAACTTAGCTAAAAATTATGGAAGGGCTGGGTCAATCTTGTTATTAAGCTAGAGACAGAAAAAGAATGAGATGTTCTTTAAATAGCCCTGAACTACAAAATAAAGCTGGTAATCTTTGGGTACAGGACTTTTCTTTTAACGTGAATTGCTTTGAAAAATGATGAATCACTTCCCAAGTAAGCATTCAGGAGCCTTTTTAAATAGACATCTGGGAGCCAGAGAGGAAAAATTAATATAAATAACAAACCCCCAAACTTTCTGAATCTCAAAGGCTAAAGTACAAGAAAGAAACACAACATTTCTAAGGGATCTTTCAGCAAAGTTTTGATAAAATTATAAAAAATCACTTACAAAATACTTGAGCTGATGAAGAGGGCAAGTCAGAACATTAGAGCACTTTTGTAACAAACCTGTAGAGTGCTAAAACATACTGGTTTGAAAGCCTTATATTATTTTATAGCACATGCCAATTTCCACTAATTATAACACACTACTGTCAAACTACTTCACTCTTTCAGAGAGACAGAAAGACAAGAGGCAACACGGATGATTTGATGCAGGCTATGTCTACTATTAAATATAAAACCTCAGCCATTAAATGTGCCACCCTATTCCCTCCGTTACATTCACGATCAAAACTCTAATTCTTCACTGGACTTAAATCTGCCTGCATTTTTGCACTTTTGGAGCAGCATTTAAAAATCCTTAAAGCTTGTTTGGAAGGATTTTTTTTCCTTTTTCAGTTAGAGCACTTTCATAATATTTTAAAAGCCATAGGAAGTTATACTGCAGCTTTCAAAGTGCTAATTTTATTATGAGGTGCTGTTTAATAGTACTCTTCTGGAAATTAACAAATTATGCACATTTTCCATGACAGACAGACTTAATGAGTTAATGTGCTTTAGAAAAATGCCATCAAAAAGAAACTCACTGACAACAGTTTAACCGTGGCAATACACAGAGCTGGAACGAGACAACTAACCTCAGATAACTAAGATTAATGTGCATATGACAAAGTTATAATAATCCATATTTAAAACAAACAAACAAACCCCAAACCAAATAATGATAATTAAATCTCAAACACATTTTTGTTTCCCAGTAACACAACTGCAAAACAAATCAATATTTTCAACAAACAAGTGCCCTATCTTCATCTTCTCCACGGGACAATATGGCACTCCTCGAACTGCTATGAAGAGGATACAAGGGGAGGGCTGTCCCTCCCCTTTTGTCTAGAGAGAACTCCTTGTGGGCAACTGTGAGCCACTCTGAGCAAAGGGCAGGAGTCCAGACCAGGTAAGTAGTGACATGAATCAGTCCTAGCCTAGAGGGATTCACCTGGGGACTGGGTGGGAGCCCCCTCTTGCAAAAGCACCTGGGTGATGGCTCCCATGGAGTCACCAGGGGAAAAGTACCAGCCTCCACACCTCCCTACCACCATCAGTGCCCTGGCTTATGCAAAGCAACTATTAATTTCAGCACATGATTTTCTCCAGTACAAACAGTAAGATTTGACTTTACTGGTGTGTTATTTCATGTACACTGATGGATCTGCATTCTGTCTCACTCTGTTGGGCCAGAATGCTGGGAATTTCCCTCTGAGAGTGGGGTAATCATTTTGCACTAATACAGGCTAAAATTCTCTCTTCATTTATACCCACAAACCCCCACTGATTATCAGGAGAGCTGAGGAGGTAGAAATGGCAGCAGAATTTGAGTGTAGGAACTGGTAAGTGAGAAACAAACACAAAGCTATTTCATTGCCAGCTACCACAAATATCTATGCACCTGGTGTTTAATTTCAGTGGGCATTGTGTGCCTAAGGACTGCAACTGAACTTTTAAAATCTCAACCCTCAGAATCTAGCTACAGATAACCATAATCTTATATTCTTGGATGCTGATACATAAATCTATGATATACCTGTTTAGTTGCCATGACACTAATCAGCACAGCTATGCTGAAACACAGAGATCATGTTTGCTAATTGCAAAGGCAGGCTAGTAGCAAATTTCAAATGATTAGTGAGTAAAGGTCAGGTCCTCAGAGCAATCCTGCTTAAAAATAAACGTCTGGTAAGATGAAATTAGTGTGTTTTGGGTTTTCTTTTAGTTTCTTTCTTCCTCTCTTTCTTTTTTTCTTTTTTTTTTTCTTCTTTTTTTTTTCTTTTTATCGGGGTGGTCTTGAACTGCAGATACAATCACAACGGTCATGGTGATCCAGCTGTATATCAACTAAGGCCATGTTGTTCCTGATTCTGCCTTTTCTTCTAGTATGCCCAGCCTCAGGGGTGAATTTCAGCACCTGGGAGGATCAACAGAAATGCATTGATTAGAAAACACTGTTGGAGAATTGAGGATGAGAGTGTTGGTGCCCTGAGGGCACCAACAGTCCTTAATGGCCCTGACCAGCATTAATTTGGACACATTTTTGGTTTAATTCCAGATTTTCTTTTCACTCTTTGACATCTTGCTGTACCGTTTGTCCTGGAGCTTTGACAGACTGGATTATTTCCTACATCAGGTATCTTTATATCATGCAGTCTCCTAACCATGTCCATGGTTGCTCCTTTGCATGTGAATTATCGACCATATTTCATCTGGCTTGTCTTTGCAGTCCCATACATATTTGAATTGCTCTGCCCCTTCTCTCCCCTGTATAATATTTCTCCTCTAAAGAACAAGTAACATTTTTCTGTGCAATTTGAAATTTCTGAAGCACATATAATTAGAATTGGCTCAAAAATGAAATACTTGTGGAAGGCAAAAGGAGTTGAGGGAGTTTGCACAAAATATGTGCCAGATCCCACTGAGTTTCTGTGGAATCTGACTTCTGCTGGCTTATCTTAAAAATCTCTGCCTCAACCTAAATGATTTCTGAAGAATTTACTGCGAATAATGTTAAACAAGCAAAATGATTTCCTAGGTAAGTATATGTCATACAAGAGGCTTCTGAAAAAATTCTAGCTAGGCAAGATAGAGACCCCTAAGAAAGGAGGTTGTAGGTCAGAGAAAAATGAGAAAGAGGCACAAGTTGCAACCAAAAAAATCCCATTTAAGTATAAGGAAGAAAATACTGAGAGTGTTTAAACATTGGAGCAGGTTGTCTATAGAGGCTGCAGAAACCTTGAAGACAGTCAAAATTAACAGAATGAGACCCTGAGCAACCTCATCTAGCTTGTAAATTCTCCCTGCTTTTAATGGGAGATTGGGTTAGATGACCCTCAGAGATGCCTTCCAACCCATATTATTATATGAACCTATGATTCCCTAAAAATGATCTTGTGAATATGTGCATAAGAGCCATAATATTACATCCTATCTAATCTTCTGTGGTAGTGTATGTAAATGATGGACTGGAAAAGCTGAGGAGGATGGTGGTTTGCAGGGGCATGCTTTGTGAGCCCACCACTGGAGGCTGAGTTGCTGTGTAGGAGGTCATACCCACACTTGCATGGGGGCACAGGTTGAGGGGAGAAAATCTGTTTTGTTTCATTAGTTTGCTGTTCATGGCCTACAGTAGTTTAACAAGAGATATTAATTTATAATTTCAGTCCTGAAGCTTAAATACTAGTTTGGATTATGCACAATGAATGAGTTAAGATTAAGAACACTTTAAATCTCCTACAGCATTTTTCTCCCCAAATCTCACAGCACACTGCCCAGAAAGATATGCATAATTATAAAACTTGCATAGATGGAGAACCTGCAACTGATTTGCTTGACGCTCTGCAACACATCAGTAAAAGAACTACCAGTGGCATTACCAGGTCTTTTCCATTTTGAAATCACTTATTTACTGATGGGGAGCAGGACATGAAGATAGCAAGGCTGCAGCTCCACAGCTGGCGGTAAGCCAGTGGGCATGTTCTGCTCAGTCCTCAAGTCCTTTAGTGGCCTCAAGTCCTTTAGTCCAGAAACCATGCACTGGTAAGGTACTAGAGCTAGCATGTCTCACCTCTTGGCAGGCTGATGTGACTCATGCTAGCTTGGCCAAGTGACTGCTAGATCAGCTAGAT
>JAWWLV010000001.1:41066785-41076924 GCA_035041135.1 Platyrinchus mystaceus
TCCTGCAGAAGACTGTCACTTGTCTTTTTCCTATCACTGCACTAAACAGCTGTTTTCCTGAAGATCTTCACAGTGACTCACTACTCAACTTTTAGAGTAACTTCCACCTCTCATTTCTTCCACCTCCCTTCACACACCCAGTGTTATATGAATAGATAGTTTAGACCATTCGTCCTAATGCTTGCTGCTTTTATAACCTGCATTTACAGGCAGTTACATAGGCCTTCTGAAATTCCTCACAGCCTTCTCTGCTGTTACAGTGTTATCTCCTGTGCTAGCTGTCATTTTTGCCACCTGTTTACCTGCATTCAGACTGATCATACATGAAATAACACTTAGACTGTGTGCTGGTGGCACCTCAGATAGCCCTTTCTTATTTAGAAAATTGCTCATCTCTTCCACCTCTTTGCTCTTTATCTCTTAACCAGTTTCTAATCCATGTCTGATCTTGTCTGGTTGACTGTTCGCTCACTGAAGGAGGTTCCAGGCCTTTTAGCATTCTCGTTGTAGTGCTGTATAAATATTTATTCATATGTAAGGCATTCCAAGCTCATTTTATCAGCTCATAGTCATCGAGGTGTCTTAAACCTATTAATTTTTTTTCCAATTAACTTTTCTACCATTGAGATAAGGCTTTCTGCTCTGTAATTACCCTGCATCTTGCTTAAAATTAGAGAAAATATTAACTATTCTCTAGTCCTAGCTGATGTGGAATATGCTGTATGCCACAGTTAATTGTGAGAAAATACCTCTTACCTTGGAAAAGAGAAACCACATTGCTCATAGTGCGGCAAAGGTCTGACCTTCAATGATCCTTTGCTATTGCAGCCCTGGGTCTCTCAAGATAATGCCTGAATGAGTCCACATCACATCCAGGTTTAAAGTCCATAAAGTTTATTTTCACTTGGGACTTATACCAAGTGGTAAATCAGGCTCTTAACAAGAGATATGTGTCAGAAATTAAGTCAGAATGGCATGCAGCTTCCCTATGTTCAGACAGTTGAAAGGCTGCTACCAAGTAACTTTCCTAGATATGTTCACTAAAGTGAACATTGTTCATGTTTTGATCTGAAAATACTGATTTAGAGGCAAGAACATAAAATGCTCTTTCCTTGTGTTTTCCCTCTCTAAATGTATTTTGAACAGATTAAAAATAAACATAAATGGACATTGTTCCTATGCAAAAATTTTGCCTTCCTAAAAAAATTGCTGAGTTGGAAAAAAGCTAAGGCTGAATGATTCAGCTGCTTCCTACAGGTAATAAATCTGGAAGGAAAGAGAGTTTATAAGGGACTTACATGTAATTTCCAAATATGTGCATAAGTTTAAAGCAAGAGGAAGTGCAGTCAAATGTCTCAAGGAACACGTATCTCTGTGTTACTAAAAAGAGTATTTCCATAGGTATATACATTCACTTTGTATCAGTCCTTTGATGGGAAAAATCAGTCCAATATTAGCCTCATTCTTGAAACAAAATTCACTGGGATGCTGTAGTAGCATCCACTCAGAGGTAGCAAAAGTTCTCTCTAACTGCTTCTAAATTAACTTACCCACATAAACACCTGCTAACCCCCCTCTCTCACACATACATAACCTCCTTCCACCCTGTTCATTACCACTTCCAAATGCATACCACTAGATGATGTTGTGGCATTAATAACATCAATATTAAACATTTAAAATCGGGCCTTCCTGAATGTTGACTATTTGTGTGTGTGTGTGTCTCTCTCTGCACGCCTTACTGCAGTGGAAGGTACAAATGCTGCTCCATGAGGTACCAAGTTGATATCTTGCGTGGACAGCAACAGAGATGCTGTTATCTATGTCTAGTTTCCACTTTCAGACTACCTGAACCTGTGTGGAAGCATAAGCAGATCCTTCATTTCAGGAAGAGTGGTAACCACAGAAGGCATTCTCTCAAATACTCTGGTGTCTTTCAAATGATGGCATCTTCGCCTATGACCCTTTGCTGTGTCAGTGATTTCTGCCCATTGATTTTTGTGCTGCAGATACAACATGATAATCAATATAAGCACGTTAATATAACATGATATAGCATAATGATAATATAGCATGGATCAATATTAACATGATAGTCAATTAACAAGCAGCATACGTGGCTCGGAGAAAAGACTTCAGAATCTATGGAAGCAATAAATAACCAAAAAAAGTAATAAAGAAAGAATGAAAATACCTCATGATATTTTTTCACTGTTTTCCCTGACATGCACATGCAAGATTTCCAGTTTGGAGTCCCACAGCCACAGTTTCCTCCACAGCGCTGGACAAGGAGGCAGCGGGGGAAGAAAACTACATTTGTCAGCTTCAGTTCCTCCCTTAAATTAACAGAATAGTTTCTCGGGGTGCAGCTGTAACGTTTCACGTCATCATTCAACCTGTCCAGGTCAACTGCAATGCAAAAGAAGTTTCATTAGTGAGGTTTGAGTGGGTCATTCCTCTGGTTTATACTGCTCCCTAGGTAGTCAATAACACAAAGTTATGGGACGCTGTTTAAAAAACAGGTGAAGTGTAGCAGTGATTTCTGAACAGATAAACCTTCCAATTTTAAATCATTACAGGTGGCCATCCAGGCAGTCATCCTGCTCCCACTGATTCCCATAGCAGAGCTCACACCAACTATAAAGGTGAAGGGAAGGCTTGCAGTAAAATATTGGCCTTAAAGCTGAAGACTAGTTATTTTATTTGCTTTATCACTGATCTGCTGGATCCCTGGGCAAGAGATTCCACCTCTGCTACTCTCTTCCCTTCTCTGTTTATACCTGACTTACATAGATGATAAGATCTATTTTGTTACTATCGGCACAACTTCTTTTGCCTAACTGCAGGCATCGAAAAGGCAAACACTTTAAAGAAGACCCTTCCTGTGGTCAGTAGAGAAACTGGGGAGTGATTCATCCCTTCCTCACAAGAGCATTTAGGACAGGCTGCATGACCTGCTTTCTCAAGTTGCCTGTCAGTATTGTTTATTGATAGAGTTTAGATAACTCACTTTTAGATGGAGAAACCAATCTAAGCAATATTAATTTCAGCTGGTAAATGTTACTTTAATAGGCATAAAAATAAATACAATTAAAACTAATGAGGTTCATTGAATACCAGTAGTTGGTTGATGTTTAAGTGCCTGGTATGTCTGTGAGATCTGTCATGTAAACAAGCAGTAAAGCCAGCCATAAAAATAACTTATAGACTATCAGCTGTGACTTAAAGTGCTGTTTCTAGCTTTTCCTTGTAAAGACAAAACAAAACAAAAAACCCCCTCTATAAATACATATTCCACAGTTGTAACACAGACAAAAGTAAGAAATTTAATCAGTTCTATTTCTATAGAAGTTTTTTGATTTCTTTTTCCTTCCTTTTCTGCTCTCTTCTTTCCTTAGGATTCTATCCACCAACTGAGTGTTCAAAAGCTCAATAATTCACTCAGGACTGGAGGACATGTGAACTTGTGTTGAGTTCGACTCCAAACAGTATTTGCTAACAGAAACATCAACAGGAAAATAGAGATGGCTCAAATGAGAACTGAGATAACAGTGTGTAGTGTTTGTGAACATACCAGATTTTCATGGGCATGTTTAATGAGTCAACATCATCTCTGGTCCTGAGAGCACCTATGCTTGTGCTTTAATAAAAATATGTGAAAACTTACAACAAAGACACTTCATACCTTCTGTGACTCAGTCCTTGTCAACATCACAAAGTAAATAGTGGAAAAAGCTGTGATTTGTAAATATCATGCACCTTTACATTCTGACCTGGAGATATTCACAAGGCAGATAAGCAAGTGGCAAGGGTACATAAATGTCAAGAATGCTATTACAGAAAATCATAGCAGATTCACTTTCCTGGCAAGGTGTTATCTCAGTGAATGGGAATTCAGCAGATAAATTGTGATTTTATAGCAATTGTGATACATGTCACCATGAAATCTTAGTGGTTCTCTCCAGAGAGTCAGCATCTCTCCAAAAGAGGTATAGATCATTCTCCTGATATAAGCACAAAATCAATGGGGCTGGTGGTATACTCATGCAGTGGGAGAAAAATACACTGCGAAAGTCCTTAGCCAGGACTCACAAGTCCAGGGAATATTGATTTCTTCGTTTTAACAGATGGTATTTTTTTTCTCCACTGTCATCATTCTCCAAAGCCACCTCTTCTCACTGCAAGCTCTCAGGCTAATTCTCTTCACAGGGAAGTGTTTCCCACTCGTCTAAACGTTTTCATCAGCATACTGTATCCATCACTGTGTTACACTTCTAGCCTTAATACTTAACTGTTCAATTTAAATGGCAAGGGTTAACCTGGCAAAGGGCTTTCACTGGAAGGAAGGCTTTGCTCACTGCCTTCAAATGCCTACTTTTATGACTTTTGGAAGTCTTTGCAGGGTCTCTTAGGCTGTAGCTGACTCAGGACTGTGGAGAGCTGTTGATTTGCTTGAAGCATAGGAGGGAATAATTAGCATAATTTTCTTTCTCTATGCAGTATGAAGGAATAAGCAGCTTTCAAATGAGGGCTCAAAACTTTCTCTGGGTACACTCTTCAGGTATTCTGAAATCAAGCAGTAGCAATATCCATTTTATTTAGTGTATTTACCCTGTATTTGAAAAACCTACGGGAAAATTTCCAATGCAAAATTGCATGAATTCTCCTTGTTATCTACTCAAGGCATTCTGATCCCGATTATTATCAGTTTTTGGGACCACCGAATCCCTGAGTTATCAGTTAAAATGGTAATTCTCCGCACTTTGCTGTATTTTAGGTATCAGAGTCCAGCTTAAAATGGACAAATACTATAGCAGAAAGGTCTTATTTTAGTGATGTTGAAAACATGAAAACAAATAACTTCAAGCAGAGAAGAAAAGCCTAAATAAACAGTTTAGGACATACACAAGTCATCCTCTATTAAAATTCATTTGGAGGTAAACACCTATATCTACATGCTTTTTTACTCTGCTCTATTGAACTCCAGTGCTTGGTGGGATAAGGTGACCATGCATACTCTGTGAACAATGTATACTGTACTCTGGTAGCATCATACTGACACACAAAAACAGTTCCCATTGCCTAATTAGCTTTAGATAACGGTTTATTGCCTCCTAACAAAAGAATACATTTTATTCTGAACAACTCTCTCTGCTGAAAGCTTCAATATGCATTTTTCCCTGTCTTGGGATTGTTTTACTGTCTGGAGCCAGTCCATTTCCTCATCCATATAACAATGAGATTTTACAGTACAGTCAGTTTCATGCATCACTTCACTGCTGTGACTAAAATGTAACTGAGCCTCGGTGTGATTGGTGTGAAATCCAGCTGCTTTACTTATCAAGGACTGAAACCGCTGGAGTCCTTAATTTAAAACTAGAACTAAAAGGTTATTTAGACTGGATGCAAATAACTTCCAAGTATTATTACAGAATGTCTGCATCAGAGATTTAACTTAAATGTAAGGCAGACATAATGAGATGCATTGGAGCACCAAGCTGGATACTTGAAGTCCAGTGTTTGCCCCTCCTTCCCCTTAAATCCTGTGCTTAAAACAAACCTCATTTCACATAGCTCTATGGCATGTGTCTACCTTGAAATATTGATCTTAATCAGAGGTAAGCAATAAAATCACAGACTGCATCTAATACCATGTTTTATTCAGAAAAAGACAAGCCTTAAAGATTGCAGAGAAACACTTTTTTTCATGCATCAGTCACAGAGCAGAGCTGAGGTGTAACAGATGGTAGCCACTGTTATGGTATTCCTATACCACATGTCAAGGCCATCTACAAGCAAGGCGAGGAGGATTTAGGCAGGTGCAGACTAGTCAGCCTAACCTCAGCCCATGGTAAAATTAAGGGGTAAATCCTCCTTGGAAGCAATGCCCAGGCAGATGAGACAAGAGGGTGACTGGGAACATACAGAATAGATTTACCAAGAGCAAATTGTCATGTATCATCCTGAGAGTCTGCTATGATGAGAAAACTGTCTTGCTGGATGAGGCAAAAGCAGCAGAGGTATCTGCTGTTTTTTGACAATGATCCATAGAATACTTGCAGCCAAACTGCTGAGATATAATGGTTTACAAAATCAGTAGATATCTGGAGTATCCAAGAGACTTGATCAAAATGGTCAGCAATTCCAGGTACAACTGGTGGTTGGTTACTATCTATGTTCCCTAGGGGGTAATGCTGGAGCCAATACTGCTAAATATCTTTGCTAATGATATACACAATCCATCCACATGCTGCAGGAATGCCTTTCAGAAGGAGCTCAGCACGCTGGAGAAACGTGCTGGCAAGAACATCATGATGTTCAGTGATTAAAAGTGGAAATTCTTGCACCTGACATGGATAACCCTGTCCATTAATCCAGACTGGGGACACATGGACTAAGCTGAAGCTTTGCAGAAAAAACCTTGGCATCTGGTTAGACAGCAGGTTGAACATGAGTCAGCTGTTTGCCTTGCAGGACCAGGCTCCACACTAAACTGCATTAGGAAGAATGTAGTAGGAGGCTGAGGGAGGTGGGTATTCCCCTTCATTCTGCTCTTGTGAACCTGCATCTGAAGTACTGTGTCCCGTTTAGAGCCCACTCCAGCAGAAGCATAAACAAACTAGGAGTTCAGTGAAGGATGACCATGATGGTTAAGATGTTGGTCCAAAACAGCCAGTGAGGCTGAGGAAAGCAGATTTCTTTAGTCTGGAAAGAATACTAAAGAGGGTTCTAATGATTATATCCAGTTATTTAAAAGGGGCTACAGGGCGGATGGAGCCAGGCACTTTTTGGATGTTCGCAGCAAAAATAAAAGTGTAAAAAATCTCAAGTTGCAGCAAGGGACATTTGAGTGAGTTCTGTGAAAGAGTAAGCACCATGAGGGTAGTCAAACACTGGGACAAGTTATCCAAAAGCTTGAGGAATCACTCTAGTTGGAAATATTAAAAACTTAACTAGAGAACGTCAAGGATGGTCTTGCACTGGGCAGAGGTTTGGATAAGAGTTCCCTTTTAACCAAAATTAGTCTATTAACCTATGATTGATATTAAACTGCCATGGTGGTTTGTGTCTACTTTCCTTCCTGAAGGGGTATTGACATCACTATCTCTATGGACAAATAAAGTTTAAAAATTTGATTTTTTTGTCTGTTATGAAAGCAATGTGGATGTGTGGAACCAGATTTCAGCATGACACTCAGCACCAAAATATGCTGTTGACAGGTGATGTTAACCTGTATTGTTGACAAGATGTTGAAATACCTAACTCTCACTGAAGGGGTTTGCATTATGCAGTGAACAGGTGGAGAGATTTCCCAGCCACTGACCATCCTCCCCTGGATATCAAGCATAAATCTACAGCTCCTTGGGCCTCCTCCCAAAGGCATGTAAACAAGTGCCAGTTCTGTCAACATTTCTAGCTCTTGTGTTCTTTTTGGCAACTAAAAAGATGTAATCATGAAAAAGGACTGTACTTGTTTGCTTGCCCCTGTTCATATTTCGTGCATCAGCAAGAGATGGAACTGCAGTGTGAACATGAACTGTGTCTGGCGTGTCGTGTGTCAAGTGGGAATCCTGAGCTCAGTTATAGTTTGATTCTTATCCTTTTCCATATGTGGTTTAGAGTTCACAACAAAGGTTATCGGGCTACAGCTTTAATTTTGACTCTTGGCTTCAAAAATACTCCTCCTATAGAGAACGGAATTTCTCACAGACCTATGAGTGTACTGAATCCTTTCTCCCCAGCATTCATGCTCCACTAGCATAAAGGTGCGTGTCAGCGTTGTGTCAGATAGACTGGAGGTACTGTACAAGCAAAGACATTCAGAGCAGTGCTGAAGCTGAGTGAAGCTGTGGTGTGGTTGAACTTGAGTTGGAAAATACACAAATGAGCTGGAGAGGGACATTTTACAAGGGCATGTAGTGATAGGACAAGGGGAAATGGCTTCATACTGAAAGAGGATAGGTTTAGATTAGGTATTAGGAAGAAATTAAATTCTTTACTGTGAGGGTGGTGAGGCACTGGAATAGGCTGCTCAGAGAAGCTGTGGATGCCACATCCCTTGAGGTGTTCAAGGCCAGGTTGGATGGGGTCTTGAGCAACTTGGTCTGGTAGAAGGTGTCTTTGCCCATGAGGGGCATTGGAAGTAGATGATCTTGAAGGTCCCTTCCAACCCAAACCATTCTATGATTCTATCATCTCAACAATGTAACAATGAATATTTGGATAATCAACATAGTAATATCCTCAAAAGTATATATATATATATATATAAAAAATATATATACACTATATATGTATAAAGAATATATACACTATACGTATAAAGTATATATATACCATATGTATATATATATTTATATATATATAATACCTAGTGGAATATTATTTCCCAGTCTGCTGGTTAAATAATCTAAATGCCCCGACACTGATTAAATTATTCTTCTCCATACAAAATATTTACCAAATCCTGTAGCTTTTCGACTTCAACACTTATGGCTGATGGTTTTGACTGTTCTGCTGCCCATGCTTAATGGTACCACAATAAGCAATTTTTTAAATATACCTGGAAAGTTTGGGAGCTATTCAAGTCTTTCTCATGGGAGCTGGGGAGAAGATGTTGCAATCTGTATTTACTATAGAATCACAACACCAAGACAAACCTCCTCAATACAGCAACTGTTATTTCAGAGGAATGAGAGATCAGAATTTCAGGGGGCTTATAAATGCTTGCGTGAAACAATATATATACATAGGTGCACAATATTTAGGCCTATTAAGGACTGGCAAACCAATAATCAGCTGTTCTATGGGCCCAGTAGCAAAAGCAGCCCAAACTGTTTGAAATCAACAGAATTGAGCAGCTTATTCCAGTAACAAATAATATGCTACAAGTCTCACTAGCATTTTAAAAAAGGTTTAGTAAGAAAAGCTTTCACTGCAGTGACTGACAATGACCAACATTTGCGCCACATAACACATGAATGAAAATCTCATTTTTCACAGAGGGTGCAGATCTGAATTAGATCTAAAATGAGTGAATGTGTGCAGCTTGTATGCAACAGACAACTTAGATCCCATGTGAAGAAGGGTGGGACAAATATTCTGGTTTTTAAGCACAGGGAATACTTTAAATTAGCAGCTGTTTGAGAAGGTATTCCATCTACTTGGAATATTCACATTTGTCATGAATGAGTGAGCATTTGTGATGCTTGCACTCCCTGTCTGGTGAACTGAAACTTTCTGGCAGCCATCCCAGAATCTTTCAAGGAAGAGTATATGGACATTTGCAGTAATTTATTGGCCACTGTGCAACCACCTGAGAAATTACATTCCTGAGTTAAAATTTTAACTTCTTGCTAGACCATTGTAAGTAGTGACAATTAAGAACTATTGTTAAGGACATGGTGAAATTTGCCTGATGTTGGTAACCTGTTTAGCAATGGATAGCAAAAAACACTGCCTGAAAACCTGTGGTCTCACCTCACTACTCTTCTTCCAGAGAGCAGTGTTCTGCCACCAAGTATTTATTTATTTAACTTGTAAAGCCATCATTGCAGGTAGATATTATTGCAAGAATGTCCCATCTGATTAATTTCCTGTTATAGCCAAAGGCTTCTTGCATACTATTTCCAAAAAAGAAAATGAGCTCCAGAATGTATCTATCTACATGTCTTCCTGCTTCCTAGGTTTATTTATGGCAAAACAAAACAAAACAACCCATTCTTTTCTAAAGATGGCCACTTTCTCTAGGTACCATCTCCATGACATTTGGATTTACTTCTATGATGAGAAACTGTGAACTTGTTTTTTTTTCCTTTTTTTCCTAATTTGTACCCAAACCATTTCACAGGCAGTGGTTTGGATTTTTTTATATTTTTTTTTATTTTTTTTTTTTTAATTATAAAGCCTTTTTAAATGGGAGGTAAAAAATCAAGAGAGAACAACAGAAGACAAATGCAGACAACCATGTGGGAGAAGTTAAATAACTTTTGATGGCTGGAAGTGTTTACAACAGTATCTCTTAGAAGCTCTTCTAATATTATTAAACAGATAAATTGATGCTTTCAAAAATTTACACTAGGAAGAAGAGGCTTCCTTCAAACATGTCTTAACACTCCTTATGACTCTCTAAAAGAATA
>JAWWLV010000001.1:41081883-41131434 GCA_035041135.1 Platyrinchus mystaceus
TTCTCTTAGATGGATGGCCTTAGGGGCTGACGAGCACCATCTGCCCGGGGGAGTATCCCTGAAGCAGGACCGGGAATTGAACCTGCAACCTTGGTGCTGAGAGCTCAGCATCTTAACCGCTAGACCACCAGGGGTCCCCACATTTCTATAGGGACTGAAGGAATACCCTGGTCTTGCCTCAATGTATATACTGACTTTTCCTACCTTTGGACTTTCTGTCATGGTAGCTTCTGCCTCGATAATGGTGGCCACTGTCTGTGTACAGATTCTCAAGATCTTCTTGCCAGGAGTCCGGGTTAAAGTGTTTGAGCAGGTCCTCCACCGTGTCAAATGCAGCAATGGTTTGATCCAGTGCTTCTGCCGTGAGCGTAGAGTCAGTCACTGATGGAGAGGGATAGGATACCCCCTAAGAGTGACATATATCTCAGTGCACTTTGAATAAATTACATCACCATTTAAAACAATTGAAAACAGTTACTGAGAAACTTGTCTCATTATTGAGTCAAACAGCTACTCTGGGCCATCTTTTGAAGTCTTTACCTGGGCCAGGCTTTGTTATACTTGTGTTTTCTTTTTGTAAGGAGAAGAGACACCAAGGAACTCCCAAACAAATCCCAGAGGAGATGCAGGGAGCAAAAGCACTGCCACTGGTGGGCTGTCAGCATTTACATCCACTTCTCAAAGGGGATGATGCACATTTACAAAGATGTAATGAAAATGTCTTTTGAAACCACTGAGAGGCCAGCTCCGTCAGCTATTTGACAAGATGCAGATCAGAAACCACAGCAGAGAAAGACAAAGACAGTTCCACTAGACTGTCTTTCCCTGGTCAACTTGGACAACAAATCTGGCTTGGTTGAAGACTTGAAAAAATGACCCTTTATTGTCCAAAATTAAATGTATTACAATACACAGATGAATTGACATTCAACTAACATTTTTTACCAAAAAATACAACTTAATAAGCAAACAGAAAAAACATGATATTTGGATATCGGGGGTGCTGGTGGATGAGAGGCTGAACATGAGTCCGCAACATGCATTTGCAGCCCAGAAGGCCAGTTGTATCCTGGGCTGCATCAAAAGCAGAGTGGCTAGCAGGGTGAGGTGGGGGGACCTGCCCGTCTACTCCACTCTCCTGAGGCTCCACCTGGAATACTGCATCCAGCTCTAGAGTCCCTAGCACAGGAAGGACATCAACCAGTTAGAGCAAGTTCAGAGGAGGGCTAGCAAGATGATTAGAGGGCTGGAGGAAAGGCTAAGAGAATTGGAATTGTTCAGCCATGAGAAGGCATCAGGGTGACCTAATTTTGGTCTTCCAATACCTGAAGAGACCTTACAAAAAAGATAGAGATTTTTTACAAGGGCCTGTAGTGATAGGACAAGGGGAAATGGCTTTAAAATGAAAGAGGGGAGGTTTAGATTAAATATTAAGAAGAAATTCTTTGCTGTGAGGGTGGTGAGACTGAGAGAGGCTGTGGATGCCCAATCTCTGACAGCGTTCATTGTCAGGTGGAGGGGGCTGTGAGCAAGCTGGTCTAGCGGAAGGCATCCCTGCCCAAAGGTGGGGTGGAACTAGATGATCTTTAAGGTCCCTTCCAACACAAGCTATTTTATGCTTCTATGATCTCAGCAATGTAACAATGAATATTTGGATTACCAACATATTAATATCCTCACAATTATATAAAATGGAATATTATTTCCCACCAGTAAGGGCCAAGCACAATTCTCTGAGTGTTCCCACTGAACCTGTGGTACAACTTCACTTTGACAGAAAGATTGTAGCAAGTATTTCAGTTTTAGAGGAGGGGACTTCAAACATTTTTAAAAATCATTATTTAGAATCACAATATCCACTATCCTGACATCACTTTTTCCCTGGTCCAAGCAAAAAGTCAAATAGTATGCAAATATTACGTAAAATATGTGCAAGAAAAACTATTAATGCAGATCTCTTACTTTTTGAAGGCCCATAATCAAAATACATTATTTTGTCCAACAAGAAGCACTGTAGAGCACAAGAGTTGTTTACCTATTAAAACACTGGGGGGAAAACCCTAGAAACCTCTTGTCTTATGAAAACCCAACTCTAAAGTAATGCAGCGGAAATATGCCATTTAAAATTAATGGCTTCCCAAAATACTTTTTTTGCCTCATCTCCTAGTAAAGTTAAACTATTAATCTTAGTGATTAACTTCATTCAGTTGGGTAGTAATGGAAAGGTCAACTCATCTGAGTAAATTCACTCATTTTTTTACAGGATTTTGTCCTTCAATTCCTATTATAATAGTTTTAAAGTATGTATGTCTTTTAAAATAAAACAGTTGTCTCTAATGGTAAGATACATCACAAAATTAACAATCCTTGATATTTTACTGCATTTTATTTCCTGAAAGTATGGATAGTCCAAATTATTAAAAATCAGAAAGAGAAGAAATAGAAAACAGCAATAGTGCAGTCAAGAAAGCACAGCTGCGCTTTACTGCTTACAACCAACAGCCCAAGAAGTTTCAGAGGGCCCACTTGTGACTGAAATGCCTCTTTAGTGCCATGCTAAGTAAGACACAGTGCAGATGCCTGTAAAAATTCATGTCCCCTTAAAAGTGAAGGCATACCTCAAAGCCTCTCTCCTGACTTCTAAGCGGCTTGGAATAGTGACTGCCAGAGAGATGGAAGTCCCAGGATTTGAAAAGCTCATACCAGTAAAGTGAACACAGCCTTATTATCTAAAGCAATGTTGCAGGAGAGACTATGCAGTGGCCAGCATCATGCAGTGTGCTAACACAGCCTTTTGGGCTACAAAAGGAAAAGGCACCCAAATGCTACTTTCTTACTGAGCAGAGTTCAGTGGAGCTCATGGCAGCCCAACAGGGAAACATCAGACCCTGACTGCCTTTCAAAAGCAAGGGAGATGGCGCAAGGACACTGAAGAAACAGCACATAAAAATCAGGCCACGGGAGTGTGGCTTACTCAATGCAGGAGGGTTTTTTTTTCACATGTTCAACTGCACATTTCATTACAGAAATGCAGGTCAGTGAACGTGCAAGGCATTTCAAACTCATACAGGCAGCTGGGATTCCCCATTTTCTTTTCATATAAAAGCTCCTACTCAAGAGATTTGTGCAACCTTGTTCAAACATAGAAGAAAGCTTAACTTTTTCTCAGTGACAGCCAAATAAAGAGGAATTATTTCAACAGCTCAGATAGCCTCCTGACAGCAACATCATGTGACAGGCCCAAAAGCAACTTCAAAGCTGCCAACATAACTGCCTTTTTTTTTTTTGTTCTGCCAAGAATGAGGTGCTGGCTTTAGGAGAGTTTGTGCTTGTTGTAAACTGGCTTCTGAGATCGCATCCAAAGAGGGAGCAAGAAGAAGAGTGAAATGTAAGAAACAATGAAGAGCAAAGATTTTCCACATTTTGTACCTATTTTGCATTTCTTAAAAGCACTGAATACATTTTTAATTTAATGAAACAAAAAGGTATTTTTTTTTGTCAGTGCTCTTGCCCCTAATTTCTATTCCCCCATTCTTTTCTCTTTCCTATCTCTACTGTGAACCTGACAGGTAGTTCAATGTGCATCACAGTTTTTTGTTGGACAAAAAATTACTTCAGAAATAATGAAAACTAAACTAATAAGGAGTGATTTTGTTTCCTTTTTATTTTTTTTCCTGGGTTTGCCATGGGTTTAGAGCAGAAGTATTTCTTTTAGCTTTCTGAGAAAAACAAACAAACAAACAAAACATACCTCTGTAATATGATTTCAGACATGCAATTTGCTCACTCTAAAATGTTCATTCTGAGAGTTGCAACGTGTCTAGATCCTAAAATGAGTCCTTGGGTTGCTTGTGGGTTTGAGAGAGCAATCTTAGATCTAACATGTTAATTTAGCATCAGCAGAATCGTATGTCATCAAGAATGACAGGTCTGAGTTTGTCCTTCTGCTCCTTAAGACCAGAGTAGAATCCCTGAATCTTTCTCTCCTGAAGAACCTGGGTGTTCTCAGACTTTTTCCTTGGTGCTTTTGTGAAAATTGCTCAATCTCCCTACCTTATTTTCCCTGAGGATAAAATGGACTTGTGGGTGCGATGCACACCCAGTTGAAGAAAGGGAATGGTGTGGGAAAACCAGTAAAACTGAGGTTCCGTTTCTGGTTGAGCTGTACGTTTCCATATGACCTTGAGCATCAACCTGCTACCTGTAACATTTGTACTGAACTCCCCTACCTGCAACACATTAACAACAATTTTTCAGAAAAAAAGATGTGGAAGATAAACTTAATTTTTTAATATGAAAAGGATACTGGATTTTGGTTTGTTATATTGTGCATTTTATGATGTTAAGGATGTTAACTAACATGGCGTGTACCATATCATTAATCTCATTTTCATAGTCATCTGCTGAGGGAGCCGTAGGCTTACATTTTCAAACAGCAGCCTACCATATTTTTAAACAAAATACTCCATCACACAGATTTTTTTTTTCCGCAAGCCCATAATAGAATGAAAAATGAGTTTATGTCTTTCTGTTAAATTGTTTTAGCATCTCCTACTTGGCACATCTAGTAGATCCTAGCCCTGCTAACATTACTCCTCAAGACTTTCAGCACAATTAGTTCCAAGCAATCAATGCGTTGTATCATGAAGGACAAGTTTCATTTGCAAACTCAAGGGTAAACATAAGTGAGATTGGCTTAACAGCTTCTAATTTTGGTAGTACAGAATTTTCTCTCTACTCACTGCCTGGATTGGACACTGATTAGTAGAATTTACCCATATTTTATTTACTGCTCCTTCACTGGCTACTCCTGGCAGCTGTTGTAACAAAGGTGCTATGATTAAGCTCTCTTCCACAAATGCTCCAAACATTGGTCTCAAATCTGCTTTTAGCATTTATCCCCACCTCATGTTTTAAGAGGAGTTAACAAGAGCTGTGACATGGTGCTGCCCAAGCAGCAGAGCACGCAGAAGAGAACTGTCTGTACTATGAATTCTGATGCTACACTGCCATTCCTAGGCATTGGGAAAGAGAGGACAGATTTTTTGTCACTGACACAAATCAAATGCAATTAAGAGAAAAACAAAATTTTATACTTGATTACATGCTTTTCTTCTTTTTTTTTTCTGTTTTATTTTTCTCTGAGTTGCATTTCACTGCTGAATGCGGAGACTTCAGATATAATATTTTATTGGAAACATTTTAAAAAAATTCTCAGTATTCACAATGAAAAGCCAGACCTATATTCCCACTGTTTTAATTACAATTTTCTGTTTAGGTCAAGACAATCTATAGTTAAAAATTTTAAGTTTATATCTTGTATTTTCATACTGACAGAATGAGTTTGAAAGCAAGAAATGTTTCGCAATGGCTATCGCATGTGATTACAACAGTTGATGGCATATCCTGAATCTTTTATCTCTAAAAACATACTGACTGACTCCAGTATGAGTTGGATAAACACCTATTACATTGCATTCCAAAAGTGAATACATGGTTTCTCCATGCAGGTGCCATTTTTGTGAGTTGGATTCAAGCCATCCTATCAATCCATCCATGTGCAAAATAGTGAAAAATTACTTACTGAGACAGAGCTTGTGACTGACTCCCAGTTGGTTTCTGAGGCTGCATGCTGGAAATCATCCTAAGGGGAAAAACCCACAGGAAAAATCACTGTTAAGGCAATACCTGAAACTAACTACAGAACCTAGGAAATATTTCAGCATTCAACATCTGTTACTTTTTCTAACCCTCTCTATTGCAAGAGTCCCTTGCCATATGTCATTCCTAAATAATGCTATTTCCATTAAGGTTCCTCCCTTTTTGTTATTTATAAACTAGCTCCTTGCAAGCTTGCTGGGATAAGAATAGGTGGTATAATAATAATAATAATAAACAATACCGCCACCAATACGATAATTGCTGCTTTGCATAGAAGGACTCAATGTGATCCAGGACATTACATTTATCTTCCAACATTAATATTAAACACCATATCTGTATGCCTACAATCAGAGTATTAATGCAGTTGCCAAACTGATCTGTTCTGGAAAGAATGTAGACATGCCAATATGCTGGTACTACTTAGTCAAGATGAAAAGCAGGGTAATCTAATCCATTTGAAAAGTAATCTTAACATGACTGTATTGCTTTTGGTGCTTGAGCTGAACAGGACTTGCTCATCTGTGCAAGAATGGCACTATGCTATTTACACCAAAAAACACAGTCACAGTACATTCACAGTAGAAGTGTTACTGCACTAAACCTCTGGGCATTTATGATTCATATGAGCACAGGGATGGGTTTCATCTCATTTAGCTTTGGACATCTATAAAGCGAATATCTGAGTTGTTCTTGTTTTCATTTACAGTAAACTAAACCTGGCATTTTCAGAGTGAAAATCATCTGATAAACTGTTTTAGAAGCTTAATTTGGAATGACATTGCATCCCAAAAATGCATTGTCTCTATAAAGGGGACGTGGGGGGACAAGCTTAGATATAGATGTCAAAACTGTAGATATTGACATGTGATCACCTAAATCCCAATCCACTTTTCTGACCAGGAATGAGAAATCACTACTAAAACAATGAAGAAGCCATTTCTTTGTTTTGGCAGTTTTACACATTTCCAACTGGAATAATTAAACCATGAAAAACGGGAAAAAAGGCAGCATTACACAATGGTTATTAAACACACACATGCAGTGAATAGCTAATGATCAACATGATTATGCAGGTAAGGAAAGTGGACTGAAGTGACAGCATACTAAGATTTTAATTTCTAATAATCGAATTTATAATGAAAAGATTTAAAGAAGATGGATCAATGCCTGGGCTCACAATTTTGTCCCAACCAGGTATCTGCTAAGCTTTATTTTAAGCTGGCAACTGAAGGGGAAAATGGAAGGGTAGCTGCTCAACTGATGCTCACTAGACTTGATCCTGCATTGGACCATACATATATGCACATATTAAATTATTTCTTAGGAATGGAAAACAGAAAATCTATCTCGTAATTTGCTAATTCATCAATAAAATGTTCCTTTACTCAAGAATGAACTGCTTTCAGATCCAGAATCAATACACATGGCTTTTTAATGTTTTTCATTTGCTATAGAAAAATATTCAAATGTCTCAAAAGTCACAAGATTCTGCAATCAATATTGCTAGTGTTTCTTTTTAAAATGTTCCTTTCTCTCAAATCTGAAACAGCAAAACTGTAGTGATTTCTTCAGTACTTAAGATCAGTAGAAATTAAGAAACCCCATCACTAAGTGACCTCTGAAACTGCAGGGCTATTAAAGGCTAATAATTAAGTGGTAATTTTCTTCTAAGAATACAGAAGCAAAATATTTTTGGTTCATAATTTCAAAGCACTTTTTTTTTTTCTTAAAAACAATAAAGAGATCTGCAAATGCTATGATCAGGTCATAAATAATTCTGAATGTGGCTACCTTCGCCACATTCTCTACACATTTGGTTGCCCAGTGCTTGACAAGCCACAACTTAAATTAAATAAAAATGGATTTGAAAAACTCATGAATCCTCTGGTAATGCCTGCTAGTTGCAAAATTTGGAAATCATTTCCTCTCAGTCATTAGTTTCCATTTAGCACTTCCAGAAAAAAAAGTGAAGTGGCATTGAGTTCTGAGGCATTATTTTAAAACAGGAACAATTTGTCTCATTGAATGTTTGGAGAAGACTGTAGACAATGAGTAATTTTGTGTTCAAAGTGATGGTCCTATTGTTTTATCTAACTGTAGATATCAAAAATGTTTCTTTAGTCTGATTCTTTGAGTTGTTTGATGCCAGAAAACCCCTCCAAAATCCTGAGACAGACATGTGTACCACCTGCTCCTTGGATCTCAAACCTTATGACTGCACATTTTGACTCTGTGATTATATTCAATCTGCATAAACTATTCACAACCCTATGGCTTTTTTCCACCATCTCTCAAGGCAGCTGCAGTCATTCTTTGCTTCTTGGAGCTTTCAACCTCTACAGTTTGAAGATTATTATTATCTATGGCTTCTGCCTGCAGGTATTTCAAGTAATGATATTAAAGTAGTTCTCATAATTACAAAATTCTCTCCTCTTTTCTCACCATTGTCCATAGCAGAACCTGAAGGACAAATCTATTTTCAGTGCTATCTATTCAATTTATACTTCCTTGTTTATGAAAATTTGCCTATGATCACTTTGGCTGTTGTTTTCTTCATTACTTAAAATAACACTAAAATTTTTAGTTAAAACACTAAAAAAACCACCAAAACCCAAACCCAAAAAACATAATCCCCACATCTTTTCTAATTGAATGCTGGAAAAACAGGGTAGTAATAATTTGGCTACGTCACCCTGACAACAGTGCTTCTATTCTCGTATCTGTCATGGTAACATAACAGTGCTACATGGGACTTCAACAAAGCATTGCATTAACTATTCTACAAGTAGCAAAATTATAGGCAAAACAACAGGACTACCAATCACCTTCTGATGGTAGCTACTTTTACTGAAGAAAAACGACTAATAAACCTCAACTTCCAAAATTACACTTCAGCAAGACAAATACTGAATCAGTCCTTAGAGTTAAATATGTATGGACATTGATATATTGTTCTTGGCTCTGTTGCAGACAAAGAAAGGCTATAGACAAAGTCAGTCTGTGAAGGAGAGAGTAGCTTGTCTCCCACCATTGATCACCAATAAGTGACAAGGAGTCACAGGTAATACTCTGTGTTTCACCTTGAGCGTTCACAAGTGGAGATCATGAGGCAAAATCACAGCTATCGATATATGAGACTGCAGAGCCAGATAGCCCTGGCTGCTGAGGTAGATGATTTGCAGCCTGGAGGTCCACGACCTGCAGCAGCACAAGCTTTGCTGGGTTGAAGCCACGGGGGGAGCTGTAAGAACAGGAAGGCATCAGGAAAACACCAGGGATGAGGATGGGAAGCCTGCCAGTTTGAAAAGCATGTTGTCCATTTGCTGTACCACCCGTGTGGCAAAACATGAGTCCTTCCAGCAGTGCTGAATTACTGCCTCATCCTCAAACTGAAAGCAAGAAACACTTTCTCACATTTCTGTGATTATTCATTTTTTACACAGTTTATCACTATAGACCAGTCTTTTGCCATCTTGGTGTGTGACATCTATGAGGCAGGATGCCTGGGATAGTCAATAACTGCCACAGGATGGGCACAGCACACTGGCAGCTCTCTCCAGTGGAAAGAAGCAGCCCCATATTTCTATAAATTTTTCTCTAAATTCCTTCTCTTAATCTGCAGTGTGGGGTGATTGGACTAGGTTTCGTAAAAGATTGTTTATCTGACAAAACAAACTATGGCTAATGAAAGCTGAGGTGATACTCTCCACTTCAAGAAGTGGGAAAGGTTCTCAAAAGAGTTGTGATTAAGCATTCCTGATACCAAGAAAGCATCCTTGACTGATGCTTAGGGCCTACTGGTTCAAGAAGGTCCTCTCCTGAAGGAGCAGCCTTCTCCACCGTGACCTTCTAGTGAGGGGGGAAGGGCAAAAATGAAGGTATGTTTTTGGGGCAAGTAAACATGAGAAAGAGGAAGAATGAAGCAAACTAAGGAAAGATTAAGACAGAGAAGCTGAGGAGTTGGGCTTGGTCTGTGGTCAACCCAATTTGTGGTATTTTAGACATCATAAACTATCTACAAGAGAAGCAGTTTCTAGAAATTTGCAGAAGAACAGGGTTAATGGATGAACTGAAGCACACAGCAGATCCTGAAAAACCAAATCAGGGGTGAAATGGGGCACATTCAAAAAGGTCCAGTACAGAAACAAAAAGCTGTGAACTCTCCATGGAATATAAGAATTAGAGACTAAGGACAATGGAAGGTCTGTAAAGAAAAACTAGGGTAAGTTAAAAGTTGAAGAAAAAAGAGGAAAAATTTTCCTACTCTTTAGATTAATAAAAGGAAACTCAATCATAGCTATTTTTGAACAATGGTCAACAGGCATCTATTACATTCAGAGCTATTTGCAAACAGATAGCTGATAAACTTGTATTTGTCGATAGTAATAACAAATTATAATAATGTGGAATTTTTTTTTTCCTGCAACAAGCAATAGTACCAATATTTTCTCTAAGAATTGAATTTATAGGTATTACATTTTATATAAAAAGCGACAGGTATTTCAAGCAAATAAACCCCAAACTCAGAACTTGGTTTGTAACAGAAATGTAGTTAGGTAAGTCAGAAGCAAAATAAAAGTCATAGTTCCATTCAAAAAAATGCTGTGATACATATTCAAGTTTGTACACTTCAACATATTAATTATAATTTCTCATGTAGCATTTTAGTACACTCCAATTTCTATTCTTATATATAAATAAAAATCATATAAATGTATACTTTGAAATATCTTTTAACATCCTTTCATTTCATCACATTGCTAGGCTTTAATTTAATATTAGAATGGTATTTATTAGCACTTCTCCTAAGGATGTGCTAAGATACCAACAGTGGGCTACTCACTAGGGAGCCAGATGCTGCATTTTCTTACAGTAATGGTCAAATCACTGCTCTGTTCAGCTCTGGTGACCAGACATTAAAATAAAAGGTACTAAATTTGGAAAGCATGCAACAATGATGGTTTGTAATCTGGGAATCATGCCTTGCAACATTCAGTGGAGGCCAGTGTCTTTCAAGAAAGTCTGACGTAACTTGACCTTGTCTCTCCAGACAATAACGTACAGTCAGCTTCAAGAGGCAATGTCAAAAAATATCATTAAGCTCTTTTATTTGGCAGTGCAAGCATTAACAATTTCAGGTAGCTGTAATCTGAAGGCAGTAATATCCAAACTGTAAGTATGAGCAAATTTTACCACTGATGGCAACTATGACTGAAACAGATAAGAAATTAATATCTTTAATTGTACTGATTTTTTTTTCTATTTTTTGATGTAGTTCCATAAAAGCAGGCCATCCATGAAAACAGCATTTTAAAGTCAGTAACAAAAGGTCAGACAACCACCAAAGTGTCTGATCCCAAATGTGATAGCATGATTCTTGCCCTTTAAAAAAAGACATAATTTTTTGAAGCCCAGTTGCCACTACATATCAGTAGTTACAACCTTATAAGTTATGACTAAGTTAATACTTGTGAAAGACAACATATAAAATCACTCTTGATTTGTTCTGACACATCTACTAGCTATAAATGAGTGGGAAGCATAAGATACTTAAAATTTCAAAAGTTTAAGGCTGTAATAGTGATTTAGGTTAACTGCAGTTTGATACATTTACTTATGAAAAGTTGAGGTAAACCATAAGCAGAGGAGTATATTTAATAACAGTTATATTTGGTAAATACTTCTCTTCATCCTTCACCTAGCTCTGGAAATAGGGATTGCTGGATGCATACGGTAAGAACATCTAAGCCATTGGCATTTAAATGATCTGTCTAAAAGGTCAGATAACATTGATCAAATGAGATAACACTCATCAAATGAGATGATAGTTATGCCTTTGAAAAATCAGATGTCATCTAACACTACTGTGGCTGTAAGCATCCTATTTGCTACACAAACCACAAGAAAGTGTGCAAGACTTTACTGCCATGCTGTGCAAACTGTGCATTGCCTTTATTTTTTTCAATTATCACAGAGGCCTGTCCTCATATCTCCATGTACAAGGGATTTACTAATAGCTAATCTGGTATATACTGCAGTTAAGCAATTATAAACAGAATACAAATCAAGTAACATTCACTGTAAATATTCTGCAATTCCTCCTTTGCCATTTTTATCTGAATGGAAAATTTTACTTCTGCAATTAAACACTGGGACACAAAACTTGAAAGGCCCTTCCGGGCTGTCACTTCCAAAACCCTCATACTGTTGGCTGTTTCCAAGCTAAATTTATCTTTATTACACTTATGTAAGTACTAGCTTTATCCTTTTCTTCCCCTCCCAAGTTTGCTTCCTGCAGTAATTCTGAAGAGATGTTCTATCTCCTCTCAGCATACATTTTATTATGCTAAGCAAGCCAAGTTGTCTTGGCCCTTTGTAAGAAATATCCTCTTGTCCCCCAATTGTCCCTGAACTCAGTCCAAGAAAAATGGGATTGCTCCATACTATGGAGACCAAAGTATTCCAGAAAAGATGCAACTACAGCCTCGTTGGTCCCATGCCTAGTACACTGAGAAATTTTCTTCACCCCTCTTCACTAACCAGTGAGATGCCATTTAACAGCAAATACTTTTGCTATTAATCTCTACATGAATGACCTCTTTGTTCATTTTTGTGCTGCTGCATTTTACTGCAAATCAATTCTTTGCTGCTCAAGGTCAACCAGTTTTCCTCTTCAATACTCTGATTTTCCCATTCATAAGCAGTGCACTTCAGTTCTGTGTGAGCTGCAAAACCCATTAAAATGCTACTCTGAAGGTTGTACTCTAGTTGCTAAAACATCCCAGAAATAAAAATGACCATAGGACCAACCCTTTAGAAAGTCCCGTTAGTGAGCTCTCTCTGGTTGGATACTCCCTTCTGCATAACAGCACACTGCTTCCCCTTCAACTGCTATGTATCCATCTTGTGCAGCATAAGCATTTCCTGTGTGACACTGGGTGAGATGCTCCTCTGAAGTCCAATTATATTTGCAAGACTGCATTTTCTTCTTTTCCAGGCTATCTTTCAGTCTGGGATGAGTTCCTTTGATAAAGAGACGGGGAGTTTTTCTCTAGTTTCCTGCATCTTTAACCACCTTTTCTGCTGACAAGTGCCCTGTAAGATTTCTAGGTCAGAATAATCAGCCTGCAGGTGCCTGGGTCACTCTCCTGTCATTGATGCTATAGATTGCCACTGCATTCACCATTTCCATGTGAGCCAGGGATGAAATCCACGTGCTTTAAGCTCAGACTACATCTGCTCCCTACTTCCTTTAAATTACTATTGTATAGACAGGAGACTTGCTCTCAGCAGTGACTCTTTATTTCTTATGGTCTGCAAGACCCATCTTTTGGCAGTGGCACTGGACACTCCTGAAGGCAACTGGGCTCCCTGCTCACCCTGGTTCAGTGTCTAAGCACACTTGGACCATGGTGCCATCCCATATGCAGGGCTTGCTGGTCCCTGTGTGATGCCCCATGCCAGCTCTGCCAGGGCAGTGGGGAGCAGACATCCAGAGGGGTCCTGTTCAGTGCAATGTTGCACACCAAAGTGGTGCCAGAGAGCTGCCTGGTGGCCAAGAGTTTGGGAGGAGTGATCCCAGGAGCCAAAACCTCTCTGCCAGGTCAAAGTCCAGTGCCCTTGGGAGGACTGTGGTCCATGCTGACTGGCAGGGTTTTGGAAGCAGCCTCCCTGGAAAGAGGTGAATCTGCCCTGAGCAAAACTGAAAAAAGCTGACACTTCACTTTCCCGGTAGTGTGCAGGTTGGAAAAAGCTCTTTCAGAGTTAACAGAAGGCAGCGACAGCTGGTTATTTCAGGTCCTCCTTCTTGGTATGACTCATACCAAATGGGAATGTACTGAAAGGCCCCAGAACTAGGGATAGAAGGAAAAAATATTAATGACAGAAAATCTCTTAGGAGCAAGCTATTAATTTTCTGATTTCTTTCCACTTGGGTTTCTACACATTTTTTATAGATTTAAGCACATTCTATAATCAGTGGAAAATAATCATTAGCAAATACAGCCTAATTTCATTTAATATTCCAGTTTTCCATTGTTCTACTAGGAGGATCTACTAAATGCAGACACGCACACTTATATTTTCAGACATGATTTGGGAGAAACATGAAAGCACTAATAATAATAATGAAAAACTCTAATGGAGCTAAGCAAATTTAATTCCAAAGCTGAGGACACAGAGTAAAAAGGTACCGGTAAGGGACATAAGCTATCCTAGCAGCAATCCCAGCCTATTGATTTTTTGTGAAGGATCCATTTGTTTTTGAGCTCTCTCTCAGAGGATGCTGTTTAATTCTGCAGTAAGCATGCAGCAGGAGCACGTGTTACATTTCACAAATAATGCAAAACAAAGCAATTTGTTCACCCTCCTTTTTTGACTGGAAGGCATTGTGTTTTCTTTGACAACAAAAAAGGACTGCTATACAAACTTTCTAAGATGCTCAGTAATTATAAAAATAGCAAGAATACATAATCTTTGAAGAATACAAGAACCATTTTCTCTTAGCTCTTCCAGGTTTTTGATGGGATCAAAAGCAGTTGATTTACTGCAAACAGCATACGATACTGCTTATTGGGGATTTCATTTAACTTGAGTTTGATCAAACAGATAGATTAAGGAAAAAACAAAACTGTTCCAACTGAACTTTCAGACCCATATCTATTCCTAAAAAACACCACTGCTGTTTAAGTTAAATACAAGTACCTTAGGAACTGTTATGCTTCTCATTTCTCTTATGCATAATTCTTACAATTATCAATTGTAAGTGACACTGTTAATGAAGACCAGGTAAAAACACCTTACATTTGACACCTTCTTGTAAACAATCTAACTAAACCATGTTAATCAGTTTTGGGATCAGCTTACCAAAAACCAGCATTGAAAATCCTTCTAAACACTGAAGTGAGACCACAATCTCCGGACCAGGAAGGTGTGTTCTGGGTCAGAAATAGTGTGTGACATATTTTATTTAAATTCTGACTAAATACAACCATAACCAAATAGACTAAGGATGTCTGTAAAATTGTAATACGCTAAATATTTGCAAGCAATGAAAATTAAGAACAGTTTAGTTCACTTTTATACTAATGACCTGGAAAATGTCACAAAAATTGAAGCTGGAAAAAAAAAAAGTTGGAAAAAAATCAAAAGAAGTTGTAAACACCATTTAATATAAAGGAATATGCTAGGACTACCAGAGGTCAGAAGCAGTGGCAGGAAAGAAAAATAAGCTTTCATTTAAAAGAATGCAAATGGAGAAAAAGGTACAAGCCATAAACTCTATTTAATGGCACATATGGACTCAGAAAGAAACTCATACCAAGAGCCTGGATGGAACAAAGGAAAAAAACCATGAAATTAATCTGAAATGTGACACAGTGGCACAGCATGCAGGATGACTTATGCCTGACACACACAGATCTTCCCCAGGGCACAAGGATATGCTCTCCTCACTGCAAGGGGATACCCACTACCACAAATCACCATGGGGATACCATATCACCACAAATCACCACCTCCCAGTGGACCATGGGCAGAGGTGGAGCCTCTCCTAACTGGCTTCACAGGGAAGTATGAACATCTGCTTGCCTTCACCTCCTTTCCATGGGTGCAGGACAGGGTTATGCTCAGAAAAAAGCAAGGTTTGTGGGCAAAAGCTGCTCCTCTGGAAACCAAAGACAGGTATTCTCCAGACAACAGGCACAGCCAGTTAGTTTAACCTACGTGCGTGTGATACCAGTATCAATAAAAATTGCAGGAGGTAGCTTCATACCCCATCATGGAGACATTAAGGTGACACCAAACCTGTGCCATCCTGGCCTTCCAGTGCTGGTCTGTGATAGCCAGGTTTTTTGGCTATCCACCTCCATCAGCATTGCAGGCTTATGAGGAGAAAACAGAACGAGAGTGCTCCTGCACACTCCATCAGGAAGACTTTACTTTGTGGTTCAAAAAGGCCTGAGTCTTTCCTGAACACCAGAAAGCATTTTTAATGTAGCAAACATACAGACTGTTAAATTTCTACTCTGGTTTTAGCACAGCCCTCCTGGACACCCTGTCCATCTTTGTCCAGGAGGACTAAACCTCCAGGATGGCCACTGCACCGGCAGAATACCAGCACACATGCAATCCTCCAGATTGCAATCCTGCTGGTATTACAAGTGTTGTCTCTGCTTTTAATCTATTTCTTAACCCACCTGGAAAATGTACCTGAACCAGCATTGAACTAGCACTGTCAGCACACAAAGTTGCTGCTAAGGTGGGAAAGTAGAGTGTTTACTTTCACACATTTCTGATGGAGATAAATTATGTATATAGAGAGCAGAGTGTCCTATTTCTTGCTGCCTTACATTATCTGACCTTTTTTTTTTTTTTTGCCTCTTTATAGCTTAATAATACTAATTTTTCTGTATAAACTCCTGCATATGCAAAAAGAGGTGGAAGGCCTGAATAAGAACATGACTCATATATTCAGCTTCTTTGCTAACCATCAGCTTAAGATAAGCACACAAGACCATGCTTGCCTAGAGGAGAAGCATCTCAGAGCTAATATGCACATGTAGTACAGTGCACATTTTGAAATAGGATCTCATTTCCAGTCAAGTGCAAAAGTTTCACCTCATCTCTAAAAAACAGCAATTGTTCTATGTTTGGTTTAGGTTTCCATACCTACACAGCATTCCCAGTTTCTGTTCACTTCTGGAGAAAGCAAAGTTCTCAGCAGCCTACTTCCATCACTAGTGACCTCTTCAGCATGCAATACAAACCATACAGAGTAGTCAGACTACCTGTCCTCATAGTGCCCAAGTTCTTTCATAATTTTTTTTTTTGTTTCAAGTTTATTGGCCAGACCTTGGTGTAATGTAAGTTTTTGCGACCTTGAGGTCTCTTTTTATCCTGCCTTACAACAGTGGAGTGACTCGCGAAGACTGGCCACGTACAACAGTGGAAAGATTAGTCTCATACTTCCTAAGCTGTTTTCCCAAGTTTAAGGATTTGTTTGTTATTTTAATTTTTTTTTCCTCAAACATCATATTCTCTTTCAAAATTACCCATAAGTCTGCAAACATTGAGCCCCAGGGATTACAAATGTCATTAACTCTGTCACTCATGATGCTGTCAGGAGTCATAAGAAAATGAAAGAAAAGATGACCTCCATGTAAGCACTTTTGGGCTATATCTTTATTAGTAATAAAATGAGGTATAGATTGATCAGATACAGTATGACTCATGTCCTCAGATGTAACTATTACCCTGCAAAACAGAGTGGCCACAATAAACTGCACATTGGAAACAAGCCTGAGGCTTGTGATGGCTCCAAACTAGGCATGCTAAAAATGTGAGAGTGCAAACAACCTTGTGCCTATGCCTTGGCTCACATCCATCTTGTTTAATAGTCTCTGCTGACAGTTGTGGATACACAGCCTTCTTTTTTAGAGGGTCTGATCCTGCAAGAGCTTGTATTTAGGCTTCATTATATGACCGACAGCTGGACAACAATGGTGCCTAGATCAGGAACATGCAATGAGACACGATAGTGCCTGAATCCTACAGTCCAAGGGAAACTTTCATTACAGTGTTTGTTACCACACATGACCTAAAAAATACATCAGGACAAAAATAATGATTAAAAGAAAGCATTTTTACAGCTTCCCGGATTGGAAGTATTATTAAAAAAAAAGCTTCTGCAGGTTAAACAAGGGACCTGGAAAATATGTTTTACCTACCACAAAACATTTTGCACAATTAAAATATACCCCCAAACAAAAAACTATTAAAGTGAAAAAAACTTATTCTCGAGGGTCACAAAAAGATTGGATGTTATTTGATTCTGCTGAAAATGATCTAACAAGAAGATACATAAATTCCACAGACCTAAAAATTATTTTGAGCTTCCAGTGCTACAGATGAATTGCAAAATCTGACCCTGTTGTTACAGGCTAAGACCTTCTCTAATTAAGCTCTGACTAGTCATCAAACTGACAATCAATGAAAACAGAACTGCATTTTTCTTGGTATTAAAAGAGATAGAAAGTGTGATAGATCCTTTTTCTTTTTTTTTTGTTTGTTTGTTTGTTTGTTTTTTTTCTTTTTGCATGGAATGTATGTTCAAAATCAGTTCAACATGGAGACTGATCTGTGGGTTGCAAAATAGCGAGGGGTTATAGGCAAAGAATTATGGTAACAACACTGGCTCTGGGCTTGAGAAGGTGTTCAGTTCACTAGCACAAAGCTCAACATCAGGTAGGGGGTTATTTTATGTAACAGTGTCATTCAGACAAAAATTTTCTAGTAAGATTTATACTATCAAGTCTAAAATGTCAGGAACCCTGCAACTAATAAAAGATGTGTGTGTGAATATGCATGTGTAAGGGAAAACCAGAAACACTCTGGCATGTCTGTCATCTGTGTTATTTTCAAGACATGCATGGACTTTATGGAGTGCTCAGAGCAAAAGACAAGGTTGTAAATTTAATAAAGATGTGTGTATAAAAAACGCAAGTCAGATTTTTACAGTGCCGTGACTGTCTTTGGAAATGTGGTATATAGTGTGAAGGTTACTGGAGCCGGAACCAATGTGCTGAGCCTGCAAGCTCACCAGCTTCCCCAGCAGGGAAGGAAGGACCTTCTCTGATGACCTGTGCCTGGAACTGCAGAATCAGAATAAAACTAAGAATTGTTAATGGGAAGTGTAGAGGTCCAAAGAGTTCCAGTTATGGTGCCACTCAAGAAGAAGTGAAGGCATGAGAATAGTTACCAGCTTTCTCCCACCCACCAGACCAGTGGCTCAGTGTGGTCTGAAGCTCATTTTTGTTTTTTCATATTTCTGGTTTGGAATCTGGGATTGCTGTACTCCATTTTGTAGTAATGAAATTTCTTAAACTAGACAGGACCTCAAATAAGTCTGACAGGCACAGGAAAAGTGAGTATCCAAATAAAAGAGCACAGCTGAAAACTGATTTGTTCATTGCTCTTAGTTTGGCCATGAAGTCCACCCCACCAGCACAGCGTCCCAGACTGGAAGCTGGACCAATACCACCTGCTTCTGTACTGTCTTTTAGAAGTTAATCTTGTGGCATTTTACAAAGGCTTATTGTGCCTGTCTTTGAGGTGGGAAGATCTCAGGCTGTGAGAAGGAGTCAGGGCAAGCAGTGGCAGAGGCTAGCCTGGAGCTGCAGCTGTAAGGCCAGAACCCTCCCTGAAGTCATGATGCTGCATCCAAACCTAGGGACAGTGCAACAGCAAGCACAAACATCTTCACTGAGATCATGGAAAAATCAAAAATATTATCATAACCCAGCAAGAGAAAGTTCACTCTGGAAAGATGCAACCTGATGTGTTTTTAAATGACACGCTGAGTGGAAGGAGGAACGTAGGAAACATGGGAACTCAAAGATGGACCAAGCTGACAGAGGAGAACACAGTAAAAGACACATTCCCAGTGTTAGGGCAGGCAGGCTGGCCACTGCCATACAGACCTGCCTAATCAGGGTACCCTGGCAGGCAACACCTCACCCATACCACAATTGTGGTGATGCTTGAACCATCAGACTCAGTTCCCTTTGTTACCATAGAGACAGTGTAGAAAGCTAGGAAAATCTGGGGGAATTTTGAAAAGAACACCAAAAACTCTGAGAGGACTGGATAGCCTGGATTTTTGGGAAAGATTAAAAGCTAAATACGGACGTCATTGCTTGACTAAGTGAAATGCAAAGAAGCATAAGAGCACCCTGCAAATATCTGAAGGAGATATACACCCACAGCAAAGAGAACAGACTTCTTTATCATAAATTATGAAGGAATACAATTGCAGGCTATGGTATGGTATGGTATGGTATTAAAAAAAGGAAAATTAAAACTGATTATCAAAGAAAAATATCTTTGCAACAGTGATTTATTAGTCCATGGTTAAATGTTCCATAAGGTATGCTCTTATGCTTGTTATATTTAAAAATGATACTAGATGATCAAGCAACAATTTTAAAATAAAGAGAATTCTTGTCCTGAGGGAAAAATGGGCTGAATGACCCCATATCTTAAATGTTTGTCTGCATTAGATGTTACTGAGTAAAACAAAACAAAAAAAAAAAGAGCCTAAACCAACCCTAAATTTAGTTTCAGAAATCTTAGAACGATCAGTATCATTTGATCCAGAGCTGTAAGTAGTTTACAGCAGTTACAGCTGTTGCAACAAACAAGGCAAAGATTTATTATGTAAGCAATTAAACACCCATTATACACAATACATTGTGTTTCCTGGCTTGCCAAGAATGACAAAAACATATTGAACAGTGCTAAGGTTGAAACAGACCCTGCAACCCAAACTTGGCTAGAACAGTACAAGAACAGGATTGTGCTGCCAGGCTTTGTAAGATAGTGCTGACACACAGTCAAATAAATAGTATTGGTGGAATACAGAACATGAAGTTGTGCCTCAGAGATCTCCTCTACACACAAGACTGTGAAGACATGCAATTCTTGTTTTCATTTAAAAGACAACTTGCGACCAACACCTGCTGTGATGGGTTTTCACAAGTTCCTCTCTGCAGCTTGGAGGTCTAGCATGTTTCAAGGCACCAGTCACTTCCCCTGGAAGCCTGTCAGAAGAAAATACCAAAAGCAGACTGACTTCCTACTCTTCTCCAACATGGTTGGTACACTTCAGTTAAGCTGCACCTCGGGCTTTTGTGGAAAATCTAGAGCAGAGAATGCTCAACAGAAACAGGCCCTGGGAAGAACAGACTATTTCCTCTTCCCTTGTGGCCATGGTGGTAGGGCCGAGCAACCTTGCCACACTGAAGAACCAGGAGTTAATTAACACCTCTTTAAAGCATTTAATACAACCTCAGTGTCTAATAAACCTTTTTACAGAATCAAACATGGCATCTTTCTTCTCCCAACAAATCTGTCATTTTAAATAGATTTCTGGAAAACACCCCCCACAGTTAGAAAACCAAAATAAAAGTTAAGTTCTTCATATATTATGATCATTTCACAAGCTAACATTCTACAACTGTTGCTGAAGTGGAATTAAAGGGCAGAACATGGATTTACAGAGACAGCATTACATTCTCAAGTAAAAAATCTAAAATAGTCAGCCAGTGCGATGGTCAGGTTAATGAGTGCTGCTAAAAAAGTTTGACATTGTAAACTCACCTCACGTTTAGACACACTGATGTGTTGTTTAGGGTTAACTTAGGTGAGAATGGTTGGATTTAATCCTCCTTTTTAGTATAGATGCAAGAGAGGAACACAGGATGAAGAGAGGTCTACTAGCAGCACTGATGGGGTGTTTATGGCATTTTCAGTTTGCTACTGTATTTCCCATCTTTCCTTCTGGTGCCTTCCTAATGGTCAACTCTAAGCAGACAAATTAGCTATGAGGTCTTTTTATGTCTTCTGAGAGGAGCTGTATAAAGGCTGAGATTGGCCTGTTTCTTGTACAGTGCCAAAACATCAGGTCCAAGCTATTTATATTTTCTTCTTGTTGGCAGAGACATGGGAAGCAGAGTAAGGTCACGGGGTGGCCTTTGCCCTCTCCCAGGTAATGCTCATTATGGCACAGAAAATGTACCCTTCCATTTAATGCATTACAGTTTTCAGTGCTGGATGCAACCTAACCTTCTGCTACCTACACATATTTAATGTTAATTAAAAATATTGCTTTATGGAGAACACAAAAAAGCTGTCCAATATACATGGTAAGTAGCATTAAAGATTTTAAGACTTGCAAGCTCTAAAAAAAGCTTGAAATACAAAATCTTTTTTAAAATGGATCGATTTGCCCAGGGTAGTTTTAATACAAAATATCTTGAATATCCTCCATCCATTTGCTAACCACCTATCGTTCACAAGACTACCAAACTGTTAGGAATCGTTGAATTGATTCCCTAATTAACAAAGATTAATTAAGATTTTCCTAACAAGTTTGGGGATGGGTTTAATTCCCTACCTGTCCAGTAGCACATTTTTACCACAAGCAAAGTAATTCACGAATTCTGGCTCTCTGGAAGTCCACTTGTTGTGTACTCTGTATTTTTATTAAACAGAGATTGCTTGACTGTAACTGACATTTGAAGAAAAGAGAAAAGATTAACTCTCATAGAAATTTTTTTTATGTATCCATATATATTAGGACCAAAACTTGAGTATGAACCAGGAAGCAGTATGGGCATGAATGCTAAAGGCACAGATAACTCACTGTGAATCTTCACACATGCCCTCACTTAGTCAAGTTCAGTGGCAAGATCATGGACAGTTGCTATGATACTGTGATTCCCTTCATGCATTTCATTAAAATACTGAAGTCACTATTTTTCCAGGCTTACACACTTTCCAAAAAAACACAACATTCCCGTGGCTCTTATCTGGTATTCTTACATTCTATGTAGTTGCTTGATCTCATTGCTAATATGACTGTGTGCTTCTTGGAATTTGCCTCTGCTGTATTTCGCAAGAAATCGTGTTGATACTGAATGAGGCTTTTGTACCTATGATTATTTTTGTCTAACATGGGTCACCATCTTGTACTGCACATGATGATCTTTTTCTGTTGTTGTCTTTAATACCTCTAACTTACCTTGGAAAAGAAGAAATTTCCTCTGGATCACTGATTCCCCAGAAATTCTTTAAACAGGTAAGTACTGTCTGCAGGAAATGCAGTCCTTCAAAATCTGAAGCTGTCCTAAATGAACAATGCCTCTAAGTCTTGTTAGAATCAATTATTTGGGAGAGGTTACTGGATTTGAAAATAGCACACTTGTGTTTGTACAATGCTTTGAAGGTGCAAAGTGCTACATTTTCTCATCCTCGGCCATCACCATGAGTTTGGTGAATTCTCATACAATGTATAACACAAGATTTGGTTAAAGATGTAGTGTTTTCAGCAGGAATTGGGTATTAACAGAACTGCTGTTATGTTAAGGCAGATTGATCACAACATCCTGCAAAAGAACCACATTTAACTGAGCTGTCAACAAATCAGAATTGGAGGAGAGCAAATGGCTAGTTCTCCTTCATGCTGTTCAAACAACAAAACTGTCAGGCACACATGCTTGCAGCTGAGAAAACACAGGCATTAAGGTCTATTTTCCTTTCTGATTAAAACAATTGTTTTATCAGTTGAAGTCTGACAGCTTCCAGGAGCTTCTGTCTGCTTACTGGGTCCCACTGCTTCTGATCTGGTATCTTCCTTCCTAGATAAATTTCTCACCCATATTCCCAGCTGACTCTTTTCACTTTTGAAACATACTCAAACGCAGTCCTATTACTCTCAAGTTCACAGTCAGAGGTTTTGCCAAAAGAGGCTGATCTAGTGAAATAGCCTTACTTTTGTCTTTTTTTCTACCTGTTTCATACCTGCCCTCCCTCCTCTCAGTCTTTCTTTTTTTCAGGTTCACTGCCTGTTCAAAATCTCACATTCATTTGCCTCTTTTTCTTCCTAACTATGCCACCACAACTCTTAGGCTTTACACAGACTCTTCCTTTCCCTCATTCCCTTGTTAAAAATATTTCCTTAATTGCCATTCACCCTTCTAATGTATAGCTGTAACTGCTTTCACATGACTGTAATGAACAAGTGACACGTGGACATCTTACTGGTAAAGAGGAAAGGTTTATTCTTTCATTATGTGCTTTCCAAGTTTGATATTGTTAGTCACACTCTCTCTGTACTTTCATTCTCTAATTTTCCTTTCAGCTTTCAAGAATATTTGCTTGTTTGGGGCTTCACCTTCCTCTCTGACCATGGCGTTTTGGTGTTTCTGTTGCCTCCTGTCTCTGTGGACTTGCCTCTTCTACTGTGTGTGTTTGCCTTATTCACAAAACCCTTAATTTCTGAACTTGGACTATACTTAACTCTCCTTCTTTGTTGCTGCCATGTTTTCATTGACATTCCTGGATGATCCTATATCAGTCCTTCCCTCTAGTACTTATAGTATTCTCTGATGCCAAGCTGGAAGGTGATTCCTCTTCTCTCTGAAACCTACTTCAGTTCACCACTCTCTTGTCAGTGTCTTCTCTGACTTTCAAATAGCTTTAAAAATTAGGACACAAGACATGGAGACTCCTAATGAAGTTTAAAATTCAGAGTGTCACACAGCAGAATGATTGGGATCAATCTTTATATCTGAGACAAGAGTAATCAGGGAAGGGCCATCAGACCTTCAGAAGAGACCTGCCAAAAGAAGGACTACATTAGACCACAGTCTAGGGAACACTGGGGGAAGATGCAGACTGGGCCAACTGATTGTGAAGTGCTGGGTCAGGTCAGGTTTGGCTATTCTGGTTGCAGCGCCCTGCTACTCGTATGCTGTGTTCAGCTGGTGGGTCTCAGACTTGAAAACCTGCAAGGTTTTCCACCTTGGAGGAAAGGAGATGGGGCAGGCAAGACTTAGGAGTTAGGCAGTAAAGGTTTAGGGTTTTGGAAGGTGTGACAATATGCTGAAGGGAGAAAAAGCTCTTGGTTAGATGCAAATGGTGGAATGAATTTTTTAATTAGGAACTCTGACTGTCCCTGGAGCAGCTAATGCTGCCTGAGAAACTGGTCATCCAGACGTGCCTTCTCAACACAGGAACACTCTTTCCTTATTGCCAAGCTATCTGACTCCCACTTTTGCTTTCTTTGTATCCTTCACTGTATTTTGTTCTGCTCTGAGTGCTGGGATAACCAGAATGTCCCTGCCTACCACACTGCTTCACTTGTCTACAACATCACTTCCCTTTCTTCCTCAAACCTTGCTGAAGGACAGGTTAGGTCCTATGAATTAAGCAGCAGATTAAGGATTGCTAGATTCTCAGGAATCCTCATTAAATGGAAAGTGTTTACCCTCCCCATACAAATTACTGTGAAGATGCTCCATGTCTCAAGATGCACTGAGAATAATCTATCTTTTTAACACACTTTCATTTTATGTTGCTTTTTAAAATTTTAACACCTTTCAAAGTGAAAAAAAACCAAAACCAAAAAAAACAAAACTGCATAGATAATCTCCTAAATTCTCTGCTTATGTAAAGTTGGGGAAGGAATGTTAAAGATTTTGAGCAAGTTTTACCTAATTAAAAACTAGGACTTAATTACTTCTTTGCTGAAAGATGAGCCTCTGGCTGATAATTTTATGAGGATGATATGCCTTGAGCAAACCACAGAAAATAGTCTTTAGAAAATAGAAGTTTCATCATACAGATTGTTACAAGTTTTGCACATGGGTTGTATTTATAAAAAATCTTTGCTGTCTAGCATAGGCAGGCAATCAAAACTGAAATCAGAGAAAACAGCAGATGAACTGAGAAAACATTCATGTGTAAATTCCTGCTTCTACATCGTAAGATCTATTTCATGTTCAACCACTTTATTAACCAAGACATTCCTCTCCACCCCATTCCTTTCGTTTTGTACCCCCAGCAATTTAAGGAGATTCTTTCTGTGGATTATCTAATAGCAGGGAAGGTATTCATGCACCATTATCACTTCTCTTGTCACATGAGATATATTATATGGGGTTTCAGGCAGAACATTTTGTCTTGGATACAGAAATGAATTATCTATCTATTCTGTGAAAGAAGTGACAAGCTAAACCAGAAACACAGCAGCAAAGACTCATGAAGCTTCCAGACTGGATTCAGCTTAGAATTAAACATTTCTTATGATCTTTATGAATCTGTACACACAATGATGGCTGAATCTTTGTGATCATGTTAACTCTTACAAGGGTGTTTATTTATTGACTTATTTAAAAAAACCCTGAAGCCTACTGCTGCACTACTCATGTAAACAAAATTGACAAAATATAGGGAGCCTTAATTCAGAATGATGTTAGTGAGTACAAGTATCAGGATCAGGTTCTTATTTAGCCCATTTTCATTTTCTGATTGCTCTTCCAATTTTGTTCATTTTATTGTGAGTTTAGAATTGTTATTGTTAGTTTAGAATTTGAGCTAACTTTGATCAATATTTTTTGCATGAGAAAGTAATTAAATTTGATTAGACTAACAGTGGTCTCTTACCCCACTTTGTCAGCAATCCTCTTTTTTTGATCATAGGAGTGATGACCTATAGCCTGGGTGTTTAGCAGAAAGCTATTTCTCTGTAAGATTCCACATGATGGATCAAAACCTCAAGTTCCCCCCTCCTCCATTCAACTAATTTGCTTATAGCTCCTTAATTAAAAAAAAAGTCAATTAAAACAGGAAAAATTACTCAGGATTTAACTCATTGATACACATTTTGACACATAAGTTTATCCTGGGACAAATACACTTATGTTCTCCTGTTTAGTACCACATGTCCACCACTGTTGGTTTACAGTTCCAAAATAAGTTTGCAAATAAGATTGCCCTTACTGCCATGTGATGCCTAGTCATGAATTATACTATAAAGAAAAGGAAGGTAAAAGCACATATATATGTGTATATATATATATATATATGCAAAAAGATGTATAGGTAAATACATTTTTTTAACCTTACATCTTTATATAAATGCAGGTTTATGCAAATACATATACACATGTTCCTTGTTTGTAGCCCTTGTTTACAATAATGATTTTAGTCAAAGTTCCAAAATGTGGATTTCATTTAGGATTAACCAAACAATTAGTAAGGCAATAGCAATTTACTGTTATAAACGTATAAGAAAATATGTGCCTGTTACAATAAACTTAAAATAATGTTTGTAAATAGCAAATGGAATCCAAGATTTTCTAGCTGTCTCAGTAAAATGTAACTACATGCAGGATTTGGAATTTTAATTCCAAACATTCACCTTTATTGTTGGAACATGGTCCTGAATGTGTTCCTAGACTATTTCAGTAAATGTCCATGCTAACGAGGTTGTAAAACACGGAATCCAATCTTGTTAACATTTCCTTGTAGAATTATGACATTGGAAGAACTTGACTTCTTCAGGGGATTATATAAAATGATTATTTATCTTCCTCTGTTTCATGTATTTCTACACTGTTGAGAATGACCATGTCCTTAGAGTAAGAAATTATGTAATGAGTGAGACAAAAATACTGGAATAACTCAATGCCTTCTATACTACAAATGGAGTTTCTAAGGCAACTCGATCAAGAAAAGCATGAAAAAATACTGAGAAATAAGGGCTTTAAGTGATAATGGTAAGGAGGAATTTCAAACAAATTTGCAGTCAAGTGAGGCTCATGCCTAATAGCTGTCCAGGGCTTGCTCCAGACCATTTTTGCTTTAGGTCTGTAAAGCTTAAATAAAAAGGCAATTTTTAAAGAGCTTCAAGGGGAACATTTCTCTGTGTGGATATGCAGGCTAAGCCAGCCAACTGTGCAGCTACAACTGGGGGCTTTGAATGTGAAGTGCCTGTGGAGACCAGCCACCAGCTGTGCATACCTACCTCCTCTGGCAACATCACACACAGCACAGAGGAGTCACTTTTTCCAGACAGGAACACTTTTGACTCTTATGCACCTTGGGATCAGCAGTGGGCAGTGGGGCACACTCAACACATTAATAAACTCCTGATGTCAGGTCCGCTCTGAAGCTCCCACCCCAGGGAGTGAAGAACTTCATGAGGAAAGAGCAGATCAGGGACAGGCAGCAGGCAGCAGCATGTTGGACCTGCCCCTTGCCTCCAAAACCATCATCACTGCTCCCCCATCATCACTGCCTTCCTAGTCCCTCAGACCCACAGAGGGGAGGGCAGAGGTGGGGGCGCTAAGAGGCAGAGGTTGAGGGAAGAGGAGGAGGAAGAAGGTGGAGCGAGACAGCCTTGGCAAGCAAAAGTTGCTAAACGCTGTGTTTAGATGGTCAGACTTTATTTCACAGATTTGCTCTGCTTGCCCTTTGTCCTCTATCTTATATTGGGACAGTTAATCACTCACGTGCATCCATACAGTTTTCAACCTTATCCTGCTAAAGATCAACCTTGTATTTTTTTTAGACTAATTTTCCAGAGTCACTCTGAGTTCTAATCCCATCATCCTGAGTGACCGAGCCCTTTCATGGGTTGCTTACTTTCCACACCTTGTTTCAAAAGGGCAAATGTGATACAAGTGATAAAAGTCTAATTTATGTCTTTTTTTTAGAAAAATAATCCCTTTTTGTTTCTCTAAATAGTACTAAAATGTAATGTCAATATAAGTACACAAAGATAATGAAGGGTGTTTCTGCTAAGGTTTGTGCTGCCTCATTTGTGCCTCATGCAGAGTGCTGAACTAAGTAAAAACTTGATCTGCATCAAGTCTAGTGAACTTAACTGACATCCTTAAGATTTAAAAAATGAGAGGCCAGTGAGCCAGGCTGTGAGGTTGCTTGGCTGTACGAGTAACAGGGAGAAATTCACCCAGTCATTCTGGCACCATGCACAGGAGATGCAGCTGATCAATAAATTCCAAATCTCTTGATTTAATTTTCTCTGGAAAATTATCAGTCGGAGTCTGGTACACAAATAAACAACTGCCACGCAGATCCCAATTCCAAACATAAGAAAAACAAGGGGGTAAAAGATTTGCATATATCTTGAGCACCATTTTCCAAGAAATCCCTCAGAAGTAATCCTGTCTCAGAGAAGGTTATGAAGGAAGAAAAAAAAACAATATAAAGGTCCTTCATTTCATCTCATAGAAAATACCATATGTTTTTGCATGCTTCATTAATGCTCCCTGGTTTACTGTCTAGAAACACACAGTGAGTTCAACCTTCAGGGGTCAGCAGTGCTCAGCACATCTATGAATTGAGCTCTAAGTGACTGTGGGGACTATTGACTAAGGGCTGACTCTGCTGAATATTAATCCTGCAGTTTTAGGTTGGACCATTTGGATTCTGAAGACCAGTTAAGTATATATCATTCCCCATCTTGCAAATAGCCCTAATCACCTGTACAGTGCTCTTCTCAGAAATAAAATAGTATTTCATTCAGAGAGTGCACACGGAGATTATTCTTGTAAATAGATTTGCTAGACTGCAAAATTCTCTGTTTACTCATAGTTTTGAAATTAGATAAATGCAGTAGCCTGTTCTGAGCTTTCTACTGTAGAAAGTCCTGTGTCTCATGAGCGATAACAGTTACGTTTTCTGAAAGCCTATCTGACTATCAGACTATCTGCACACAGTTTGGACTTAAACTCGCTAAATGCATCAGAGTTTCTGTGGCTGCACTGAAATGCGAGCAGTATAAAGAGAGGCTGCTGCTTTGCTTCTCATTTTTATGCCCAATGGGCTTTCATAGACTGTTCTATCTGAATTTGAGTATTAGTAGATTACCTTCAAATTAGAGTAAATTAGAGCTCAGGATTTACTTACAGTGTCATACCTTACTCCACCAGAAGCCTAACAATTTAAATGTAAGGGAGCACAATCTTCATAGTTTTACTCTGTCTTGAGAATGTGCTGTTTATGGACTCTTTGGAGCGTACTTAGGCACACATGCATGCAAAGCCAAGACGTTGAAGTGAAATGACTCAAACAATGGATCTCTCCTGTTACAGCATTATTGCTATTCCAGGATTTCTTATTCTTGTTAAATGACAGTGGATTGAATAAAAAGGGAATAAGAAATGGGATGGATATGAAAATGTAATGATGACAATATAATAAATTAATGCTTACCATTTCCTGAGTGTTTGCAAAATCTGTCTCTTTCGAGCTACACTGCACCAAAAGCATTATAATATTAATCAGGACAACAAAGGAATACATATTTGTATCAATACCTACTTAGATTAATGATCATTCCTGCTCCCTAAAAACAAAACCAAAATAAAAAAATAAAAAAAGGAGGATGTTTTTCTCTCATTGAAACAGTATGTGAAACACTGCTAATGCTTCTGCATATACAAAGAGTTGTGTTTATAGCTGGTTAAAAATACAGCCTGAGCCTTAGCACGTTGTCTTGCATGTAGAATTTTACTGCATGCAGAATAAACTACTCTGAGAATCACAGCCATAACCCCTCAGTGTATTTTATTTGACCTCAAATGAACATGAAAAAAGAGTTCATAGAGCAGCCATTACTGTGCTATTTCTGCAGCGTCTCTCAAGGCACTGGCAGTGCAGCCAGAGTGTCGAATGTGTTAGTTTCTGAAACATGTTATTAGAGTAAATCTTGAACTGAACTTGACTTTGTTTTAAATTTAATGACAGGATGTCAAAAATACTTTCATCTGTATTAATGTAGTTGCTGTAATGAAAATACTTTAAGTCATTTATTGTTTTGATGCCATGCAGTTAGTCACACCATCTTTAAGTACTAATTCTCGTTTACACTGCTATCTGTCTCTCACCCCTCTCACACCTAGATGACTTACCACGAGGGAGTAACATATCTTGAATCCAGGTTTAGCCACAAAGTAGTCATCAGATTTGAAGGTTATCTTTATGTGATTTGTTCTTGATGTTATTCTTGGAGGTATTTCCTTGTGTCCACACCACCGTCCTCGTATAACTGTGCTGGTCTCTGATACATCTTCCACTTCCACAAAGTCGTACCTGAAAACCAGTAGGAAGAATTAGTTTTTGCTAACTCTGGTTACAGAGGGTGGTTGCAAATTAATGGGAGACACAAAGACAACTGTCCCCTGTTCTCCACTCCAAAACATCAGACTAAATATTACAAATGGAGGGCATGCTTGTGTAGCACAAAATACACTGAGCTGAAAGCTACTGCCTAAGTACTCAAATGAGTGATTTCTGGGCTCCTGGAACATGACAGACAGTATTTTCTAACATGTTAAAACAGCAATGAGAGGCACTTGCATGTGCTTAGTATCCAGTAAGCATACGCATTGTGTTTCATGTGGTGGGTAAATAATTTAAAAACCTGATAAAATATTATTTAAGGCAGGCTGCCCAAGCTGAGCAGCTGCAAGCACTTGTGTACTTTCTGGTGGTCACCCAAATTCGTACAGCAGCAGCCAAGGATCCCGCCTGCGTCGGTCAGAGGACTGGAGCTGGGTGGCCACTGTGCCAGGAGCAAAGGGAGATGCTGGAGGGACACAGGGCAGTGCACACTGTTGAAAGGTGCTTTTTAGCACCTTCCTTGCAGGTGGCACAGCGCTCCTGTACGTGGTTTGGAAAGACTTATAGCAAGCTTTCAAGCAGAAAAGTATGCTGGCTCTCTGCATGCTGTAGTGGGGACTCTGCTGTTCACATGGATGCTGTCACCAGGGAAAATGCAACAGCATGACTTGTCCTGTGCAAGGTCACAACTTAGCCAGGCACCTGTGGCACAGCAGTGGCACCCTGAGCCCAAAGAGGGCTCTGACAGGAGCAGCAGGCACTAACCCTCAGCAAGAAGGGGATAGAGTGGTAGCACTCGCTGCCCCAGCCTTTGTATTCACTTGCTTGGATCATTTATTGAGTTCATTTATTGACCTGGAGAATAAAGAAGGCAGAGAATAAAATTCTGATCTTCCTACATCTATGACAAAAACAGTCTCTCAATAACAGTGAAGCCAGAATTAGGCTCCACACATTGCAGCCAGTGAGAGAGAGGTAATGACAAGAGGGACAGGTTGAGTGCCATCCTTTTGGTACAATTGAGCCTTAAAACTTTGGGGATCTTTACCAGGAAAGCTTTCTATTATCAGAGCATCTGCTCCGCCCAAAGAGGGAGTTTAAGACTGTTAACCGACTCTTGCTAGCAATGTGCTGCTCCCTGCCTGGGGCCTGTGGGCCAAGCACTCTCCTCCCTGCCCAGCTGTGGGAGCTGAATACTCTGTAAATAACAGACCTGATTTCCCTTTTCTGCTGAGAGCCCATGAGAAAAAACCCACAAGTAATATGCGGTTTGAGAATATCGGCACTGCTACTTTTATATTCACCAACTCCAAATTGCACAGAACAGAAAATAACAGATTTGCCATGACCAAATCACTTCAATCTGCCCAAACTCTGCTGAAATATTCTTTTTTTGTAACACACCAAAATTTAGTTCCAGGCAGAGGTAGACTTGTCTCAGTCTCTCCTCCCCATCCTCAGCTCCCAATCCCTCATGGTGATGGATAGCAGAGCTCCATGTTGCCCATGCCAGCATCCACCACCGCCCCCCAGGCAGCACGTCAGCTTTGAATGCCTACTTTAACAGAGTGGGTTGCAGTGTTTAGCATGAGATAACCTTGTAAGCTTTGATGAAAGCTGTCCTGACTGGCCTCCCCACTTTTTGAGGTCAGAAGCCAGAATAACTGGTAGCAAAACCAGTGAAAATCCATAGACTTTTAAGGATTATTTCTGCTTTCAATGGCAGAGGCTTTGCTGCAACAGTCATGGAAGTAGGTATATTCTTGGTTGTTTCTGTGCATCCAAGGAGCCTCAGAGGCTAGGAAATTTAATTGCTTTTCAGAATCATCTCTTATCAAGTGCCTGTGGAAATGCTAACAGCACTTCTAGAAAATTCTGTAAAACCTTGAATATTTCCCCTCCTTCTTCAGCAGCTCAGAAGAAATATAGCTCTGCTAAAATATACCTTTTCATTCTGCAGCCTGAATGAATTTCAATCAGTTCAGTCTTAATAGTATGCAAATTACAATAATTAGCATTAATGAAAAATCGAAAGAAAACACTAGGATATTTCTGGAGAAAAAAAGCGTAAGGTTAAAAATTCAAAAGCAAGGTAATGTGCAGAGGTCCTGAATTACTTGTCCAGTATGCACAGCCCTTCAAGCATATGCTCAGCTCTAAGCATTCATTTCAATTAAAACACGCCTGGCTGTCTCTCTAAAGCAGCACTGCAGGGATTGTCAGGGACTGAAGTTGCAGAAAGGATCTACTGTTGAAGAATATATTGAGCATTAGCAAAAAATCTAACTACACACAGCACTTAATAGGCTTAAAGACACAAGCTGTCTGTTCAAGAAATTCCTCACTCTGGAAGTAATACTACCCAAGTAAAGGTCTTCCAGAAACTAGGGAAAGCTTTATTGCAGAAAAGGATGTGATATTTCTCCAGCTTCTATAGACACTTTTGATGATTTAAGGTCTTTGCTTCTCTCTGCATCCTAAATAAGCTACTCTGGTAAAAGCAGGTAGATTGTCTTCCAAGACGGTCTCCAAACCCATAATTCCAATAACAGCTTGACTTTCCCTCTCTGTGCCACCACCTGTAAACGCTTTTGACAGAGAATACTTCATCTTTTTTTCCACAGTAAATTAGCCTTCTGTTTCAAAGTTGCAATGCTTTAAGGTCAGCCATAGTTTATCTACTATGTAAATATGAACAGGCTGCTTCTGTGTGCATTAGGCTCTGAATCTGGGAAAGCATTTAGGGTACTGGGAGGTAACTGCTGTTACTGACTCTGCTGCTGATCTTGGACCAACAGCACAAGAGCATAGCAGACCTGCCAAGGAGCAGGGAAGGAGAGCCAGTATTAGGCTTCATTCTTTTATTACTAAATCAAAAACAAACCTGCAGGAATGGTTCTCTTTATTGGTAATTCAAAAAATTTAACAAAGGAAAAAGGGGGGAAAAATACACCCTGTAAAATCCCTTCAGAGTTGCCAAACCCTAGGAACACAAATTAATTGACAAAGAAGATAAGATGAGGCTGGGTGTGCAGAAACCCTAACAACTCAGTTCTCTGCACAGATAAGCTGTAAGTAACAACATGACCAGGCAGAGTTGGAAACTGAGACTTGAGCATTTTATGTAAGTAGCATCACAGCAATCTGTCTTTGAGAGCACACAGGAATCCCGAGCCTGTTCTCTCCCACAGAACAGATAGACAAATAAAAGAAATATAAACAAAAACTCAATGGATTTATACCGTTTTAGTGAATTTTGGCAAGATCCACCTCTGTACTCTGCTAATGCCAAGCAGCTTATCCACCTAGGTTAATCAGCCAGATCAACTGAGCTTAAGGTCACTTTTGCTTAAAAGGGGAACCAAAGCAACTGGGATATAGCAGGGTATACTTAAATAGATAAATAAATATATAAGTACGCATCAGTACACTGATGTTTGTGGACTATATTTAAAGGTTTTAAAAGAAACTGTACCAGTGAAGAGTAACAATAAGGACAAGCAAGTAATTTGAAGAACATAATTATATTTTTCAATGCATTTTTATCTGTCCCTCACACCCCAGTATAAACACTTACCTATTGACTCACACCTCCCAGAGCCTTCCACCTACCAAAAAAGATGTTTTTTGCCTGGCTGAAACATGACAGAGGTGATAGAGGTCAAAATCCTATTAAGGCAGTATCTATGTTTTTAGGTAGCTGGATTTGAGCATACGAGTACCTTGTGCTTAAAATATTATAGAAGGATTAAAACCTGCCAAAACCACTTCAGGTCCAGGAAAGCTCAGTTTATTTATAAACTCAAAGACCAATTTCAATCAAAAGGGGATGCTCGGAGGTCTGTCCTTCATGCAAGGACAACCTAGACTTGGCCAGAGATGCCCAGGCTTTGGTTTGCAGTCTCATGCCAGTGAGCTTGAAGGTGGTATTAAGGAGACCTTTGCAAAATTCCACTTGCCACTCACCTGCAGATATCATTTTCAGGTTCCTCCAGTCCAAACTGATTATCAAAAGCCAGCTGGATCCTGGTGCTCTCCGGGGAGTGGAGCCGCCATGTCAGCAGGAGGTTTCTGGGGTAGCTGCTGGGGAAGCGAGGACTGTGGATGCAGCCATTCCCTGCCACGCTGATGGTCTCTTCTTTTCGGTACAAGTCTGTGAGGTGATTGCTCTCTGTTAGTAGTCACAACTTGTAGAAATTAGTATGTTGTTCCAGTTACAGGAAGGCAAAAAACATAACAGGTTATAACAAAGCACAAATTATTTGCATTTAAAGTCTTTAAAAAGTTAGGTCTAGAAGCAGTTTTATTAGATAGGAAGTACAGTGTATTTTCTCTTAATTCAATCCCATATAAACAGCAAGAACAACAGAACTCAAGACTCTTTATTTTACAAGAAATATATCATTACTTTTACATTTATATTGATTATATAATTTCATTCTCACCACTTTGATTTTAAAACAGAATTAAACTTTAATAAAAACTGCAAGCTTGAGAACAATGAAGTAAGACAAACTGAAGTAAAAAAAAGTAAACAACCCTGCTTCCCAAATTTGGTGCTTTTGGGAACAATGCCCTCTGAACAAAAGCACCAATAAAGGGCTGTAGGAAAGTGCATATAAGTGAATTTAAGTTTGTTTACTGTGCTTAAGTATTTCCTCCCAGAAACAAAACATTTTTCCTCCCAGAAAAATCAAAACATGTTATGTCATGTTTAGATTTTATTTATACGGTGTGAATCATTTGCTGCTAATGGATGATTAACACAACCATGCTTATACTGATGTAACTGAGGTCAGACTGTGTTCCAACAACCACCTTACTGAGTAACTTCAAGACAAATAGCCAAGTCTTTATTTGATTAAAATTCCACAACTTCTGCCTGAGCAAATATTCAATTGTTCCCAAAGTTTTACTTCTACTGAGGCAAAGCCTCTGCTGCTGTAAATCGCTGGCTCCAAGGATAACTGGAACTGTGGCAAGACCCAGCTTTCTAAAAGTCAAAATGCCTTCTCAGTTGCACCATGTACTTGCATTGTCCAACTGTTTCTGACACTGAAATTTGGCTCCCAGCATCAAAGAACTTCAAACAACCATTTTTCTGTGCCTCGACAATTTCAGTGTGGGGAAATTTTGAGAATGAGAAGGCTCCAAGACAACATGCAGATGACAGCAGGTTTCAGTTCCCAGTCACAGAATCACAGAATCACACAATATACTGTGGAAATGTCCAACAAGGATCATTGAGTCCAACTCTTAGCCCTGCACAGGACCATTCCCAAGAGTCACACCATGTGCCCGAGAGTATTGTCCAAATGCTTCTTGAACTCTGTCACGCTTGGTGCTGTGACCACTTCCGTGGGGAGCCAAGACACTCAGCTCTGAGCCTCCACCGGTGTGACAGCTATCTGTGCTCCTTCCCCATGTCATGTGTGGGAATCTAGGGCTCAGTTCAGTCACTCACAGAGAGATGCCTAACACCCTTTAAGACATAGTACGGTTTCCTGCCTGGCCTCCATGAAGACAAGGAGGTCCAGCAGCACATCCAGCAGCCCCCAGCAAAGATCCAGTGGAAGCCGAGGTGTCTCATAAAGTCACCTGCACGTGTAGGAGTTACACCCAGACTCAGTCACCAATTGCATTAACTAAATTTCTACTTAGTACATGAACTTGGACACTGCTTTCATGTAAACACTTAAACTCTGGTGTCTTTATCTTAAACTGAACATCACTCCAGTCCTCTGTTGAATGCCAGGTCAACCTCCAGTTCCACTACAAGCAACAGAAATAGAAAATTGGTGCCTTCTCCTGAATTTGGCTGCTGAGGAAGAACAAATGGGGGAAAAGTATCTCCCACCAAGTCACTCTGTGAATGTTGGAAATACAAAACCAAAGTAAGCAACCAGTGGCAGCCATCTGTCGCACACAGTAATCTAAGTTTTCACTCTTAAAATAAAATCTATCATTTGAATGAAGTTTTCCAAGCTCTTTATATAAAATAAATATATTTGTTTCATAAAACACTCATTAAAAACAGGAACCCAGAGAAATGTTACAAACTTCATGGTAAGTACATCTATTTTTTCAGGTTGCTTTTCAATGGTTCCTTGCTGTAAATACTTCCCTGCACGCAGCTGTAAGCAAAGCATGGTTGCATGTCAACAGTTCGTTGTGCTTTTCTGACAGGGCAATAATTCCAGCCTCCAAACAACCTGAAACTTAGAAGATAAAAGTCTTTGTTTCCCATAAAACTATCTCCAAATACCTAACTGTGACATCTTTCTGAGATGCTTTCACACTCTGAGCCACCCTTCCTAAGCAAATACAGCCCTAGCTCACGAAGTGCAGAACTAGCCAGTTTTGTTTCGTTCTATTTTGACCAAACAATTTGCATACAAAAAGTGACAATTTGGTTAAAATAAAGACCACCCACCTATTAATTTTGTTGCAATTTTCATCAGGGACATCTATGCTGGAATCTGTTTTTCATTTTATTTTATTAGAAAAAAAAGGGGAAAAAGACATCTGTGGGGTTTTTTTCCCCTAGTCTGGAATGAAACAAAATGTCCAGCCAACACTACTGAGTTCCTACTAAAATGCTGAGGACCTTTGAACTCTAAAAACACCCAGTCCGCCGAGAGGACAAGATATTTCACAGGACTATGTCCAAAATGTCCAAGAAAAGGGATAAAAATAAAACAGTTTTGATGATAACAAATTCCGCACTTTTTAGTGAAGCAGCCATTCCCTGAGTCAGAACAAAAGTTACTGCAGTAAAACAGGGCATAACTCATCCCATGCCTCAGAGTTCTTTATTCTTTCTTGGACAGCAAACTCTTGCCATTTTCCCTCTATCACCATGCACTTCACCGTGTGGTTCAATGGGATTCAAGCTTCTGAGGGAAAGGCTTCCTTTTCCCAGACAGTCCTAGCACAGGCTTTACCCTTCTGAGATTCTGGGGGACAGTATCTCCTAAATGTGCTCATACAAAAACCCCAAACAAAACATCTGTACACTTAACTCAGCACACCAGCTGAGAATGCACACTGAGAATGCTCTTGTACACCAAGAAGATAGGGTCTGTCATGGCTCTTAATTTAACTTAAACTCTGAATTTTACAGACTGTGGTGCTCTGCCAGCAAGTCAATCACACCTGACCAAGACTAGTGATGAAATGTCATAGCTGGAGCAGCTTTGCAATATCTGAGTTGAACAGGTACATGAAGCAATAGAGCTGCACATGTTAAAAAGCTTAAAAATCAAAGCACAGTGACTTATTATTTCTATCATGGTAATGCAAGAATTATAAAGTTATAGAGAGAAGGTTGGAGAGAAGCACAGGAACAAAATTCTCACTCTAGTAAAGTAAGAGATATCCAAATATTGCACTCTGAGGATATGCATTTTCCACAAAGGAAGAATGTATGTTTCATGAGAAAGGCTATAAATACTGTTTCTATAGCCCACGTGAGATGAAATCTAAAGCTATTCAGTGGCTTCACTTGACTTCACTGGAGCAGACTCCTCAGGAGCTCTGAAACAATTTGATTCCCTCTCACCTCCCTCACCTTGTGCTAAATTACGACCTGAAATGTTGTGGCCAGCACTGGAACCAAACACGCTAGAATTTTCTAAGGGGATTTTCACTGAGATTTCACAGAGTTATCTGGCTTAGAAGACACAGGAACACAGTCAACATAAACTTGCTCTCACGAGGCTGGCCTCTCATGAATCATCAGGCATCTGGGAAACAGCTTGAGAAGATGTGAGCAACTCCTGTACTTCTTGTATCAACAAAGATATGGGACTAAAATAAGACTTCTCCAAGCAGACAAGCATTGTCCTCATCAGATACACTGGGGGAACTCATGGAAATCACCTACTAGGCAAGGGGAAAGTCAGGATAAAAAAAACTTGTGAAAAGACATAAGCAAAGGAAAAGACTGTGTCTTTAAAGGCACTGAACTGTTCCATGTTGCAATGCAATGCAATGAAGTACTACACAGTATCCTGAATGTCACATACTAACTGTATTCCATAATGCTTTATGGGAGCAAACAAATGATGACACTGCCTGTCACATTTACTAAAAAGCATTTAAAATCCTTTCACAATGAATAAAAGCAGGTGTTAAGTCAAAAGGCAAAAAGGCCATTTGGGCCATACACAGAAGGAGGATACTCTTCGATGGCAGGAGCCACAAAGACATCCTTGCACTGGGAGAGGAAAACTATCTCATAAGGAAGATGAGTGGGAAGGAATTTGGAAGACATCCTTTTAGGTGAGGCAATTCCCTGCAGAGTCTGAACTAATTGGAAAGCAGCTTGCTCTATATTTTATTTATCTGAACTAATCTCTCTTTTTTTTTTTTTCTCCTCGTAATTCTTTCCTAACCATTAATTTTAAACATAATGACATACATGATAGTCCAGCTGTCCAAGTCAGAGGAGCTCTCATTTAACTGCTCAAGGCAGTTGCATTTTACAAAGTGTCTGCCTTCCTCCCGCTGCATGGAGGGCACCTGAGTGTCAGAGTGGGTACTGGGAAGTACACTTCAATATTCAGAGAATTGTGCTTGTCTCAAGACTGTCCCTACCATGGGTGCCCAGCACATCCAAGGTTTCCCCTTCTCAGCTAGGCCATGCTGCATGAGCAAAATTCAGAAGCACAAATTTCATCTTGTGTTTTCTCTGGATGCCTGCATTTCCTTGCAAGCTTTAGCAATGTATTGATACATTCCTCTTAAAGCTACTCCTAGTCATGACATGCCTACTGCAGAAAGAAGTTTGCTTGTATCATCATCATTGAACAAACAGTGGATTCCTTCAGTAAAACAATAATAATAATAATAATATTTTTAAAAAAGGCAATTTCTACTTGCTAATAGCTAATCTAACATCTATTCCAAGATATATTCAGCAAAGAGAGTCTGTAAGTGTCAATTCCTTTAAAAAGAAGAAGAATTCAGAGAATGGCCTTGTCTAAGGACCTAACCAACAATATGGAATACTTAATTCCACCTTTTTAAGGTTTCTGGAATTTCAGCCTCACTTCCAAAGGTGTTGTCTTGTGTATAAGTTTGCTTCTGTCTTTCTTTCCCTTGTAGAAGTGGTTGGCCAACCAACTTTGATAGAGTGGTAAAGGCTGAAAAGATACTGTACTCTGACTAGGTTTATGACAATTAATTCCATACAGTGTAACCTGATGAGCTCATCCTCTGCTACAGCTGAGGAGAGTTGCTGGGAATCATGGTGAGGTTCGTTTTACTACTCATGAAACTATTTGTTATTTCAGGAAAGAACCTTGGGAGTTTGAACGTGGGAGTTTTCCAGATATAACTCTTCTCCCCCATGGCTGCTGTCTTTGAAACAAATACAGCAGTCAGTGGTTTGCCACCAGTTTTTAAACGAATGAGAAAACCTTCAAGGAGAATAATAGCTCTTTAGTTCCTTCAGTTAAAAAATAGACTGATCTAAATAGCCGAACCCACAGAAAAGCAAAGAACAGTAAAACACTTTTGAATCCAGGCCACAAATCAGTTCATCTCGGGGACAGGCATGCCAAGCAAGCTGTATTTATGGCAGCCTGTTAGATAGTCATTGACTTTTTTTTTTTATTCCCCCACCCTCCTGCAATAAGCAGAAACTTTATTTGTTATCCATAAGGCTCTGTGTAAATCAGATTAAAAGATCAGAATTCATGGTCAAAACAGTGTATTCCATAGCTTGTCATAGCTTGTTGGGAAGATACAGAATCATAGAATCACGGAATCAGATGGGTTGGAAAGGACCTCTGAGATCAGCAAGTCCAACCCTTACATAAACCCTTTATATAAAATTGTAAGGTCATTTTCCTTGTTAGAAACGTGTGGATTTGGTTTTTTGGGGTTTTTTTTTGTTTGTTTCTTTGGGGGTTTTTGGTTGTTTAGAGTTTTGGTTGGTTGGGTTTTTGGGCGTGTTTGTTTGTTACGGATATAAACAACAAAATGAATCCTAGTCAGTGAAGAATATAGTACTATACAGTAGTACCAGTCTTGGACATCTCGGTCCTTTTAAGGACAGAGGCCTAACACACCTAGGTCAGCTCTGCTCCCATCATGATTCACTAGCAGTTCAAGAAGGCAGACCAAGGGAGGGAAAGGACTGGAATGGTCAGTAACAAAACAGAAATAGCAAAATCTCTTCCAGGCTTAAAATTGTAAATTGTCTCTTATGGAGACACTGCTCTGGGGAACAGCCAATCTGGTATAGGGATGCATATGTGCGGGTATATTAGGACAGTGGGTCCAGTTGAAAGCATTACTTCAAGTTGATTTTAGCTTTATACAACTTCAATAATCTCATTAATTTCAAGGACACTACAAACTTTAGTAAAGCTCATACTTAAAGAGTTTGCTGGATCCAGACCCAGAAAAAGAGAACATTAACATCACCCAAGGTGCTAGTTGTCACCTAATGTGCTAGTTGTCACCCAGCAAACCAGCAAATAAAAAGTGGACCCAAATCCCACTGGAGTTGATGAAAGACTCTCAGTTTGGTTGGTTTGCCACTGAATTTCAAAGAAGCAGCTTGAGGTACCTGCTCCTCCTCTTACCAACGGGTCCCTTCTTTTCATTAGGAGCATGAAAAATACTCCAGGCAAGATCATAGTTCAAATCCAAAGCATGACCTGTTCCATCACTGAGGCAGCATCAAAAGATGCTCTGTGCATGTTCTACCAAATTCAGACCTCACAGCTGCCTCCGTGTCCCTGAGCTGTGTGGAGATCTTTGCTAGAAGAATGAATCTATAGAGGATATATCAAAGAAACAAAAAATTGAGCTGTAGTTGAAAGAAAAAAGATTAGCCAAAGCAGAACATCAGTACAGAAGGTACCAAAGAATGAGAACACCCCAGATACCCAAAATTCCCTTCAGAGCCATCATCCATTTGATAACAGAATGGTTAGAAGTCTGCCTACGGTTCTGTGCAGAGCAACAGAACCGTACACAGTCGTTACACAGTCAATCTGTGGTTGAACAGAACCTAATCAAAGACCACTTATGAGAATATTAAGTAAGCAATTGATAAGGAAGTCCAGAAATACAATTCATAGAGACAGCCTTTCTCTATGCTTTTCAATATAGTAAACATAATTTTATTTGCATTTAATACTACTATTTTTACTGTGGAATGGACACCATCTTAACTACATTTTGCATGCAGTACTAAAGAAGCAGTCGTGAAATGAAGAACAGGCTGGACTGCACTTTGGTGGGGTGAAGGCTGTAACTCTCCTTTGTCCACTTTGGTGGATGCCTTGCTCAGACTTCCACAGACGAATACTGAGAAAAAAATTCCTTAATTATGTTTACAAGGATATCAAACTCAGTGGTGTTTGCTTTTAGCAGTGACTTGTATTACTTGTTTTTATTTGACTTCTTGACAGAGACTTTCTTCTACATGTAAGAACATGCTGAATGTTTTATATTAAAGCAGAAGTGTCTGTAGAAAGGTAACATATGTTAGGCCAGCATTTTGTTAACTGATAGTTCTTCCATGATGGGTTCTAGTGTTGCAATGCATCTCTGTTGGAGTCTTAAACCAACAGCAAAAAATGTATTTTTCTCTTGGGATTCATAATTATGACAGATGAAAATGTATATATCAAGAATGTGTAGATCTAATGATGTGCAATAAGACTAATGGAAATATCCCCCTGATCATGAGCATAAAAACACATAAAACCTTGAGAAACCATGAGAAAAGAACACAGAGGAAAATTACTCTTGTGGTGCTGCAAAGAGCTTAAAGGAAACATGATAACTGAAGTAGACATTTTCAGTGAGTGCCCACACTTCCGGAAGAAGGTTAGTACATAAAACTGGTGTAGTGCTGTATTGTGTCTGGCTGAGATGGAGTTCATTCCCCCACAGCAGCTCTCACAGTGCTGTACTTTGCACTGGTAGCTAGAAAGGTGTTGATAACACACCAGTGTTTTGGCTACTGCTGGGCAGTGCCGGCACAGCATCAGCACTGTCTCTCAACATTCCTCCCCCTTCCCTCCCCGCTATCAAAGGCAAGATCCTGGGAGGGGACACAAGTAAGCCAGCTGACCCAAACTAACCAAAGAGATATTCCATACCGTATGACATCAGCTCAGATTACAAATACTAAGGAAAGGAGGAGGAAGGGGGGAGGCATTTGTTATTTACATTTGCAACCAGTACGCGCGCTGAAGCCCTGCTTCCCAGGAAGTGGCTGGACATTTCTTTTTAATGGGAAGTAGAGAATGTATCATGTTATTTTCCTCTTCTGTTGTGCACATGCAAACTTTTGCTTTTGCTTTAGTAAACTGCCTTATCTCAACCTACGAATCATTTTTCATCTTATTCTCTCTCCCCTGTCCTGCTGGGGAGTGATAGAATGGCTTGGTGGGCACCTGGCATCCAGCCAAGGTCAACCCACCACAACTTGGTCAAAATGATGGCAATTAGAGACACAATTTCTATTAAGCACAAATATCAACACCAGACCTTGGCTCACACTGTTTTGCAAAGAAATAAGACCTAGACACTCCAGATTTTCCTGCTTAGGCAGGATTTTCCTGTTTAGTGGCTTCAAGAAAGTAGACCTTTGTGGGAAGCTTCATTCAAATTCTTCTGGTGCAATGAAAATATATTCCTTTTCCATTTTCCCTTCATTATTTTCCCGATTTTTATGACCAAATAAGGACTTATTGCCTCAAATCTTAAAAGAGATTTTGTTTTAAGATATTGTTTTAGAAACTGTTTCAGTCAAGCACTCCTAAGTCTGAACAAGACGTGGAATTTCCTTAAAGAAAGAAAAATGTTGATGAAAGGAAAGAGAAAATCCAGTCAAAAGTGGAAAGACTTCTTACGTTAAACATATTGTAGCAGATAGACAGGCAATTACCAAGTGGAGGTTGTATGTTAGGACATTAGGCAGTAAAAGGAGAATCTGTTTCAAAAGACAAATCAAGGCAATTTTCTCTTGTGATGTGAGTTTCCTTACCCTCTATGTCAGCATTGAAGATCTGAAATCTGTGGAAGGGAGTGAAAGGTCACTTCTTATAATGGAAATCTGGTAATAGTATTCTAGCAGACATCGTTTCCTTTGACTGAATTTGCCATGTGCATGTTTTTTGTCTTTGAGAAACCATATATCAACTGATTGCACAAAGATAAAAGCTTGTGGGGATATATCAGTCCCTTTAGGGCACATGCACTAAATATCTACTACCTTAAAGTTACCTAAATCTTAAAAAAAACCCAAAAAAACCAAACAAACAAAACACCCCAGACCTCACTGTATTAAAATATAATTGTTGGTAATCTGTTCCTTTTTTTCTGCAACAGCCTCACAGCTAAAAAATTAACTCTATCCTAGTCAAAACCAGGACACAGCTGAATCTCTTTAAAGGAAACAGGAGCCTGTGTTGTGATTCTTCCATTTGTTGAGAGAATTCAGACCACTTCTGACTCCTCTCTAGGGAAGGATGGGTTCTGAATGCCACTTCAAAGATGGTTTGCCATTTTCCGAGAAACAGATGGAGGTAAAATGCAGAAAAAATTCTTGGCGCAGGGATCAGAACTCGAGATTTAGTCAAACAAACAAACAAACAAACCAGCAGATTTTCTACTTCCTGCTCTGAGGCACACTGTCATGGGTCTCTGACAGTTTAGATCAGAGCGGAGTGCACCGTGGCTCCCTTTTCTGCCCCCATGCCTCAGTTTTCTTCTGCTGAAAACCTCGGTTTTCTTCTACTGAAAACCACAGCACTGGGGCAAAGAGGGCAGTAGACATTGAGGTCTTTTCTCAGCCTAAAGACAGAACATGAGTTGGGCCATAGGGACGGCTTTACATCATTTAGATAAAACCCATGTTAAAAAAACAAAATTTCCCCAGCCTGGAAAGCAATTTAAGTCATACATACTGAAAGTACTCAGAACTTTAAGTGCGGGGGATCTTTTCTGTAAGTACTTAGAATTTTCTCTGGAGGTTTGGCATCAGAACACCACAGAGCTGTCATGTGGATAGATACTGCAATTTAACAAAGTTTCCAGGCACATTCATAAAATTCTTGGCTGTGGCCTCCTTTTATTGTTATGATCTTGCACTAAAGATTCTAGAGATTTCCTTAGTACTTCACCAAAGAACAAAACTACATGTGGTGAAAGAGCAGGATAGCTTATGCAGTGCCAATATATAAGGACCAGTGGCTGGGAAGATGATGCTGTTGTACATCAGTGCAGCCCAAAAGCTCAGGAGCTGCTGTACCACAGGCAACAACAATCTCTCACACCGCCACAGACAGATCCTGATCACTGTAAGCCAAAACCAAAATTGGAAACAGAGTTGGCTCCAAAGCTTTGATTTACACACCTCAGCTTCCCAAGTCCTTTCTGGAAAAACAGCTGTTCGGCTGGTTACCAAGAGGGAAGTGATTGGAAACTTTCCTTCAAGCCTGTGTGTGGGTGTTTGATAAAAAAAGAAGAGCTAAGAAGCTGTTGAGTTGAGCTGCCATTCTGGCTATACTGCCGTCTCACACAGCCCCTGCTGCAGCCATTCCACCTGCACTCAGCCCTCAGCCCCTGCAGCACAGGGCCTCATGTACAACTGGGTAGTCACAGCTCTGCAGGGAGGAAAAGGATGCCAAGTAAAGACAGTCATGTCACTTTTAGTTCTGATTGTGGAAATAACAGTCATTTAGTGATACTGCTTGAGTTGAGCCATCTATTGTGAAACCTAGTTCTCTCACTGTTTCCTCACTGTAGCACCTAACACTGAAGGTGCAACATAATGTGTAATATCATGTAAATTTAAAAAACATAAAAAGAGCAGTGTAAAGACACGTGCAGGTAAAGATAGTTCTGAGGTCAGAAGACTACTGCATTACAGTTCCCTGTTTAACAGTGGATGTCTCATTGGTCTTGCTCCCTGTCTGTGTGAACCTATCACGATCATCCTCAGTTTTGTGGTGGCTGGAGATTCTGATCAACATTATGTTATGTACCATGGAAACTGAGAGATAATTTCTCCTCTGAAAAATGTACAGTTTACAAGATAATAGATTGAAGAACTAGAATTCCAGAGACACTATTTATACTGATCAGCAAGCCAGTGATGGGACAAAGAATTAAATTCCAGATTTCTATTCCAAAGCAATCATTGCTCAATGCCCCTAGAAAACTAGGCTTGGTTCTTTATCCAGTAGTTCTCTAAATGGAATACGAAAACTATAAAGATTAATTTAAAAAAATAAAAATCAGCAGGTTACTTTATCCTTTTGTAGCAACCTAGATCACAATAAAATGAAGATGTGCATGAAAGTTTTCTTCCTGAGAGAAAAGTTTTCTGTCCATTTCACCCATTAAATAAATTCCACCTTACACATTTTCAGGACAACATGCGATTAGAACAGAACTGGGAATTTCTGCTGCAGATGTTCCCAAACCTTTTGTGAGATGTTTCTCTACTCTAAGATTTGTTAAGTTAGAGCCACAACAGATCCTTCATGAGCAGAAGAAAACACATTGAAACCTCTGTGAAGGCAATGACATTTAGGACTTTGCTAAGACTCCACGGGGAGAAGACATTATATATCTTTATGTTCTGAATAGGGCTGAGTATACTGTTGGCAAATCAGGATGTAATTAAACAATCCTTCACTTTCATGGACCTTTGATGAACTCTCACTTTTAAACAGAAAACTGAAGTCCCCTGTGTAAATGCACTGGAGATAACGCCAGACTTCAAAGTTGTCCTTTGACTGCGGATTCAGTGAAACGTTTGACAGTAAAAGAATTGAGTAGTTATGATGATAAATTCAGACAGCTTTAGCTCCAGATATCACCAGCAGGAACACAAAGTGGCACATTTCACTACTCCAGCTTTCAGAAGACACATGAGATGACCAGCAGACAGCACCAGCAGCCCCTCACCATAAAGCTTCCAGAAAAAAATGGTGAGCCAACCAAACCCAGTTGCCCCCACCTTGATGAAAGCCAAATGTTGTGGAGAAATGCCTGCAGATGTTATGCAGAGGATTCAAGGGAGCAACTTCAGGCTGTGATTTACTCTTCCTGACCTAGGCTGCATATCATAGAAGGAGAGAAGCACACAGTGGTGATGTGCATGTAGCTGACACCAGGTGACGCTTTGATGCTTGGCCCAGGCATGACCAAAGTAGGTCCCTGGAATGGTGCAGAACCCAGCTGATGAAGATCAATGCTTGGTCACCAAGGCTTGCAGTCTGTGGGTGAGAAGTTCCACCCTCCATCTGTTTTGGCTGGGGAAGTCAAAGTGGACTATTTCACTCCTGTCTCACCCCAGTCTCACCCCAGTTCTGTGCTGGTACTCATGTTGCACATCCAGGTGAATGTCACACGCTGAGGTCCTGTCCAGTTGAAGGGCACAGCTGTGTGCTGAGTATTTAACACAGCTCTGAGCAGCTGTCTGGCCAAAGAGGAGCCCAATAAGAGGTTTATGTGACTGACATAAAAAGGGTAAGAAAGTCCAATAAACACAGTACTCTCATCAATTCATTTGGTGAACACCCTGTAGCAGTGCTATCAAAGGGAGACAGGGACATACTGCACCATTTACAGGGAAAACTATTTTCCACAGTAATACTTAAAATGCAGCTGCCTACCTTGGCACTCTCTGGACTACCTGAACAAGTGACTTTTACTCAGTTAGCTTCACATATTTTTATAGTATCTAGGATTACAGTCCAGTAAGACAAAAACTTTAGCATCAGTACAACTATACTTATAACAACAATGGTATATAAATTGTCAGGGTCTTTTTTACTATATTCAGCAACCTTGAGCCAGATATTACCAGGTATGGCACTGAGAAAAGAAAAATAAGTTCATATAGTCTCGACTAAAACTATGCTTTTGTCAGTTTCCAGGAAAAAAAAAAAAAAAAGAAAAAATGAGGAATAATAAATGTTCCTTTATCTCATCTAAAGCTCAGAAAAAAACAGTTACGAGACGCTTCATTCTTGCCAGGTTGAACCCTTGTCCAAAGAGGGGAAAGGGGAAAATGTTACAGTTCATGTTTCTGGCACAAGAAAGAAAAGCAAAAAACTCAGCTTGGCAGAACAGATACGAAAACTGGATTACTGACAAATTTGATATCAAAATTTTATTTTTCTGATTTATATTTATTGAGGAGAATTCCAAAGACTTTTTGTTGTTTTTTGCACTTCCAACATGTTTTACTTATTTCTCAGTCTTTTCCATGAAAGCCATGGAAGAATAGTCCACCAAGGGATGAAATTTTAAACCTTTCTTGATTTAGAGAATTCAGAAGTCCTACTTTACAGCAGACACTCTAGATACTCTGTAAGATAGAATGAAAACAACCACTTTTGGCTTCCCTAGGGTAAAATATTCGGGGCCTTTCTATAGCTTAGACTGTGAATAAGAAAATACCACAATGATGTGCATAAATATCATGTGGTACAAACTATAATTAAATGACAACTTTGGTAAATGACAACTGCACTGTGTGTTACTGAAATCAGTTGGGAGCAGGGTAAGTACTGTAAGTAGCACTACTGTCCTATCACACTGTATTGATTTACTTGATTTAAAGTGGTTAATTTTTTGCATTCTCAGAGTGCTCCCCATCTCACAACAGCTCAATTTTTCTCAGACCTTGACTTCTGATTTGTTATTAAAACAAAGTTCCCACATCATAAACCTCATGAGCTCCATGATCAGCCACTTGTTCTCTCTGCTCACAGCTGTAGCTGGGCAGCTGCAAGGACCACTGAGATTTTAGACTCAGCGACAGCTGCAGGGGAGGGGATCAGATACCAGTTCAGAGAAGCTTCAGGAGCACTGGTGGAATCACACTGTGAAAGGTGAGCAGGTGGGGAAGATGACCAGCCCGGCTGAACAGGGAAATTTTAAAGGAAATTAGGGGGGGGAAAGAGAGCTTACCGACTATGGAAAAAAGGGCTGGCTACTCATGAAGAGTTTAGGAATATAGTTAGGTCATGTAGAAAGAAAATTAAAGAGACAAAGGCACACTTTGAACTCAATCTGTCCACCTTTGTTAGGGATAACGAGAAGTGCTTCTACAAATACATCAATAGCAAAAGGAGGGACAAGGAAAACCTCCATTCTTTGTTGGACATGGAGGGGAACATAGTCACCAAAGATGAGGAAAAGGCTCAGGTACTTAACACCTTCTTTACCTCAGTTTTCAACAGTAAGACAGGCTGTTCTCAGGACAACTGGCTTCCGGAACTGGAAGACAGAGATAGAAAGTCGAATAGCCCCCCTGTAATCCAGGAGGAAACAGTTAGCGACCTGCTGAGTCACTTGGATCCTCAGAAGTCTATGGGACCAGATGGGATTCATCCTATGGTGATGAGGGAGCTGGCAGAAGAGCTGGCCAAGCTGCTCTCTATCATTTATCACCAGTCCTGGCTCACTGGGGAGGTCCCAGATGATTGGAAGTTGGCAAATGTCACTCCGATCCACAAAAAGGAGGACCTGCAAGGAGGACCTGGGAAACTACAGGCCTGTCAGCCTGACCTCAGTGCCTGGCAAGGTGATGGAGAAGATCATCCCAAGTGCAATCACACAGCATGGACAAGGGGATCAGACCCTGCCAGCATGAGTTTAGGAAGGGCAGGTCCTGTCTGACCAACCTGATCTCCTTTTATGATCAGATGACCTGCCTGGTGGGTGAGGGAAAGGCTGTGGATGTGGTCTATCTGGACTTCAGCAAAGCCTTTGACAACGTCTCCCACAGCATACTCCTGGAAAAGCTGGCAGCCCGTGGCTTGGACAGGGGCACTCTGTGCTGGGTTAATAAGAACTGGCTGGAGGGCCGGGCCCAGAGAGTGGTGGTGAATGGAGCTGCATCCAGTTGGCAGCCGGTCACTAGTGGTGTACCCCAGGGGTCAGTGTTGGGCCCAGTCCCATTTAATATCTTTATTGATGACCTAGATAAGAGGATTGAGAGTATCATTAGCAAATTCGCAGATGACACCAAGTTGGGGGGTGTGTTGATCTGCTGGAGGGCTCTGCAGAGGGACCTGGACAGACTGGAGAGTTGGGCTGATTCCAACAGGGTGAGGTTCAACAAGGCCAAGTGCCGGGTCCTGCAATTTGGCCACAACAACCCCATGCAGCACTCCAGGCTGAGCACAGAGTGGCTGGAGAGCAGCCAGGCAGAAAGGGACCTTGGAGTTTGAATCGACAGAAAGCTGAACATGAGCCAGCAGTGTGCCCAAGTGGCCAAGAAGGCCAATGGCATCCTGGCCTGTATCAGGAACGGTGTGGCCAGCAGGACCAGGGAAGTGATTCTGCCCCTGTACTCAGTGCTGGTGAGGCCACACCTGGAGTGCTGTGTCCAGTTCTGGGCCCCTC
>JAWWLV010000001.1:41131534-41147743 GCA_035041135.1 Platyrinchus mystaceus
GATATTAGGAAAAATTTTTTTACAGAGAGGGTAATCAGGCATTGGAATGGGCTGTCCAGGGAGGTGGTGGATTGACCGTCCCTGGAGGTTTTTAAGATGAGGCTGGATGTGGCACTTAGTGCCATAGTCTAGTAACCACAGCAGTGTTGGATCAACAGTTAGACTTGATGGTCTCAGAGGTCTTTTCCAACCCATCTGATTCTATAATTCTACGATTCTGTGATTTCACCCCACCTGATTCCCACACATCAGATTTAACAACCCAGTCTTTGCCCTTTCATTGCACAAAACACATGGCAGTGTTTTGGAGGCATTGCTCTTTGCTTCCCAACAGCATCATGAGCTACACATGGGATGGAGTGTACAATGGCACAGGTTGCCCACATCCATGCTCCCCCTTTGAATTACAGGTCTGTATGAACTTTACAAATCCACACTGACATAAGCAGTGACTACCAAGATTTATGCAGAAAATATTTGGCAAAGCGGTCCTCCCTCCCTTTCTCCCTCTGTCTCTCTCTCCCTCCCTCCCTCTCAGCCCAGGTGCAGCAGGGTCAGTCCTGGCATGCACTGGCAGGGCATGGTGGCATTTCCCAAAAAACAACAGGAAATCCTGAAATTCCAGCAGATCCTCGGTTTCCAGCCTGCCGAGGGTTTATCTGCTACACAGCTGCAAGGTAAATGCTGTGAGTCTTCCTGATTTATTCACTTTAATTAAGGGACTGGTAATCCCCCACCTGCCAATTCAAGTCTACCCACACACACATTTACTTGGTTATTTCATACATAAAGCTCTAAATAAAATGCCCTTCTTTTTGTTCCTACTTTTTAATGGATGCAGAGAACCATTCTTTCAAGAACAAAACAAATGCTCCACTAAACCCATCTCAATGGACAATTTGTTTCTTCAATGCAACCTTTAAGTAATAAAGAAAGAATAAACATAAAATTCTCCTAAGAAATAAAATGAAAACACCCCTAAAAAAACACTTGTCTGGGGCTTAGTAAGATGCTAATAAACACAGATCAGACATTTACAGAAAAATCTCACTCACCAAATCCATTTTCATAGGCAACCTGGAACCAGACCACCTGCTTGTGTAAATCAGCAGCATCCTTAAAGTAATCACAGTTATTTACACCAGCTGAGGGTCTGACCAGAGCAGCAGATGAAAAGGGCAAGAGAAAACTCTAAGAATCTGAGAAGGAGCAGGAGCAGTAAGTGGCCAGTGCAATGATAAACTGAATTCCTGAGAAACTGAAATAAATTAGCAAATAGTGATGTCAGGGAAAATTCAAGGTGTGCCTCTCTGACCTATTAAACAGATTGGAAGAAATAATTGATGCTTTTTATTCACAGTCTGAGCTGGGGAGGGGAAGATTCCTAATTACATCATCATGGATTGAGTGGTGTGATCCAAAGGAAAACATTTTATTTTCATGTATATTTAAACAAATATTAATATATTATTAATTTTTGGCCATTTCCAAATTATCTTCAATACATAAAATAATTGTTAAATTCAGCAAAATCTGTGAATTTTATTCATTAATTTTCACACTTTCAGTGTTGTTATAATTTCCTGGGGTCAGCAAGCCAGACTTGAAAGTCTCACTTACGTGCACTGGGGACTGCCAAGAGAATGTCAGCTCATCAACCAGTGCAAACCAGTATTATTCAGATGACTCAAAAGGAGCTACTCTGATTTACGGTCCTGGGGCTGGGGGTAAGCAATGAAATTGCAAAGAAGTCAGCAGCTCTTCAGCCAGCCCAAGCAAGACCTCAGAGCTCCCTGCCATTGCCAGAGAGCAAAGGAAAATGCTTTTAGTCCTTTACCGGAGTGCAATGACCAATGCCTTCACCCAGGCAACATAATTCCTGTTACCTTTTTTTCCTTTCCTGGTCACACCTTTTGAACAAAATTTCCACTACTTCACAGAGCTAGAACACAGATTTTGAAGCAAGAATTTGAAATTAAAATACATAGGTTACCATTTATTAAATTCCTCAGAGGCTGTACCATTTGTGAATTTTCAAAAACTAACATAATCCCTGTTACTGACATAAACACATAGATAGTTCCAGGGCCTTGTTTCAAAATTCACCTGAAATCTTGTCAATATCAAAGTCCTGTACATGGTATTTGACTTTGGGGGTTTTCTTCCTCCCCTTCTTGAATCATCTGAAATATTTCCATGTGGCTATAAAAAGACTGCTTTTAAGAAGCACGTCCTGAAATAAATGCCAACTAGTCATTAAAAGCCTAGGAATCAATTAGGTATGTGCTGAGTTCTTCACATTCTTCAAATACACACTGCTGTTATGTCAAGATGCAGAATTATCAACCTTTGCATACTATAACAATTAGTGAAGAAATTCAAGGGCAGCAGAAGTCAGCTCAAAAAAAATAATTTGGATGAGCTGGTTCCAAAAAGTCAGATTGGCAACAGCACTTTGCTAAAAGAAATGCTACAGGAAAAAAAGTCAAGCAAACTAAAGGTTTGAAAAAAAAGATAATGAAAAGAGAAATTTAAAAAATCAGGGATTTATTTTCTTAGTTGAAAATGTACAAAATGGATGTAGGGGTTAATTTCTTTCACCCCAAAAAAGAGAAGAACTCACAAGCTGCACCAACTATTAGATATTAAAAAGCTTGCAGAGAACAACTTTCTACCAGAACATCACACACGGTTGATTATGGGGAAGCCTGAAGACTGTATTTTCTCTCATAAACTAAAGGAGCAGGAGGCAAAGACTGTCAAAGCACTTGACGTTACCATAAACATCTAAGGTTAGTGGAAGAACATGAAAGGTTGTATTACTTTCCTAATTCAACAGTGGCAGATAAGAGAAGGGAGTTTTCTTGGCTGCTGGAAAAGATAACAGACATATTAAAGCTATAAATTATTAGTATCATCATTGTAGCAGCAATATTGTTAATACAGAGTTACTTCCAGCAGACTAAGACCAAGGCTCTATTATGGTGTGTGTTAACAATACCTAATGGTAAACAGACTGTAGTCCTAGGAGACCACATATTTAATAAATATCACCAAAAGAATCTAAATTACCTTGGGATTCAGATAAAACTTACAATTCAGAGAGACTGGACACTGGATTGCTTTATAAGGAGAATCAATACATTTGTCATTACTCATATTCTTTGTATCCCATATTGTGGGTAGATCCAAAAATACCACTTGGGCATCACATTTGTGCTACAATTGTGGCAGAACTGTAATCCTTAACTTCACTGTAAAACTTCCACCTCTCTTCTCAGGTACCTGTGAGCACCACACCTTCTTCAGGGCTTTACTCACCTTCTGCCCCAGCCCACATCCAGGACATCCAAAATATAGACTGATTGGACACAAATTACTCCTGATTCTGTGTCTGTAAGAGATAATAGTCATTTTCTGGCAGACTACAACTACTTTTCATCAGACATGCCATGGATTACTGCATACTGTGACAGAAGTCAAAACGTTGTTAGTTTGATTTTCTGTGCATGCAGAATTATATATTCACAGCCCTTTTTTTTGAGATTCTGCATACACAGCTAAGACATTTCTGCATGCATGCCTCTGGTGATTTTTTTCTTCTAAATGAGTACGTCTGTGATTAAATTATAATAGTTTTCTACTTAGCATTCTTAATGTTTAGACTGATTGATAGAAGAATATATTTTACTCCCATTACTTGAAAAAGCTCTCTTACTGAAAGTAAACAGTGATTAAAGAAACCATAAACATTGCTTCATTCTGAATTAAAGCTATTTCAGCTACTTCTTTCGTAGAAACTACGGAAGGAAATGAGGCAGATGGGGCGCTGTTTCTGCATAAAATCTACTCATGGCACAAACAATTTTTAAGTGTCTTCATATTTTAAAAAGAAGTAACACAATTATCAGAATAGGTCTGGATCTCAATATGTTTTACTATCCCACTCACTTCATTACCAGCACAAAAAAAAAAAAAAAAACAAAACAGACAGAAACTGAAAAACTCAAACCACAATTAAGTTGCAATTAATTATGAAAGGCTGTCTTATTATAATATTCTTTATTCTAGATCCTGCTTCATTATTGCAGAAGACAGCCAGGCGCTTAAGCACATTTCAAACAAAAAATAGAAATCTGGACAGAAAAGGCCCCCCTGTCCTTGACAAGCAGAATGAGGAGAGGATACTATTAGTGGATGTTCATGTAGACTGTCTCTTAGGACATGATCTTAATCTTCTTGAAACTGTGCTAGTTTCATCAGTAACAGGACTGGTCTCCAATTTTTCATGCTGGATTTTGTTTCTGTGATTCTTTTCTTCCCATCCCTTTTTCATAGTTGGGAAATAAGTAAACCATATAAACAGATGAGATTTGGCTACACTAGTTAACATGATGATCAATCATATCATCTGCTGTTTGAGCCACCCCTCCCCTTCCTCCCCTCCTTCTGCAATCACACAAAGAAAACCATCAGATTGTTTATATATCATTGGTCACAATGACAGGCAACACATTTCTCAATTCACTCCCCTTTTTGAACATAATAAGGTCTACACAAGGTTTTTGCACCTAACTTAACCATAGATATGTAATTCTCAAAAAACCCCCTAAAACTGGCACTGGTTTCTGCTGTGCAGTGTAAGAACAAACGTGCTACAACTTCTTGGAAGTCTTCCTCCTGGGTTGGCAAAGGAGCACGCTACAACTGCCTGGGGGCACCTTCAGTGATGTCTCTTTAAAACATGGCTGTTGCTCTTAAAATGTACTGAGGCAGTGACTTTCAGTCCTCAGGATTCAAGACATTTCCTGAGCTAGGCACCATATGTTTATGCAAAACCCTTCTGCAAAAGCTGCCATAATGACAACTGGCAGGATAGGAAAAAAACTGGAAAAGGAGCACAAAAAGCAGATCATTGAAACAATGATAAGTGATAGGAGAATATATAGAAAGCAAGTCATTGCATTTTCATATCCATTACTGTTTGCCAGTAGGTCTGAGAAAATGGAAAATTTTTAATTAGACTGAATTTAAAAAAATCAAAATGCCTTTGGGCACAAAGTATTTTCATTGATCCTCTCATTGCTGTGGCCAATTCCCATTGGTGAGGTTTAGAAGTGGATTTTTAATACCAGACTGGGGAGAGCAGGAAGGACAGATGAAATACACTCTCCAGACCACTGGGACCGGAGCTTTTCTGCTGAAAGTGAACGCCTTGAGGAAAATGGAAAAGGGCTACAACACTCCTCACTTAAACAACAGGCTTCCTTACCACATGCCAATGAGATGTTAGGGCTGGACCCCATTTTTTAAAGAAGTCTATGAGTAGAATCACACCTACTTTATTACAATTACTATATAGCAGTAATTAACACACACATATTGCAAAGCTCTTCTAGCAGCTGTGATGCTGCTGTTCTATAAAGATGCTTATGAAAGACATCACACTGCTCCCTGCCTTAAAAGCTGCTAATAAAAGCAGACATTAATTCCAAAGTGCATTCAGAGCACGTGGGGGAGCAAAATTAATGCCTGGTCAAACAGATCAAGGAAAACAACTCCTTGGCAAAGTAACTGTGATTTTCAGACCCCTATGTGCCCTGTTCAAATGCTACTAAAGTCAAACACAAAAACTCCTTTGGGCTTTTGATAGAATCAAAGAACAAGGAAAAAAATGAAATACAAAACCAAAACCTTGACCAAAGCCTATTTTAAATGCAAGCAATATACACCTCATATTCTCTGGACACAGTGTTTTAGTATGACAATCAGATGAAGGTGCACAAGGTCCGTTTAGTTGGTGTATGTATTAGTGAGAGAATTTTACCAACCATCAAGATCTGAAAAGAAATGTTACTTCTGTTTAATGTTGCCTGAAAGAGCTATAGCTTCTTATATTTAAACATCAAAGAAGTTTAACATATCCCAGCAAAACTATTAATCTTTAAAGGCAGAATAAAGCTAGTATTATTCAACACAATGAGAGATTGAAGATTCCTCTTCATTATCTTAGACATTATCAATAGTCTCTGTCCATTCAGAGGTAGCAGCACATGCTTAAAGTATTGAAAAAAACCTGCATTCCAGCAGTGGCAACAGTATGAATGCAAACGACTTTTGACTTTGATTCTTTTGAAGGAAAAAGGCTGAAAAATGGGTCTGTATTTATGGCAAAATCAGTGCAAAAAAAAAAAGTAGTTGGAGAAAAAAAGGAATCAAAAATGCTAAAGCTTTTCTTCCAAAGTGTCATCTGATCTTGAATATAAAGATTCAATTATTATTTATAAAGTTGTGTTTTTCAATAGACCTTTTCATAAACCCATAAAGGAACACATCCTCCAGCATTAATCACCAATAACTTGTATTTCAGCACTTTTTCATTTCTGTGAAAGGTTTACCACTAGAAAGTGGTTTTTAAAAACCTGTATTAATCTCTGCATTTCTTTAAAAAACTTCCAAAGTTTTCTTTAAAAAATACATAAAATACAGGCAAAGAAATTAAAGACAATTGAAGCAGTGGACAGAACTGATACCAAAAATTACTGATCTTGTGTAAGCATTACACACTATGTAAGAGAAAGGACTTTCTCCTCTTCAGGATACAATTTTTTATGCAATATTCATTCATTTATAAGCAATGCTATTTTGTTCTTAACTCCATCACCAAAATGTGAAAATCTTATGCATACTTTTGTTTTACATGTATTTGTATTCTGCAACTACATTCAAATTATTCAGAGCATTTTTCTTATAACAATTAGGCTCTTTTGCAACATTTTTTAATGACATTTTCCATGTCTGGATACTGCAATTTTGTTAGAGAAAGTGACTCAAACTGACTAGGAACCCCTAGATCCAAACCTGATTGCACTCTTTCCCGCATGGTTTGCTTCAGCAATATCCTTGCATAATACCAAATTTCCAAAAATAAAGTTAACAATTGGGATTAAAAATAATTTTTGTGACAATCAACAAAATTTATGGAGCACTAAGATAAATAATTTCCCAAAAAGAAAGAATTTCTGCAGAGAAAAATCAAATAGCAACAAAAACTCAGAGCAGTATTAAGTTGTTTAACTGTGTTTTATAAGCATCACTGATGCAAAAACTGGTGAAAACTACTGTGAAAAGGAAACTGGATAAGAGAAGAAGAGAAAATGAGACTAATAAATAAATACCAAATCATTATCTAAACTCATGGTCTACATGTCATAATCACAATATCATTAAAAAAAGGAAAATGCGGACAAGGGATAAATATTGATATATATCCAATAATCGACAAATACATTATTGTCAGACAAACAGTTCCCATATGAAAAACTGAAAGGGAGCATCATAAACATATAGGCTCTAGTTCATAGCCAAAATATACAAGGTTGGAAACCATGGTTCTGCAAACAGCAGAACAAATGAAGATTGGTTACCTACTCTCCCTTTTTTTGCTCAACTTCTGAGCTGAATTATGCTGAGATATTGTTATCTCTGCCTTTCTTCTTACAAATCTTACCTCATAGCATTTGACAACATGCCAAAGATCACTGCAGCAAAGAGGTCTCAGAGATGTTATGGCCACAGTGTTTCACTGATCTCTTCAAGACCATGCAGTAAAACACTGGCAGAATGGGTAGAAAAACCTAGCGTGATCAGGAAGCACCTGACCTTCAAGAGCTCAGGGTGAGCATTTTCCAAGGCCATCCCCACTCTCAGTTTCAGACTGTCTTAATAAGAGGGATCAGAGAGATCTATGGGAACCAGATGATGCCAAAATTGCCTTTCCTAAACCTTAAATGTGAAGATCAGAGTTCAGAAGATAACTGACAAAATGTATATATGTATATATACATGTATGTATACACATATATTTGGGGTAACCAGTACCAGCACATGGGAAAGAGATATGGCACTTTGGCTACCTGGCTACTTTGGCTACTACACTACTGAAAAATATTCATAACTTAACACAGAGGTGTCTGCCAGCTTGATTCCAGCAGCAGTATGAAGCATATGTTCATGACTCCAGGGATAAGGAGCAAAACTAATTAAAATGACATAAAAAAAGTAATGGAATTCTTTCTCCACCAAATTCAGGCATGAATTTAATTCTCCAAAGGCTATGTCAATGCTGCACTCTGACAAGGACGTTACCAGATTTGAGGGGCTGTACATGGTACTTAAAGTATCTTACAAATCCGTAAAATAATGAATGGGAAAGGAATGCACAGAAAGGAGTTCACAGCTGCATTCATTTCTAACCCTGCCTTTTTCCAAAAGTTTTTATGTAACAAAGCAGTTAACATCTTTTCTTCAGTTTCATCCAGTGTGACAGCATATTTATGTGTTTGACAGGTATGAGAATCATTACTTGTCATCATTCATTATGGAATCCAACCACTTCTCCTATACTCTGCTTTGAAAGTACACACATACCAAAAAAAGCAGAAAAACAGACCAGCAATTATATCAATTTATTCCACTTTGAATCCTAAGCATTGGAAGGAGCACGTTTGTCAATGCTCATTCAGTTGATGGAAAAGGTCGATGTGTACAGAAGGAGCAGTTGTTAACACAATATTGTCTAATCTTTCTGTCATAGGTAGTTTTAATGTATCCTTCATATGGAACCTACATTTAGAAAAATGGAATGTTCAACTTAGCAAAACAAGGCAATTAGAATATTAGATAAAGGAGGGTTAGAATAAACAATCTAATAGTTTTGGTGGCAACATAGCAAAGTTTTGTGCAATTTAGACAATGACTTAAAACAGCAGTAGTAGCAGCAGATGTGCAATAAAGATGTTCATTAGTATGAGGGGAGGTTTTTTTTTTTTCTCCAAACTGTCCATTTTACATAAATAAAGCAAAAAATGCCAATTTAGAAGACAGATATGTACAGTTCAGTTACAGGGGATATAGTTTTCTGTGACCCTATAAAAAAATTCCAGGGACCTTGAAGGATTTTTCATTTGCAGCAAACCCTTGGCATTATAATGTGAGTCAGAGAAAACTTCTAAGGGACCCAGCAGCTGCTCCTCGATATTCTGACGACATTCAGATCACAATTAGTCAGAAATATAGCATGGAAAATATTTTTATTATAAACTGATGTTTTCATAAGTTCACATTCACTAAGCAGCATTTTTGACCTTGAGAGGCAGCTATTCATAGAGAATAAGGTGAAGGGAGTTCCTGTATTTTGCCAAAGAGATCTGAAGTCCCTCAACAGCACTTAGTGAAACCACTCATGCCTCTGAAGCTGCATATGGACTTAAAATCTTGGAAGAAGACAAGTGTCACTGTATTCTATTTTTTTTCTAAGAGGCATGAGTAATATACGCAAAATTTACTCTCTCACCTCTCACAATTATTTGTCCTAGCGGAGATAAATTTGTATGCATCTGGTTGTCAAAAATTAAGTAATGGGCTATACTGTAATTATAGCTCATGCCCTGCAGAAGAGCTGTTCCCAAAGGAGGGGATTTGGTTTTTTGATTTCAGGAACAAATACGACCTTTAAGGAAGGCTTGCTTTCTTCCAAAGGTAGGACTCTAATAAAAATTACTTTAAATTTTATTACTCATGTAAGTCCTTTAGAAATGCCCTAAAACCAAAGGTAAGACAAACATTTATTTCAAAAGGCCATGCTCATGATTTTCGGGGGCCAGAGCCTGAAGTTCCTTGTTTGCCTACTTTCCCTCATTCAAGAGTAAGTTGCAGAGTCAACAGTGTGCCAAGCTGACAGAGTACCAAGGTCCTTACTGAAGTGGTAGTTACAAGCCTTGTAGAAGTGTCACATTTCTGAGGACTGAAAATATGAATATTCTGCAATAGTAAACAAGAATAAAATAGAGCAAATCACCAAACCTGACATTACAATGCTCATGTACTTCTCTGTATAATTTTTCACATAATGCAGCAGCAGCCATTAAGAAACTGTCACTTCCAGGCAGTGAGACATCAAAGCTCTGCTGAACACTCCAAACCTGGGATAATTCTTTTCAAGTAATAGCTGACAAATGCTGAGCTTTGCTGTATCCAGTAAAGTCAGATATATATGACAAAAGATGTACTGATACATAGAAAAAGAAACAGCTTGTCCCTTCCATCTCATTCACTGGCGTTCTATCACCATATTTCTGGCCCATAGTGTTGGCAGCATCTTTTCACTCCACGTCCTATATTTGTTATGCCATGCATAAGCTGTATCTGTTCTCTCACAGCCAGCTGTATAGCTGAGATGCAGTCTAAGCTGTCATCTCTACCTGTATCATGTGGACTTGTGCACTGTTCACATCCATCCTGAAACCTCCTGCAGACATTGCTTTCCCAGGCCTGTGCCTTTGGCCACATCACCTCATCTATACATCACTTAGTGACCAACTCCACTCTGCTGTATCAAATATATGGTACTTGTCCTGCCTTCCAAAGCCTGCATAATTTATCATAGCTCACTCGCAACTTCTTATGTGCTTCAAAATGTTGATGCCTAAACTATGACCTATGATCTGCCATCCTTGACCACCATAGTTAGTCCACTATCTAGCTTACAAAGATGCATCTCCCCATCAGCCCCTGAGGAACTCATCTATGCTTCTTACACTCTTCTACATATAATACCCATGGAAACTTTACAGTGACCAGGTCAGACCAACTGTTGGTTATTATGCTAATTTGTTTTAGAATCATGGAATGGTTTGCCTCGGAAAGGACTTTCAAAGATCATCTAGTTCAATTCCCCTGCATTGCAGGGACATCTGTCATTCAATCAGGTTGCTCAAGGCTCTTTGTAACCTGGCCTTGAACACTACCAATAGTGGGATATCCACAAATTCTCTCAGCAAGCTGTTCCAGCATCTCACCACCCGCATTTTAGGACTTACTTCCTTACATACAATACAAACCTATGCTCTTTTCAGTTTAAAACCTTTGTCCCTTGAATGATCCCTAGAGGTCCTGGTAAAAAGTGTCTCTCCATCTTTCTTATAAGCCCCCTTTATGTGTTGAAAGGCTTCAGTAAGGTCTTTCCTGAAACTTCTGTTCTTCAGGCTGCAAAACGCTAACTCTCTCAGTCTGTCTTCACAGGAGAGATGTTCCACTATGTGACCATTTTCAGGGCCTTTCTCTGGACTTGCTGTAACAGACCCATGTTTTTGTTTTTCTTTTTGGGCCGGGGGCCTCAAATCTGGATGCAGTACTCTAGGTGGAGTCTTACCAGAGCAGAGTAGAGGAGGAGAACCACCTCCCTCAACCTACTGGCTACACTTTTGATACAGCCCAGGATACGGCTAACTTTCTGAGTTGTGAGTTCACCCTGCCAGATCACGGTCAGTTTTTCATCCACCAGTATGCCAAAGTCCTTCTCTGCAGGGCTGCTACCAACAGTTTGTAAATTTAAGCTGACACTGTGTTGGATTCCATCTGGTCAGAGAAACCTCTTCTTTTTTCATTCTCACAGCACAAGGGCAAAGAAGAAGCCCAACTATATCGATGGCAGAGGATAAGACTAGTTTCTTCTGTGGGGAATGTGACCTAAGCAAATTCAGGATTGGGATGTGAACATGCTGAAGAGGGTCATATCTTTGCTGCCTGAAAATAAGGCATCTCACTAAACCTGTTACACAGGCTCCATTTATATTCAGTGGATTCAGAATCAATTAAGATGTTTATCTGCTGGCAGGAACAGCTGAATCGTCTCACTTTGGTATGCCCATCATTTGGTACGGCAGTGCTCACCTTGAAGTAGGAGGCTGTAAGCGAGGGCATGGAGTTGTTGCTTTCTCCAGCTCCTTTCTGGGGACTCTGGGGACCACCTATCCCCCTCCACTGAGGACCTGCTCACACTTAGGCAAGGACCAACAACCTTTGTTTCAATCCACCTCATTACAGCTCAGTTCTTTGACAAAGACCATCAATGCATCTGATATGACTGAGAGAGCCCTGGACCTCAGGAACTGCTGCCACAAGTTTTAATCAGCTACTAGAATTTAACATCACTTCTATAATGACAGCAAGTCAGATTTGAGGAAAAATTAATCAGCTTCCTGGTCTGTCTGCCCTGATGTCAATGCGCTGCCCTCACTGGAGTAACAGGGGCTTCTCATACACAAATTGAAGTGAATGGTTTGTATTAAGTTTTAGTGAGAGGCAGAGACCTAAACCACCTCAGCAGGGCTTTGATCAAACCTAACTGGGGATGGCAGAAATTTTAAAAAGATTCACTATTCTTTTTCTTTTGGACAAGACCACATTTCAACTTTTTTTCTTCCTCTTGGCTAACTCAAAACGAGAAACATAGCACTTGTGCCTCCAACAAACATTTAAGATAATCTGTTACAGGCACTTGACAACACTGACAACTTCATGTGATTTTGCAGAAATGTGTTATTTATGCCTCCTTTCCATAAAACAGAAGGTTTGATTGTGTGTTCTTGCCTATTAGTGCAACCTTGGATACTGCAGGTTTGTTACCCAAACCCTTGTTCCTTACCCAAACCCTCCTCAAACCAGTACAGCTTAAGAGGAACAAAGAGGTTAAAAAGAGTAGGGTTTGATTTATTATTTTTTTCCTCTGCCACCAGTTGGTGCTGCTGTGGCATCACAAACCTTGGCTCTTTGTCTCATTTTTAATAAAGACAAATGTGATGGCCAGCCTCCACGCCACGTAATCCCCCTTTACATAAGAAAAAACCCATCGGCATATATTTCAATTTCATGAGAAAAAGAGCCTAGTTCATCTAAAATCTCTCCTGGGATGTGCATCAGAGTTACCTCACCCCTAAATATCCAGCTGTTGATAAAGCCACTGAGCACTTACGCAGGTTAGAAACAGACCTAAATGAGACACACACAAAAAAAGGACCCCCACCATCAGTGACCTCTGCTGTCTGGGTTTAATGGCAGGAGCGTGGTTTCCAACTTCACACTACCAGTTTTGGGTGTTCTGAGTACTATGGCTTGGGAGTCAGGAATCTGTAAGGAGTGAACCAGAGACCCCAAATGCTGTAGCAGCCAATGGCCGGATGCTTCAGTTCATGTGCTGGAGGCAACACACCTGACATGAGGCTGCACATCACCCACCACTTGGAGAGGGAAGAGTAGAGTGTAGCACTCCCTCGTGAGCAGTCCCTTCCTTCCTCCTGGTGAGCACAGGTAAATAGCACGCTTCCCTTACACAAAACAGCAATATTCTACACTACTAAATCAGCTGGGATGTCACGGAAAGCACATGCAGCCCTGTGTTTCCTATAAAAGCCCTTGAGTGATTGCAGGGGAAGTCTTTTTCAGCCTTGACAAGGAGATGCTCCATGTGGCTGCAGTCATCAGGACTGCATGGAATATCCACTAAGCACAGACAAACACACAGCTTTTCTGTTGGGTGTGTGTAGAAGTGGCACAGAAAAACCTGCTTTTTTTTTCAGAAATTCAGCCCCTCATCCACACCACCAACCACGTGACAGATTTCAAGTTTCCGTCAAAATACGGAGAAGTTACAGACACTCAAAAAAAGTCGTCACATTTATCAAGATCAGAAAACAAACATTTTCTTCTCCAATTTTATTCCCACCACTTCCTGAAATTTTCTGGTCATGATTTTCCCAGAGAAAATAATTAAAATAATATGGCTTAGGGCAGATATTCATCTTGGAAAAACTCATCCCAAGCTGTCAAAAGTGTACCACAGTCATTAATCTTGGGGGAAAAAAATAAAAAAAAAAAAAAAAAGAAAAAGAAGGGACTGAATGAAGTCTTCATAAGAATAGTTATTCTTAAGAGTGCTCAATGGGACTGTGAGCAGACCTGAGCTGAGCGATCCTTTCTTCCAAAACATGTCCCTGCATCTTGTGTGGTGTGCCAGCCAGCCCTGGAATGTGCTGAGTGGTGGCTGCCCCTGGGGGCATGGTGGTCAGCACCTGAGCTCTCTCTCCAAGCACAGATTTAAAAAGATAAGATCAGGGCCATGGTAGTTAATCAAGTCCAGCTTTAAAGGCAGATGGATATGAGAAGTAATCCTCCAGATATTTTTTAAGAGCACTATAAATATTTGTCAAGGAGCTTCCCTGATCCATCTCTACCATAGACCCCATCTGCTTTGGTGTGACACGAGAGTTTATCAACACTCCTACGGGAAAAGTGTGTAACTGTGTCATGGCTCATCTCCCCTAATACAGACAAACCCTGAAAAACTCACAATAAAACTTCAGTCTCATATCTCATAGTACACTTGTTTTTCCCCTCAACTTTCCTTGTTCCCTCTCACCCTCTCTCTACCCATAAACATATACAACTCATGAGTGTAATTTTGTATAAACTTTAAAAAATAAGACTCAATGTGAAATGCTGATCACATTACAAAATTCCAGCTTCTCAGATTAAAACTGAATAAAATGAGCACACATCCACACAGAAACAAGAAGGTGAACACAGGTACTCTCAGAGAAGACAATTTTAACTGAAAGATGCCTCCATATTTCTCTTCCTGCAAGGATATAGTTCTAAATATTATAAGTAGTAAAACCTGCATTACTAATATACTTGAGTCTCAATTTATTCTACCTTTTTGAAACTCTTCAGTCACTGATGCTTTTGCCCTTGAAGGTCAATCATTTAAGAAGACAATATTTTGTCTTTTCAGAGCAGTGTATATCACAAGCAGTGTTGAAGAAAGAATTTCACTGAAAGCCCTTGATGAAACATTCCTCTGAAAAAAAAATAAAAATCAATAAAATCTTTGAAGTGTTGTTCTGAAGTACAACTGGTCTCATTTTCTGATGTGCCAGCATAAAACTCACTTCTGAGAAATTTTTGCAGAAAGAAATAAGTGGGATTTGTCTTGTATGACATGAAAGCCACAATAAAATCAATAGAAAATATGTACCGTCTTTTAGATAAATGCAGTAAACAATTTCAAAAATTAATGACAGACAAATTCTCGAATTCAGTGGGGTTATGTGTTCAACATCTACCTGAAATTTTGGATTTGGGGGAAGAGAGACCTGAGCTCCCTTTTCCCAGGATTCTGACAATTGTTTTGGAACGGGAGTTGAAGGGGTCTCCTGGTAGTGCCTGCGGCCTCCCCTGCTTTCCCAGTGGCACTGATGTGGCTCAGGAAGATGACACATCCCACAGGAGAGGGCACACCCAAGCCCTCGGCAGTCTGCTATAGCAGATGTGGAAGTCAGTCTGTGCTTAATAAATGTCAGGTTTTAACAGCATGCATCATTACTGTTAATTGTACTTGAGCTCAGCAGGGCCCATGCCCATATTGCATTCATCAATTTGTACAAAAGCTAACAAGCTTTAGCTTCCACATGTGCAAAAGCACTCTGTGTACCTGGCACAAACCCAAGGAAGTTGTAGAAAGGTGATGGTCAACCCCTTCCCCCCAGACAACTAGTGACAGGGCAAAAGGAAATGGAGTTAAACTGCACCAAGAGAGGTTCAGGTTGGACATTGGGAAGAATTTCTTCACTGAAAGAGTTGCCAAGCATTGGAATGGGCTTCCAGGGAAGCACTGGAGTCACCATCCATGGAGGTGTTCAAGAAACAACTGGACATGGCACTTAGTGCTATAGCCTAATTGACAAGATCTTTTTCAACCTTAATGATTCTACGAATCTGTGATTTGCACCAATGACCTCCTTAGGTATTTATTCTACCCTTCACCAGAGTGCTATGATATTTATGGAATTGTATAATTCCAATCAATCCTAATCAATTACTAATAATCATAAAGCCCACACAGGCCACTAGAGTAATTGGGAACCACTGAATAATAATACCACCTGATAGGGCTGCAAAAGACTTTGTCATCATTTCTTACATAAAAATTGTTAAGTTACAATGTGCAATTGAATGTGTACAGCTCACCATTTCTCTTCAGAATTTCAGTAACATCTTCCCCTGTTTCCAGGACTATCACAGCACTTAAAGGACACTCATGAGTATCAAAGTAACATTTCAGCTGATTCAAATATCAAATTTTCTTGTTGCTTTGGTAAGAAATGTTGTTGACTTAAGATGGTATTTTTTGTTCATGTCTCCACCTTAAGAAGTTCTCACACAGTTTTCTTCCTTTTTCTTTTAATGCCATAATTTTTATGTGTTAAAGCAAGGGCCGTCAAACTCTTCAGATGGGGGGCCGGTTTCACTGCCCCCGGAGTAATCGCGGGCCGCATTGTATGCGAGAGGCGCCCCCTGGAGGCAGGCGGA
>JAWWLV010000001.1:41147843-41167792 GCA_035041135.1 Platyrinchus mystaceus
ATGTCTCCACCTTAAGAAGTTCTCACACAGTTTTCTTCCTTTTTCTTTTAATGCCATAATTTTTATGTGTTAAAGCATCTTTGTGAGATTGCTATTCAAAAGACATTCCTGAAGCGAAGGTTAAAAGAAATTAGAAGATGAGACTTGTGTCATTTTCTCACAAGCATCCATCAAAAGGTGAACAAATCAAATACTCTGAACACTTCCAAGGGACTGTGGGCAATGCCCACAATGCCCTAAGTACAGAGCAATGCCCTTTCCATGTCTCGCAGCTCCCGCCTCTGAAGCCTCCTGCTGAAGAGCTGCTTCCACTCCCCATTTTATGTTCCACATCTTTTTTCTTTTAGTTTGAAACATAATTCACCATCACTCCCACATTGAAATCATATGTGTAGCCTCAGAATTAAACAGTTTGAAGTACACAAAGACGCTGGCAGCATCGACATGTCAGTGACACACCAGGCTTACAACAAAACACAAAGTGTCCCTCCCTCAAACCAGAGTCTTGTCACTCTGACTTCAGGAAAACATTAATGTCAGGAACTACTAACTTTGTTAACTTAATTATGCATTGAGTGTTATTCTTGGAAATATTCTTGTTTGTAATCTTGCATTGTATAATGTTATACTCAGGATTCTATGATTTTCAGAATGGTGTGAAATCAGACTTTGAACACAATCATTACAAAACCAGAATAGCCATCTTTATGTTTCCTCAATTTGGAGATAAATAACTGAAAATACTAGAGAAGAAACAGACAGGCAATCACAGCAAGCAAAAGCAGATATGCTCTCCGCTTAAATTGTTGCTGACTCATGTCACCAAAACACCACTTGTGCCAAAAATGAGACAACATCCCACTCTTCCATGAGCTACGAAATTTCATGCAATCAGACAAAATTATAGGAATTATGCTGATATTATCATGAAGTCTCAAAGTTTTAAATTATGAATGTCCTAATGTCATGACTACCAAAATACTACAGGGCTAATTTGTAAAAGAGAAGTGTTCACACAGGCAGTCATGACCTAGTAAGATCTGCAGGGTCATTCAGGTGGCTTTCAGTACCTCCTAAATGATCTTTAAATGCCTAATCTTTTAATGATCTCTAAATACCTTTTACAACCTTTTGCAATATTAGAGGGTCCTGACACAGTTAATTGACAACAGCTATTCTGAAGTAATATGAAAGACCTCTCAACATCCCTGTTCCCATTCATCCATATTAATGGGCTCCAGACAGTTTTTGTGCCTCAGAACAGTGTGATTATTCTCCAGGTATATACATGTGTGGGTGATATAGGGGATCTCAGTGTCTTTCACCCCTTTTCATACTCCTGTGAGGCAAAAAATGGCTTGATGTCTTCATTAATATTTTGCAGGTCACTAACATGCTATGAAATGCAGCCTCAAGTGAGAGGGAAACAAACAAACTTTCTGAGACACTGGTAATTAGTTTTGAAAGATTTTGTATATCTAGCTAGCTTAAAAAAAAAAAAAGGTAAATGTTGCCTATGTCTTTCAAAAATAGAGGTAACAAGTGCCCAAAGAGCAAAGCAATGTGCCTCTGGACCTTCCAAAGGCAGGCAGCCAAGTCCCTAGTCCTCTAAACCCACTGGGTGAACATACCACTTGAGTGTCCTGCTGAAGGAGTATCAGAAGAGCAGAAAATTGCTAAACTACCCACAGGACAGTGGGTAGTTCCATGTCACCAAACTGTGACATGGAAGAACAGCCTCTTTCTGCCTCATGACTGCTTTTGCAAAAAACAATGGAGAACCTGAAGGGTATTCCAAGGGGAACAATACTATCTCCCCAAGAATAGCGCTCCATATGAAGCACTTGGCTTTGTTTTTAACTCATTTAATAATTTACAAAGAAGAGTACCAACAATATACCTAACCAAAATTTTACCTTATCGGGTGACAGAAACCCACAAGCCTGTCACTGTGAACCATATGTTACACATAGCTGGCAATTCCTCTGCTTATAAATCCGATGCTGCCTTTTAAGACCCCTCGCTGAAGTCATGTGATGAGGCTGTTACTTCATGACTGAATAATGCAGTTTTATGGCTTGTAAATTCCCTGCTGAATGGCTTGATGTGAATTTGTGGAAAACAGAGAGAGGCAGAATGGCTGAAGAAGACAACTGCTGCAGAAATCTGCCATCCCACTGACCAGAGGCTGAGTCCGCAGCTTCAGAAGGCACTAGAGATTTGAAAAATATTTCAGGGTGCATGACAAAAATTGTGCAATATGTTTTGCTTCTGTTTCCCGCATTGGTTTGAGAGTAGGAAGAGGACATTCAGAGGCTGTGCTGACTGTGTTTGGTTCAGCAAGTAATATTTGGCTCTCTAAAGTTATTTCAGTAGACCTGATGTTGCTGAAGGTCAGATCTGAGACTATGGATTTTCCTGGATTGTAAAAGCACTCCATTATTAAACTTTCCTTTTATAATAGGAAACTAAGGTCCTGGAAAAAATACTAGCAGAAAAACTCAAACTATTTATAAGGAAAAGTAAACTTTTTATTGCAGAAAGATAAAGAATTGAAAGAGAAACTGCAATACAGCATTGCAGTATAGAAATGCATGAAATTGAATGGAATATTACAGCATAATAAGGAGAAGAATTCACAGAGAAACATGGTAAAGACAACTACAAAGTATAAAACATTAAACTGTATTTCTACAGTACATATTAACCCCCAGGGTACATCAGGGCATACATATTCACATATGCCTAAACAAGAGTCTGGAGAAAGTTATTTCTGTCAATTAAAGACAGACTTTTCTGTCATCAGGGCTGAAGTAGTCATTTTATTCCCTGCCAAACTACAGATTGCTTTGAAAGAAAAAAAGGTTTCTTTTCTATTATGATGACTCTAAAGCAGTTACAGCTGTGTAACAAAACAGATGTGGGATGGCAGAAGTGGAGGAAAGTTCACTGGATAGAATGTAAAGGAAATAATTTTGAGGCAATGCGCTATTCTGGAACTTGGAGCCAGTGCAGAAATGCTGAAATCTTTAGTGTGGACTCCCCCTTCCCAATGGCACAATCTGCTGACAAATGCATATGATGTTGAATTTGTATCTGCTTGCTCCTGGAAGGCACTGATGCTGCGCGTGCTGCTGTGATGCTTTGAATTTCAATGCTGCCCTATCACAAGAAGAAGTGGACACAGGGATCCTTATCGTGATGGTGTCCTGCCCCTACCTCATATAATTTTCTTCACCTTTTCTATTTCCTGCAGTCAAATTGGATACCTGCAAATGAAGAAAAGCAGTCTTCCCTTTCCATTTTCCATTATCTTTTTTGGTATACCCCATATATTATACAGAATACTTATTCACTGTATAATCAGAGTACTTATTCACAGTCAACACTCCAGTCACTGGAGCTCAAGGGAACATATTTGAGCTATCTTTAGATTAGCTATCTCAGTACTGATAACAGGCTAGCTATCCTAACACAGAGCACAGAACAGCATGCTGAATATTGCAGCAGTTTGAAAGTTACCACAGGTATTTCTAAGAGAGCTTCAATCTCAGCAGCATTTGCAATACGGGGCTCTTATTTTTTCATATTTATTGTAACTATTGTAAGTTCAGAAATTAAGAATGGAGGATAATGAAACAGAGAAAGAGAAGGAGGAATGAAAAACAACATGAATTAGCTGAAGGAAGAAAACAAAACACAGAGTCCTTCATCCCTTAAGTTATTAAGTAGCATTTTACCATATTACCATGTAAACCAATATTTTGTCCTAGATCTGCTCAAATTGAAGTCAACAGCTAAAAAACCCAAAAAACTCCAAACAAACTAAATGAATGGGGTGACTCTATCAGGTAGAGAGACTTACCAGGGCTTAAAACCACATAGAAATGTGATGACAAATGCTAGCAATTCTGAGAAGTCATTACTTTGACTAAAGGTTAGGACTCTGAAAGAAGCTAGATCTGCAGTTACATAATTGACTGTTACACATTTGCTGAAATTTTCCCAGGAAAGCAAGAAAGCTCATGCTTACTTTTGCATGTGAGAGGGATGCAGTCCTGACCAGTAGGGCGGAGGGATATGAAGGAAGTCCCCAAGTGCGACACAGGCAACATCTAACACTACTGTTTATTTCTTCAAGATAAGGACATTTCCAAGTTATTAATGCTGTGAAATTGCCCACATTTGGAAGGTCATATAAGGCATCATGTATACAACAGAAAGAAGATCAGGAAAATGAAGAGTCAACTTACAAGACAAACTTTTAAATCTCTTACTGGTCAGTCTTGGTTTACTTAAACCACTAAGTGACCCAGTGTTCTGGATCAGAGATCTTCATGCAAGGGAGTATATATACATAGAAGGGTGTGCTGTAAGTCAGTTCTTTCTAATCCTGTTCTGAGACTTTTGATCTATCTATTTTTCTTAAAGAAACATCCCTCCTGAGGCATTTTCAATATTTCTTGCATTTAATCTTCATTTTCACCCAGATTGTTTCCCAGATAATTCATCTGATCCATATACTATGAAGCCAAGAATTATCAGAAAATATTGCAAAATATCTGGAAGACTTGAACAATAATGATATTGGAAAAAGTTGTTTGAATTATATCCCAAAACTTGCACAAAGCCTCAAAACTTGTGCAAACCTACATTAAACTGAACAGTCTTTTCATTCCAGTGGATTACCACATGTCAAAGGTCTTGTACAACTGAAGTAGAGATATGGAATAAAAATGAGACAAAAAGCCAAAGTCTATCATAAAAGATTTGGTTTTAAAAAGAAATACTGCTATAAATACCCATGAAAAGAATTCCTGGCAAGTACTCACCAGAGGGAGTGCCACAGATCTAGGAAGAGATACTAAAGATGAATGTTGAAGCATAATTTTCTAGGAGATATCAGATTTTTTTCTCTCTGTAGCCTCCAGAGAAAGAAAGTGAATTTGATCATGTAAAAAGACTATGATCAAAAGCTTGGATAGTCATAAAAATGCTCTGGGGGAAAGGGATGATATTGACTAACAACATTTAGTGTTGTACTACGGTCTGCACAGCTTCTTATCAACAACAAATTTACTTACCTGAATATATCCAGGTAATATTCAGATATTGTCCCCAGCTTCACCAAAGCCACTCAACTGAGGTCCATGAGTTCAGTCAGATGAAGAAAAAGATTATGTTACTTAGTGTAACCTATCACTTATGAACCATGCTAACATGTACTTGCAATAAAAGAAATATATGGAAATATCTAAGTAAGCTGTTAGTGGTTAATTTTTTATATAAAATTATCTTTCCCTTTTGGAGAAATTAGTCTTTTTCAAACTAATGCAGCATATTCATGGATGACTATGTCCTCAGAGAACAGTAACATTAGAAATAATTATGGACCACCTTAATTAATTAAAGCTGGTTTTCCACCCACTTAAGTTTTTAATCTATTGCTGTGCTAGCTAACTGAGAAGTGACACACTGACAGTAAGGAACTGATTATATCACCACCAGCATTTTCTAAAAAGCTGAGTCAAACACTGGCTTGTCCTTGGGAAAGAATGCAGTTCCAGGAAAGAAAGTGGACCTAAACATGGTAAAAGCAGCATCAGACGCAAGAATTGAGGCATTTCTCTTCCCAAAGCCAGATTTCAGGGAGACATTCCCGTACTGGTACAGGTAAAAGGCCAAAAAAGATCAACATGACAAGCACACACAAAAGACAACAGAACCAACCTAACTTCTCTGCAGTGTGAGGGAACTATGATTTTTCTTATGTCCTTAAACTTAGCATATCTTTAAAAGGGATTTTCAGAAAGAATAGTGCTCATGTGTTCCACATTCAAAGCCAGATTACCTCCAAATGATGTTAAAAATTTTGGCCAGGAGTAACTATACTGTGGCTCTGCTACTATAGGTGCCACTGCATAGAATTATAGGATAACAGTGGATGAGAGAAGGAATGCTCATGCTATGGCATCTACAAGAACAGAGCAGGTCACAATACAACTTCTCTGGACCAAGACTTGTGGAATGATGTGAACTTTCATTCATTCAAGAAAAAGAAATAGCATAACAAATAAAAGTTACCAATTACTAGAGAAAATGTAACTCACGTCACAGATAAACTTTAAAACTCTTTATTTGAGGGTTATTGAGTTATGTCCAGCTCTGCTGGACTTGATCTTTATCAACAAGAACTGATGAGAGATGTGAAGGCCAGGAGCAGTCTTGGCTGCAGGACCATGAAATGATGGAGCTCAGGCTACTGAGAAGACAGAACATGGCAAACAGTAGGATGACAGCCCTGGACTTCAGGAGAACAGATGTTGGCCTGTTAGAGGATCTGCTTGGAAGAACTCCATGGGATACCATTCTGGAGCAAAGAGGGGTTCAAGAGCAGACTGACTTTCAAAGATCACCTCCTCTGAGCTCAAGACTGGTCCATTCCTAAAAAGCAGGAAGTCAAGCACAAGTGTCAGGCAGCCTCCATGGATGAATAAGGTCCTGCTGACAGAACATAAAAAGGAAGCGTACAAGATGCAGAAGAAGGGACAGGAGAAATGTAGGAACAGTCTGAGCATGCAGGGATGGGGCTGGGAAAACCAAAGCCCATCTGGAGTTTAATCTACTGATAGGCAACAAAAGCTTCCACAAGGATATCCACAAAAGAAAGAAGACTAGGGAAAATGCAAGCCTGCTGCTGAATGGGAATGGAGACCTGCTGACAAAGGGCAAGGAAGCAACTGCATTTTCCACCTGTGAACTGAAAAAGCATACACTAGGTAAATGGACAGTGAGTCGGACTGAAAACTGTCAGGCTTGCAGGGTTGTGGTCAATGATATGAAGTCCAGACTGGGCTGAAAGCCAGTCAGTAGCAGTGCACCCTGTAGGTTCACACTGGCATCTACTAAATACTGTTTAGCATCCTCATTAATTACCTGGATGATGGAAAAGAGTGCACCCTCAGCAAGTTTGCAGACACAAAATTGGGAGGAGTGGCTGATAGATCAGATGGATATGCTGCCATTCAGAGGGACTTCAAGAAGATGAAGAAATGTGCTGACAAGAACCTCATAAAGTTGAACAAACTGAAATTACAAGTCCTGTATGTGGGAAAGAATAATGCCAAACACCAGGACAGACTGTGATCAAACACCTGCAAAGCAGCCCTTCAGAGAAGGACTTGCACATGCTGGTGAACACCAAGTTAAACATACAGCAGCAAGGTGTTCCTGTGACAAAGGCCAACAGCCTCCTGGGCTCCATCAGGCAGAGCATTGCCAGCAGGTGGCCCTGCCCCTCTGCTCAGCACTGCTAAGACACACTTGGAGTGCTGTGTCCGGTTCTGGGGTCCTTAGTATAAGGGAGACATGGACATACTGAGACAGTCCAGCAAAGGTCCACAAAGATGAATAAGGTCTTAAAGCATCTGTCACATGATGAGAAGCTGTGAGAACCGACACTGTTCATCCAGTGAAGAAAAAAGCTCTGGGGGATCTTATCAACGTATATAAATATCTGGTGGGGGTGTAAAGAAGATGGAGCCAGATTCTTCTTAGTAGTGCACTAAGAAAAAGAGGCAATGGGCACAAACTGAAATGCACGGCATTTCATTTAGAGATCATAAAACCCACTTATCTAGTCTTAAGAATGGCCAAATGATATAAAGGGTTTCCCACAGAAACTATGGAGTTGTATCCTTATAAATATTCAAAATACAACTGGTCACAGTCCTAGGCAACCTCTTCTGGTTGACCTTTTGAGCAGTGGAGTTGGCCTTTATAACTTCCTGAGATGCCTTTGGGCCTAAGCTATTCTGTGATTATGTGATTCTGTTTTTCCTAGTATCCTGATGTTTGGCTTCCTACAGTGTGAAAATACACAGCATTTTAAGAGTACAACAGCAAAAAGTGCACACATGCTTGCATATACACAAGCAGAAGAGCTAATGCCTTTAGGCACACAATACTGTGTGGAAGTTGTACCAAAATGTCTGTTCTTTGGTCAAGAGAGAGAACTGACACAAGTCCCCAAAGAGCAGAAAAGCAGTTATCCCTTATTCATAATGTTTCAATCAAAAGAAAAGAATGAAAGTGTGATGTGCACGCTGCACGGATCAGGAATGTTGGGAAGCATGCGCCAGCAAGCAAACCACATTTGTACTCCTGCTGTATCATTTTACACTGCTCATGGCTGGAATGTGCTAAAGCAGCATGGCCCAATTGGCAGCTGGCACATTAAACCCAGTGCCTACATTCAGCCGGCTGCCTTTCCCCTGGGCAGGACAAAGGATGGCTGGCTGAGAAGCCTAACGCCTCCTCCCACGCCGGCTCACAGACCCCCAGGCTCTGCTGGCTGGCTCTGAGGGAACAGATGGGAAGAAGTTGCTATTTTTGGGAAGGAGAGAGAGGGAATAATCTTTGGTTGCCAGTTGGGTGTGCACTGTACCAAAGGAGGGAAAAGGTGTGAATGGGTTGCTGTTGTTTGCTGCTGCCTTGACGTGGTGGGGAAGGCAGGTGCTTGTGCAGGGAGCGTGAATATTGGAAGATGATGTAAGAAGAGTGTGTGGTGTTTCAGGTAGCTCCCTCTGAGATAACACAGAATGGATCCAGCTGTCCAGATCACTCTGCACAAGTGCATCTCCACAAATGCCTTCCAACAGCATTCATGATGAAATGCCTTGTTCCTAATATCACTGTCCTGTGCTATCTAAATCCCCACCTTCCCACATCAGATGTGAGTGCACCACCTCCCTGCCCTGGCTGATGCCCAGCTTCTCTGGTACATGCAAAGCTGCAGGCACTCTGCCATGCAACCATGTGTTGGAGATCACAAGGACGGAGATACTAGTCTAGCCAGCATCTTCCAAGCCTGGATGTTCCTTCCTTATGCATTCACTTCTTTGGCATATGATATTGTTGAAGCACCTCCAGTGCTTTAACTGAATCCTGTAAACAGGAAGAATCCTATAAATAAGAAGAAGAGGCACTAATTTTTTGTCTAGCCATAGACTGTTAATAACTTTTACTGGCAGTTTCCTGTCATCTCGAGTCAATTTTTCAGGTTAATTTTACTTCACTATTGCTATGCAAAATGACGAGGTAATTTTCCATCAATAAAGGCAAACTTACCTGGATGCATGGACATATGCAGTATTAGACAGAAGAGACACGGCATCAGAATTTATATTAAAATATAGTTAGTAACTTGGCTGATCCAAGAGAGAATATGTTGAACACTGACAAGCAGAGCAAAATGTATTTTATGTTCCCATTCTGTGTACTCACTGTACCATAACGACACACATGTACAGAAATGCCCATGCTAGCCTTACCACTCCTAGGCAGGGCAGTACTGTGGCCAAATGCATAACATTGCTTTCAAAACAAAGGCAAACTGCAGGTCCTATATCCAACTTGCTTATAAGACAGATTCACAAAGCTAATTCCCCAGAGAGTCTGAAGTGAGGTGCCCATCTGCTCTTCTCAACTGGAGATATATTTTCACAATGATAAACAGCTGCTTGAAAAACTCTGAGAGACAGTAACGGAGAACAATATAAACGAAGACAAGTTATACCAGAAAAGTCACTCCAAAACCTCATGCATTTCTGATAACAAACCAAAGGGCCTGCCTGAGATGTAAATACTCTCTCCAGCTAGTGGCCCCATAATAGCACCCCTAATCCCCTAGGATTCACAGATCGAGGGAACATATTCTACCCCACAGGGAAATTATCCATCTGTAATAGCTGCAGGATGCTAGACAGATGGGGAATTAAGGCCAAACACTAAAGACATAGAGTTTTGTGTGGCTATCTGCCTTGTTTGGCAGCACAACTGTTATGCCAGACAGGGTGAGGTGGCCTCAGCTGTCAGGAAGGGAAGAGTCCATGCAGAAGGTGTCTGGAAACAGCTGGGAAACCTCCCCACACTTTCTACCCTGTGATAAGCCAGCAATAAAACAATATTTTGTAAACTATGTAAATACCTGGATTTAGTGTGGACTTTCCTTCCAGTGACCCCTGTAGTGTTGTACAATGATGGGAAAGTGTCACGGTGTTCATTTTACATGAGGGGAACTGGCAGCACCTCTAATGGCAGTGATGGAAACTAAATCCAAAGTTACAACACTGGTAATCTAAGAAGTTTTACCACTTACATCACTGAAGCCAAATTTCACTTAGATCTCCTACATGTTCCTTTCATCCTCTTTTTTGGTATCAATTTGCTTTTATGTTTTTTAAGGTGTGGGAATAGATGTTCCCTTGGATTCCTTTTAGGAATGCCCATTTGTTTGTTTGTTACAAACACACTCACTATACAGCAGGGAAAAAAAGACCAGTTTTGCCCTTCTGAATTCAGGAGTTCTAAACTGCATATAGAGAAATTTGAAGACTTTGAGAAGCTGAGAAAAGAAAAATAGCCTGAAATGCAAAATAATAATCCACGAAAATGGACTGCTTTTGCTTGCATTTAAACTGGCAATGTACATGGGATACAATGCAACCTTTCTCCATGATATCCCCAGAACATACTACCTCCTGGATCGACTCAAAGACATCTGTGCCCTTAAAGGTACTATCATACCTCTGAGCAACGCAGAGCCACATCATATCAGCAGAAGCTAATTAATTTCCAGCCAGCACAATGCTTTTGAGAAGGTTGTAGGGAACAATCTTTACAGAAGAAAGTCCCACTCCATCCCAGGCCAGCACTCGGGGCAGGGCCAGCACTGATCACCGCTGGGAAAAGCAGCAGTGCTCACCACCACCTCTCATCATGGGCAGAAGAGTAACTCTGGGCAACTCTGACTGATGAAAGGATGCACATGTGATGATGGCTTGATCTAGTGAGCCTGCATCCAGCATCATACACCATCCAATACAGTCGACATACTACAGGATGTTTAAAAGCCACAATGAGGAGACAACATGCTCTTCAGTGATAGATGGCTCTAAACAAGCTCATGCATAAAATTAGAAGCAATCTGTAGAACTGCAATTTCCATTCTCCCATGGAATTGAAAGCAGGATGATTATTATAGCAGCAATTGCTAGGGCTGCTATATCCAAAGGTCAATGTGCAATTACCTCCACCCCTCAATATATACACACAAACCAAAGACCAAACCATTCCCATTTCAAAAGCTTGTAACTCCTCCAGACATGTCATGTAGTATACAAATTAGAGCCCAGGAGCACTCATTCACCACAGTAAAACTAGAAGGTCTGTTTGTAGGTATATTTGAAGTTGATGAGGTCTAATAAAACCTGGGTACATTTTCACGTCAGCTTGTTTCACACACTTCAGAAAAACAGCTTTTACTTTTTCTTATTGAGAAATTTTGCACCCTATTAACCTTCTCTCTCTTGTATCAGGAACATGAGCACAGCAACATTATTCTCCTGTGCAGGAACCGGAGGCCAGACCTTGACCAGGGACTGATCCTTCTCATTGATCCTTTCAGTCTCGGTACATTTGAAGAATGTAACCAACTTCGAAATCACATTCCTACAGGATTAAAATGTGTATTGCTACTAGCAGTAAAAGGTGAACCACCTTACTGAAGCACAGACTTTAAGCTGGCATTGTCCCTTTAACATTGCAAAAGTTTCTTCTGAAATCAAAGCCATAATATCTATCTCTTTCATGACATTTTTAAAATTGCTAAATGTTTTGTGATTATGATAGAAGAAAACTGAAGTATCTTATTTCACATAACAGTTTCACCTTCTAAAAATATTATCAATGAGGAAATTATATACTAGTTCAATAAGATGCTTGGCTATGATGTCCAACAAGAATATTAGTGAAATTTTGGGTGATAAACGTAATACTGAACATTATATGAGACTGCAGGAAAAAAAATAAGGGACTCTTCAATGCATTAAGAGCAATTACCAACTGAACTAAGATCAATGACATGACAAACTACAAAAGAGGAATGATTTTGCTTGCTTGAGCTGCTTCATCTGCTCTCAAGCTTCAAACAGAAATCTAACTTGGAGCTTCTGAATTTCATGACCTATTATAATTTCCTTAGTTCACAACAAAACCTTGCAGATAAGTCTATTGGTAAAGTTACTTTGATGGTATAAAATTAGTCTGACCTGTTGCAATGCACTCTATTATAAAGCAACAGACCAACCTAAAATGTACATATACCCTTGACAGAAAACACAGTATTTGTTTTTAAAGGGCAGCTGTAGTTAGGTCATTATACAAAACTGTAGGAAAATAAATCTTAATTTTCCCTTTAGAAGATCTGACATCAAACAAAGGATGGAGGACTGGTAAAGGGCCCAACTGTGGTGGATTCAGCAGATATTTTGGCAGGAAAAAGTAGGAATGGGCCAGAAAATATTTGCCTAATCTGAGGCTTCCTACAAGAAAACTGGATGGCATTTTCTATTATTCAATCAGAAGAAACTTATCCTGATGAGGTTTTCTAAAAGACTGGGTGAGGGACAGGAGCATGGTCTGAGAATCTTAGTTCACCCAGCTCTCTGGTTAGCCCCATTTAGGTAGTGGAAGGTGCTATGAGGTCTCCCTGGAGCCTTCTCTTCTCCAGGCTGAAAAACCCCAACTCATTTAACCTGTCTTTATAGGAGAGGTGGTCCAGCCCTAGGGTAATCTTCATGACCCTCCTCTGGAACCACTCCTTCTTATGTTGGAGGCCCCAGTTTCCAGGTGGGGTTCAACCACAGTGGAGTAGAGCAGAAGAATCACCTCCCTTGACCTCCTGGCCACACTGCTTTTGATGCAGCCCGGGAAACAATTGCCTTTTTAGTCTGCAAGCACACAGTGCTGAGTCACGTTGAGCTTCTCATCCACCAACGCCCCTGAGTTCCCTCCAGGGCTGTGCTCAATGCATTCTCTGCCCAGCCTGTACCTGTTCTTGGGATTACCCAGACCAGATGCAGGATCTGGCTCTTGGCCTTGTCGAATTTTGTGAGGTTTGCACAAGATCACCTCTCAAGTCAAGGTCCCTCTGGATGGCATCCCTTCCCTCCAGTGTATTGACATCACCACACAGCTTGATGTTGATGGCAAACTCGCTGAGGGTGCACTCAATCCCACTGTCTCCACTTGGACACTGAGCCATTGACCGTAACTCTTAGAGTGCAACCATACAGCCAATTCCTTTTGCAAGCAGCCATACTACTCTTCTTTCACTCTGCTTGTGCAGACCTAATATTTATTACCTTCAAACCTCCTCTGGGCTATATTTGTCATTTGCATAGGACTTAACAGCAAACTATTATTACAGAACTAGTGCTGGCCTGAATCCCCCGTAATTATCAGTTTAAGAAGAGAAAAAGGAACTCATATCAGGAACTCAAAATTCCTTGGGTTTTTGATGAGGAAGGAGAAAGAACTCAGGAAATTAATATAGAACCATATTTTGATTTCCAGCTTACGTCTGGCATATTTTGCCTTACAATGCCTGATTCTACACTAAAAGATAAGATAAAAAGGCCACACCTTAATTACAGTCTACTGACTAAATGAAGTAAGGATATTTTGTCTGAAGTGTCAAAAGCTAGCTCACTGAAAAAAAAAAAAAAGTACATATTTGAATAGCATGGTTATGTTAAGGATAAAAGAAAAATGTATTGTGGTTGAAGTCTGGCATGTGTTTGGGAATGTAAAACAGAACATGCTTGCAGAGGAGACATTGGCAGAGTCTCAGTTACAACATAGTTACTTCCACTATAATATAATGCAAATATTTCAGCTGTTTCAAACACTTAAGAGTTTTTATACAATCACAATACTTTTGAAAATTCACTGTGTTAGACCACTGCATTTATGGGGCTGAGGGACAGGAAGGGGCAGGCAGGAAGAAGATTCATCCATCAGAGGGGGATGCCTCTGCCTGAGGCAATGACAGTTCTAACACACATTTTTACATGCAGCTACCAAATTTCAGACTCCAATTAGAGAGCCAGCTTTTACTACCTTACATCTTCAAAAGCATTGCCTTCAAAATGTCTATGTATTTTTGTAATCTTTAACTCCTCTTTTCCTTATGATAAAAACAAGTTAGTGTTTTTTTCCTAATAAGTGGGAAATATTTTTTTTTTAAATATCATGTAAATAAACTGTCTTCTAAATGTGTAAACTCCACAAAATAGGTAATAAGTATCTTTGTCTTTTGCTTCAGAATAAAAATTTTTGCACGGTAGGTGCAATTTCTTCTTGAGCACAGCTAACCATTAAAGTAACATTAACATTTACCACAAAAATAGAAAGAATCTTATGAATATTTCCTATTGAAAAAGGGACCAAAAGATCTTGAACCAAACAAAACTTAATGATAACATCTCTCCCTAATCCTATTAACAGACTAAATCATAAATAAAAACCATTTAAGCATTTAATTCCTTAAACAATGAAAATCTTGCTCAAAAAAAGGAAAGAAAACTGAATATATTTAACATTAAATCACTTAGCACTTGATGAAATGCAAACGAAACCTCTAAAACCAGCAGCTTTTCAATATGACTGTGCTTTGTTTTCTTTCCATGCAAGGAAGTATCTAAATCATTGCTCTACACCACCCACACAGCTATACTCTCATACCCTTCCCAGAACCCAGCTTTATTCCTGCCATCTCACAGAGAATCAAGGCTCAACCTTAGTCCTACGAAACCAAGCTGAAGCTTCCCTTGCTGTCGCCAGAGCACCAGAAATACGCAGTGGTTCACACCACCCACCAGAGGTACTGCCTCTAGGACTAGATGGACCACCTTGCAGGGGTGGGTAGCTCCTTCCATTGGCTGTGAAGAAAGATTACAGAAGCCTTTCCTTGGTTTGATGCTTAATTTTAAAATCTTCACAGCCAGATGGATACCAGTCTGACCAGGAAAGAGGTCTGGCACTTGTCACAAAGGAACCTCAGAGCACAGCAGCCACATAGAGCTGGCAGGTGGAAGTCCCAGGACAGTCACTGGGCTACCCTTCCAGGGGGAAAGGACCAGCCCTACAGGAGCATTTACAGCTCTAACTTCTTAGAAACTCCATAACAACTCAAGGGAAGACATAGAGGGAGGTGGGGTACGACACACACTCAGTAAAACAGTGTGCATGGTCCTTAAAAGCAACTCTTACACCTCAAGTGAGTTTCATCCTTCCCTGATTATCCAAAGTCGCTTTACCATGTATCCACTCTGCAATCTATTTTCCCCTCCCAAATGCTAATGTGAAACATATCTGACTGAACAACAGACCATGACCCTCCCAATCCATTCTGCTACTGAAAGCACTATTTTTGTACTGTGTGTAATGGCCATCAATGACACCAATACAATCCTGCAGTTTCTTCTGCTGTTCCCTCCAAATAACCTCAATTCACATGATGTGAGTGAATTCACATGATGTGGGGCCATTACCTTACAGTAGGAGCTGTTTGTTCAAATAAAGGTCACTTGACACCAAACGCAAAAGAAGACGCCTATAAGACTAGCACAGCTATTCCAGCTGTCTGAGGCTGTGAGGGCCCTATAATTAGGTTATTAGAGAACTGGAAAGTGCCTTGCATCAGGGCCAATTTTCTCATATCTGACTATATATGTATTTAGCTCTATATATTTAAGAAAGAAGAAAAACCCAAGGCACTCTTTCTACTCCAATTGCTCACCAAGATGTGAACATCTCTCATTTCATGAACATCATGAAAAAGAAACAATTGTAACACATATTCTTCTGGGAACAAGCCATGGTTGTTCATAAAGCTTTTGAATGGTCTGGCAGTACTTTCTGCCTATGGACAGGCTGTAATCACTGCCTCTCAGTTGAAGTGAGCCTTCACCCTGGTGCCTGACCTTGTGGTCACCCCCACTTTCATCTTTTTTATTGGCTTAGATAAAATCTATGCCTAACTTATTTTGGCAAAGTACCACAACTTGATACTGTTTTGCTTTTGACAGGCTCCTCCTAACTCTGGCCACTTCTGTAGTTTCACTCACAGCAACTATCCGGTATCATCCAGTGATTGAAATGTGCAAGAGATATGCTGCTTTAAAAAAATCCCCAAAAGCCTCCTTCAGGCCAAAGGAAATTCACCGCCCGCCCTTGAGCTGAGGTCTTCTCATCCTTGATCTCACTGGGCTTGAATCTGGAGGCAGAGATTGGCTTCATGTCAGAGCAGAGGCTGCCAGACCACAGCAATGCTCAGGTCTGGCACAGGTCCCTGCAGAGACCTCAGCAGCAGGCGTGACAGCTGGGACCTATGACAGAGGTGGAAAGGCTGGAGCTTCCAGAGCAACCACAATGAGAAAGCTGGCAGTTCTGCACTTAAATGAGATTTGAAACAGATATTTTGACCACTGTTTGATCATAGGTTTGGAAACAGAAAGATCGGCAATAAAGTTTCTCAACAAGAAAAGCCACAATGAAATAAACATAGCAATAGAGAGGAATGCAGGCCTTTGCAAAGATCCAGGATTTCTAAGTAACAAATTCCAGAAAGAGAAGGCAAAGCTGACACTCACTTGGTTGCTGATGCTTTCTCAACGGAATGATTGAACTGGCTTCTTTGTTTTATGCAACTATCCCTGGCCCAAAAGTCTTCCTAAGGGGAATGAACCACTGCTGCCTTCTCTTCCCACTTTGAGTCCAAGATAGGTACCAGCTCAAACCCACACAGGTAATTTTTTCACCACTCTCCTTCAAAGTAGTAGAAAATAAATACATGTTTCGTTACATGAGGGGCTCATCCAGTGATTTAAAGCCAAGATATCTCTGTCATCTCAAAGCTTTTTCTGTGGTGAGCAAAGACAGGCTACCCTGGAAAAGGAGCTCACTCTCCCTCACCTCACCATTTTAGAACGGGATGCATTTACTTTTAAATTAACAAAGTTGAATGACACAAATTCCCACCAGAGTGTGTGTGCCATTTTTCAGGTATGATTTTTCCTACACAAGTACATGACAATTATGAGGAGCAAAATAGTTGCCAAAACAAAACTAAAATAAAAATGGTCTGCATCAGTTCAGAGCAATCCCTGGCTTCAGATGAGGTCAGGAATTCCTGTAGCAGTCAATGGGAGCTGTCACTCTGAATTTCACAGTGGGGTCTGCCGTGGCAATGTGACAAAGCTACCATGATGTTCCTTGCCCTACTGCAGTGTGTTCGTGGCACTTCTATGTTGACAGGAGAGCATACACAGACTGTCAGGCATGAGAATCATCTGCTATAATTTGCTGCGTTCAAATGCTAGAAGGCAGCTGGGTTCAGCTCTTTTGTACCAAGCAAAGTCATGGAAATGAGAGCCAGAGGGGAAATGCAGTACTTTAGATGCTCCTTGTAGCCCCACTCCTCTGCTCCCTTGATCCTCATTAAATGTTTGCTCAGTCCATCAAATTTATTCAACTATTGTTTTCCCAGCTCAGCTGTTTTGCAGGGACTCTGACAACACACCCATTCCTAATGAACATCTGGGATCCCCAGCAACGTATTGCAGAAGAAAGAATGACACAAAGTACAAAACAAAAGAGGAAGAAATGGCAAAAGGCGTGGCTTCATCCAGACTCTAGACCACAAGACCGAGAACTTCTCTTTTCCATGCACACAAATGAAGAAGTAAGGTTAAAATGCCACCTTAGATGAGCACTACACTGCAGACTGCTTTGTAGAATACATACATTTTGGGAGTAGTTTTCATGTATCATAATAAAAAGTGAGCTGGAGTTGACACACGATCCCTGAAACAGAACAATTTTAAAACCTCATAAAGGCCAGGAAAGGCCATATTGAAGACCAGATCTAAATAAAAAGCACTAACTGGTTAAAAAAAAAAGATCACTAGCAACCGAACTGGGAAAGTGGCTGGAAAATTGCCTGGTAGAAAAGGATCTGGGAGTGTTGGTGACAGTGACTGAACATGAGCCAGGAGTGTGCCCAGATGGCCAAGGCAGCAGTGGCATCCTGGACTATATCAGCAATAGTGTGGCCAGCAGGACCAGGGCAGTGATCTTCCCCTGTATTCAGCATTGGTGAGGCCACACCTTGAATCCTGTGCTCAGTTTTGGGCCCTTCACTACAAGAAAGACATTGAGGTGCTGGAGCATGTCCAGAGAAGAACAACAGAGTTGGTGAAGGGTCTGGAGCACAAGTCTGATGAGGAGCATCTGAGGAAGACAGGGTTGTTTAGCCAAAAAAAAAAGCTGAGGGGAACTAATTTCTCTCTACAGTCTCCTACTAAAGGAGTGAAAATTGTGAAAAGATGAGAAGAAAGTGAAAAGAAAGTGAAAAGATGAGAGGAAATGGCCTCAAGTTGTGCTGGGGAGGTGTAAATTAGATATTAGTATAAATTTTTTCACTGGAAGAGTGGTTAAGCATTGGAACACGATATTCAGGAAAGCAGTGGAGTCACCATCCCTGGAGGTATTTAATAAACATGTGTATGTGGCACTGGGGGACACGGTTTAGTGGTAGACTTGGCAGTGCTGGGTAAGCAGTTGGATGCAATGACATTAGAGGTCTTTTCCACCCTAAATGATTCTGTTATTCTGTGAATGGATGTTTGAGGTTCTCATGCCTCTGCACAACCTTCACCTGTCTGTGGCCTAAGGACTAGAAACTAATGGACACTGCCTCTCCAGGATGCCTCTTGTCCAACTAGAGGTGAGTAAGGATCAGTTAAGAAAGGATCAAGGAGAACCTAATCATTATTTTTCAAAATTATGTTATTGTATTTGAATGCATCTGTCTCTAATAAGCCTATTTGAACTCAAAATAAAAACAATTATGTCTATTAAATCATACAATATTAATACTGTTTTACTTACACTGAATAATTGAAATAGTACATGCTTGTTGTCAAAGTTTTAAAACAAGTCAAATACCTAAAGTGTTTTTTTAGTAACAAGTTAAATGGAAGACAGTGGTTAAGCACCTAGAATACAAAGTGCTAAAACAGATTCTGACAACACTAGTCTCTTCTGCAAATACAGATAATGTATCTTTCTTGACAGTTTATTTAAGTATTTTTGGTTCACTGAATAATTCATTCCAAGCTGAAACCAACCAAGAGTTGAGGAAATAAAAACCAAAACAAAAAGCTTCAGAGGCAGCTTGCTTTCTAATTTCATCTTGTGAATAAAAGTGCAGGGTGAGAGTATGAGATCTGAAGTTCTAAAACCTTGAATGTAGTTATCAGAAATAAACAGATCAAGTCATTAATTACAATGGGGTTTTGTCTTATTAATTACTTTTTTATAAATTATAAAACTTGCAGAAAAAATACTGAAAGGCAAAATATATTTCACACATATAAGGTAGTTTTGAATCTTAAACATTTTAGGAATGTTGTTTTTGAACATTATTCAGTACATATGATGTTTTGTTCTTGTGCAAGTTGGGACTTGAACAAGTAGAAGAAAATTATTATTATCCAGGAAGAACTGCATTATTTCTTTTCGCTTGTTTGTTTTAATAAAATATAGAGATCAAGGATCTGAATGAACCTGGTGTTTCTGGGTCACAAAAAAGATGATAACAGCAAGTTGCCACTTGACAACTTGCAGCACGGGAGGGCTTTGTTCATGGAGCAAAACTGCTGCTGGGGAAGATGCCCTGTATGAAGCGAGGCTAACTGCAGTACAACCTTACAGCCTCTCTCCTTAGTCCTTGAGCAGGGAGAGCTGGGTGCAGAGACCACAGATCAAAGTGCATTTGACCAACATGTCCTGGCGAGGGTCAGAGGCCACAGCTCTGCATAACAAATACATGAGGAGCATGTTTAGCTACTGCAAAGTGTAAACCAAGAGTCAGCTTTGTAGACCTCACACCCAAAACACAACTGTAGTAGAATGTCGTGGTTTGAGAGCCCTAAAAATCCAATTCCGAGTTCAGGCCTCCCTCCTCAATTTTAACCCGGTGTGAGATGGGTTTTCCAGACAAAACACACAAGACTCAAAATAGGGGGAAGGGAATATATTAC
>JAWWLV010000001.1:41167892-41196584 GCA_035041135.1 Platyrinchus mystaceus
CGACAGAGCGCTCATTGGATTAATTCTAAAGATCACCACCCCCTGGGGGTTTACCATTTTCTCACCTTCGGGGGGGGGGAACTGTTTTCCCCCACCACATATACCCAACACCACAGCCCTGTTCTGCACTGATCTGAACTCTAGCAAAGTTCTACCTTTTACAAACTGCACATTAGCCAGGAGACTTTTTGCCTTGAGTTTCTTCTGAACTGGTGGGAGCAATGTTTCCCTACCCTCCTTGCAACCATGCAAGAAAAGTGACTGAACTGAGGTTTGGGGGGCACGGCTGACTACAGAAAATGTCATATACTTAAATTGAATTGACTGAAAAATTAGTACTAAAATGAACAGGACAAAGAGGCAGAAGAGGGTGTTCAAGACTGCTTATTGTTCCCTTAAAAGCAGATTTAAATCTGTAAATGATCACTATAATTAAGAAAAAATAACCTCACCTAGGCAAAAAAAGAAGAAAATGAGGAAAGAAGGTGAGAAGAATTCCTCTTTTAGAGATCATGTTGCTGAAATATTTGCTTTCTGTTAAAATGCTTCAAGCTGTAAATTTAAAATATCACAGGTCCTTTATGACTCAGAGAAGACAAATTTAGGCTGCTTAATTTATATCCAGAAGAAACAAACAAAAAAAAGCTTCACCTAACACTTGGTTATGCAGTCATTTTCTTAGCTCTGCTGTACTATTGCACAAGAGAGATAAGGTAGCGTCACTGGGGAAGCTTTGAATGCTGCTATGTAGCTATCAGGCTCCTGGGTGCTTGTCTTTGAACAGAGCTTCCTCCAAACGTTGTGCTGGAAAGGAAGGCCTGGCAGACTCCTGCAATGGAGTGACTGGCCACTATCTGCAGCAATTCAATATCTGGAGATTCTCTAAACAATTTTCTTCAAAGAGGCCACTTCATTAAAACTTCAACATGTAAATAAAGTTTGGTCATGTCAAACATTGCTTGGTCACAAGAAAAAGACTGTTGCTATGATAGACAGAAAGTCTGCCGGAATTGCATGGTTTGGCACTACAAAATTTCTATCTGCTTTCTGTACTGCAAAGAAAGAAATGGCACCAAGAATTACTGTCAGTGGTGAGTCACAAAAGCTCTAACAATGCTAGTGTGCTTTATTTCTACTAACATGTGTCATGGGTTTTACTTCACAGCATATGACTTCAGCATGGCTTTCTATTGCTGAGATGCTGCAGAGGAGAGGAGCAGTGCCCATGCACCCCACCACTCCCCGCACACTCAGGTGCCCACCTCAGTTTTGGTGGTCAGGAGGGCAAGTGGTTCATCAAACAACTCCAGCTCCCAGTGCAGAGAGACAGTCAGAATCCCAAAACTGGGGATTTGGGCAGTCCCAACCCGTCCTTGCCTCTCCATGCTGCCTTCATGGGGGACCAGTACCTGGCAGTGCTGGGAACCTGATACAGAGTCATTCACTGCTCTCATGAGCTCAAGCATCACAGTGGCTGCAGTGTTGGCCATGTGACACAGGAGGTCTGAACTTAAGGATCCTTAATTAATTCCCAAGTCCTCAGTGAGGAAACAGAAGCTCCTGAAGCATCTTTCCTTCTCAAGGCAAAGCAGGAGTTAGCTGTTTTGTTTATCTTGTTGGCTTCTTCGAGGGTGGCCCTGTAAGTCTTGAGCACAAGGAGTTTCACAAACACAAACAACATTCCTGGGCCTTTTGCAGCTATTTCTGATGGGTGTGGAGCCATTACTCTCCAACACCCTAGCTGTTCATCCCAGAGGGGAGCTTGAAAAAGCAGCATCTCCCGAGGCCAAGCTCTATCCAACAACAAGATCATCAGTTATCTCACTGAGAATCATCGTCTGAAGGCAAAATTTAGTCTGTGGGGTAGGGGAAAAGTCACTGGGGGAGACACCATGAGATATAACCATGGATAATCAGTACACCATTAAAAAAATAAAACCACTACAAAGCAAGCCAGGCTGTAGCAGAGCAATCCTACAGAACAGGTATTCCACAACCATGATTTACAGAAATGTTAGGAGTTCAAGAGGAATTACTCTAAAAAGTGACAGGATTTATTAGAAGGTGTTAAACTTTCTATTAGCATTTTGACCTATCACATATAAAATACAACAGGTATGTAGCGCTTTAGAGCATGTTCCCAATATAACATTTTTTTTTCTTATTTTCTATTAGAGGTTTCATGAGCTTTCAGCAGGCATTTTATGCTTATAGAATTTATTTGAGATCTTTGTCTGTTAATACAGTAATGGTCCAAAACCACTTGAAACGTCTCACAATGACATTTTTTCCTCCAGTGTTAGATCCTTGCAAAAGGTGATACCTTCTCCACAAACGGCTGGCTAGCTGCCCGGCACAGGAAAGAGATGAAGCACCTGCCACCTCCCTTTCTATTTCTGTAAAGAGGAGAGCAAAGGGAAATCTTCTATCCTGAAGAGCACAAGCTGAGCTTCATAGACATGCTATTGTAGATGGCTGCTGTGGGAAGGCATGTGGGAATGTTTCTAATGAACAATCAAGAGGAATAAGAAAAAGTGTCATCCTCAGACAAAAGGGAATTCCACCTAGAAAGTGAGCAATAAAGAAAAAATTTGCTTTTACTGCTTTTGAGCATTTCAGAACAATGCTGGCAGACTTGGGAAGACACCATACTGCAGAGATGCTGCTGCTGCATTTGCAAGTTCCCTCTCCTGCCAGAGGGACCCCTTACTGCAGGAGGACCTGCACCATCTCTGCAGGAAGCACCACAGTCACAGTGGGTTTAACAGAGAATGCAGCCTCCTCTTTGCTTCTTTCTCTTTCAAAGACTAAGGGAAAGAAACCATTTCAGCACTAAAACACAACACCAAACACCCCCCACCAATAATTTGGTCTTAAAAAACCCAATAGAAACCATTCAAATCTCAACAGATATTCATCCTCACCTTGCATACTATTGCTATCTCTGTTTTAATTAGTAGGAGTAAGCGGGTTTAGGAGATTTAATTAAAACTAACAACTGCCTGATGGTTTTAAGAACTAAATATTTTTCAGTTCCCAGGCTGAAAATGGGACAGCGTGTTTGCAACACAAAAAGTGTGGGGAAGGTCAGACACTTCACTGACTAGAGTTTCTTTCCAGAAAGTCAGCAGAAGTGCCACTGACACCTTTTTCTGCCAAAATAAAACAGGCCAAGAAATGGTTGGGTTGAAGTTAAAATGAAAAGGATATTCCTTTACTTTCCTATAGCCAAGGAATGTCAAGCAGAGAGGCCAGACATTCCAGTTGTGTGCAATTTGGCACAAGAGAAGAGGCAGAAGGACAATCACCACAGCCCACGCAGAGTCAGGTACCCTGAGCCCCGCCCTCCAAAACCTCATACACTCTGCCTAGGTACAGGGTGGAAGACACAGTACAGTGAATAAAATGGATATTGTGGAACACAAGAACATTTATAGACAGCACAATCAAATAACTTCCATGCAGCATGTAATTACCTTGCGGAAGCTCACTGTTACAGGATATGGAAAAGACTAACAGTTTAAATAAGTTTATAAAATATTAGACATTTGTATAGGATGGACTCATCACAAGTTGTAAAATATGAGGTTTGGATAAAAACTATGGCTCAGCAAGTCTCCATAGTGCTATTGATTACCGAAAGTTGAAAGAGTGTAGCAGAGAAAATGTCTCCAGCTCTCCTCTGATTTTTATATTATTTGGCCCAACCTTGTGTTACCGAAGTCCTTGCAGAACTGAAAAGAGCCTCTCTGCATGCAAGAGGCTACAGCAAGAAAGCCAGAAACTACTTTGTATTAGGCACTGAATGCCTTCGTGGCCTGGGGCAAGGCATTCGACCTTTGCTCTCTTTCTGAAGTCACCAACTTGCAAGCAGTTTGTTGGCAACTAATTATCTAACGTTATATATGTCTTAAACATGAGACAGAATCATAGAAACGTTTAGATTGGAAAAGAGCTTTAAGATCATCAAGTTCAACTGTTAACCCAGCACTGCCAAGTTCACGACTAAATCATGTCCTCAAGAAACACATCTACACATCTTTTAAATATCTCCCAAGGTGGTGACTGCACCACTTCCCTGAGAACCTTGTATTTCCCCCTGTATCCAGTAAATGATGGAGATTCTCCTTAACCCTTCTTTTGCTGCTACTGTATTTGAAAAAATACTTTCCGTTGTCTTTTATGGCATTAGCCAGTTTAAGTTCTAGTTGGGCTTTAGCCTGCTTAATTTTCTCCCTGCATAACCTCATGACATCCTTGTAGTCCTCTTGAGTTGCATGCCCTTAATGTTATAAACTCTTTTTTTTTTTCCCTAGGTTCCTTCCAAGTCTTTCTGTTCAGCCATGACTGTCATCTTCCCTGTTAGTTCTCAAGTCCAAGGTGGCAGTTCTGCTGACACCCTTCCTTACTTCTCCTGGAACCAGAACTCTGTCACTGCATGGTCACTGTGCCCATTCTGGGCAACCTCCAACCATCACATCACTCAGCAGTCCTTCCCTGCTCACAAACAGCAGATCCAGAGGGATACCTTCCCTAGTAGGCTCCCTCACCAGCTGTGTCGTGAAAGTCTCTTCTACACACTTTAGGAACATCCTGAACTTTTTTCTCTCTGCTTTGTTGTATTTCCAGCAGCTATCCGGTAAATGAATTCTCCCACAAGAACAACAGCTAGCAATTGTGAGACTTCTCCCAGCTCCTTATAGAATATTTTATTTTCCTCTTCATCATGGCTGCATGACCTGTAACAGACTCCCACCAGGATAGCTGCCCTGTTGGCCTTCCTCCTAGTTCTTACCAATAAATACTCAACCCTTTTGTCACCATTATTAATCTCCAGATAATCAAGACACTTCCTAACATACAGGGCTACCCTACTGCCTCTCACTCCTTACCTACCCCTTCTTAAGAGCTTGTAGCCATACTTTGCAGCATTCCAGTTGTGTGTCATCCAAACATGTTTCCATGATGGCAACAATGTCATAGTTTTCCTGCTATGCCATGGCTTCCATTTCCTCCTGTGTGTTGCCCACAGTATGTGCATTTTTGGGCTATTGATCCCTCTGCATTTTTGGGGGGAGAAGTCCTAATTTCAACTTGATCATTCTCAGGCACTTTCGTGGTTTCTAACACATCAAAAACCTTTGCATCTTTATTGCTGACTGTATCTCCATCCCCTGTTTCCACTGAGACAGCAGACAGAAGGACCTTGCTAGCACACCATCCCTTAAACATTGGTATGATGCCCCAAGACTTATCTCTAGTGAGCCTGGTTTTATTCCTTTCCCCCTTCAAATCTAGTTTAAAGGTCACTCAATGAGCCCTGATATCTCCTGTGCAAAGATCTCACATATCATATGCTATATATCATCAATTAGTCTCATTTAACAAATCTAAAAGAAAAATATTCATTAAAACTACATTTTCTTTAGGAACTTGTACAAAGAAGTAGCTATTACAGCTTTTAGCACAGCAACCTGACATTAAAAAAAAAAAAAACCCACTATATTAAAATACCATATTAAAGCAGTACAGCCTTGAGGGTGAGATGGAATAATCAATGACATAGTCCTTTCTACTCAATTGCTACACAGTGCTAGCTTAGAAGTCACAATACAAAGTTTACATGGATACAAGCCAGATGTCAGAAGCTTCCAGAGATGAGATATTGCATGAGCAGTATCTTCCAGATGGATCTCATCTCAGAGACTGTAGAAAGCAGACATGACTATATTATGGTCTGCTGCAAAGGCAACTGATGGAAACTACTGCATTATTTTTCAAACTACCTAAATCTGGATACCTATAACAGTATGGGTGCAGTACTGTAATGCTTAAGGTGAGGTGACTACCAAAGCATTTACCCAGCTCCTTGGGCAAGCTTACCCACCTATCCTGAGCTCTAGACATATGCTGATGGCAAAGCATAATCAAGGTAGTCCGAAGTTACACTGGGTATACAGAAATGCAGTCCCTACAGTTGAGAAGAAATGGGCTTACTGGATGGGATAAGCCATCTGAAACTACTTACACAGTCTAAATCAAATGTCTGGGTTTCCTCTGTAGTCACAAGAGCTGTAATGTCCAAGCACAGACCCAAAGCTGACATTGTGTGAGTAATAACCAATACCTAGTTCCGGGCAACAGATTTTTAGGGTATCAGATGTGAACTACATTTGTACCTCCATCCTTCATTCAGGTTGTCTGCCATTCTAAATGAATAAAGTAATAAAACTATCACTGTGCTACGTAATAAGCCTTAATGTAGCTGTCTACAGGGCAAATTAAGAGACAAAAGGACCAGTAGTTTATCACATTGTTTATTGCTGAGAAAAACAGTGTGCTCAAACTATTACCACTATTATGCTACAAGTTATAACAGGAAATCAATAAGAGTAAGAAAGAGAAATGCTCACATTCATCTCCAAGGCACAGAAATCTCCTCTCCTTTATGCAAAGAGCAAGGAAAGGATTAAATGGCTGCAGTGTAACTGAATGATGTCAGAAGGTGCATCTGTTATTCACAGAAAAGTGTTGCCACAGCAGTCATTTAGTGAATTTTGAGTATTTTAAACCAAATGTACCTTCAGTGAATTTCCTAGCAGACAAACATCACACTGTAGGAAATGGGGTGTAGAAGCTCTGCTCGGCAGAGCTCCCCCCAGACCTGACACTGACCATAGCTGGCAGCTCAAGATGCCAACAGACAGGACTAACATACAACTCCTGTGCAAGTGCACGTAAATGAGTTCCCCTCTGCTCCTGCTCTGTGCCTACTCCTGCTTTTCTCTCTCCAAGCCCAGCGGCAGCACAGGCTGTTCCTTCTTCCCCAGCTCATTGCCTCCTGACCTCCAGGACCTTCTGCTCAATGTTGCCACTTGCTATTATCACTGGTACTTGGAAAGAAACATATCTGTGCTACAGAATAGTAGCAGACCAGCAACTAAGACAAAGACTTCTAAATGAAAGGTCAGTTCACTCTCCTTGGGGAAAAAAATGTTAAGAATTACTTTTATGCAACCGCGTTGCATCTATTCAGGTTGTACTACCACTCTTTTGAGGCTGTGAAGGAAAGAGAAATATAGGCATTGAGGTCATTCATGATCACACCTACCTGGGTTCCTTCATTCCACTCTGCAGCCTCTGCTACCACTCACATTAACCCACTTTTGCTGTATGATTTTCTCTAGCCTGTGCTGTGCAAGAGTTAAGGCACCAGAGTTATTTCTGCTAGATTACAAGGAAAGACAAATTTAATGTAAGATGTTAAAATTACCGGGGAAGGGGTGTGGGGAGAAGGGGATGGATGGGGAGGACAGGCTACCATTTCTTTTTAATTTCTCATGCATCCTCTTCTATCTTTTCATGGCCTTTTCTATCATATATTAAATATATTAACTTCTCTCTAGCAACAAGACAAAAATGCAGAAATTGGCTGTTTATCATAGCTTTCAGCTTTTCCAGTCATTTTTGGTCCCAGTTGTGCAACATCTTGCATGAGCTTCAAGCTCTTCAGAGCAACACGTGGCCTAGCGTATTCAGTTACAAAGGGACAGAAATGAAGCTGAAAAAATAATGTAAACTAATATATTTTCCCTGGGGACTAGGGCAAATAAAGTAAGGAAAAGAAGGAAGAAGACAGGTCACAGATCAAAGAAGTACCCTAACCAAAGTTTTTAATTAAATGGAAATTCAGAAACAGGTAGCATGCTCTGAAATGCTAATAGTTAAGGGGATGCAGACTTGTGTTGTGCAAAACTAGTCCCACAGGACAGCCAGACGGTTAGATGAAAAAAAAACAAAAAGGAAAGCGGAGTGGATTAATATCACCTTGCCTTAATATCAGTCTGAGGTGGAGTAAAGCCTTTTCAGGATGAGCCTGTCATTGTTCATTACCTGCAGACAGAACACAGATGACTAGCTTCATGTACACACTGCTTAAACTATTGACTGAGATGAATCCAAATGTGTTACCAGCTTTGCTCCATTTCAGTGGGACATTCTTGAATGAGGGGAAAAAAAATCTGTAAGGCGGCTTCAGCGAACATCTGTGCATGTATGTGATTTTGAACCCACCACAAGTCCGTGTTCTACTGAATCTCTGTGTAAACATGATGATATCACTTTCTATTTTCATCCTTTCTGGCACACTATTTCATCATCATTTCTCCTGTAATCACTAACTGGAAACACACGCTAGTATTTTCCAGCACAATATGTAATATTGTATATAGAGATCTCTGCCAAAGTTTCACTGTCACTGGCATGTTAGGTAACACTGGAAATATTTTCCAACCAGAAAGCTTGCCACCTCCGCAATGTACTCTTCTCTTTTTTTTCTGAGAAACTAATTGGCATTCACTCTTTTTTTGACTCTGCAGGAATCTTAAGCTTTCAGGAGCATTATCTTGATCTTTGAAAGCTTCAATACAGCAATTTAAAGATGAATATAATTTCCAGTTAAGTTCACAACGTCCTTTTTTCATTATGACGTCCTAAACCACATTCCCAACCTTCTGTTAAGCAAGAGTTGACAGCTTAGACTAGTCACATGTGGGACTAACCATAACTCATAAAGCTACACCAAATCTGAAGGCTCACCATACTGGAGAGAGAGGTCCTTTGCAGATAATTCCAAAACCTAACTTAAACATCTATATTCGTGATAGGAAGGAAAGAAAAAAGAGTTTACACATAAAATCATGTCTTCCAGAGCCCATGGACTGCGACGGTTGGGGGCACCCAGGCTCAGGGGCTTTAGCCCATCACCTGGAGGGGAGGTGCTCTCCCTTGTTCTCCATCACGTGGCCCCCAGGATGAGAGACACACAGAGACAACAAGAGCAGAGCAAGAAAGAGAGTTTATTACCATGGGTAAAGGAATTTATAGGTTTCTGTGTAATTCTAGCTACGAGCAATAAGAAATCAGGGATAACAACCAATAGAAAAGGGTAAATAAGCGACCAGTTAGAAAACTTATACAAACTTCCAAGGACAGTCTCAGGCAGTCCTGGAGGATAAGGGGGTTTCAAGGGTTTTCTGGGAAGGAGAAAATTACTCAGGTAAAAAAGAACAAGGAACCCATTTTGTAACCTATATTTACACAGTAGAAAAGGAAACTGCATGTCTTCTCCCACAATGGATTAAGCAACTGCAGATGTGTCTCTGTCCCACAGCAATCCAGGTTTCTGGGGACCGATAAGCATGAATCATAAGGGTCTACACTTTCAAAGTTTTATGTGAGACTTTCTTCAGCAGTAAGGAGGGCAGAGGGGAGCAGAAGTTGGAGGGAACACACCATGCCTTAGCAGTAGAAGACAGGAGACACAGGTCCCCTTTTATCAACTGCAAAATAGCTAATTCCACAGTTCTTCCATGTGGAAAGGAACAGACCCAGTGATGGGGGAAGAAATTTTGTTCATAACAACAACTTTCATGGAGGATCCAGGATATAAAGCAAAGGATGTACTTTTGGCAAAGTAGCTGTGTTTTGACTATGCTTCTCACTGGTAGACCATAAGCTGCTCTGAGTCTGGAAATCATCCTGACATACCTCACACAAGTATAGCAGGGCTATTTGACTTCATGTCACATCTTATTTTAAAGTTTGTTAACAAAGTACAAAGTTATCTTGAAAAAGCTGAGTTCTAGTTAGTCTCTTAAGTGACAAAACTCTATAAAATTGACATAAAGAACAAGTTGTTTTATTGCTTTAAAATGCTGGGAATAGTCTTTCACACTAGAGCAAATTCACTTATTGAAAATTTTCTTAGTCAGTACACATCTTCTATTCTCATTACCATTATAACAAATATTTATATTTGAGGCACAGCAAGCTGCTACAGTTCAGACAAGCCTAGACAAATTCAGACTGAAAATTAGATCAAATTAACTCCAAACCAGTGGAATAACTTAACAATGGATTCTAGCAAGTTTAAGCATTTAAAAATAGGATTTTTAAGTAACGAAACAAAAATTTGCTCTAGACCTATCCAGAAATATGTCACTGTAATGAAGTAGTTGTTTGGTAAAATACTGTAGTCAGTTTAATGAAATACCTGAATCAATCTAGCAGTTTATTCTGGTCTATAACTTGCTTACAAGTTCTGCAAAAACTCTTCTTGTAGAATAATTACCCTGGGATAAAACCCCCTGCATTTGTAACAATATTGTAAGCCCACCGCAGTGTCATTATTTGAAAGGCCACTGTCAGCATTACAGCTGTAATGCATCAGGCCACTGCTTTGTAGTACCCTACTTCTGCTGAAATCATTCAAGCCATAGTGTATGAAACAAGAGAAAAGTCTTGAAGACTCAAAAAATGGAGCCTTTGTTTAGAGCTGAGAGAGATGGTGAGATCAGTCTTTCAATTCAACATCCACATGGTGATCAGCTACCACAACAGGAATGATGGTAATATACAGATGGAGTGTAAATAGGTTTCAATGTAAGAGAAAAAAATCCTCAAACTCTTTCCACCCTAAAAAAGTATTCAACTTTCTTTTATTGCTGTTTATGGTAGCCTCATTCATTCTTAAAACACAATGCCTTTCTTGACAGAAAAAAACCCAACCCAAAACAAAATAAAAAACACAAACAAGTAATAATAATACCAAATATATTAGGTTATTCTGAATAAAATGCAAATATTAGTCACATTTTACCCTGAAGTGACATGAAAATTTTGCTGAGAGCTCCCTTAGTTCTAGCTGCTGGCAAATAGTAGCCCACACTGTGATTTCCTAAGTATAAGGATTTAACAGTGCATGAAGCAGATTCTCACCTTTAGGCAACTGGTTCACATAACTTTTGCTATCAGACTTTTGTTTACAATGTACACCCATAGACACAAAGAAGCTTAATGCTATTGGAGTCAATGGGATGGAAGTATGTGCTTGAGTGTTGTCTTGATTCAGGGCCAAAAAAGCCTCTTGAAAACAAGAGGTTCAAAAAATGGGTGTTGAAAGGTGGCACACACTCCGATGGAGAATTCTCTGAAGTATTTAATACCCGGTAAATCATGAGAGTAAAATGGTCTTGCTGACTTTCTTCCACTTAAGCAAACAGAAAATCCCAGAGGTGCAAAGCTTTAGAGCTCTGACACTCAACCTCCTCAATGGGTTGTATATGCCCGATATTTCAAGAATATCAACATTATCTCCCCTTTCTGCAAAGGACTGTGGTAAGCAGACAGAGCTAGTCCAGGCATGAGACTGGCCTTTAAACTATTTCCACAAAAACTCATTAGCCATATACACCTTTCGTCAAACTATCTTAGTACTTTTAAGCATGTAAGACTTGCACTTGGTGAGCTAAAATTTGATAATTATGCTTTGATTGAAGTATGCACAGTAACATTCAATATCCAAAGGGATGCTATATGAGTCTGCACACTTGCATGCAGAGTTTTAGAGCTGGTTACTCACATAAGCACATTAAGTCTACATGCCTCTTTGTCAACTTCCACTACTGGATTTTTAACCTTCAAGCTAATTGGAACCAATGTAAGATAGGAAGAGACATTGCAAGACATAATATTACTACACGTTAAGACAAAACAGGAGGACAGCTAGAAAAAGGGAATCTGGTAGTGACACTGGCTCAGGAAAAGGCTGCAGAATGGGAGGACCCTTATCAGGTATGAGGGAATTCATACTGGCTCTCATCATAAAGATTGAAAACCCTTAAGAAACCAATCTTTGTTGGTTCATTGCTCATAACTACTTATTGTCATTCAGAAAAGCATTTTAATAGCACAGCACCCAAAACCTAATTCATCTGTCATCTCCGTTAGTCTTCAACCATTCTTAATATGCTGCCCACTTCTTGTACAGCAGTATAGTGCTCATGTGCTAAAACTGGAGACCAGCATGCTAGTTCTGCATTCCAGAATAGAACAGGAAACAAAACATCTTCCCATTAACAAGAGTAAGTTTATCAATATGCAACATGACCATTTTCTATAAATACACCAAGGTGTTAATTTCAAAGAAAGAGATGCACCCAAGATAGAGGACAGAGTTCATGTGAGAGCAAACGGACATACACTTGGCATATCCAAATCATGGCCAGAGTGATAGGAAGGTTGCTAAGCAGCTTTGTTACAGCCCCTAAGTAGCACAGAATATACTATTTTTAAGATGGAGTTCACTTGACCTTTATACAGAGAATTGGAGTGAGGCAACCCTTCCAGCTGCAGTGTAAGCTAAAAAAGGACAAAGATGAAGTACCAGCACATTTACACTGAGTAAAAGATGTGAATTCTAGGAAAGATTTTATAGAAAATGTGAAGAGAAGGAAATTACATTAGGAATATTGCCTAGCAGGGAGATAGAGCTTTGTTAACACGCAAAGATTCAGGCCCCAGAAAAATGCTGATTTAGCAGAATACAGCATAATAAAGAAGGCATGAGAAGTGAAGGACAACCTGTGGGTAGCGTGAGGCAGTACTTGCCCCTGATGAAGGCTAGAAAGGGAAATGATATACATAGGGAAATGAAGGACAGAAATAGCATAGTCGAAGAACAGGAGAGGGCAATCAAGAAGACTCCAGTCATAAGGTAAAAACAGTCTCTGAAAGTGGACTATAGGTTAGAGAGACCATAGGCTTGCAAAATATAAGAGACATAGAATAATCTACTCCCAGGATTAAACATTATTATATTTGTTGCTATATCTGAGCCACAACTCTCCACATTTTTAAGATCAAGACAGTAAGGATGGCTTTTTTTAAGAAAAAAAAAAGCCATCTAACAGTAGTGAACTTCAAGCAAAAAGATGGAGAGCTGCAGGAAGAAAAAGGAGGACCTTAGCTGTACTTTTAATGTGTGTTGAAAGCCTACAATGTGCAGACTAAAATTCAGATACAAAATGCTATTATTCTCTTCAGTTCCTTCATTCTGAACCAGCCATTCCCAAAGTGAACAGCTATTTAGTCCAAGAGAGTACTGATGCTGAGTTCCTTTGGTTCAGATCATATCCAAGTAATTTTTTTCAGTATGTCAACAGGTAATAACCAGAACATACAAAAAACACCCACAGCTTCCCCAAATCATTACCTCCAACATATTATACAAATCTGCCTTTGCTTTTCTGTCTAATCTAAGCTCAATAATAGGAGCCAAGAAGGAACTGCTGAAACAGGTCAAATCAGTCATTCAGCCTGGTATCTCTCTTCTGATAGTGCTTGTGTCAAGTTCCTCAGAGGGCAACTTAAAACTACAATAGGCATAAGCAGTTCTGTAGTATTAGATAACAAAAGAAAACATCTTCTGGTTCATAGATTTTTTTTTTAAATTCTGTTTGGATTCATAGCCCTATAAACATTCAGTTAATTTAATGATAGTTTCTATTCAATTTCATTCAGGGTCAAGTACTGCACTTTGGGAACAAAAGCAGTAATGTCATTATCTTCCAGGTCATATGGTCAAATACAGAAGTGTCTTAGCATTTCTCAAAACTTATTAAACCATTTGTCTTACATTAGATGCAATCAAATACTCTTTAGAATTATTTGTAATCAGACCTTCTACGAGTTGAACTTTTGCAAGTGAATTTATTCAGTAAATAAATCCCTAAAAGACCTCTAGAGGAATATCATTTTTCATGTAAATTGGGTTCCATCACCTATTTCCAAAGAGAGTTAAAGAAAGAATCCCATCTTAGCTTTTCTGTACTGTGCAATTCATATACCCTCTCACTTCTGCATTTCTATGTACTAGCTCTTAGATATATACACCTTTTTTTTTTTTTGTGAAGTTTGTTTAACCAAATAAAAGAAGTCTCACAGCCATAAGACAAAGAAGCAACACCTGAATTCCTCACTGGACATGCCTGTATTTCCTCAGGTTTGGATTTCTGGTGTACCAGCTTTTCAAGCTTAACTTTGACAGACAACATATTAATAGTTACACCAGTTAAACTACAAGTTATTTTTGGGGGCAAATGCCCAAGTTTGCAAATAAAATTTTTAATACCTGTAGTTGAAAGAAAACAACGTAAAGGGCTGGATAAGAACTGGCTGGGATCTTTTCTTGAAAAGGAAGAAATGGGGCATGTTGAGCTATGAAGTTTTAGTTGTGTTGTAAATTCAGTATATGTGAACCAGAAACAGTATCTGGATGTCCCGAAAACACTAAGTTTCTAGTTGCAACTGTTTTAGCTTCAGAGCCTTTGCACAATGCTAAACAAACCTTACACACTCATGGTGTTCCTAACAAGATATAAATTTCAGTCTAATATCCAAAATGTGATTTATCTCTCTACTTCTCCCATGAAATCTGTCATCTATAATGTTATGCATATGTTATACTTTCAGATAGGAATTATACATTAACTACCTTTACTGGCAAGTTTAGATACACAAACCTTATGTTCATTCTTAACGGCACAGAATCTCTCCAGACTCTAGCTTTCATTAATTTATTTTGACAATTATAATTTTAAAGTGACATTGATTTTCCCTTCTTTTTCAAGAAAAGAAATTCCCTACTCTCTACAACTCACTTTCTTCCTTTATGTGTTTAAACTCTAGTATCTGAAATACTCATAACTCTCTGAGAAATAAAAATATGACTGGATGGGGATTTCTGAAAGCTCCCACTACTTATTCCCATTGAAGTCACTGCTAGCTTTATCCCACGCTCCTGTGAGATGAGAGCTAGGCACTGAGGCTTGATTTCATGCCTCAGTGTATCTATAAATGGACTTCTAGGTATACACAAAATCTATTTTTTAATACTTAAGCACTCAATAACATCAACAGTGTGGATTTGCTCTATGCTTATATTCCCATTTTTGAGTTTCACTAATAACTGTTGAACCTGTTAGCTAAATTGAGGATAAAGCCTCAAAGGTATTTCAGTTGTTAGCTTTCTGAAGACTAGCAGGAAAACAGAGAGAAGAGAGACTGTATTAATGCCTCCCTGGGAGCAGGGAAGCAGAGGAGCCTCATCCTCATTGTTCAGCAGGCAATCCAAGGGGAGAACATTACTGTATGCTCTAACACTGGGAAAAGTTTTGAATGCAGCTCACATTCCACAGCACAACCTACCAATAAGGTATGAAGCCTTATTGCTGTACAAAGAATTATACTTTATTTGAGTTCAATATATTAAATAAAGCTTAAGCCTAAACACAATTTAGACATTTTAGATCTCCATTTAGATACTATTACTTTAAGCAAGAAAATGCTAAAATAAATTCTAAATATATTTGATATTTTTTTAGTTTGCTTTTATATCTGCTGATCAACAAGGGAAAACAGTATCTTACAACATGTGAGTGACAGACAGCCACCAAGTACCTCCACTACACAGATGTGCAGGAGTCAATGACTACATGCACTACAGGTGCTCCAGTGAGAGCTGCAAGCACAGATCTCTCAGTCAGCATTATGCCTGAGTGGGTTTGGTCAGGATGAGGGAAAGTGAATTAAGAAGTGAGACAAACACAACTGAAAAGATTCAGAAAGTAGAGAGGTAATGGGCTCAAAAAATGTAAATTCATTTTGTACCTACATGTTCATGCAACCAGCCAACATCCAAAGTATCTTCCTAAGTATATTACCACAACAAGATTTATTATGTTTTTTGCAGTTTGGGAGTCAGCAGTCAATCAATCCCTTTTCCCTCTGGTGCTCGCAACTCTGCAGCAACCTCTGGCTCAACTTTTGTAACTATGTACCTTCAGCCAGGAGTCACTGAGAGCTCCTTCCTTGCAAGTAGTGATTTCAGACTCTGCCAGAATCCTCTGACAAATTCATTCTCCATGAGTCGGAACCTAATGCCCTTATGAGGTCTAAAACAGCTGGCAGGGGTGATACATATTAATCTCAGTTGACCTCTGTACATATAAAAAATTGCTAACATAAGATCTTGTCAAGTATATTCTGGTCTATTTATCTGTGATATAGATAAATCTATAGATATATATCTATATTTATCTGTGATCCTGAAAAAAAAAAAAAGGAAGACAAATCTAATCCTAAACCTGCTCTTAGTCCAACGATACTGTCAGACCTCCACATTTTATCCCAAAAGCAGTGGTAGTGAACATTTATTCTTGAAGCTCACATTCCCAGTGATGGACTGTTACTACTTGCTAGTCAGAAGTAACTAGTATAATTCCATTGCTCATCACTCTAAAGAAATCTTTAATCTTAGCCTAAAGATGCAGCATTTTGAAGAGATCAAGATCCAACTTACATTTCTCAGACAGTGATAAAAACTGGAATATTTTTAGGTACTTCTGTGAGCTTGCTGTGCTAGTGACCTACTTGCCCTAGACTTGCTCTGTATTGAGCATAGAAAGAAGACACATGCAGCAGGTAATTCATCCCACCTGAAGATGAACATCTAAAACAAATGGGATGAACAGTTCTCTGCCGTTCTCTCCCCCTCAATTATAAGGGAAGCTTTAACAAGATGCCCGATTTTTTAAACCAACAAAGTTTTTTAAAATGAACTTTTTTTCTCTACCGATTGCATTTTACCCTCATTTAAGCAGTAATGTAGACTGAATCTAAGTGTAAATGTATAAGAATCCCTTAAGCAAAACACAACACAAGGCAAACCAACATGTACATACAGATGTATGTACATACGTATACATACACACTTTTCAAAGGCCTGCAGCCAGGACCTGAGATAAAGTTACTGACTTCATGACATATTTCTTGATCTACCATGGAGCTGGGCAGATAGACTGAATCACATCGAGATTTCAGCTCGGATCTAAAGATACTAATACTAGTAGGAAACGTAACTTTGTACCTCTAATGTTAATCTAAGTTTTTATTTTTACTTTCAGGATTGCTTGTTTAAAAAGAATATTTAAAGACACAACCATCAAGAACGCACGGTCTGCAATTAAATATAATTTAGCACAAGATCAAGTAATTCCTTCTGCTCCCTAGGAAGATAAGCTATGTCTAATAATACTTAAAGGTACTTTGTCTCACCATATGTATATTGTGCAGCCTGAATTTTACAATATTTAAGGTTTCAGAGAACATACTCATAATAATGAAAATTATTGTTTTGACTAAGATTTTCATCAAGCTGCATTTGGATAGAAATCAGAATTCAATTAAAATGTGTATATCCCAGCACTTCAAAGAGCTCTTAGTTAAAAAGAATTACCTTAATTTTGTTGAAAGTATCAGAAAAAGAAGTACCATAACATGTTTTGCATTCAGGTTACACTTAGCAATAAAAGAAAATACTGTCTATTAATGAACTCCCATCATTCATATTAACACAGCAGCAGCCATATTTCTGAAATGATTCATGAGCTTCAAAACAAAATGAAGTGAAAATTTGAAAGCATCTGTGCAAGAGTGTTCCTACTTGTATTTTGTCAGGTTTTCTCTGCATTGCTGACTTCATACATTTGTAGTTGTTTTTTTACTTATGGACTGAAACAGCAAACCAATTGTTCTGTTTGCGGTCTGTTTGGTTTGGGGGCTTTTGTAAGCTCAAAATGACATCTCAATTCTGAATGAACTAAACAGAATGAAAAACAAATATTCAGTTTACAATTGTCAGGTAAATTGAAACCAGATATAATGAAAGCAAAATTTTTGTAGAGTGGCAATTGAAGATTGCAAATTTTGGAAAAAAATCCCAACACCAGTATTCAATCTACTGTAAATATAGACAATAATGGTATTTAATGAACTGCTTTCTACTGTGGTATGGTTGCAAAACTGACCTCAAGACATAAAAACAGTTCTTCAATTCAACACATAATTAAGAAAACAACAATATTTCAAGTAGTAGAACTTCACATATCACAATGAAAGAACATTTTGCAGTTATCCAATACCATGTGCTATATCTTGCAAAGTATTATATTTTGCTCATATCTTCAAATATGCTGTCATGATTTCAAATGGGTTTCTTTTTCAAACTAGATAGCATGCATTTTATTAATAATGATTTTATTACACAATTGAGCCCTATATTTAAGAAAAATGTATTAATATTTACTCATAAAGAAAAACTTGCAGATTTCATGAAGATTTGTGCAGAATAATATCCAGAACATAGCAGCCCCACCAGCAATCAGTTTGCAGTGCAATAGATGTAAGCAATACAAAAAAGTAAATAGAGCTTCACAATGTTATTAATTTCATCAAGATCATATGACATCAGTTCTTCAAAACAGTATAGGATCAGAAAGATTTTCACTGAAATATAAAACAACATTATAGCTGAAAACAACTCATTTATTACTGTAATATAAAAGTTTTATGTCCAGATATCTCCAAATCTGTAGAGGCAAAAAAGCACGACCTGCTTTTCGATGTCTATCAGAACAATAAAAAGTTCTGTATAGATTTTTTATAAGAGGTTGTAGGGCCTGTTAAAAAAAAGTATCATTTAGATACCTGAATCTGGAGTTAGGTCCCAGCTATTGAGAGATTAGAATCAGCTTAGATCCATGCATACTACCAGGGATAGTGGAACTAAATGAATTCATAAAACTTTGCACTTATTGGAGAGGAATCCTAACTATAAGTGACATAGGAACCTTCTCACTGGCTGTTAATGTCATTTGGTCCATAGCAGGAATTCTTTGCAAAACAGAGAAAAATAGAAAATGATTACGTAATTATTCTTGCAATGATTACGTAATTATTCTTGCAGGAATGGCCAAAGGAATGAAACACAAGTGTTACAACATAGAGACTGCATATTATCTTTAGAATGCTCTATGAAAACAAATATTTACAATAGAATCAAGCAAGACTGCATTTGATTACCTTTCCATAGACAGACTAGCTGGTACACACACAGGCACAGGAACCACTTCTTTTAGAAAAACGGGATGTGGGAGAAGGTTACAGAATACAGTTAAGGTCTCAAAACTAGATCCTTGAGAGGGCTTGATACCAGAAAACTCCAAAGAATCCCTAAGACTTCCACATAACAGTGGTATGATGAATTCAAGCCTGAATCACCCTGCAGCAGAGGACTTCTTCAGGAGGAGCTGTCTAAGGTGTATCCATATTTTAATTTAGAAGTTGCAAGAATAATCACACGGACAGAGACAGTAACCACTGAAGGACAATAAAGCTTGTAAAAGAGTAACTCGTACTTTACATACTTAAAATTAGACAGCATCAGCTGCTGCCCCAGTTTGGACTGAGTGATGGTGATGGATTTATGAGATACTAGATATTGTATTCTTTCTCCTCCTTTGCATACAGGACAGCCTTCAGACACCAGACCTAGAGGAAGGCACACATGAACATATTCCCTCTCATGTTTTTTGTAATATTCCTTTCTCTTCTGTCAACCACAAGGGAGAAAAGCCATGACTGTTTCATACACAGTTTAACCAGTTCTATTCCTTCTCTTCTCTACTAAAATTCCAATATGGATCCACAGATTATGAATGTAAAGATACCAGTTAATACTGAAAAGACAGACCTCAGTCAAACCACAGTGGCACTAACAGCTTCATTTAAGTTTGATTGCTTTCAGCAAAGATATCTAAAAATTGTCAGATTTGAGCAACTAATCAATATACTGGGGAAACTAAGTGCTAATTAAGTTACCTGAATACCTGAACTTTTGCAACACAGAAAATGTAGAATAGGTTAGCATTTTATTTACCAGTCATTAATAAGAGGTGAGCAGCAGCTGAAATCACACTACACTAATAAGGTCACAGTTACAGTAAATTACTTTTGTACAAATTGAACACAATCCTACAATATTTAATATTGTACTATTCCCAGTCTTGGGAATAAGTGAAGACAGGATCTACACACAGTGTCCATCTTCTGTGGGAAGTAAAAATGACATGCACTGACAAAAAATGCTAAAAATATATATATACCTCACATGAAGTGCATGTGGACTGTCTCTCCCATGCAGCTCAGTGAGGAATATGGAGACTGAACACATCACTTGTTTTTCACAGAATCATATAATCATAAATAGTTTGGATTAGAAGGGACTTTTAAAGGTCATCTAGTCCAACCACACTACAATGAGCAGGGACATCATTTTCTTAGCAAGAGATGCAGTACTGTATGGAGGAGTTGTAGAAAGTCAAATCTGGAAATATATCAGATTTCTTGCTGACACAGTGCTAAGCTGTGACTTCCATTCTTCAGACACAGGGGAGAAGGCAGCAGGGAGCCCTGTCCAGTGCACAGTGAAACAAGGGAATGCCCTTCCACATTCACCACAAGACATGGAGCACTTAGTTCAGGAAGGATATGGAGAAGTCTTGCACACTATCCAACTCCTTCAAGCCTCTCTGCCTTACTCGTTATTTACAATGACACCTCTGTGATGGTACACCTGAGGGAAGATTAATTGGGCAAGTGAGACAGGGCAGCAGTTCTTTCCCCATTTTCCCTCTGGCACTCAGAACATGGCTTGTAATGCACCTGGCTGAATGTGCATGATTTTACCCTTTAGTCCTGCTATGTCTGGCCTTACAATGAATCTAACAAAATGAAAGATACCATTTTCAGTTCTTCTGTTTTCTTTATTTTGTACATTTAATGGGGCTGTGTAGTCAATTCAACTTTGTGCCTAATGGGATTTTTGAATTTCTTTCTAAAAGTATGTTTCAGGTTAAACCAATACCCCACACATGTAGTGATCTGACTACAGTTTTGTTTTGGTTTTTTTTGACCTGGCAAGAACTGAAGTGACAATGTCTCTGATGCTTCCTTTCTTTCTGGTTGCTTTCCTTTGCCTTATTTTAAGAGTGTATATTTAGTAAAAATTTTGGGACGACAGTCCTTTGTTTTGAATATAGTAAATGTGGGGATTTGACAGGTATTAGAAATCTTCAGCTTCCAGTATTGTCAGTCTATTCTCAGTTTTCTTTTTCTGGACCTGAGGTGACAGCCAAAGTCAAAATTTACCAGCTTTTTAACAGAAATTATGTATATGTGCAGAAAAAAAGGGGACATTCCATGTGAAATTATTCAGCAATCGTTATGGGTAAGAACTCTTTGTTAGTATCCATCATAAGCAAGCACAGGGTATCTTGCATGCCATATGTAGCTTTCTTATAGAAGTTCAGCCAAGTCCCTAGTGGGAGCTCCCTGGTTTTCTTCTAGTCAACTCTTCCAACAGTCCCCCTCACACTCTGTGAAAAGCTGTGCCAGCTGCTGCTGCACGCATAGGAACCTCACTCAAAAGCAATTTTGAGAACTGCCTGGTTTCACATGCTGGCATTGGATCCTCTATTTTATCTGGTAATTTTAAGCAATTTTAAACTGGCAAGTACATCAAGCCAGCAAAATAATGATAATACTGTGGAGTTCAGGGTGGTTCATCTCTTAAGTTCTGCTTTAGCCACAGAGAATGTAAAATAAAAATTAAAAAATATACAATACTAATTTATAACAAATAACCAAACGAAATGCTTGTCTGCTACCCATGGAAACAGAAGGGAAGCAGAAGCTGCATTAGGTGACTAGGCTAGCTATCTCTCTAGAAAGAAACAAGGCAGCTCAGTTCTGGTTTGACCAAATACATTTGAAGGCCTTTTTGAAAATGAAATGTCAGAAATTCATTGTCAAAACTACAATGACATGTACTGAAACTTGCAATCACTTCATCGCAAAAGCATATATAGAAATACATTCTTTCTCACTTTTTATAAGAAAAACAGGTGACACTTTTTCCCCTTAGTCAATTTGCGGCTAATGGCTTGCCTAAGGTAAGCTTTAAAAGCAATCTGCCTGACAAGGTTTAACTTCTGGTCCTGCAAGCATTGGTGATGGCACAAAAAATAGCAGCAGCATCAGGAAATGGCATAGTCAGTGGAGAAGAATCCTGAGACTGGATCCTTATATAAAAATAAAAGAGAGCACCTGCAAGACTTGAAAAATATCCTGCACATATTGATAAAAAAGCCTTTAAAGTCATTCTTCAAAAAAATAAACTGAACTGACAGATCAAGTCATTATGATTTCTTTCTTCATGCCCTTCCTCTATATCCTTATGCACTAGATGAAACCAAACCCAGGGAACAAAAGTGCAAAGTAACAAAACCAGGATAATAGCTTTCCCTGTTTTGTTCTGTGGTTTCTTTGGCAAGGAGACTGCTATTTAACTCTCATTCCACTGCAGCTATTTTCAGGCAAGCATGTGAGAACCAAGGTATTTGATTTTTATACAGGACATCACACTGTCATTTTGTATGATTCTTTGTTTCCCAAAGCCAGATATCCATGTACCCTGTTATTGTACCTCAGTATGTCACATAGCACTCAGTCTGTAAAAACCATGGTGGCAAAAACTCTGAGCAGGAAAGTAGGCATGAGGTGGGACAGTACAGACAGCAAGGTCACACCATTTTAAGGATGGCTGCACCCTGGTAAGGATCTCCAGTCTTTGCCCACGTGTAATGGTGGCTGTGGGTGGCACTTCTGCCTCTTCAAGCTGCCAGGGCTCAACCCCTACAGTGGAACAAAAAGTATCACAATAGAGTGATACTGCCTGCAGAAAATTTTTGTCAAATGAATGAACACTGCCCAGCAAGGCTGTGATCAGTTAGGGAACTGGGGAAAGAGCAGGCTGAACAGCCACAGATCCACTTATTATCCTCCTCTGCTTTCCACTGAGGGAACAACACAGGTACAGGATCAGTCCTCAGATGCATGCTAGAGTATGGCCTGAGGTTCCTCTGTGGTGCAAAAAAGTTTATTTCTGGAGTGACGCTTGTTTCTATGATGTCATGTGGCCAACAGAATTACTCATTTCTTGAAGTCTTTTGGGAGGCAGGCTGTATGTATGGAGATGGGCATGTAACACCAAAACCTGGCTTTGCCATGCAGGTCCAAAGGCAGACCCAAGATACCTTGGCATTCCTCAATGGTGCAGCAAAGGTGGGGTTGTCACTGCATCCATTTCTCAGAGGCACTGCTCAAGACACCCTGAGTATACTGTAAACATAGTAGTGTACACTGTCAGAGAACTGACTCTGGAGGTTCAGACGTTTGCACACGCTATTTATGTAACGGCAGAGCACATACATACTAGGAGTAGCCAGATCATTACTATATGATGCAATAATTTTATATTTTACTTAAAAGAAGAGTTTAACTTTCCAGGATCTAATTGTGGGAATCATTGAGAAATGCATACCATATCATTAAGCTCTCCTGGATGACAAGTATTATTTCCAAAAATAAAACCAAGCCTATCCAGGTGAAGAACTGTTCTCTTCCTTTAGGAGGATGAAAGAATCAAAGGGTATCTTTCCCCTTCTCATCCTACTAGAAAAGCAGCAATACATGGATACTAAGAGTTTGAGAACGCCAGGTCACACCATATGAACAGAAATGAAGCAAACCAGCATCCTCCTGTGTCAACTGCCAAACATTCAACAAACTAACAAAGCAATCTGAAGGTGACTAATGGAGCAAGGGAACAGACCTACAACCTAATCCAAAAAAACAGTGTCATAACTTTGGGGCTTTATACCAATTTCAAAGCAGCAAATTCTCTGCAGGCTTTGGCAAGGAGGTCTTAAACCCTTTTACTGACATCTGGATCTGTTAGTGAAATCATTCCTATTTGTGATTATGGTCCATCTCCACAAAGAATCTCCAGGCATTATCACCACCTACTTGCTGTTCTCATGCAGCACTACTGTCACTGGTTTGCTAAAGAGAAGAACTTATCTTTCAAGCACAACAGTACATAAAGGGTTTCCAGATTCCACAGTACTTCTGGTGATCAACATTCTGTGTACCTATTTTTATGCCTTCTCTCTAAGCAGTCTGGTTCCTTTATTTTTGTGAGTCACATCAGATTAGAAATACATTCAACTATGAGAAAAATCTTTTGCAACTGATCCAAGAAGAAAGAGTAACAGAAACCCACCCATATTACACTTGCAGTCTCTTTAAAACAAAAAAACAAACAGAAACAATACATGACACTGAAAAATACTGACAGGTTTCCTTACAGTCTTATTTAGAAATGTATTGCAGCTGAAGTCACTTATAGGATATCCTGTGGGTGACACATAAGGTAGTCAGTACAGGAGAAAAAGTAACCGGACATTCGAACGCACAAAGCTTTGTTCTGTATTTTTGCTACACAATCTGTGACTGCATCAGTTACCCTTACCCCTTCATCTCTGTCAGTGCAAAGGGTTTGATTTGGGTTTTTTCAGTGTATGGACACTAGCTGAATATCTTAACTGTAAGTATTGTAAATCTTACCAGCATAAGCCCCTCACTATATAAGAAAGAAACTGAGGTGCTGAGGCACATCCAAAGAGCAGTGAAGCTGGGGAAGAGTCTGGAGCACAAGTCTTATGAGAAGCGATACAGGGAGTTGGGAGTGTTCTACCTGGAGAAAAGGAGGCTCAGGGAGACCTTATTGCTCTATACAACTATCTGACAGGAGGTTGTATAGAGGTGGGTGTCAGTCTCTTCTCCCAAGTAACAAGTAATAGGACAAGTGCAAATGGCCTTAAGTGAAGTTTACACTGGATATTAGGAAAAATTTCTTCACTGAAAAGGTTGTCAAGCACTGGCACAGGCTACCTAGGGAAGTGGTTGAGTCATCAGTCCAGGAAGTATTTAAAAGATGGGCAGATGTGACATTAAGGGACATGGTTTAGTAGTGGGCTTGGCAGTGTTGCTTTAATGGTTTGGTCTTAGAGTTTTTTTCAATTTAAACAGACTCAGATTCTATAACAAACTCCTCATGGAATTCAGAGGCATTTTCATTTATCCTATATTAATTCATGCGAACTGTGAGCCAGACCTTGCTGCAACAAGCTCTGTCATTGTTTTAAGTGTAACAAAGGTCAAGATGTCTATTTTTCAAGTTTTTCATGGACCTAGTGTTTAATAAATATTTTTACAGAGCCTTAACATCATCAAGTCCCAAGGCACAGCAGGGCTAGAATGCATTGGCAAAAAGTTTGAACAGAAGGTAAAATGTGTCCTCCTGCACAATCTCCAAATATGCAGAGCTCTAACTGCCAAAGCAGAAACATAGGATGTTGGCCTTCACAGTGTGGGACACAGATCAAAAAGGAAGCATGAAACTGAAGATTACTCAAGTACAATAGGAAGCTCAAGATCATGTAGGATTTATTCACTACCAAAAATATTAGAGCCAAACCCAAACTCCCAAAAGAAAGTATCGCCAGTTTGACAGTGTAAACAGGCTATTTCCTTAGCTTTGTAAACAGAAGAATGATTTGAAACAAACTGCCAAACCCAACACAATCCACTGTTTTAGCCAGGAGATCCTCACAGAAGCAATTATATAAGTGGTTTCTTTTATCCAAAATATGGTATAATGTAATCAACCTCACAAATACAGCAGGATTTTTGAAGGCAATTCTTGAATACAACTTGAATCAACTAAAAGATTACTACTAAATTTTGCTGCAATAGAGGACAAATTCCTACTACAAAGAATGCCAACACAGAGCTTTCATGGTATTTCTTAGGACTCCTTAAATATTCTAGTGTCAAATCCCTGCAGCTGCACAAAAGCCAGAAAAAGACACGGCAGACAGCCCTTCTCTATGGTTGGGATAATTCTACAAACCTTGAGAGGTAACTCAAGGTTTCTCAGCTGGGTAGGCAAAACACAAGGCTACTACACAAGAAATGGAGGATGAAGGCAAGGAGAAGGGAAAATCTGGGCCCAGATATGTGGGAGAACCAGACTTCTTATTCCTGCTACTGTTGTGCATAGGAAAAGGGGTGAGAGTGGGAAAGAGAGAGAGCAGGACGGAAGAGATGGGGAAGGCAACCACTGTTTCTTAGAATCAATGTGTTCCACCCATCATCTTACTCCTCTCAGCTGTGGTAGGTGCCACTGTGGAATGGTTAAGGTTGGAAGTGACCTCTGGATGTCACCCTTATTGCTCTAGAGAAAACAAGGAGATTATATTTTGAGGCCTTTGGGACTATGATACAGCATGCAGAGGCCTACTTTTCCTATGTTCAGAGCCAGTCCTGGAAGATATTTTATTTGTTCTTAAAGAGATCAGTCTGTAATTTGCTGCAGATATATTTTAATATTATCAAGACTATCCATAGGAAAAGATTGGAGCATAAAACACATTAACTCCTGCTGCATCTTTTGTACATACAGTATTATTAGAGGCATGAAAAGAAAGCCACTCTTTGTCCTTCTAATTTACAGCTCCCCAAAGGAGTTTCTTGCTGTATAAATAGTATGCATTTTGTGGATATGTTCCTTTTATATAGTATTTACACCAGTCTAAAGAAGGAGTGAATAAAATATAGTGTAGTGAATTTCTATATAATTTTGTTCAAAGAATTTCTGCCTTGTATAATCCTTTTTCTAATAAGTTCCTTTTTACTTAATAGAAATTTAATAACTTTCAGAACTTCGACTAACAAAACTAACAGACATTTTTAAACATAACTTCTGCTTTCAACCCAAATTCAATAAATTACATAGCTACCAACATCATGTAAAAAGGATCCTAATTACCCAGAATAGTTAGCCTCAAATATTTGTCTAACACTTCATTGTTCAACTAGGACCTCAAAAAATTACATTAAACCTGGGATGTGTGTGGGGGGTTGTATTAAAAAAAAAAAATCCCTGTGTACAATATTTTCATGATTTTAATACTAATTTGGAAAAAATTGTATCAAGTGTACTTAATCTCACTTCCTTGTGCTTCGGTCCTTTAATTTATATTGCTTATATGTGCATATCTATTATGCTATACTAGATAATATGTTAAAGATACAAATTATATTTATTCTGCAAAGGCATATACAAAAATATTCATGTCTATGATATACATACTTTTTTCATTTTAACAGAATATTTGATAAATACAGTTGACAAAAACATAACAACAAAGGCTGTGGAAAAGGCCAAGGTACTTCTTTGCCTCAGTCTTTAATAGTAAGACCAGTTGTTCTCCAGGTATCCAGCCTTCTGTGCTGGGAGACAGGGACAGGGAGCAGAATGAAGCCCCCACAGTTCAAGGAGAAATGGTCAGTGACTTGCTACAACACTTAGACACAAGTCTATGGGGCTGGATGGGATCTACCCAAGGGTCCTGAGGGAGCTAGCAGAAGAGCTCACCTAGACACTTTCCATCAGTTATCAGAAATGCTGGCAAACCCAGAAACATTTGGTTAGCAAAGTGACACCCAACTATAAGAATGGACAGAAGGAGGATCCAGGGAAATACAGGCCTGTCATCCTGACCTTGGTACCAGGGAAGGTCATGGAAAAGATCATCTTGAGTACTATCATACAGAACATGCATGACAACCAGGGGCTCAGGCCAAGCCAGCATGGTTTTGTTAAAGGCAGGTCCTGATTGACCAACCTAGTCTCCTTTTGTGACAAGGTAACCTACGCAATCGATGATGGAAAGGCTGTACATGTTGTCTTCCTGGACTTTAGTAAAACATTTGGCACCATCTCCCACAGTATTCTCCTGGAGAAACTGGATTCTTATGGCTTGGAGGGGTGCACTGTTTGCTGGATGAAAAATTGGCTTGATGGCTGGGCTGAGAGAGTGGGGGTAAACAGAGTAACATCCAGTAGGCAGCCAGTCACAAGTGGGATTCCTCAGAGATCAATTTTGGGGCCAGTCCTGTTTAATATCTTTATGGACAATCCAGACAAGAGGATTGAATGCACCCTCAGTCAGTTTCCAGATAACACCAAGTTGGGCAGAAGTGCTGATCTGCTGGAGGGCAGGAACAGGAAGGCTCTACTGAGGGATCTGGACTGGCTGGATTGACGGGCGAATGCCCATTGTATGAGGTTAAACAAGACCAAGTGCTGCACTTTGATCAAAACAACCTCATGCAGTGCTACAGGCTGGGGGAAGAGTGGCTGGGAAGCTGCCCAGTGGAAAAGGACCTGGGGGTGTTGGCTGACAGTCGCTGAATATGAGTCAGCAGTGAGCCCAGGTGGCCAAGAAGGCCAGTGACACCCTGGTCTGCATCAACAACAGTGTGGCCAGCAGGACCAGGGCAGTGACTGTCCCCCTGTAATCAGCACTGGTGAGGTTGCACCTCAAATCCTGTGTTCAGTTTTGGGCCCCCACTACAAGAAAGACATTGAGGTGCTGGAGCGTGTCCAGAAAATGGCAACAGAGCTGGGGAAGCACAAGTCTGATGAGGAACAGCTGAGGGAGCTGGGGTTGTTTAGCCTGGAGAAAAGGAGGCTGGGGGGGACCTTATCACTCTCCACCTGAAAGAAGCTTTTAGTGAGGTAGGGGTTGGTCTCTTCTCCCAGGTAACAAGTGAGAGGACCGGAGCAAATACCCTCAAGTTGCACCATGGGAGGTTAAGATTGAAGAAACATTTCTTCACTGAAAGGATTGTCAGGAAGAGGCTGCCCAGAGATGTGGTTGAGTCACCACCCTTTGGAGGTATTTACAAGACATGTAGATGAGGCACTCTGAGTTATGATTTGGGGGCAGACTTGGCAGTGCTGGGTTAACAGTTGGACTCAATGATCTTGGAGATCCTTTCCAACCTAAATGATTCTATGACTCCTAATTCTGCAAATACTTGTACACTTGGTTCATTATAAAATGTAGTTTGCTTTACTCAACATCATCTCACATATAAGCTGTTCAAGTTTTCTTATTAGTAAATAGTAAGTGGCCAGTCTTCGCGAACGAAGATCTGGGAAAGGTCTTTTTACCTTTCAAGCCTGCGCAATGGATTTTT
>JAWWLV010000001.1:41196684-41231411 GCA_035041135.1 Platyrinchus mystaceus
AAGCAGGACCGGGATTCGAACCTGCGGCCTTGGCGCTGAGAGACCAGCATCTTAACTGCTAGGCCACCAGGGGTCCCAAGCTTTCTTATTACACCATCATGTATGACTGTGCCCCTTGATTTTAATGGAATTAGGAAGATGCTCAAAGTTAAGCACATGATGAATGTTATTGCACTATCGAGTTCCCATGAGTTTTCTATTTATGCCTATTCCTAGATGTTTTATAAAACATCACCTCTCTGTGGGATCACAGTGGGAAAAACCTCCACATTATTTCAGAAATTTCAGCATTGGTCAGTTTCTACAAACCAAAGCAATACTATTAAGTTTTTACTTCAAGCCTTTTAAGAATTAGCTGGCCTAATTCCGTTTCATACAAACACATTAAAAAAATAAAAAGAAACAAACAAAAAAATTACACCACACCAAAAAACACTCATGAAGTTTAGAGAGACTGGTTGGGGAGTTTATAGTGACTCTGACTGTATGATGTACATCTGCCTGATAAAACACATTTCAAGCTCCTTTAGAGAATTCCTCCATGCCTCTTGCTGCTGAGTCAGGTTGGAATTCTCATGCAAAATCCTTTGATACCTCAGTCCAAACTGTTAACTATACAGATAAGAGACATCAACAAAGTTAAACAACTGTAGACCAACGTGTATTACTACACAGAAATTATTAAGGCTTTTAAAAAAAAATGATGAAGCCTGAAATACACATTTTTATGCAAAATCTAAAAAATAGGGGGAATAAAGCCTATAAAACCAAATTTATTCTATCCATTTTACAGTTGACACAATTTTATGTTACTAGAGTCCTTTAAAAAATGTATACAAGCCTATGATAAAAGAACTCAGTAAGTGCGTTCTAAACCTGAAGTTCCGATATTGCTAGTGATACCAAAGAGATTTCACAGAATCATGGAGTCATGGAAACACGGAAACACACCACCATAGAATCACAGAATAGTTTGGGTTGAAAGAGACCTTAAAAATCATCTAGTTCCAACCTCCCTGCCATGAGCAGGGACACCTTCCACTACACCAGGTTCTCAGAGCCCCATCCAACCTTACTTTGAGCAGGCCTGTCTGGGCAACCTGTGCCAGTGCCTCACCACCCTCACAGTAAAGAATTTCTCCCAGTATCATAAAATCATAGATTGGCTCAGATTGGAGGGATGTTTAATATCATCTAGTTCCACACCTAATCTTAAAAAAACAAACAAACAAAAACCCACAAAACAAACAAAACCCAGAAAACAACACAACTGTGTCTTCTCCCAAGATCAGACTCTTAACAACTATTTAGTGAGAGAATACTGCCCAAATCACTGCATACTTTTCCTCATGATTAGGCACAGGCCAACAAGGAAGAAGAGGATAGAATTAATGGCACATATTTATTTGTACTGGCCATGAAAGAGCCAAAAGCTGTTGGCAGCTTCCCAGAATTATAAAGTACAATTTTTCTTTGTATTTTGGTGCTGCACAAGCAAGTCAAAGTTTGGAAATTCCTTTTTTATTTTTTTTTATTCCTAATGAAAACCACAAGAGCACAAAGTCTTATCTTGAGTCATCTGATGTTATGGTTTCAAATCCACATCAGAAGATACTGATTCCATAGCTTTCCGTTGTTTACATACTGAAATGATTTGACACTATGCTGTCTGGTTTGTTCTGATTTTTCTTTAAACTTTGGAGTTTAAAGTTTAAAATATGTATAGTGATGCTTAGTCTGAAGATATGGACTAGGAATACTTTCCTAGACTAAGCAAATGTTTGTTCAATAACAGATAAAAAAGAGAAAATGATGTTTCAGTTAGACATTATAGAGTAAATAAGCATTTATTTATCTATCTCCCACTTTTCGTCTTCAGGAATATATAAACAACCAAAACAGAAGAAACAAAATAACAGACTTCTTGTAATTAGCTGGTGTTACCTGCACACTGCAAACTGGGAAAATGAGTCAAAAGAGAACAATGGAAGCATCTGGAAGACCTCTTTGTGTGTTATTCCAATGAACTTCAAAGGACTTAACAGCATAAATAAACACTTTAAGTGAATACCGCTACTTGTGCTATAAGTGTTGCTGGCATCTCCAGGACACTTAAAAAAATTGATTAGTGCTACACTGGACTGCTGAGTCATCAATGCCCGTCCTTCCACTGGGACAACAGGATGTCTTGTAAGCAGGTTATTTATATTCTTAATATCTTCAGCAGAAAGTACTGTCTGGTTAGGTTTGGTAGTCATTAAATGGCACTTTACGTGCTGCGCTCATCTACAGATTTCTTATCAGAGCAGCTTCAGTCTTAAGTAAGAGCAATTACAAATAGGCCAACCTCTTTTAGTCTGAAAGAAGACAGACAATATCAAATCGCACAGAGTGCAAAGGTTTACTTTGACCGAAAGAAGGACCAAGTCTCCATATTAAAGCTCCATGTACGCAGTATCACTAGTTTATCTGCTTGGCAATAACAGAAAAATAGAATCCAAAGGATTGTTTTCTTTTTTAATAAAAAGTGCAGGTGGTCTTGGACTTGACAAGACATAATGCTTTTTATAAAGCTGAACAGGCCTTGTTTCTTCTTCAGTATCTATTTTAATTCCACAACATAATAATCATGATCATCAACCCAGAACATAATATTACATTACTTTTTATTCTTTCTGTGTGCTTTGAAAAAGACTATTGGAACATATTTACCCCCAGTGTACTGTGTGCTCCTAGATTCTATTCTGTATTGTCATGTCTGCAAATGTTTACAAAGCAAAAAATACCGTCTCAGTGATGCAACTGACACGCCTTTAATGCTATTCCATATCATTGCTTCAGACCAAAACAATAAAAAAACACCACTTCAAATTATGAAAGACAGAAATATTTTTAGTGGCCTACAGCCAACCACGGTCTAAACACTGCTTGTGAGCTCATCACATGCATGCAACATTTGGAATACCCCTCATAACCTTTGGCTGCACAAATATAGACCTTTAGTCAAGAAACTCAAGCAACAGTTTGGTTCATGTGAGTAAAATCAGGGGGATCAGCAACCGATCTGCTTTAGATGTTGTAACCTGATGCCCATCTCCACTGGCTACACCAGAACATAAGGTCTTTGCAAACAAAAAGTAAGAGGATTCTCAAGCACAAAGAGAGAGCAAGGCATGCTAGGGGGCTGTATGTGGTCTGCCTAAAAGTCTGTTACCTCCTCAGTAAATGGCTATCCAGTAAAGAATTGCAGAAGTGTCTGACTTCAGCGTGGGCATGTGTCACTACCTCTGTAGGCTGTAGGACTCACTAGCACATGACTCAGGAAAGATGAAAAGCAGCACGTAATTACATACAGATCTGCCAGCAGCCCCAGGATTAGTCCACCCGGTACGCACAAAGTTCAGCTACTACAAGTTGTCTCAGATAATTTTAAGGGTGCAAAGCCTAATCACAACATTAAATGATCACAACTAGGAAAACAGCAATTAACTAATCATTTCAGAAGCTTGTTCTCTTCATCACTCCAAGAAGCAATTTCACCACAGGAAGTCCTCTGCAGAGTGAAACACCCGTCACATTGCCATTAAGATGAAAACTTTATTTATATTAGGGGTTAATGATTTCTTCATTGACTACACAGAGGAGATCAGAGTAAAACACATTTTGATGTTTTAAGTAAATCACTGCAGTTTTCCATGAAGAAGCTTGTTTGAAGTTTGACTTGGATGGAAACTTGCTTAGTTTAGTTCAGAAATGGTCCCAGTTCTTCTACGAAGTTTAAGATGGCAGGCTTACAATTCATGAAGCTTGATAAGGTACACAATAGTTTTAAAGGATGAAATAGAAATAACACATATATGCTTTTATGACAAACACTATTTGTTTTACTTTTTGAATGAGATTTAATTGGACTTCTGTAACAGAAGGAACTGCATTTTTGTCTTGTTTCCTGAATCAATATCTCAATTCTAAGAAAAAAAACCCCTCCACCTTTGCTATGCCTTCTTTCAGTGATTAGAAAGGCATACAAAAGATTATTACATTCAATATGGCTCCAAAGTTGAAACAGAAACATCCTCCTCAGTCAGCTGTATACCCATTACATGCATTGTATACATGCTGGAAAATAAACACTGGCAAATACAGAGTACAGTCTTGGAAATGGCTCAAGTGACTGGGTTTTGAAAAGGATTTTTAAAAAAATATAAATTCTGTCAACTGAAAGATGTTAACTTGAAGACTGAACTTAACTCTGTTCATTTTCAGGGGCAACATCTTGCATTTCGCTGTGTAAGAAGGTACACAGCAACGTGCAAAAGAAGGTCCACGTGAAGCTGGAACACAATAATAGGCTGCTCCCCAGCCAGAGGCTCATCACTCTTCCCAAAGAGAAAGGCGTGGATTCCAGAGGTGATTCTCAGCAGCGCTATTTTTATGCAGCCTCCCCATTCATTCACCATGGGGCCACAGCGCACGGCCACGCTGCCCGTTCACTCGAGGCACCTGCGTCCCACTCAGCCGCGCTGCAGACCCTCGGCAGCATCTCGGCTGTCCAGGACATCCTCCACTGGCAGCTCGCGGCGGGAACAACCCCAGAGTTCAGATACGACAGCTGAAACCACCCTTCCTACCGGGTGGGCAGTACCCGAGAGCCCGCGGCTGCCCGGCATGGTGCTCACCATTCCTGGGCATCACAAGGGACGAGGCCAGTCCCGGCTTGCCCAGCAGACCCAGGGGAACACCGAGCCCTGGGACCCTCCAGTCGAGGCAGTTTCTCACCGGGAGGGCGGCACCAGACAGCCCTTACAGGAGCCAAACGCGGCGACGGCTGCGTCCCTGGGAGACGAGCCCCGCTTGCCATAAGGAGCCCTAAGGCGACGGCGTCGCCTACCACCCACACCCCCGAGGGTCCCCCCCAGCAGCCCCGGTTCGGCCAGAGCCGCCACAAACCCGCCGCTCGCCCCGCATTGCCTCTGCCGTCGGCACATCACAGGCACACGGGGGACACGGGCCCGATGGTTGTCAGGGAGGAGGTGCCGGCCGCAGCACGGAGGGGACGCTGGGGGCACCGCCGACTGCCAGGAGACCTCCTCGAAGTTGCCCTGAGAACTTTGAGACTGCCCGGAGGTGCAGCCGCCGGGCAGAGCCGCCCCCTCAGCCCACACCTCCCTCCTGCCACCTGGCCACACAATCCTGGACCAGCCTCCAGGGACCAGACTTCGGGGACTGACCCCCATGCCCCGACTGACCCCTCGGGGACGGGACCCCCCCCCGCAGACCGACACCCGTCCTTCCCTGGGGACACGACCTCCGCTCCCGGGACAGAAGAACGGCAGCCCCGAGGTGCGCTCAGAGCTCCCCCCGCAAATGCAGCTCTCGGAACAAATAAAGGAGGAGGACACTTACCATCTCGCCTGATGTTGGAGGCCCGCAGGGATTTTATAGATCCGCTCTGGGCAGGGGCGGTGGTGCCCTGACGGCTGCAGAAGTTCGCACAGACGACGGCGTAGAACAGGAGGAGGATGAGCAGTTGCATTGGGACCAGCTGCGAGCGGGACCGTGTCTCTGCGAAGAAACGGGTCTCCCGCCGAGGGTTCTTCCCCCGTTCGTGTTCTCTACCTCTTCCCGGACTTTTTGGTTGTTGCGGGTTGCTTGTGTGTTTGGGGGAGTTGTATGTGGGGGGGGGAGAAGGGTGGGGGAATGGCACAATCCCCGCAAAAAAAGCAAAACCCCACGGCACGGGAAGCAGCAGTCACCGCCGACGCGCTACTCTCCGCGCTGCCTCCAAACTTCCTGCATGCTGAACTTTTGGCTGCCCTTCTGCGCCGGCCAAGCTCGGCGGTGGTGCGGAGCGGCCGGGCCGGGTCCGACGCCCCTTCCCCTCGGCCCGCACGGCCGTGCCCCAGTGGCAGGAGGGGGCTGCCGCTGCCGGGCTGCGCCCGCCGCCTCGCACCGCCCAGCGCCGCTCCGCCCGGCAGGAGCCGCCGCCGGGGTCTGGAGCGGCGGGAGCCCCGCTCTCCGCGCCGGGGGCCGAGGGGGAGAGGCTGCCTGGGGGAAGGGGGCGGGAGCGGTGCCCGGGCCCTCCCCGAACTACCGGCCGAGCCGTCCCCACTCCGGTCAAGAAGTGGCAGGAGGGGTGGTGCGACCGCGGGGTTCCTGGCGGGTGGGTGGGTGCGGTAGGAGCCGTGTGCCAGGGGCTCCCCGCCAGCAAAGCGGCCGCACACCCGAGGGTCCCATCACGCTTGGGCCCGCAGTGGCCACGAAAAAGTCACCTCTGGGCTGAATGACTCAAACCACTGAACTGCGCCAGGGCGAGTGAGGAGACTTAGTGGGAAAATTGGTGAATAACCCACAGTTGTCCCTGGGAGAAATACATGTGTCATGCCAAGTACTGTCAAAAACCTTTCATAAAAAGTTAATGCCTACTAATTTAGACTCTCATTCAATTGGGTCTGGTATTAAAAGATTGTATTACTGGCTGGAAAAGTTTGGGTCTAAACCAAAGGTATGTGAGGGTTGTGATGAACTTGCTAGTTTAATACTCTCTTTCCTTCCATTAGCTGCAATGAAAATAATCAAAAGGAAGATGCAGGAAAAAAAACCCACTCAAGTTTTAACAGTTCTCTAATAAATCCTTCCCTACTTTATTTCTTAAGACATTTCATATAGTCTTAGCCAGTCTAGCAAACTGTAACATGCTGCCAGACCTTTAACAACATGAAACATACCTCATTAGCAGAAAAGGAATGTCAATACCATGCTATACCAGGAGTCTTGGATGAGTTTTGCTACACTCCGAGAACTGCCTCTGGCTGTGTGAAGCATTTTCTCTGAGAGCATGTTAGGATGACAATGGGACTGAAACATCTTGTATGTCTTAAGAAACCAGTAGGGTGCAATTCTGTTATGCATAATTCATGCTTCTTTATCCCTTTCATGTTCCCCAAAACTGACAGCGAACCTAATCCTGCTCCCATGTGGTAGATAATGGAAAGACTCCAACAGTCCTTCATTTGTGAGCAGATGTGCCTACATGTTAGGTGCCCATTTCAGGGGGAATCTAGGCAAACAGAGGGAAGGTGGTCTATTCAATCATCCTAATAGAAGTAGAAAGTCAAACAGAGGATGTAGAGGAAACGAGGATGGGGGAACTCCAGAGATGTCTTTTGTTCTTCCAGTCAGTAAGTCTGCCTCTTTCTAGTTGCCTTAAAAGGAACTGTCAGAAAACGCCAGTAGAATCCCATCTCCTTAGCTCTATTCTGAGTGCAAGTACCTTTTAACATAAAAGAAAGGGGTCAATATCCTGATCTTTACTACAAACTTGCGGTGAACTCGTGCTTTACTTTGTGCCCTCAGGCCCTCTTTCTCTCTTAGACTCAAGATGCCAGAACCCATAACTGTTTGTCTTTGGGTGAGTGGCCATTTTAAGGTGGAAGAGGAAGAGAAAAAAGGACAAATTGCCTTCCATCCAAAAGTCAGACAAAAGGTGTTTTGACATTATCTGAGCAGTTGCATAATTCAGTCAAGAAAGGGCACTGTTTCCAAGGCTGTTTTTCTTTCTGTACCCAGGTTCATCTATATAAATTTTCTTATATAGTATGTCTTCCCAAGAGCTTGTCTGGAACTAAAGTCTGTCTGGCCCTATGCCTTCCAGACTGCACAGGTCCAGCTTTGACACAAGAGTGGAACAGGCTTTTGCCTTAAATATTCCACAGCTGTTTGGCTGCTGTGCTCCCTGGATTAATAAAGACTATAAGTTTAAACTTCCTCAAGCTGACCAGGGCACAGAACTGAGTTTTTTCCTCAGCACTATTTTTTTTTTAGGAGTACATAGTGTTGTGGTTCATAAGATGAAATTCGTGTTTCTGCAGCAGAGGTACTTGTTGCTTAGAGAATTCTCAAGCAAAACTGCATGAGGCCTCATAAACTAGCCAGTGATGAAAACAGGCAAGTGGATTGTACCACCAATGGCTTTGATATATATCAAGAGGAACTGTGTAATAACTCCTACCATATGCTCATGGAACATTTCTGTTCCTCCCTTTGCAAAGCATTCTTTGTTCTAAAGCAAAATATATTTTTTGTAGCAGAAAAAACAAGTATTTTTTTCAGGTCAGAAAACAGCCATGGAATATTATTGTGGGATCCAAAACAGAGGCCTAGCCCTATAGATATTTATTTTGTACCCAGTATCAAAACATCCCAGATTTTTCAATTTGATGTAGAGGTGTAGAGAAAGGTTTTGGGACAGAGCAGCAAGGATGATGTGCATTGGTAAACATTTGTCGACAAGGCCTACACTTAAATCACTGTTGCTATAGCTTCTCAGTTCACTTTAAAAAGCACTAAGCCCAATAAAAATTGAAAGAGTATCTTTATAATAAGGTGTCACAAAACTCCTTGTCAAAGGGTGAGAAGTTTGGATTATGCTCAGATGTTTTTATAAGCATATGACTGGTTCTTTACTTTCTCGCACATTGGCTAATCTGTATTGTAAGGGTTTGGGATAACTTAAACATTGGATGATTTCTATAGGAAGACCTATAGCAAGTCATGGTTACTGCACAAAAGGACATACTGATGTATAAGTGTGATAACACAGGTAATTACAAATTTGTCAGCCCAACTGGGATCCTGATAAAAAAACCCCTAACAGTTGATATGAAACTCAATTAATAAAAATTAAAAGGAAAATAATGTAATTAATAATCAACCTGGAAAATCTTATCATGCTGACTTGGAAATCTGGTTTACAAACAGAATAGCATCAAATTATGGCTTTCATGAGGTACCACTTGGTACCACACAATTTGAATCATATGGAATGAAAGTCATGCATACTAAATGTTTTCAAAATTTGTTAAATGACAGGTTTAAAAGAGTTTACGTAAAAGGGAAACATTATGAAATGGATTCTTTTTAAGAGACCACCACTTAGGCTAATTTTTTACTTCTTCATTGATTTGCATTTTCAACAATGATCTGGGAAAAATACAGTCATTACTCATGACTTCTGAAGATGACAAAAACCTTGGAGAAGTAATAGGATGATTTATAGCAATGGTGTTATATGGAGACAGATGTGTAGATACTGGGTATAACTGTAAATCTGAGTCCTTATGCAGCTCATGCTTTAAAATAGCCAATGACAGCACTGCCCAGTGCCTGTGGCATCCACCTGACCTCATTTTAGTCCTCTGAAAGTGTCTGGTGTAAGCCTGTCACACAGGTTCTCGTTGTTCATGGAGAGAATTGGATACCCATCAGAGGGCACTCTAGCCCAGCGGTTTTAGGCAGTTGTGCTGTGATGGTCCGGAAAGACCAGTTTCTCGCCACTGGCTATGAAGAGAGCATAGAGACCAAATACATTCATAGTTAATGGATACAGTAGTTAATCCTAGAAAGCACTGATGCAGAAAAAAATTACAGGGGTGGATTATCAAGGAAGTCGATGGGCTGTAGCCTTCCCTGTTTTCATTTGTTGGCTGGGAGGTGCTCCAGTGTGTCCATGGAGAACAGATGTACTGTGTGTCCACCTCTCAGAACATTTGAATTATGGTGATTAAGTAGCAAAACCCAAGATCTCTGTGTGTTATCCCTGGGATCCTTGGATATTTATTTAAGAAAGGGAATATCAATTACAGTAGAGGCATTGTGCTCTCTTCTGTTATTATTAGACTGCTGCATCAAATTCCTGTGAATAAACTCTTAGAAAGGACCATAATAAAGTGAAAAACACTGCGAGGAAAACCACAGAATTGGTTAGAGGTTGAGAAACATGCCATTTAGGGAAAAGTTTAAAAATCACAAGCCATTTAGCTTATCTAGGAAGAAATCAGAGGGGTCACAGCTACTTCCAAGAGGAGGGATATTGATTCTAGAAGACTGTTCGGTCTAGTGGACAATCACATATCAAGGTGAAAGCTGGAGATAGACAAACTAAGGTTAGAAGTAAAAGGCACACTTTTCAGTGTGGAAAGCTATGGAAATATAAGTTGTATACTCTTCACCACAAAAAATGTGAAAGGCAAGATTTGATGTTTTTCTAAAACCAGTCAAGTGGTTTCAAGCTGTGCTTAGGAACTCATGGGGTCTATTGATCACTTTGAAAAGCTTTGTAAAGGTAACAGAGCCTTTCATATGTTCCATACTACAAGCCACAGATGAAATTTCTAAGTGGTTCTGCAGATCTTTGGAAGATGACAACTAAAAAAGCATACCTCCAGGGATTAATTCTGGGAAGCACTGTGATTTCTGTTATATAGTAGGGCAGTCAAGTGAGGGCAGCAGTGCTTGGTCTTGTGTCTGATAGGACTGATCACCTGTCTTTATGTAAATTTTGGCTAGTTCTCCATTGCAAATGTCAAGAGACATTGCACCAACATGCATATCTGCCTCAGCGAGGGAGAGAAAAATTATGTCCCAAGCTGAACATGTTGATATATTAAATTTTGAGAAACTGCTATATCTCTCAGACTGTCCCACTGGTACGTAGCGATGGTACCAATTGACACATAGTTGTGCGTGCAATATTCAGAGTCATGCTTTCAAAAAATGAGTGTAAGCCACAATGAAATAAGAAATGTTACCCTCCCGAGGTTAAGTAGGATTTTTACCCCTGATTTATATCAGTACAATCATTATTTAAATTTAAATTCAGGTTTAAAAGGATGGGCTAAGTTTTCTCAGAGGTTTTTCTTAGTAAGAAAGAAATACCTTCAAAAAGACTGCATTTCTTCTGTAGCCCAGTTCCCAGGTTCATAGATTTAAAGAGACCTTTCTGTCTTCTTTCATAAATAAGCCAAACCATTTTGCTGCCTGACTTCCTCCTTTGTTTATGCAGGAGTTAGCATGGTATCTTTCAGAAGAAAAAGAAAAAAAAAAAAAAGATAAAATCTTGATTTTAAAATAGCACTAAACTTGATTTTACAGTATCTTGAGACAGAGAATCACCCACTATAAATGTGGAGTAATTCAAGTGATTAATGACTGTTTTTAAAGATTTAGGTGTTTTTTTTTTTCTCTCTGGATCCTGTGCTGTGAATGAACAGTAATGGTTTATCAGGATCCTCTGCTTGGTCTTTCCAAATATTTGGATGCAAGGAATCTGAACCTACTGCTTTGGACTTAGCAAAACAGCTGTCTGCATACCCTAGCAACTTCTACCTAACCACCTGGATTATTTCTGTGATCAATTTCTTTGCACCTGCCAAAATGAGGGTTTGCTTGTCTTCAGTATAAGAGGTTTGAGTTAAAAAACTGTCATGGAGAATATTAGATAAATTCTAGGAATGTTTTACTACTGGTAGTGTGAGATTGCTGGGATCAGAGGTTTCAGACTGAAATTTTTCATGATAATTCATGCTTTCTGTCTGCACGTTGCAGGCAGTACTTTAGAAATAAAGCACCCACTTTTAGTAAGACAGAGAACAGTATGGTGTAGGTTATTCACTGTGCAATACTGCCCAGACATTCTCTCTGGACTACTCTGTGTTCTCTCCTCCTGTGCAGGAAGAATTTGCCCTCTCTTGGCTTCAGCATTTGTTCTCTCCACCACATTTTTGGTATGGGAACACTCTCAAATTCTGTAAATTATTATCTTGTGAACAACTTAGAACATACCACCTGAGCAATGTTTTAAAGACTGAAATGCACCTCTATACTGAAGCCTCAGAGCAATAACTACTGTCTTGGCACCACAAAGATGGCACATGAACTTCTTTTCTTTTAGTTTTACAGTTTGTGCTCAGTTCAGAAAATATGCAAGAGATCAAATATCTTCCTTTGTTGATTAAAGATTTCCCCTCAATTTCCCAAGAGCTGAAGTTATGAGCAGCCATAATACATATGTGTCATATATAAAGTCCTTTATTCAGCCACCTAAATAATCAGAATTTTATTATAATATTTTAAGGATTTTATAAGGACTGAACCTTCTAGTTATGTAAATTTTTTCCTCGTCCTCCTGAATTACATCTTGCCTTTCCTCCTTTGTCTTCAGTTTTACAGAACACCACTTACTCATCTTGTCAGCAGTGTTTCAAAACTGCTGAGCCATGATGCTGGGGTTGTTTTTTCATTCCTTTGTGGGTAATTTCATTCCTCTTTGAGGTCTGGATGCACACGTGCAATGGAGATACTTGCTAAATACGCTTGTCCAAAACCAGACCCATTTTTTTTCTGTTTTTCTTTCGCATTCAAGAATTTTCCAACACCATTTCACAATAGGGAAGATTCTGGCTTGCAGTAAGAAATGCTCAATTCACAATGGAGAACCCTTTTTCCAGTGCTGACCATCTTGGTGCCTTGTGTGGTTATGTACTTGAAAAGCAAACTTGTCATACTTTCTCTTAACATCCCTGTATTTCAAAAATATAGCAAAATTAGATCTTTCCAGTAATTTCAGAATCAATAATTAGACACCATTAAATGGACAAATCCAGAACATAATGATCAGAAATGCAAAATTCTGCAGCTTGAAACTTGACTGGCAGAGCTTTTACCACAGAATCATAGAACAGTTTGTGTTGGAAGGAACCTTAATGATCACCTAGTCCAACTCCCCTGCCATGGGCAGGAACACCTTTCACTAGATCACTTGGCTCAAAGTCCCATCCAGCCTGACTTTCAACATTTCTAATAGTGGGACAACCACAAGTTCCCTCAGCAACCTATTCCAACCTGTTCACCAAGCCCCCCCACCAAAAAAAAATCCCTTACATCCAATATGAACCTCCCCTCTTGGTTTAAAATCTTTGCCATTTGTCCTGTTACTACAGGCCCTGGTAAAAAGTCTCTTTCCATCTTTCTTAAAAGTCCTCATTAGATATTGAAGAGCAGTAATAGGGTTCCTCCAGTGACTTCTCCAGGCTGAATAATCAAAACTCTCTCAATCTTTCTTCACAGGAGAGTTGTTTCACCCCTCTGACCATTTTCAAGGCCCATGTGTGGTCCTGCTCTAACAGGTTGCTGTCTTTCTTGCAGTGGGGCCTCCAGATCTGGATGCAGCGCTTCAGGTGGCGTCTCATAAAAGTGGTGTTGATGGGAAGAATCACCTCCCTCAACCTGCTGGCCATGCTGCTTTTGATGCAGCCCAGGACATGGTTGGCCTTGTGGGCTATGAGTGTACAATGCTGGCTCATGTCCACTTTTTCATTCACCGGTCCTTCTACACCCAAGTCCTTCTACAAAGTCCTTCACACAGGATTGCTCTCAATCCATTCATCCTTGCAGTCCATATTGATACTGGGGATTGCCCTGAGCCACGTGCAGAACCTTGCACTCAGCCTTGTTGTAAAAGGTACTCTGCACTTAGAGATTATTTTTTTCAGAGAAGGTGATTTTGGATCATAAGAAAAATAGAAACCATATACAACAGAGTAAAATATAAAAGCAACCAGATTTTCAAACTGAGTTGCTTAATAAGTGTTGGAGAAAGAACATTAAGCATATTTATTTTTTTTAAAAATGTATGCAGTTTGTAAATCAGGCTGTTAAGAAAAAATTAGGGGCACCACTAAGAATGACTTATCTCTGGTTCCAAGTTAGTGGGAATACATTCAGGCTACCCAACTCTTTCTTCAGATCACATTATCATACAAAGGAGTTCACAGTTTTATGCACACAGCACATTAACACAAACTAGTTAACCACATGGCATTGGTTAAGCAGAATTTATGCTGATACTGTGCTAATGACCTTGCACTATCATTAGACTAAATCAGTCTCCTGGGGGAGAACCCAACAAAGCATACTAATTCAATGCATTCCTAGGAAGTAGCATGTACAGTAAAATATATTTTGTCATTTATCAACCTCCATTTTAATTCAGAAGTATTTTCTAAATTAAATACCAAGGCCTCTCCAGAGACCTCTGGAATGGCAGAACAAGATAAGAACATGCACAGGAAAAAGACAAGTGAAATAAATATTTGTGCACACCTACAGTCATTGTGGACATTTTGATGTACAGATGTACTCAATAAATGTAGGAATAATCTGTTCTAAACATAGATTTAAAAAACCCTAAAATTTGAAAGGTAAACAAAACTTTGAGGGCTAAATCTGATGTAGACACGATAGGCTTCCTTTACAGTCTGGGAGAGGAAGCAGGTACTACCAGAGGGTGCTTGATCTAACATGCCATTTTCATTATTAGCTTAGAAAGTTTTGAGTTCCCATTGCCCTTTCCCCACCTCCAATAGCTTTCTTTTTCCCCAGTAAGACAGCTGTGGATGATTAGCACAGATTTAGATGTCTAACTTAAGAAAACCTGAGTTACCAATCAAGAGTTAGAAAATTTCAGAAATAAGTTGCTTTATGAATCTTAATTCAGCCTCCTTTTACATATGTAGGATACATTTTAATTTAGATGTGCAAACTACTTTTTTCAGAGGATTCAGTACACCTAATAAAGTCGATGAATCATGACTGCAATATAAAGGGAGATAGTCTGTAGAGCCCTTACTTCATTTGTTTCATAGCTGAAAGTTATGAAGTAAGTAGGGCAGGAGGTGGATGGAGAAGAAAACTGAATTCCTAAGGCAATTGAGTGCTGTGAAAGGGTTTTTACACCCGCCTGTGTGTTGCTACACAGATGACGCAAACCAGATTTCTCACAGCTGGTCTCTATAGCACTATGTTTGTAATTTTCTGGATGCCCAGCTGGAGACAATAGGGTCTGATTTTAATAAGTTCAGAGCATGAATACCTATATTTGAAATTAACAGTTACTTTAAATTGTTTCTTTAATATGTGTAGTGCCATATAATACCAAGCATTATAAATCTTAGTATCTAAAACTAATTTACCTTAATCTCTCTGCACCCCAATCCCATTTGAGGAAAGAGATGATGATGTACTTCAGTACGTACTGTAGCATCCAAATTAGAAGACTGGTATATGATCTACCAAATAAAATCCTACATCTAACCATAGATACATCTGTAACATAGACATTGAACAGGGATCATGTGTTTTAGATGTCTATCTAAGAATAAGCTGAGTTGCACCCTGAAAGTACCTGTTTCTTTTTTTCAGTGATACTAAGGGAAACACAAAGTGAGTAGTTCATTTGTAGACATCAGGGCTGCAGATATTGGAAAGTAGGGCTGGTGAATCCTGCCTTCTGTGATGAGCCCTATTTTAGGTACTGAATGAGGCAGAGAATCTGAAAGAAAAAATAGTCTCTGATCATGTTATTTGTTAGTTGGCTTTGTAATTTATATGCACAAGGGACCAAATTAAGGTTTCACAGAATGTCTTTTGAAAGCTTGGCATGGCAATCTTAATAGCAGTATAATTGTTATTCAGTGGGAAAGAAAAGACATCAGCCTGAGGCAGACACTTGGAATGTTGCATTTCAGTTCAGTTAAAGTTTGAAAAGAGAGTCATATAGTAGGAAAGGAGAGCAAATTAATAATAGGTAGTTTTATCAGTTCTTGCTGAATAACTTTCAGCACTTCACGGTTTTGTTGCATGCAAATTGCTTGCATGGCAGCCCTGTAAGCCTGTGCACATCTCAGCTCTAGTCCCTTCCTCAGCATTCCTTTGGAGTTAAGCACAGTGCATTTTCAAGAGTTTTTCCAAAAATGGCCCAATCATCAGAGCCTTTCTATGGAAGCTAGCTAGGTGTTTGTTAACATTCACACCGTAGAGATAGGGAAAACATTGACTACAATTATTTGGCCAACATCATATTGCACAAAATTATCATGTAACAAATGGAAGTACAAGTCAGTGTTTAACTCACTGGGCTAAAACAGCTTACAGAGTTTTTTCTCTGCTTCTTACTGGCAAAGCTTCACTGTCCCTTTGCATGTGGGCAATGACTTTGTATGCTGATGTTACAGACTTGTGGAAAAGAACTAAGCACTGAAAATTGTGTGATATGATCACTTAAAACAGCTCAGGGATTACAGTGTCTGGACGTGATTATACTGCTTGATTCACAGTTCCTCAGACACAGTTTACATTAAACTTATGAGGCATCTTTCATGTGTCCTCCTGGTGTAAGACTTAGGAAGGAAATACAATGGTAGCCAATGCTGTTTGGTAAAACCAAAAGACTTTTTGTTGCTCACAAAATATTCATGAACTCCTTTCATGGACACTTTGCTTGCTCAGAAGCTGCCCTGGATGGTGGAGGTCAGTAGGATCAAGCATTAGAGGCTCTGCTGTAGGCTCACTCTGGCTGCATTGCAATAGAAACTGCAGGGGTAGGCCATGTGAGCGCCTTATTAGCCATTACGAACTCACTGAACAATGTATGAGAATCAAGTGACCTTCCTAGGCAGGGCATTAACATCTAACATATTGGAAATGGGGTTTGGAGACATGAATTCTAAGCTCAACTTGATTTAGTTTACTACAGGACACTGGAACACTGATTTTGACCTTTATTTCCAAAATTGCCTACTAATTTTGGAAATCTGATTTTCAGAAGAGTGCCTCATCTGCAGTCACAGTGGATATCCAGGCATTACAATTGTATCTCTATTGCAGTTGTAAATTTACTTGGGAAGGGAGAAGAGAAATGGACCATGAACTTTTTAGTCATTCCATTAACACTGACCAATTCAGCACACGATTAGGCATATTTGCATTACTGCTGTTCTCCACCCACAGTTTAAATAAGGACCATGGGACTACTCACTGTGTTATAAAGATGTTTTGGAGAAAACTGCTATTTGTGGGGCTATACTGGCAGCTGCCTTATATCAAAAGTCACTGGAGGTGGGAATGAATTGCCTTTAATGATCCCTCATATGAATTTACCCTGTGCAAATCCGCATGACTGAAAAGTGACAGGCCACACAGTGACTGCTATATAAAGACAGGTGTTTTAGACTGAGTACATCATGGTGCTGGTGCTGGGGCAAATCTAAGACACTAAGCAAAAACTCCAACAAAGAATTCTACAGATATTAACCTAAGAAAAACTAATCATGCTTAAAACTTCAGGACTACAGAATCTGCTGCTTTTGTCTTCAAAAATAAACTAATCTGGAGCAAAATCAGCTGAGTCACTGGGATCCGAAAAGAACAATTTGTAGAGGGAAAAATGATCGGTCTCTTTCTTGGATAAAAAGATATAAAAGAGGTTTATAGCAGATTTTGCAAAAGCCTTCAAACAATGTTTTCTAAACAAACCTCATAGTTTTGACAGAGAAGGAATTTATTTAGGTAACTGAAAACAGTGTTGTTTGTCTAAGATTTTTTATTAGAAGTTATGTGCCTATTTTAACTGAATTCTTACAGCTGACACTTTTACCTCTTCACACATTACTGGTTATTTACTGTTTGTTGGAGTAATCTGCTGTGTGCATCTGCACACACACTGAGAAAGATCCTGTTTTATGTCCATCATTGGATCTAGTCAGTAATGAAAAGGACCTCAGTTCTAGTAACATAACTCTGTGCAGTGAGGCAGGTAGCCAGTCAATGACTTACAGTCTGACCATTTTTGTATCATATTTTCTTAACATTTTCATAATGAAATAAGGATGATAACTCTCTACAGAAGGTGTAATAATGCATTCTTCTAAATTCTGTAGCAGAAGGCACAGAAGAAAAATGAGGTGGAAGGGGCAATTTCTATTTGTCTGAAAATTCCCTTCTAAGTCTGTTAGACTTTCAATAGTGTAAACAGAGATTTAGATGAAAAATTAGAAGCATTGCTCTGAGATCAGGTATTTGAGAAGCTCAAAGAGAAAATTGAATCCAAGGAAGATGAGTATTCTCAGCTTGGAATTCAGTACATAATTCCAGTGGAAGGAGCTATGGTTTAAAGAAGTGAATCAACAATGGTAGTTTGCTAATCATAAAATTTGTACAGTAGGTGATTTTAATACTTTACTTCCTCTTGGTATTTTCAGATACTGTCTCAATACAATTGACAACTGTGAGGTGTAGTCCAAGTAAGTAATTTTTAGCTATAGCCTCAGTAACCAATTATTAATGTACGTTGAACTGCCATGCACAACATTTGTGGGTTATTTTACCTCCATCCAAAGTTTTAGAGATGCTCAAGGTGATCATTTTTCTTTTTTCTAAGGGAGTGATAGAAATGGCCATAGGCTTATTTACAACCAGAATTGATTCATGAGCAGGAATTTATTTTAAAGGTTTTATTAGTCTCCATTAAACATTATTAATTTAAAAACTGGAAATCCATCAATTTAGACATATTTGGTTTGGTAAGAGTATCTCACAGTTTGAGTAGATTAAGCGTTTGGGAGCTTACACCAATTTGTATCTCTTCAGGAGTACTGAACATCAAGTGACAATCTACCTGGTTATGGGATGAAGTGTCTCAGTATGTTCCATACTAACTAAATTACCATCCTAGGTACAGTATATAACTAGTAATTTGAGACCCTGGGTAGGTCATACAGAGGTGTCAAACAGAGGTAGTGAAATCATAATACTTTTGTGTCTTCCTTTGATTTATAATTAACATTGCCTTCATTTTCCTCCTATCTCTGCAAATTCACATTTTATTCCCTTTTTCTGTAGCTATTCTTGAACTTTGTTATTCACATCTTAGGCTTTCTGAAGGCAAGTATATTGGCCTATGCTGTAGTAATCTTCCATAATTGATTTGGGATGTGTGCCAGTCTCTTCTATTATTCTGTGCTGATATCTTTATAAGACTGGCTTTTATCCAAATGCTGTCATCTTTTACTTTCTCTTTATCCCTTTGCTCTTTTTGTGCTGAGACCATATTTTTAGCCTCTGAGCGTTTGCCCCTTCTTCTCTCACATTTGCAGTGTAAAAGGTACAAAGGGCTAACTTTCCAAATACTGAGATCCCCATGCCTGCATGGAATTCTTATACTTAATAAGATGACATTTACAGGTTTGATTAATTTTATTCTGATTTAGTGCCTGGTGAACATATTTTTAGTGCCTTAGTTTTTTCTCACTGTTTTACTTTGTATTTTCTACATTGTATTTAATTCATTAAAGACAATGTATTTGATACTTAATCAGAACACTGTGCTATCATCATGTTTCCATAGAGCATTCTCTGAAGGCATCTCCTCTGTGACTATTCTACATTCTAACTTGCCCTGGCACGATAGGGGACAGACTTTGGTCTGTTTAGGAGTTCAGTCAATATAAGTCCCTTGGGAAGCAAGGGCAAAGGAGTGCAGGAAGGTTGGATATTCTTCAAGAAGAAAACCTAAAAGGCACAGGAGCAGGCTGTCCCCCATGTGACAAAAGATGAGCCAGAGGAGAACATGAGACTGGCTAAACAGAGAGCTTTATCTAGAACTCAGGAAAAAAAAGGAGAGTTTATGACCTTTGGAAGAAGGGGCAGGCAACTCACAAGAACTACAAGAATGTTGTGAGGTTATGAAGTGGAAAATTAGAAGGGCAAAAGCCCAACTAGAATTTAATCTGACTGCTACCATAAAAGACAACAAAGAATGTTTCTTCAAATACATTGGCAACAAAAGAAGGGCCAAGGAGAATCTTCATCCTTTCTGGATACAAGGAGAAATATAGTGACAAAGGCTGAGGTACATAGTGCCTTCTTTGTCACAGTACCCTGACTCCTGAGCTGGAAGACAGGGACAAGTGAAGTCCCTATAATCCAAGGGGAAATGGTCAACAACTGCTACACCACTTAGACACACGTAAAGCTATGGAGCTGTGTGGAGCTGTCAGTGGGTTGGCAGTCAGTCTCTTCTTCCACATAACAAGTGACAGAGGAAATGGCCTCAAGTTGCAGCAGGGGAGGTTTAGATTGGATATAAAGAAAAAAATCTTCATCAAAAGGGTTGCCAAGCACTGGAACAGGCTGCTCAGGGCAGTGGTTGGGTCACCATCCCTAGAAGTATTTAAAAGATGTGTAGATGTGGCATTCAGAGACATGATTTAATGGTGGACTAGGCAGTACTGGGTTAACACTTGGACTTGATCTTTTCCAACCTAAACAATTATATGATTCTATGATTTCTGTAAAACATGTTTTAAAAGAGATTAATTTATACTGGGAATCATTGTGTTTTCTTCTTCATTATGTGGCTCATAATATGTATGACTCGTTTTGATCAAAGGGAAAAAGCAATCCCTAGACAATGGAAAGTTCCTGTATTGTGGTAGTATTTGATTACTTTTACACAGTCCAGCTATTTCTTCATGTGTGATCTGCTGCAAAATGAGATCTGCTCTAAGTAACATAGAAGAAAACTAGTTCTCTGGTATCTTGCTATAAATTTTCAGCAGTGATTTATGGAAGAAGAAAAATAAAATTCAATTTAATTATGGTGCAAGACAAAATTGAATATGACCAATACCTTCAATATATATATATATGTGTATATATTTAGTATTTAATCCAAATAGCAGCCAAACCAAAGGGATTTTTTTATCCTCATTTCAGAGATCTGTCAGTTAGGCCATTAATCCTTGGATAATAGAGCAACCATTTTCAGCACAGTGCATTATTATTCCCTTAGCCAAAAATGTGTGGCTAATTCAGCCAGTTGAACTAATGTGATTAGTAACAGGCCCATATGTCAGGTTAACTTTGATAAATTAAATATTTTCTAAAGAAGAGGTCCTCATAAACTTTCTTTTTGTGAATTTATTAAATTAGCAGCTAGATGCCTATCAACAACTTAATGAAGACCTTGTAGCCATTTTCTCCTGTATTTAGTTCATGGTATCATCAGTGATTCATCTGTTATTACTCTAAGACTAATTTTTTTACATATGGAAAAGCTTTCATGGATGAATGCAGATGGACTCTAGCTGTGCGAGTGAAAAAGACAGTTTATTGTATTATTTTTATAAGCAAGATTATAATTTTCCTGCCGATGGTTTTGGGGTTGTAAGTACTGGAGAACATAGATATAGAAGTTGGAGATCTGATTCTACCATCTCTAAGGATTATTATCTGACTGCTTTAGAGATTACACCATCTGGATGCATTTTTAAAGTATTAGATTTTCTCTTGGATCATTATGTAAATATTAATATTTACAGATAACACCTTGTCACTATGTTTTAGTAGTACTAAAAATAATAATGAATTATCATGTCTTTAATATAATTTATTTAATATACTATGAGGAACTTATGCAATTACAATCAGTCCCCATCTAAAATAGTATCTGAACCATTTTCAAAATATATTTATCTCCATAATGTCTCTGAAGGAGAAGAACTGGAAAACATAACTGCTCTGTATGCTGTTTTTTGAAAGTAGATTCACCAATTGACCATGTTATTCATGAGGAGTGAATAGGGGTAAGCCAGCTGCTGTACAGTAGGAAAATCTCTAGTACCTCCTGCATTGTAAAGTGCGTTCAAAGGCAGTTATCTGCAGTGACAGCAGATCCACCCTAGCAGAATGTGTACCCAGGTATTAGCCCTGAACCCGGAGGCTGCAGTGTTTAGCTAATTTAGATCATAGTTTTGAATTTTCTGTTGCAACTTGAAATTCAAGACATAGCACCCCAGAAGTTCAAATCCTTGTACAGTCTATACAAATGACTCAGTAGGCTATTTTACCATCTTATCCTATTATTAACTACAGCAAGTAGTAATTAGCAAGGGGGCTTTAAGTCCTTGATTTAATGTTCTTTTAAAATAGATACAAAGTAAATGGAACCCTGTACAATCTGTCTGGCTTTCTCTAGCATTTCAAAGGCACCTAGAAACTTGGCTTCTAAGTACTACTAAGCAGATTTTAGACCCAAAGGGCATGAGGTACATAAAAATTAGTCTGGCTCTAACAGAAAAGGCAAAGGATGGATTGTCAGCATTACATCAGAGAACACAATTTCTTCAGCATAAAAAAGGAATAGAATGTGATACCAGTTAGACTATCTCTCAAAACTTTTAGATTTCACATGATATTAATAAGATAATTTTTCTCCTATGCTTGTAGCACTGTTATGTACAGGAGAATAATTTAATGCTTTTGTATATAATTTATTCTGTCCCCAAACCGTAATTACCTAATCTCATATTCTGGGGAGAATTTTAAGAGTTTGACTGGAAATTTACAGGACTTGAAGAGATGTCAAAGCAAACATAGCTCCGGATTTGTGAACAATAAAGTTGACATTAAAAAAAAAAAGTAGATAAAAAAATGAACTATCAGTATAACTCATTGCTACAAAATACACTGAAACCAAGAATTCAAGAGCAAACAAAGAGTACTGGATGATTCATGAGTAAATACATAGCAACTTTCCTGTACCTAAAGATGACCTATAAAAAAGCTGGAGAGGGACTTTTTACAAGCACGTGTAGTGATAGGAGAAGGGGGAATGGCTTTAAACTGAAAGAAGGAAAGATTAGTTTTGATATTAGAAGAAATTCATTACTGTGAGGATGGTGAGGCAGTGGAACAAGTTGCCTAGAGAAGTTGTGGATGCCCCATCCCTGGAAGAGTTCAAGGCCGGGTTGGACAGAACTTCATGCAACCTGGTCTAGTGGAAGGTGTCCCTGCCCTGGCAGGGACTTTGGAATTAGATGATCTTTAAGGTCCCTTTCAACCCAAACCATTTTATGTAATGATTCTATGATAATGACAATACTCAGGTTTAAAACAGAATTTATACCAAACTGAAACTGAAATAACAATTTTCTAGAATTATTCAGGGTATATTCCCACATAATTGTGGGAACAAGAGAATATCACTGTATTAAATTATTCCATAGCTATAGAAGAAGGATGAAACAGTGTGTTTAGGAAATGGTGCTCATTGTGTAAGTGAGAGACAAGGACTATTGTGGTGTGAAAAAATCTCTCATAATTGCATAGCAGTATTATAACTACAGCTTATTATCTTCAATGCCTGGAGCTTTAAACAAAACCTAGTCCTAATGTGATTGTTTCCTGTGGTAATTTCTAGCACGCGTAAGTCTGAAATACTCTTTGTCAAAAACATTCTTGCACTCTTTTTACTGATTGGGAAATATGAAGCAAGATGAAATTAATTACATAATGGGAAATGGTGCCTAAGAGTCTAGTAATCATACTGGAAGTTAAGAGATGTGCAGTGTGATACAGTTTTAGTTACAGTGAAATGATATCTGGTTTCTGTCCTTTGGAATTACATTTACTTCCGCTGTCATTTTGTCTAAATTGAGCACATAGTGAAACAGTTTGACCTGGAGGAAAGAATCTTAAATACATTAGCATGTTTCCATATTCAGAAGAAAAGCTATCAATAAATATAAAAGCAGCACCAGGACAGTGACCATCCTCCCCTGTACTCAGCATTGATGAGGCCACACCTTGAATCTTGTGTTAAGTTTTGGGCCCTTCACAACAAGAAACATATTGAGGCGCTGGAACATGTCCACCAAAGGGCAATGGAGCCAGAGAAGGGTCTGGAGCACCAGTCTTATGAGGAATGGCTGAGGGAGCTGGGGGTGCTTAACCTCAGGAAAAGGAAGTTCCTTCTTGCACTCTACAGCTTCCTGAAAGGAGCTTGTAGCGAGGTGGGGGTCGGTCTCTTCTTCCAGGTAACAAGTGACAGGACAAGAGGACATGGCCTCAAGTTGCATCAGGGAAGTTTAGATTGCAGAAACATTCCTTCCCTGAAAGGATTGTCAGGCACTGGAAGAGGCTGCCCAGGGCAGCAGTGGAGTCACCATCCCTGGAATTATTTAAGACAGGTAGATGTGGCACTCCGGGACATGGTTTAGTGGTGGACTTGGCAGTGCTGGGTTAACAGTTGGACTCAATCTTGGGGGTCATTTCCAACTTAAACGATTCTATGATTTTGTGATTCTTGGCTGATAAGACAGAGCAGCAGCATGATCCACCGTGAAGTTTAATGTATAGTATCATCTTAAGCACAGCAAGAGGCTTTCAATTGCAAGCTCTGTAGGACCTACTGAGCATTAGTGTTACTTCTTTCTCACAACATAGCTTCTACAGTATTTTTCATTAAGAAATTTGCTCTGTAGATGTTTTTCTATTCATGATTTAAAAGGGCAAGGAGTGTAGCTCTCTTTTGAGCCAAGGATGATTTAGTTCATTAATAAATTAATCTGTTATTAGTATGCAAAACCGAAATGAAAATTCTGTGAAGATAGGATAAGTGTCCAAAAAACTGGGGGAAAGGACTGCAGAAGATCAGTGAGATTGAATTATTATATAAAATTAGTTCCTGCTGTGAAACAAGATAAAAAGTTAGTGGTTGGGACTGGTCTTTCAGAAAATACTTCTGATGAGAAGTAGCTCAGATTTAGTATCAAATGGGATGTCTAATAAAAGTAGAAGAAGGTAAGAAAATAAAAATTAATTGCTGTTCATGAAGCAGAGGTTCCTTACTCTCCCTTTCTGTGCAGTTTAGCGTGACTCATTTTTTTTTGGAAATGACATTACCACACTTGGTAACACCATCACTGTCCCAGGTTCTCAGACACTGTATAAGCAACTAATAGTGCAGGGACAGATTTTTAAAAGTATTTGGGCATCGAATTCCTAGCCTTGTGTCCTCTAGTATCTTTCCTAACCAAGTCGCATTCATCTATCAAGCACTTCCTGTACTAAGATAAGAATCTACTTTGCAAATATTATTTATTGAATTCTCAGGGCCCTGTGAGTTTGTCAGACTTCAGGACAGCTATTTTAAAGGCCAGTACTTGCAAATTCAAATGCACTAAATGGATGATAAGGCACATCTGTGAAGGAAGTGTGTCAAGTACCTAGCAGACTTAAATTCTAGTCCCCTGGATTCAACATTTCTTTGTGAAGTTGGCCTGTGTATCATACAAAAGCCCAACAACGTGAACTTTAATAATGTTTCTTATACTCTCCCTGAGATTCAATATATGGATGGTTTCCTAGAAGTCAAGACAAATGAAATATAGTTTCAATGCAATTTCCAGAGGTGTAAGTATTTTCCGAAGTTCAGCTTGCTACTGGAGTTTCTGGTGATTTGTTAGTTGTTGTGAGTATTTTTCAGTCTTTTAAACAATGATTTGTTAATCTTTATTGCCAGGAAATATGGAGTTGTTCTGTGCAGGTTTCTTTGCTTTATAGATGACAGCAGGAAAACACTGACAATCGTTAGAGATGGCAAAATTCATTTATTTGATACAAATAGAAAGAAGAAATATACAAAAATCCATTTTTATTTTTTCACTCTATAAAAGATACTATAAATTAACTCAGCTGCAAAGTGTCTTATCATTGAATGCTAGATGACATTCATAGTAGTATAAATTACACATGATGCATAGGACAATTTTATATACAAAGCATTTTTATATAAACTTTCTGTATAGACAAAGAAAAGCCAAATGTAGTCTGTAAAAGAAATTCATACATATTTTCAGCTCTAGTTGCTTGCATTCCACTAAATGATATCTAAGTCACCTTAGTTTTCTCACTACATGTCCACTCAAGAGAGGCAGAAATTCTGCAGCACTGGCAAGCCATGCCATTGTAAAAGACTGTATCTAAAGACCCTTCTTCATATTGCCTACTTTTCCAGCTATACTATTTGAACTAATAAAAAGCACTGCCATTATTTTTAGACTTTCCCATGCCTAAGTTCTCAGGCAGCTGTTATTGCATTACTGCTGGACGATTTTCTGTGGCCCTTTGATTCAGAATGCCTCATATATAGCAAAATAATGAGACCCTGAATCTGAAAAATATCTTGAGTCTTATTTTAAACCCTGCTGCATCCATCTTCAAATTGAACCCCCTTACAAGCCTAAGTATAAGCATCCACTTAATTATTTTGTGGAATTGGAATGCTGATGAGCCACAGAAGCAGAAGAAAGGGACACCTTACTGAAAGGTTTTAACAGAGCTTTGTGCCCCAATTTCTCAGTATATTGTAACACAAAGAGTGTAGACCAGCATAACTTTCCCCTGCAAAAAAAACCCCCAAACAACAGCAACAACAAAACCAACCCAGAAAACAATTCAGGGGAATACAAAACAAAACAAAACCCACAACATTTTGAGAAATCTCCACTAAGAAAAATGTTAAAAATATGTATAAACATATACTTCCTACTTTTCAGATATATATGTTATGTGAAACATTTTCTTAAGGAATGTGAAGGTTTTGAAAATGTTTTTTGTGTGCTATTAAAAAAGCCCTCTCACTGACTAAAAATGGTTTATTTTCAAAAAGCTAACTCAACTCCAAACTCCTCTGAAAATCTACTAGCTACTCTTTCAGGCATGCCAAGTGTATCTCTCTGCTCTTTTTCCTTTTACTCTTCCTACAGATTTTTTACATAATTTGCTATGTGCTAAAAAGTGATAAGTTCCATTTTTTTTCAAGGCTGATTGATAATGCTGTCAAGATCAAGCTTTTGGGCTGCCTCACTGCTGTGTGAGAGAGAAATCCATCCCTGTTATCTTTTTTAATGAATTTCATCAGGTCAGTATTATACCTCACACACAATTTTGGAATGTGGCGGTTCTAAGAGAAGAACCTGAGTATTTTTCAGGTGGAACTGATATATGGAAATACTACTGATAAAATTATGAAAGTCTTGGACACCTTCCCAGGGTTTCATGAAAGGCTTCTTTTTTATGTGTGATATGTTTCATAGCAAGCATTCACTTTCTTACCTTTCAGTCAAAAATTGCATCAACCTAAGAGGAACAAAACTTGATTGTAGCTATCCTTAAAATTGTCTGTTTAGGATTAACTGGAAAATGGACATACATTTCAAGACAGGAATTCACATCCAAAGAGGAAGGAAAAAAGCCTGTCTTTGACTGCAACACCATTCATTACTGAACCATATCCTGAGTAGACTGAATTCTGTAGACCAAGTGGAAAAAAGAATATTTGAAAGAATATTTGAATTTGACCATTGCCTCTGACAGCTGGCAGCCTTTTCCAAAGCATAATTAACTGTGCAATAGTCTTTGTACCATTGGTTTTGTGATCCAGAGCACAAAAGAAACAGAAAATACGTGAGTGGAAAAACAGGCACAAAATTCACAAGTACTAGTTTAGAATTAGGAAATGGAAAAGTCAGACATCACAAAAATATTTGTAAACTATGAGGTACAATTTTCCCAGGAAAGCAACATCATCTCAAATGCAGAGTGGAATTTAGCTGAGTGCACCTTCTGTTGGATTATTACAGACATTAAAAAGTAACACTAGGCTGATAAATGTAACTTGGGAATAACACATAATCAAACTGGAACAAATGGTTTTCTGAACAGCTGGAGTCTACCAGTGTTCTTTTACATGGTCAAGTTTTTATTTCTCTAGTTTTTGATAACTTTGCTAGAGGATGGATTCCTACATGGGACCTTTTTCACTATATGACCTTCCTAAGATTTTACAGTAAGAAAGAATGGATCAGTCCATAAAAAATGAGTTACATATAAAAAGAAGCTTTGCACTGAAATAAGTAGTGCTGTGCTAGTTTACCTTGACTGGCTTTAGCTCTGGAAACCCACTAATGAATATAGGAAAAAAGGCTGTGATTTGGCAATACTAAGGCCTGCAAGGAACATGGAGTCATTGAAAAGTAATGCCATGATAAGTGAAACAGTGAAAGCCCTTGGATTTCCTGAAGCATTAAGCACACAGCTTAAATCATGTGCATGATTGCTTTGTGGAATCAAAAAGAGAGCCATAGTGATGACCTACTACGTTAGATATTACATACACTAAAACTCACAAGCTTAAGTAAGAACTGAAAACTTGTTGCAGGAACTAATAAGAGCAATGAAAGATGTAGTCAGTTGTCTTTGTGTGGCAAGTAAATTATCTTTGGTGCCATAATTATTATTTAGTGACAAATTATTCATCATTCGTGACCTGCATAAAATAGTCAAGGGGAAAAAATAATTGTTTATGCTGAATACATGCAATTTAGTGATTCAACTCTGTGATTAAAACTAATCAATTCATTCCCAAATGGCAATTTTCAGTGAAATTCTAAAGATCAAGGACAATGTTGTGCGTACTACCATTGCATTAATGCAAATATCAAAATCCCTCAGGATTAAAGTTTTCTCAGGAAAAATACATCATGCAACACAAGAGTTAATGATCTAATTATGAAATTATGAAGTTGTACCAAAGCATTTAAAGCCACAATGATTAAGTAGTTAGGTGGAACAAGTCTTTTAAATCAGATCAGCTGGGAAAGATACTACAGTGTTGGTTCTGGGACTGTTGGATGCAAATTCAACCACTAGGAAGAGGATTATTTAAGGGTGTGAAATTCTGAAAAAATAAGGGACAATAAGAAATGAAGCTCTCACTTATTGTTTGAATAACTCATTACACTGAGACCAATTACAGTCCTTCAAAGCTAGTTCTTCAGGAACAATTATATCTTGCCTTCTGCTCAAAAGATGAAAATGCTGGAGATTGAGTTGGGAACAGAATAAAACTCCACTACTGATTGCATCTCTGTTATGCCCAAGATATTTCTGGCTTGGAGTGTACTGGAGAGTTAACACTGTGCAGAAAATTATTCTTAGATATTAAAATTCTGGCCTGAAGGATCATTGTAATGTGAAACAATTTCTCAAATATGTGATTGAAGTGGATAGAGAGCTTCATGTTCTCTAGTGTGAGAAGATGAGTTTGCAGTTTGACCATAGAGATATAGAAATAAGGGATTGTGAATACCCTGACAATTTATAAAGTACATATGTGTAGTATAATTATACTTTTGTTTAAGCATATATATATATTCTGAACTCCTCTCCATAAGCATTAGTTCAGACACTGTTACTCCCATGTCTGAAGCTGAGTCTATATATTTGTGTGTTTTAAAATCCTAAGCATGACAAAGGCAATATCAACCTACAAAACATAACAGGAATGTAACTTTTTATTCAGTAAGATAATCCTTGTATAAAAATAGCAACTCTTAACTGAAATATATGACCTAGTTCGGTCTATCAAATCCATTTGACCCAACAGTCAACTACTTCAATTCCAGCATCAATTTTAGTTTTGATTTTATTTGGTCTTGCTTAAGCTTCTATTTACTGGATTGCTTTCCTTTTCTTTTCTTTTTCTTTTTTTCCCCGATTTTTCATATTGTAATTTTCAAATTGCTTCTTAGTTTTTTGTTTGGTTGATTGGTTGGTTTTTTTACATGAATACACCAAGTTTCTTCTTTCAGTATAATGCAGGTTTGCATAACATCCTTGTGACCTCTAATACCTTTCAATTTCCAGCATATGTTTTTAAATTAAATTAGTGACCTTTCACAAGTAGTCCTGTCATCTCCAGACAGAGAAGGAAAATCACCTTTTTATTTGTTACTGTCTTGCTTGGAGAGACAAAGTTTTATTTGCCCACTTAGCTGCTGCAGTTCTGTTTTAGGACTATATATTCAGTTGATGATTGATGTTTTTTCAAAGACATTTCATCTCCCTGATGATAAGGAAGATGCCCTTATTATATAATTCCATCTAATAATAACTCCATTTCATTATTATATATGCCCTTTGCTTCCAGATTGGCATTATTTGATTTAAAGCAATAGGATAGCAGGATAACACCACCAAACCCAAGCTAATTCCCAGTGAAAGCAGTTCAAAGAATGGAGAAGTCTACTCTCAAACAAATATCTGGAATGAGATGGCAATGTATATGACTCTGGCCTTCTGAGTAGTGGCTGGACCATCTTCCTCACTCTAACAAATTGTAGCTACAGCCCTTAAAGAAAGCTGTATGCAGTCATCATATTGAGCAATCCTTCCCACGTTATCTGGGAATTACTATTTCCTTACCTCCTCTGATGTGTCTACATGGAAAATCTTTCTCTTGCCTGGATCATTTCAGCCTAGTGCACCTGTCTCCATAGGGAACATCCAAATAAAGACTTCTGAAATCCTCTGTCCATTAGCATTTTACAGGCACTTCTACTACAAAATTCTCATGTGGATGCTTTCATACTAAAATCAAAGTGTTGAACGTTCACAATATCTTCTACTAAGAGCTCTTCTCTGTACAGCATACATTTGTTCTCCAGACAACACAGTCATAAATGAGCTGGAAAAGAGTGTGAGCTCTGAGATGATAAAGTTTGCTGATGATATGAAGTTACTGAAAATAAAAAAGACAGGAGTTGACTATGGAGAACTACATAGGGAACTTGTAGGACAGAATGACTGTGCAGTAAAACAAAAGAGGAAATTTGGTGTAGATAAATGTCAAGTGATGCATTTGGGGAAAAAGACACTCAGTTTCCTGTATAAAATGACAGACTCTGAGGTGAACATTAATGCTATACAAGTAAGACTTGATGTTATGAGAGACTGGTCAATGGAAAAATGCACTCAGTACCTGACAGAAAAACCAATCAATCAACCAGCCAACCAATAAAAAAACCACCCAAAACCCAAAACCAAATCCAACAGATCACATCCCAGGACTTACTATGAAATTATTTGAGAAAAAAACAGAAAACAAAACTATATCAATGTATAAATTCATGGGTTACCCTCATGCTGAATCCATAGAGCATTCAGAGCAAGAGAGTCCCCTTGTGCAGAGACCAGAACTCCAAGGAAAAAAATTACACCCTGTTGAGGGGTCGGCTTGAAAATTAATCATGCTGACAACCATTATCTGAAAGCACGACTGTGTAAAATAATAAAGCCTTTGTTTCTCTAGCAAAAAGAGGCAGACGCACATACCTTTTTGAACAGGAATACATAGTAAAAAGTTGGTGGGAATGAGTGATTTTTTTTTTCTAGCCTTTTTGGATATATGTATCAATATATGTATCTAAAATATGTATGCATCTAAAAGCAGACAAGCTTTCAGAGGAACAAGCCTTTCACTAGGAGAAACACAGTAAGTATCAAGCTAAATTCCAGCTATGAACAAGTGACATAATTTATACACCAGAGGAAAAACAGACTTTGTGAAAGGAAAGGTTGGTTGCCATCTGTGGGGCAGAGGGGAGAATTAACTGGAAAATTGTAGAGAGTTGTGAACCAATGTCTCTATTCAGTCTATGGCTTCAGTAATTATGAATTTTAGTTGCCCAGTTCATATTTTTCATGTATTTTGTAAATATCCGTTAAAGATCAATATTCAGATGCAGTCATTGGTGGAAAAGAAAGGGACCCGCAAAAGCCTATATCAAATTAGGAACCTGCCTATGGAAAGCAAGAATGTGATTTTCCTCCCTGAAGAAGCAAATTTGCTTTAAACCATACTCTTCTTCCCCTAGGTTTTAGGAAACTTTTTCCATACTGAAGAAGGAGACTTGTAATCTTAAAACATTTCATCAAGTGAAGTGCCTCACTCAAATTACTCTCACAAAACAAGGCTGAAGAACTACTCAACATACTTTTTATATTTTGATTTTTAGATTATTGTACTCATCCAACCTGTATATAATACTTCCAGCTTCACTGTATACACTTCACATGTGAGAGAATTGTAGCAGTGGCTTACCTATGTAGATTAGAGATATTTCTGGATGGGGCACTGTTACACCCCAGTCCAGAACCCTCAAGCTTTACCAGCCTATTCACTTTAATGTAAGACTTCAAGAGATTTTGCCCACACAGACTCTTGCAAAGCCTTTGGTTCTTTGATACCTTGAGTTCACATCCAGAGAAAAACCTGCCTCATGTTCAATTTTTCATCCACTGGTACCCCCAGTATGGACCTTGAGCTTGTTACTGTATTCCTGGAAAAAAAAACAAACCAACAATATTTGCAAGTCACAAAAAAGTCCATCTTCCTCTGCCAATCTTTATAACCATAAAACTGATTTCTACACAACACGTGGATCTGTAAATATAGTTGAAATTAGTGAACACGTAAAAAGGAGATCACAATATCTATGGATTTATTTACTTTACAGAACCATAGTGATGCATTTTACCAGATAACACAGAAGAATGTAATTAATAGAGGAAGAATAGTCTTTCTAATTGTCTATATACTTCTGTCCTGCAGTGATGTGCCAGCTCACAAGGGAATAGGGTGGAATAGTGAATAATAGAGAATTATATGCTAGGGAAACATAAATTATTAATTATTTCTTTTACTAGAAGCTTTTCATGGACTATCCTACATTGTCCTAAAAAGAAGGAAATGCATCCGAGGGGTAAGGGTATGAAAAAAGAATGACCCTAATTTCTTCTATGGTTTACATATTATCAGTCTTCATACCTTTCTTTCTCACTTAATGCTTATCTCTATATTCCCCTTTTCTGTGTTTCTTCTCATAATTTTTGGTATCTTCAGCCTCCATATCGAGATCTACTACCAAAATATATCTGCCAACATCCTCTCATAAACTTGCATGAAATGAGTTGCAAGTAATTGGTCACAAGGTGTTTGTAATCATGGTGAAGAGGTCTATTTTGTGCTACTGATGTTGTATATTAATTAAATTGTACAATCTGAACTGGAAATGCTGAGAAATAGCTTACTCTAGGACAGAAGGCTTTAACACCGTATGGATTTCACATACCTTTTCTACTTCCTACCACATGGTGTTTTTCCTGAAGGAAGAACTATGATGAGTGAGAGCACAAGAAACTTTTGTGACCCATGCCAACCTGCAACTAAACAGAGTACAGTGAAAAAAGTGGACTTCTGTGAAGTGTGAGTGATACTATCTCCCACACACTATCTCTTGATGTCCTTTGTATTTAGCTTAAAAGCTGTTTGGGATCAGACTTTCTTTTGATAGAGGTTACAGATCATGACTGCTGGCCTGATGTTCCTGTGCAAGAGAATGGATGCCAGCAGCACAGAAGCAGGATCTGCAGGGACCTCTCTGCCAAGATATGTGGGAAAGGTGGGAACAGATAAGACCTGCACTATGCACAGTAACATACTTAGTGCCGTGTAAGGGGAAGAAGGGATACTGAACTTGCTTGGTGCCTGAAGAATAACACATTGTACATACTTGGGCAAAAAACACCCAGATTTTTTTTGAAATGTAAGGCAATCTTAGAAACTTGGATTTGGATAGTCTAAATGGTGATGTCTGAAAAGAGATCAGAGGAAAAAAGTCAAATTTTCTGGGACAAAAGTTACTAGCAAAACCCACTAACACACATCTTACCTTTTCTGCTAAATCTCTTTGTGTGGAACCTGGCTTCAAAAACCTGGAACGGATTCTCTTGCTCTTAAGGGAAGGGCATGATAAAGGGAGAATAGTAGATTTGGCAAGTCTGGGAAGCAATCTATTGCTTATTTTTGTTGACCTTTGCATTCACCTTGCTGTTGAAAGAGTATTTTTTCAGAATTATGCAGAGAGGAAATCTGTTCATAATAAAGTCCTGACATGTTCCCTTCCTGCTCAGATTTTATCCCGAACAAAGGATCTTGCTACATGGTACAAGAACCCATAAGAGCTATAAACATAATACTGATGTATTGTTACTGTTTAGGACTCTTAGTCATGTTAGGGCAGAATATGAAATAATGAATTATTTTAAAAAGGCTTTTGATGCTACTGTTTATGTATTGTTCAATAAATGTCTCATGCAAACTGCATTAATAGCCATCGTGACACCCAGAACTTTCCCCTCGTGTGTGTGTAAAATATTAATCTACAGACTCAAGGCTTTAGGAAGCAGAAAAGTTCATGCAGTCAGAGAACTTGCTCCACAACCACCAGTCTGTGATGCTGAAGAGGCATCCTTTCTCCATAGGACTGATTTGTTAGACTCCTGTTACAGTCAGTGGAGAGAAACGAGAACATTTAATGTCACTATTCATCTTAATCAAAGGGGTCATCTGCTGTAGAAGTACTGATCTCTTTCCGTCCACTCAATTGTCTACATATCTATAGAGACAAACTTCTCTATAAATGTATCTGCAGTGTATTTGCCTGTGAAAGGATACAAACACCAATCCCTAAGGATCGTGGTGGTACACAGATGTTACAAAAACAAAATCAGTGTGAGATGAGCAATAAATATTGTGTTAGGAGACCTGCAAAAACAGGCCTCAAGATTCTGAGGCTAGACACTCAAAATTTGCAGACACTTTCAACTTTCTGTTCCTAAAGATCCCATTTATCCTGGTGACTAAAATTATTGCTGATTTACCTTGGGAGGTGGTTATAAAGTCTGTGGAATTGTATAATTTTGACAGTGATAGAATCGGATGGGTTGGAAAGGACCTCTGAGATCATCAAGTCCAACCCTTGATCCACTACCACCACAGTTACTAGACTATGGCACTAAGTGCCACATCCAGTCTCTTCTTAAATCCTCCAGGGATGGAGAATCCACCACCTCCCTGGGAAGCCCATTCCAATGCCTGATTACCCTCTCTGTAAAGAATTTCTTCCTAATATCTAACCTAAACCTCCCCTGACAGAGCTTGAGACCATGCCCTGCTGTCTTACTGATAGCTGCCTGGGAAGAGACCAACCCCCACCTGGCTACAACCTCGTCTCAGGGAGTTGTAGAGAGTGATGAGGTCTCCCCTGAGCCTTCTCTTCTCCAGGCTAAACAACCCCAGCTCCATCAGCCTCTCCTCACAGGACTTGTGTTGGAGTCCCTTCGCCAGCCTGGTTGCTCTTCTCTGGACCTGCTCCAGCACCTCAATATCCTTCCTGAACTGAGGGGCCCAGAAATGAACACAGTACTCTAGGGGTAGCCTCACCAGCGCTGAGTACAGGGGAAGAATCACTTCCCTGCTCCTGCTGGCCACACCATTCCTGATACAGACCAGGATGCCATTGGCCTTCTTGGCCACCTGGGCACACTGCTGGCTCATGTTCAGCTTCCTGTCCATCCAAACTCCC
>JAWWLV010000001.1:41231511-41246527 GCA_035041135.1 Platyrinchus mystaceus
GTGCAGGACCCGGCACTTGGCCTTGTTGAACCTCATCCCGTTGGAATCAGCCCAACTCTCCAGTCTGTCCAGGTCCCCCTGCAGAGCCGTCCTGCCTTCCAGCTGATCGACACTCCCTCCCCAGCTTGGTGTCATCTGCAAATTTACTAATGGTGGACTCAATCCCCTCAACTAAATCGTTGATAAAGATATTAAACAGGTCTGGGCCCAACACTGATCCCTGGGGGACACCACTAGTGACCGGCCACCAACTGGATGCAGCTCCATTCACCAGCACTCTCCGGGCCCGGCCATCCAGCCAGTTCCTAACCCAGCACAGAGTGCCCCTGTCCAAGCCGTGGGCTGCCAGCTTTTCCAGGAGTGTGCTGTGGGAGACAGTGTCAAAGGCTTTGCTGAAGTCCAGATAGACCACATCCACAGCCTTCCTCTTATCCGCCAAGCAGGTCACCTGATCATAAAAGAAGATCAGGTTGGTCAGACAGGACCTGCACTTCCTAAACTTGTGCTGGCTGGGTCTGATCCCTTGTTCATCCTGTAGGTGCTGTGTGATTGCACCTAGGATGATCTGCTCCATCAGCTTGCCAGGCCAATCTGTCAGTCATGACAGGAAAACCAGAGAAGAAAATACGTTCACTAGCTTTGGATCAGGACAGGAGTACCATGCCATAAAACAACTTGTAGGACTATGTACTGAACAACATTTTGCCATCATTCTTCAAACGAATACAATCTGTCCTATGCAGTGACTGCCAGTTCTGTTGTCTGTCATTCTGGCAGTCATTCTGTTTTCAGGATTTACTGAAAGATAGGGGTTCTGTAATAAGTAATTGAGCATACATCCATTCATATAATTATGACTTGCAAGATGAAATGCTCTCTTTAGAGAGTAAAAGGTCATCACTAATGCTGAAGTGGAAAGTATGCTAATTCACAGTCAGGAGAGACCTGACCACGGGCTTTTTCCCAGTCTGACAAAGCAGAATTGCTACAGCCCAGGATGAGCCTGTGTTTTTCTTCCTCTCCTACCCCTGTGGCACAAAGGTGTTGCCTGCACTAGCTCTTGTTGAAAAATGAATGAGGCTTAGTCAACTCACCAGCCACCTGCTTCTCAAAAACATGAGAATAGTTTTGTCACATAGTTTTGTCTTTCTGGCCAAAGCATTTAAAATAACAACTTTTCAGGATTTAATCAGTCTTAATAAAGGAATTATTTTGAAAGTCAGAGTTCTTCCTATAATAGTGTTTAAATCTGGGCACAGTTAGTGTTTTGGTCCGGAACAAAGCACAAATGAGAGCACTTGGTGTCCAGCAAAGAAAATATTTTTTTCCAATTAAAGCATACAGGTTTTCATTAGTCACACTGTGCTACTGCTTTTTAGCAAGCCTTTTTGTTTATTCTTAACAAGAAAAACGATCTTTGGGACTGCAGAGATTGTGTGTAGTTTCCAGGAAACCCTGTCCTGTGTCTCTTGAACTCTCTTCAAGAACCTGTTCCAGATAAAGGGTGTCCAAGGCATGTGTCCAAGCTGCAGTTGGTATGGACTGATAGGAGCATGTAAGAAATTCCTTGCACTTTAGTCTAAGGGCCTTTGTTTTTTGGAGTAGGTGAGACAGTGACACAAGTCATAAAAATAGAAAATGAGTTATTTTTCTTGTTTCTTTTGCAGCCACCTGTCTGGCATAATATTAAAACGTTCTGTTTGCCTACGCACAGTTTACTGAGATAGTGCACACACCTTGTAACACTGGAGATAATACTACCTAGAGAGAGCAGTGAATATGTGGCTTATGGGACATCATCAACATATTTACTGTCTCAATTTGATGCCCTTACTAACGTTAGAGAATTTCTGGAAAAGCTAAATAACTTTCAGAGCATTATTTCTCTTCACTGTGTTAAGTGACATAAGTTAAAGAAGAGTTCAGATATTTCCTTGCTGTAAAGCTTTGAATAGAATAATAATAGGTAAGATATTTCAGAAGATAATAGGGAGAATAGATTCAACTTAAATTATGTGGAATTTAGACATCATATTTTCTTTCAAAAAATTCACATATGCAGCTTTTGCTTCTTAAAAACATGAACTGTCATGTAATAATTTTATTTCTTTCATCCAAGAAAGAGGAAAGAGAAGGAAGGATGTCAGTTCCTATGAGATCTACAGCATGATTTTCTGCTCTGGATGTTTCTGCCTTTAGGTGGCACCCTTAGAAGTTAGGCTGGAGAACCACAATGCTTTGTGTTCCTGATATTAATGCATCCTTCACCATGGTTTATGTGCTGTACTTCATCTGTGTGCACACCTACTAAGTCAAGATGACTCTAGTCTTAACAGTGACACAGTCTGTAAAGAGTCATTAGGAAAGTTAGCTGGCAAATCCAAAATTGGAAAGTGTGGGTGTGCTTGAGTTGTCACGACTGAAACTTCATCACAGATTATTTAACATGAGACTTTCATTTTGTGGAGAAGGTAGGGTCTTGTTTGGTTTTATTATTTCTCAGAATTACACTGAATGGTGCTTAAGGTCAGAGTGTCTTTTTGTTTTGCAAACTGTAGAGTATCATGTACTACTGTTGTATTACAAAAGTGAAACACAGGTTCAAGCAACTGAGGAGACTGGCTAGCATATGTAAACTGATCCCAGAGTAAGCTGTAAATAAGAAAAAAAAAAGATGGTAAAAATCATTGAGGAAAGTACATCAGCAGGGAGAGCAAAATCTTTTAACCCAGTAAAACAAGAGCTTAGAAGATCTGTGAGTGCTGTATATAAATATATTGGGGAAGGAAAAAAAAACAAACTCTGCTTTTGGTCCAAAGATAATCCTCAAACATGAAAAGAGTTTTCTTTTCTTTGTAATAAGAGGGGATGCATTTGGTAACCTCAGAGCTTCTTTTCAGGCTTGGGAAGACCTGGGAAATAACTGTTTTTGTCTTTAGACTTTGAAACCTTCCTAGGGCAGGAGCCTGTTTTTATATTCCTGTGAGACACAGCTCTGAGCCCTGTGTCAGTTCTTCACTGGAGTGAACATCAATACTATGTGAATTTCAGTTGCCAGGAATAGAGCTCTGAATACAAAGTATGTAGTAGCTTACAGCATTTGCCAGTCACAGGTGGGATAACAGCTGTGGCACAACTGCTTAAGTTGTGCCAGAGCTATAAAGATTGGGTTAACCACCTTCCTTTTCCCACTGTTAGAAAGGCCTTGGAGTTGTAATGCTTCCCGAAAGGAGAAGTTTCTGGTATCACTATGTCCATTTGCTTCCCCACATCCAAAGCAGTGAGTCTGGCTCTCCAGGTTTCTGTCTCAGCTTCATCCCTTCTCTCTTGTTCTCCTCTCACTTCTCTGACCCTTGTTTGGCTCCACTGTTTCATCTTTAGGGAAAACAGCAAACTAAATTTAGTTGTTGCCAAAAAAATTTGAGTTAATCCTGGCAGAAAAGAAAAGTTTCAAGTCGTGCAGCATGGCATGTGCCTGAAGCCTTCTGTTGTCTGGCTTCAGTAGAAACACTTAATCTCAAGTAATTGTTAATTATGAATTCGTCAGAACAACAAAACTGACTAGTAGTGCAGTGGTGAATTGAATTGTAGGCTTGGCATTTCTCTCTGACCTGTTAGCATTCCAAATAAGTATGTGTTTTGGGTTGGATTCCCCCTTCCCCCTAATTTATTATGTCTTTATTTGATGCAGAACTGATGTAGTGGTAAATTGATTGTGTGCCTGTGGTGGTACGGTATCCTGGTCTCTCTCCTGCTGTAAAGCAATAACTCAATTCTTTATCGGGAAAAACCTTTTAAAGAATTTAAAAATCAGTCTCTGATGCCGTTAATGTCAACAAATTATGTTTCTGTTCCTTCGTTGCTGGGAGAGGTTTTTTAAAAATTATTAGTAGTACAAAAATAAAAAAAATCTATTATTTGTGGTTAATGATTTTTTCTAAAAATTATTGATAAGACACACATGATATGAATATCATGCTAATCAATCCAATACAACTAAGTATGGCAATTATTATCCAGCAGCTAAAATTAGTATATGATTTGGATATGGAGAATAAAAAAAATCCCAGGAAATAGCCATCAGTTGTATTCTTTTAGTTTAGAGAAATTAAAGTAGAGGGAAGATGTGTTACTCTTAAGCATGGAAAGTATTGAAGGAGGCATGTTGGAAATAAATGGTTCACAGTGGACCTGGGCAGAAGAAAATGAATGGGCAGAAACAGGAATATGAGAGATTTAGTTTAGGAAACAGAAAATGTTGTAACGGTGAGGAAAGCTGAACACTGAAATAGATTGCTTGGGAATACTGTGAAATCTTAGGATTTTTAAGAACAGGGTAAATAAACATTGGTCAGGAGTGATTTAGGCAGAAATGATTGTGCCCAGGGATATGAGGATGCATTATATGACCTCCCTTTGGGAATTGTGTCAGTATATGTTTCCTTATTGAGGCCTTTGAGGAGTCCAGGAATCGTGTGGGTATGGAGAGAGATAATTCCTAGTGGTAGTCTTAGAGGCATAGTTGTTGTTTGTATTAATGGTGCCTTTCGTTTGAAAGATGTCTACAGACAACTCTAACGGAATTTCTGGTATTTCATAAGGGCTTTGGAAAAGGAACACTAATTTGAACAGGAGAGTAATCAAAAATTTTGGTCATAAAGTTTGAAGAGCTTATGCTCTTTTTTGTATGTTTATAAAAGCTGTAGTAATTCTCTTTCTGTTAGAATTTCAGTGATAACGCTCATCAAGGACTGCAAAAACACTTTAGGTGTGATCTGAAACTTGTTTATGACAGTAGAAATTTTCATATTACTCCTTAATGGGCTTCATGACAGGCTTTTTGCATGCTTTTCATATACTGACTACTATTTCCTTAGTAGGAATGACAAATATCTCTTTTACCAATGGTAAAAGGAATTTTTTCCAATTCCGTGGTCAGCTGCATATGTCCAACATCATAGTCCTGTGCGGTGTTTAGGAAAGCTGTGATCTATCAATTGAGTCAGATTTGTCTGCATTAATGACTATAAGAGAGTTTAACTATTCATGCCTGTTAACAGATCATGATACATTTTATGAAAATACAACCTGTGTTATTAAAATACTGTTAACCACACAGAAAAGCACCAAACCCTCTTATGAAGTTTGTTTAAATGAGTCTCAGACTGAATTTAATGGTGCTATTTTTACCCAGACATTTTTCAGACTACATGCACCTCTGCCTGACATAGACAAGCCTCTTGAAAAACACAAAAAAATTTTAAAAGCTTGACTGAAATTGAATCTATTAACCTTTGCTATATAAAGTGTTAAGATCAGAAGTTTGCAAACATGTAGGTGCTGTTTAACTATATTTTATTTTCTAAGATTGCTACACAAATGAACACTTTTTTTTTCCCCCTTCCCTGTGCCTCTATGTGGATCTTTCCTCTTTTTTCCCCTTTCCCCTCTCCAAATGTAGTTATTTGCTGAATTTTGTAAACTAGGAACCCCTGCTCTCTATTCATTATTATAAATTAGTTAATATTTTTTTAAAAAGCATAAGAAGGAAGAATTACAATAGGATTGAATACTTGGAGTGTCCAGACATAAAACTAGTATAATTCAACAGTCCTTTGGCAGGAATATTAGAGAACTATGAGAATAATTATTATTGAAGAAGTTATAAACATCAAGAATTTGAAGGTAGATGGGTTCAGACTCTGTATAGCATTTTCAATGCTCTTCTGCAGTCCCATACAGTTGCTGTTATCTCTTCAGGTTCCTGATATCTTTTCCAAAAAGCAGAAAAATTTGACAAAATTTCGTACTTCCAAGTAGAAGTGTTGCCCAAAGATGCATTTATCTCGTATGTACTGTTTCTGATAGTGAGACAGTGAATGATGATGCCTTGTAACCTGGATGGTTGTTCTTCCACAAAATTCAGGGGTGTCTACAGGAGGGAAACCCCGGGGTTAATACAGCCTGTTGGTTGCTGAAGACACAGCCTGTGACAATGGGGGTCACAGCTTGAGGGTTTCAGAGTTTCTTCTCTCAGAAATGCCTGATGGTACACGGGGCCAGAGCTCTGAATGTCTGCCTCCCTGTGGCTTGCTCTTGAGTAAAACTGAACACCTGTGCCTACTGTTAAATTACAATTGCAGACAGGCTGCAGGAGTTAAGCAAGTGATGACAGAATGTTACTCGTGGTTTTGAAACAGTGACAGGGAGACACCTTTAGCATGTATCAGTGATGTGGGGAAGAGGCAAGAACCAGAGGCTGTAAGGGAAAGAAAGCTTTGTTTAAAGGTTTTCGTTTCTGACCACAAAAGCAGCGAGTGGCTGGGTCAAACTGCCATGAAGAGTGGTGGGTTCTAGATATTTTTGGATATTGAGCGTCGGTATGCTTTATTTCAGGTAAACAATGGGAAAAACAGTTGTAGGAAGTGCTATAGAGAAGGTTGGAAGAGGTGATCACATAGCTTGTTCTGGCTTTAACTTATATCACATGTAATGACTGCTCACCACATGGTTCTCAAGGCTGCTTGTCACACGCTTCTGATAAACATCTAATAACTTTTTGTAAATTGCGGTATTTTCTGCCAATACATCAAATACAGACACAGCATCTTCTGCAACAGCCCCAATAGGTGAGGTGGGTGAGTAAATTGAGGTGTCTGGGCTTGAAGAAGCTGTAAGTTTTCCTTAAGTACAGTCTGAACATAGTGCATATAGATTTGCACTTTACCAACCATTGATACAGTTATGCCATCTTCATGCCACCTGTTTATGGAATTGCACTGTAAACTGCTACAAGCTCACTGCATTTGTCTGTATTCTAGATATTCTAGACAGATTACACCCAGACTGCCTTTTTCTCCCCCCTTCTCTATATCACATTTTTCTAGTTTTTCTGGCCTTCTTTTCTTAAAATTCTTAAAGTATAGGAGAAGAATAGCATTTGAACCTTTGCATAATGAGGAGCAGATATTTAAATGATTTATTATTGTTGCCTTCATCCTGAAGTTCACAGTCTTTCAATTGTAATGCCAGTTAGAATGAACTACACTTAAATAGTCATTTGATTCTTATCAGAACTGTATCCAGCTTCTAAATACTGAGGAAGCTGTAACTCAATAATTAGTAGAGTGTGTGTCAAACAAAATAACTGGTCGGTTTGACTAAATTAGCTATGGTATTAAACCACAGCCAGTTGTCTCTCCCTATTGGTTTCTCCCTAACTTTAAAATCTCTTAGACATTCAACTGTAACTGGGTTTTTTTACCTCTTTTTTTCTGAAGTCTACAATATGATGTATGGTATTTTTAAAACAGATGTCCTTTGAATGATTTAGTCAGCTCCAGTTACTGATAAGCAATGGCTAAAATTCCTGCTTGCTTTGTCGAAAATATTTCTCAAGAAAGTGAGAAACAGAAGGTGTTTCTGGCTACAAAATAGTATTTTTTAGTTTTAATAAAAGATAAATTAAAAAAAAAAAAAGCTTTGCCACCTGCTCAGTGTTAAAGGGATATTTTATTTTATGTTTGGTTTTTGTTTTGGTTTTTTTTTTAATTCTTTTCATTGTTTTGGGCATTAGAGCTGTTTAGCAAAATAATGTATCCAGAGCAACTGGGCAACTACTGGAAAGGGCCAGTTCCTGATATTAATGTGCATTCATTTAATATCCCTTTGGTAGGACATTAGCAGAAACATGTGGCTTTACTTGGAGGCAGAGGCAAGAGCAGTATGCTGTTACCAAGTCCTGCACATCGACCAAAAGGGGATTCTGAAGCTCTGGTTGATTCTCTCATGTGGCCTTGATCATGACAAGAAAAGATATGGTCTTCACAGGTTTATTTACACTCCTCCAAACAGAAAGTGTAATCCACCCTCTTACCCCGTTGAGATCATATGATTTTATTATAAACCCTCTTGTTTCTTTTTTCCTCTGAGATAAATCTTCTCAGCCTTTTTTCATGATTTTCCGGGACTTTTGATCTCTTTGCTGTTCATCTGTTTTGCCTCTCCTTATGTGTGGAAACCAAGACACGGCAGCCGAACAGATGCTTCTTTCTACCTCACTGTTCACTGCCATGCCCATATGGAAAGTACATGCAGGGGCTTTTGAACTGATGCTTTTTCCTCTCTATTCTACAACACAAAGATATTTGTTTTTCTTCCTCATAGATCAGGCTGTTCCACTTTTGAGAAGTTAAAGATCCACATTTTTTTCTGATGAGTGTCTGCAATGAGTTGAACTTGAATAGTTTGGGAACTGAGACAGTGTGCTCACTATCCAGCCAAAACCATTTTTTTGTTTTTTTAACACTCATAATTGCCATTCAGAATAGGTTATTGGAAATGATTGTACAAAAAACTTTGAGTAGTGACTGGACCACTGCAAAACGCATGATATGATAAGGGATAATTTGTGAGCTTTAAAACCTCCTTAACAGCCACAGTCAATTTTCCTATTTGGCACGTGTTTTGTTACGTTGCAACAGCGAAACAGCCAAGCTAGAACAGCAGTAGCAGGAAATGTACAAAGGCTTCTGTTCTGTGTAATTCTGCTGAGCTCACCAAACTGTACATCAGCTACAAGCAGCAGGAGATCACTAAATTTTTTTTCAGCATTTTTCCAAATGTCTAAGAAAGAGGCTGCTAATATTTTGCAAGTTCTTTAGAGAATCTATCTCTGAGGTCTAGGTAGCTTCTCTGGTACCACAAAGGAAGTACTGTTTTATTGGGTCCCAGCAGTGCACAGAGCAGGCAGCATCCCATCGTTTCCTGTTGCTGTCAGTTGCTGCAGAGAAGCGGCGCTGACAGATTACTGTAGAGAGCAGAGAGCTGTTGGTAAGCCTATTTGATTTTCAATTTTCTTATACCACATGCAGCATGGCTGGGTATCCTGCACTCCTTTGTACATTGTGAATAATTCCAGTCAGTTTCACAGATGGACTAGAACATAAGGATCCATGTCAAAGGATGTAGCTGAAGCAGGAATTATTGCAATTGAGAAAGGAGGTTTCGGTGCATGTGACTTTATGTGGGATGTTGTGACCTGGAGTCTGTTTCTTCACTGTCTGTTGATATGCATGTCTGTTGAGGTCACCAAGGGCACAAACAGGTTTCAACACAAGGGGAGGGCTGAAGATGAAAACTCCCCTCTTTTTCCTGCTGAAAATGAGGGCACATTCCACCTTTATCTCCGCTGAGGATTTGGGTTTTGCACTGCATACTGCTGTAATTGCTGAGGGCGTATGCATTCTGCTTGCTGCACTGTATAACCTCTCTGAGCTTCTTGTTTGCACTAGAAAGATTTTTCTCCAGAGTGGCTAAGACTCAGGTTAGAGTCTGAGCACAGCTTCACCACCTGTGTCTACCATGTATTACTTGGTGACCCAGGCTTTTCTGATTCTGCTAAAGTGGGCCTACCCCTGTCCATGCTTATTGCCTGGCAGATACGCAGCAGATACCTCTTATAAGGTGCTGCTGTGATGGCTTACTGCTATTAATGTTTGCTTCTCTGGCCCATATATGACCTCATGGTACTGTGCATTTTTAAGACAGTAATCATGTCAAAAGACTGATGTCATTGCAGGGCAAAACAGTGGAAAGAATGGGGTTAGAGTGAAAGCTTTTATTCCAGTATAAATATCTGAAATAACACAGGCACTCCCAAGTCTTGACAATGAATTTCTCTTTCCATGTGTGTTTCCTTTTCTTTTTAATAAAATGTTCTCTGTTCCCAAATTCCCACTTCTGTCATGGAAGTGTTAGAATTGGATGAGTTACATGTTAACCTCTTGAAAGATTAGCAATTCTCCAACACAGATTTTAATGGCTCATTAGTGTGAAAGGAAGTATTGCTGTACTGATGGGACATAAATATTATTCATATTCAAAAATAATATCTTGCTCTGAGTTCACTTGTTAACTCCCTCTAGTGAAAAGGGCAAAGTGCAGCCATTAAAAGGTAGAAACCAAGAAAGCACAGACAAGTGCTTCTGACCTGAGTGGTATGCAGGCAAACTCTCGTCACTGAAGGAGGTTAGATTGTTTTACAGGTCTGAGTGGGTGCAACTCTACAGGATTATGTAGAACTACTCAGCTTTACAGCAGCAGACAATGTAACACCAAATATTTAAGAGTTTGATACACAGTTCAGAGAATAGAAATCTACTGTCCATCACTTAGTTTTATTGAACATTGAATCCACATGTTTTCTTATGTCTTCAGCTCACATTGTGATACCAAAGAAAAAACACTTGGAATATAAACAAGATCTAGTCTAAAAATGGAATGTTGGAGATGAGTTTTAATTTAATTAAATTTAATTACATTTAAATTTAACTGTTTGCTCTGTCTGTTTCTTCTGTGACCAAATCATCCCCTATGTGCATCTCACTCAAAAGTCCCTTTGCCAGAGGTAGGGGTGTAGCTGTTTTAAAAGACTGCATTGCCTGTAACCACTGATGACCTCATCATCACTGATTATACAACAGGAGCTGGTGTAAAAGAGTTTCTTTGGCATTGTTCTCTGCTGAGAGCAGGCTGAGTAACCCGGTTACTTCTCTAATGTCACCGTTTGACTCTAGAAACCCCCTAGTAACATTTGCTCTTGCACTTTGGAGGAGGTGTTCATACGCTTGACACGTCCTTTGACATTTTGATGAAACTGTGGGTGAAAAAGGATGCCCTACAGGGCTGAAGTGTAAGTGCCTCTGAAGTGTGAATAGGCTTCTGTTATCACTGTGAAAGCAAGAAGTACTTAAGAATGTTTATGGCTTGCAGGTACTCTGTAGCATTAATTTAATTTCAGTAGTAATTCATTCAAGAGTAATTAACTTAATTTTTGGCTTATCAATATGCTTCAGTTTAGAAATTATTAATTTTGGATTTACCTACATTTGGACCAGTGGCTTTGATAAATAGTTTTTTTCTGATTTCTGGTGCAGTGATTTATTCAGGAAGAGTTTTGCCTAAATGGGTATCTTAAAATGACATAATTAATTTTTAGTCCAGTCAATAATGGCAGATCACAATAAAGGCTCAACAATTCTTTTTCTCTACCTCTCCCAGTGAAGCTACATATATGTACACATTGTCTTTAATAGCTGAGGCAGTATGCTTTTGTTTTGTGAATATTTTATTTGCATTGAAAGAGTTGTCCATTAAAAATTGTTTCTCTTTGACAGTACTGCCCTTTTATGTATTTACATTGTCTAGGGTCTTTTTTTTTTCTGCTGGTCTTATGCTAAAAGTTTCAAGTATTTGTGGCTCTGATTCATGCTTCTTCCTCAAGGTGGATTATAGGTGCAAACAATAAGTTATGGTGGGTTAAGAACTTCTCATTAATCTCTAGTGACTAATATAAGTGATGTAGCTGAAGCAGTTTCAAAACAAACACATTTAACCAATGCAAAAAGTCTTCCTGAATTCCAAGCCAGTCTGAAATAATGTTTTTTTCTATCCTGTTCATTTCAAGAGATGTTAAGTAATGAACACAGGTGGCAGTTAAATAACTGGTTCTTTAATAAAAGGAAGAGGGCATCATAGGGGGGAAAAGCTTTTTTGAGAAGTTGCAGTAGGATATAGGATGGCATATGGAAAGCCAGTGAAAGGAGAAGGCAGTGTATTTATCTGATCAAATTCATATTTCTTATATCGTTGTTTACATCTAAGTTGGCTATTGAACTTAATTTTGTAGTCAGTGGAGAGAAACAGGAGCTTCTGAGATTTAGCTTGTAGAGAGCTAAAATAGATCAAATGAGCAACACCCTAAAAAATGCCCTTTTCTGTGTTTACAGGGAAAGCCTTGGGTGACTAGTTTCATAGCAGACATCTCCTGAGATGTCCCACCTGATTAGTCTTGATGTTACCAGGCTTATTTTTAAAGCATTGGTTGTAATACAGTGAAGGTGTTCTGTTCTACATTCATCCCAGTAGATGTGGCTCTAGTGAGGGTCTCCCTTGTGCTGAGCTGATGCCATGAGGTCTGATTTATGACTGTGTGGGAAGGCAATGCTGTGTTCCATGGTGGTATTAGAACCTCAGGGATACCTGAAATTAAGTGGGATAAATCCCAGTCCAAGATGGTCAGTGTGACTGTGTCCCCGTTTCATGAGGAATACTGAGAAGTCTTGGTTTTGCATTCTGATGTGGAACAATTTTAAAAAAAAAATATTTTAATTATTCATGTGAGCAACTCATGGTAAAACTATGAATGATCAGGAGAGAACTGGTGAGATCTGACTTTTTTAAAATGAGCGATCGGTTTTCAACTACTTGAGGGGATACCCAGAAGTAAGAATATTAGACTTCAGAATATTCCTGTAATTTCAAACAGTTATTCTTTTAGTACCATTTTTTAGTATTTTTTAATAGTTGTCATTGTCAATTTAATATGTATGCTGTGTCCATATCTGTTCCTCAAAAAATATCGTGTTCTTGGAAGAACTTAATCATCTGTTTTCTTTCTTTTTCTCTCTTTTACTATCATCTCCTATGGTATCCATCCCCGCACACTTACTTTTTATTTTTTGGGTTCTTTTAAGAACACTGAATCTATATGAGTCTTAAAGTCTACTGATTAATATCTGGAGACCTGACAAATAAAGATGGTTTCCAAATGGAATTTCCAAGTATATTAACATAATGATGATATTGTGCCTACATTTATTTGCCAAGCAGTTGTGTTCCCTCCAAAATGTAAACTGTGTAGATAAAGAGAGCTTATATTATAAAGACAGCTAAAATTAAATTTTTCTCTGAGAAGTTCAGACTTGGCTAAGGAAATGTAGTTCTAAACAAAAGGGTGGAGACACTGCTGCGATTGATTGCGATGTCTTTAGCCTAAGAGATCAAGCTGACTGCACTGTGTATATAATAGATTGCAATGAATGCACTGGATGATATTACTTAATAGGAGGAACTTGTGCTAGCCATCATTATCAATACTGCATGCTTTTTCAATTTCAGATTGTGCTTAACTAGTTTGACATTAGATTCCCTTTTACTTTTGTCCTGCACTGCAGAGATTAATTGTTTTGTGGCCAGAGATCAACAGAATATTGATCCATAAGTCAAATCTGTCTGCACACCTTTTACACGCTTTTTTGCTTACTACATGGCGGAGTAAATTAAGCGGATCTGCTACTGTAAGCTTCTATTTCAAAATAAATATTTCCTTTTATATTAAGCTCTTTATCACAGTTTTAACAGTGAATTCTGCTCACTCAGTTACTCCTGTCTGTTCAGATTCACCTGTTCCAGGATCCTTCATGCCAGACAGAAACTGCTTCAGTAGGATTGGAATAATTTAGCAGCTTTGAAAATGCTACTGTCATTTATTCTAGCAGTCAGCTGTCTTGGAAGGATCCAGGAAAGGCCAAAGTAGTTTGTATTTATTGGCAACCTACCTCTTGTGTTAGTACTGACTTTTCATTTAACTGCAAAGATGAGAAAGTAAACGTTATTTTGGAAATTTTATACAATGGAGATTGTTGAGGAATATTTTCCTTTTTTTTTAGAAAAGAATAAACCAAATGTAAATACTGGAATTCCAAATTAATCAGAAAAAAGCTAATGCTCCAAGAATGTGGAATTCATAGGCCAGAACAATGAAAGGCTATAAATAATACCCTCAAAATGCTTTGGGGAAAAAGTTGGTCCCTATATGCATATATTTGCCTACTTGAAATAGATTGTTTCATGAGCAGAGGAACAAGGTGCTGGCAGAAAAGAAAGCTCTCCAACAGTATCTATCTCAGGAAAAATACATAAATTCTGGTTTTAAGTCAGAATAGTGACAATTCAAGAAAAGTAAAAAATTCAAGCATGAATCCAGAAAGATCCAGTCTGTGCGTCTTGTGTTTTGCCAAAGAGGTCTGTAAAACCATCCCTGCCTCTGCTTAGAGAGGAACTTGTGTATAAATCCACAGCACTCTGTTGCCAGTGACATATGTCACCAGGCAAAATCCATATGATTTGTGCACCCATATTCCTTTGCAATTACTGCAAGAAAGACTTGGAAATAAAAATGAATATTCTTTTGAGAGCTCAAGTCTTAAGGAGAAGTCCAAATCTGCTGACTGAATAAACAACACCACCCATCTAGAAAAAGAACAGGCAAAATTAAGACAGTTTCTTCTGTCGAGTATGTATATTATAGAATGGCAGGGAATGAAACATCAGTGCCTATTGATTTTAATAGAATTGTACCTGACTTTCGGTTCCAGCAATAATGAGTTTTAGCCCCACTTATTGAAATAATAAATTCAATTATTTGCAAAGGACTTGGTTATTTAGAAGTGTATCAATTAAAGCTCTCTTAAAGGTTAGAAGTTTCTAAACACTGAAGCATGAGATCTATTTTAAGAGTTTAGCCTATCTCGGCATATCAAAATGAGCTGTTATATGGCAGATAACCCTTACTATTTTTTCAGCTTTTTTTTTCAGCTTTTGCTATGCATTCTTTTAGACCGTATACTGATGCATTGTGATTTTATATATAAAAGCGTGATGGAGGGATATCAGTGTTGCTTATCACTGCTCAGGATGGGTATAAACCATCTAAACAAGACTTTGCAGATGTTACAGCAATTATTTTGTATTAGAATTGTAAAAAGTAATTTTGCTGCTGATTTTGGCTGCAGAGATGATTAATAAAACCTTTTAAAATATTTTAGCAGCACAGATAGAGATGAAAATGCTGGATTTTATAATGGTTCTGGAGATCTACATTTCCGTAATTCTCCATTAAGTCTGAAAAATCATTTGTTTTGCATATATGTTTTCAGATAAGTTGGTCAAAATATTCCAGTGGTATTGAAGTATTTTGGAGTTAATACAAGAAAATAGGTAGTAAGCAAAAAAGATTTGACCAATGTTTGAATACAGTAACATGTTGAAATTTGTTAATGGTTTTAGAAATCTTGACCAATTATTCTTTTAATATTCTTTTGAATCCGAAAAACCGGGTATAACAGACTGCCCAGAGACTTTTGATCTTTTGAGCAGCAAAGGTATTTATTTG
>JAWWLV010000001.1:41246536-41268751 GCA_035041135.1 Platyrinchus mystaceus
TAGTTTTGTATGTTTGTGTCTTATCACCAAACCCGGATTTCTTAGTTAACTCTCTTGGGTCTGGTTCCCTGTTTCACTTTCTGGTAGTGACTGTGCCTTTAGGAGAAGGAACAATGAGTAATTACTCTGACTCATTTGGATATCTGAAACATCAGTAGCTGTCTTTCCCTTCACTCTTAATTAAAGTTATCCTGTAGGTAGAAGAGAGGTTTTATTCTCTGCTAAAAGAAGAAAAGTTTTAAAGATCTTTAGTGCACTTCTGTAATGGAAAACAATTTTTTTTTTTCAGTATTGTCAAGTTTTATGATTTTTATAAATTATTGGGGTTTTTAATTAATCATCATAAGATTTAATATTCTCTTTGGAGTCTGAGCTCTGGGAATTTGGGACTTAAATGAAAAACCTGGCTTGCACCAAGATAAGTGTGTTTTTTTCTTCTTTTTGCTTGGAGGTTTAAAGTGTGATCCCTAAGAGCTCCATGGAGCAAAAAAAGCAATTGAAAGCAACTTCTTCCCTTTTCTTTCACACTGTTGTGTCACAAGACAGGAAGAACAGAAAGCAGAGTCAAGCTTGATCATTTAAGAAAAAAAGCTGGCTTTAAACATGTTCAGTCAGAAAATAACTCTTCTTTCCATTCACTCTGCCTTCTCTGTGGGATCTGTCTGGTGGACAATAAAGATATCTTCTAGAGGAGGTAAAAATAACACTATAGAAAAAGTCTAGTCTTGAAGTCTGAGATTCTCACTTGCATCAGGGAAGCTCACCCTGGAAGGATATGGATAATGTGAGATCCTTGAATACCAGAAAAGCCATCTCACACTTTCTGGAGGATGAGTAAAGAGGGCACTTACCAGAACAGACAGAACTATGCTGACTATTCATAGTAGTACTTTAGGATAATTTCTTTTATAAAAAGTCAATTTATGCATGTAAGATGATTGCAGTAATGTTGTACTTCACCAGCATGAACAAGTGCTATTCCAGTAGTTTTGTTTTCCCGCAAAACTGTAGGCAGCAGAAAGGGGCACTATGTCATCTCAGTGACATTTTTATAATCATTAACGTTTCAACTTCAAATTCTCAATAGCTGGAGAGAGGTTCAGTTGCTGAAATAAAAGTGTCCACAACACTGATTAGAAGCTGAAAGGATTAGCTTGATGTCTCTGATGTTAATGCTTGCTGAAATGAAAAGAAAAAGAAGTGTTCAAAGGCCCAGGCGTAATGCACCTGACTTCCCCAGACCTATCAAAGGGTTAGCATCAATAACCAAGTAATGGCTGCTTTATAGTTTGAATTTTCTGACCCAGTGTTTTCAAAAGGCTAATAAAAAGTCACACTGCTGAGAGGAAATCTGAGGTTGGAATAACTGTAAAAATAAAATGATAGTAATGATAAAGCAATTTGTGTTGGTCTAGGAGGAGAAGTTAAACCTGTAACTTTGCCACTCTTGAAGAGCAAGCTGGAAAAAAAAGCTCCACGTTTTCATGTGCATGCTAAAGTGTGAGGTTTGTATATGAGTGAAATTTTTAAAAATGTTTTTGTTAAACCTCTGCTTTTCATGGAAAATGCCCATTTTCACTCTACAAGACAGTCTTAACCACTATCAAAGTCTAGGCTATTCAAAACAGGCATTTTAAAGATGCTGACTGCAATGTCATTTTAACTGCCATGTTAAACTTCATGTAGGCTACATCTTAGGCTTTAGTCATGCAAATAGTTGTTCAACTAATTTTTATGTATGCATGGAACTGGATGTAGAATTTAGAAAATACACTGTTTTAATAAGAGAAGAGTTTGGGCCTATAAGAATGTGATAACTCACTCACTTGAGCCCTCGAATCAGTGGAGTTTTTTCCCTTAAAACCAGCTTGTGTGTGTGGTGGCATTGCTGTGTTACCAATGGCTATAGCAGCTTCACTTTAAATATAGCATGGTTCAAATTTACTTCATTTCTGTACCTGCTTCAAGTTTCTGTAGTGTTGACAGTAAATCCTAGGGAAGGGAAACAAATTATATTGGTTATTCTACATCTTAAATAATATGTATTTTCTCACTTTAACTTTTGGGCAACACATGCATACAAGTATAAAAACATCTGGTAGAATAGAGGTTTTCTCTCTCAGATGTAATAAACACTTTCCTTCTCTTTTTGTCTGAAGCTTGAAAAATCTTCCATCTAGATAAAAAAATGCAGGAAAACAGTTCTATTTTGCACACTTCTCAAAAACAAGCTTTTGCTGCTTTGTCAGATAATACCATCAGCACCTCTGGAGCTTGCACCTGCCTTTCAGATTTTAACAGATCATACTGGGACTCCTTTGGATCTCACTTGTCTCAGAGAAGCTGTACCAGAAGTTGAATTATCAGAAATCATATGTTCAGCTATAACAATGTGCGTTGTGCAGACTGTGGTGTCTCTGAATTATTATCCCCCATTCTACACTCAGAAACCAGGTCACATACTCCATGCTGTATCTTTTTTTTTTTTTTTTTTTACTTTTTTATCTGTGATGACAGCTGAAAGACTTATTTTTCCCTTCATAAATGTAGTCCATGGGATACTCAAGTGCACTTCTTCACACAGAACAAATAATGTGGGGGAATGGGAAGAGAAATGCTTTAATCCTTCCTTTCACAAGGCAGGGTATTATTTCCCCTCTTGTTGAATATTTTTATGTCTACATCACATTTCAGTTCCACCAAGAGTACACAACTGGATAAAAGTGATATCTGCCTCTGCAAGGCCAGAATTGGTGGTGCATCCAAGTGTCTTCTGCTGGTCCAGTTTCTACACCATCTTTCTAGGTGGCTTCTCTAACATACTGTCAAGAGTTACACTCTTCATTTTCCATTATGTTAGTTGGCTGTTTTCTCAATTTTTTTCATAGCTTGTAATCTCACTGCATGAGGAAACTTCATTTAGATTTATACACTTCATAGAGTCAGAGGCTTTTTATGCCAGTTTTTCTGACACTATAAGGGAAATAAAACCCCTCAGACATAATGAAAGATTACAGAACACAAGTGTTCTTTCTTAAAGTTGTGCCATGTGTGATTTAGTAATAGTTAATATGTATTATGTATATTCCATTCTTTTGTGTTTCTTTTCTCAGGTTTATTAAGTAGGCAAGGTCCCCTGTTAACTGGTAGTCATCCTATATGATGAAAACTTTGGATAGTTTCCTGTGAGAATTATAAGATCTGTTACAATGGGCTACATTTCTGGTTTGATTTTAATTCTGTGAAGTTATAGCTAATCAGTGGCACAGTATATAAAATGAAAATTGTCTAAGATGGTAATTGTACAGTATTTAGAAATAATTTCTCCCAAACATTTATTCTTCAGTGTAAAACTCTGAATAAAACCTTCCCTTCTTTTTGTTTGTAGTTTTTTTGGTTTGGTTTTGTTTTCCCCTTCAATGATTAACTCATGATTTCAATGGCCCTTCTTCACCCCATGCAGAAAATTTGAAAATAGCTGTTGGGTAAGTTATGGGCTTCTGACATGAAAAAGTGGGTCTGCTGCATTAGTATGCACAGGCAGAATGACATGCTGAGAAGCTATATTTGAGCTGTAAGACCAGTGGTATTTTTCAGTCATTCTGTGACACCTCTAAGGGGATTGTTTCTCCGCAAATTCAGCTGAGCTCACCTGACTCTTGGCTCCAATCAGCCAACTGGAGCTTTTCTGGAAATATGTGTCTCCCCGCCCCCACCCCCAAAAAAAGATGAAAAAGTAAGAAGATATTTAAAACTGAAAGCTCAAAGGCTATATATCCAAAAAAATGCTTTTCAGTGAGGTCACTGCTCACATGATTTGCTTCACTGTGAAACTGTAATAGAGAGAAGACACAGTTAAATTTTACACAGATTGACATTTTTACCAACTTTGAACTTGTCTACCTGTGGCATTGGAAAGACTGTCCTTGTTTTTCTTTGCTTGGAAAACGCACTTTCTCTAAAAAACTCTCAAAAAAACAAACACCCCCAAACTAACAAAAACCCCTAAATTTTGCTCCCTTCCAGTTTTTGACAACAAAGACCAAAGTCTGTTCTCCTCCTTCCACTGTATGATCACATAGGATCCGGATGCTTCACAGTGTCTGTTCTTTCCGCTGCCCATATGAGTTTCAGTAGTAATGTTATTCCTGTGTTATTTTAGATGAAGAGCCAAGATGACCTCAGTGTTGTACAGCTGATTTCAGCTGTACTCCTTAATTAATTTAATGTAAAAAATTAAAAATAGTTTAAAAAAATGTTAAAAAATTATTTTAAGGACTTGGGACACTGATCAGCTGTACTCCTTAATTGTTTGCTCTTTCCATGGCTCTGTCTGGTAGTATTTCAACTAATTTTCTTCTAAGTAAATAGGGAAGGCTGGGGCTAAGCAGTCTTCAGATGAACTGGTTAGAGTCATTGGCTTCATGGACTGCACCTTTTCAGATGGGCACTAGATACATGCAGAGAGAGATTAAGCAATTTCCCATACCTTAATCTGTGGCAGAGCAGAGCTGAATGACCTCCAAGAGTAGCACACCATTCCTCAGTCCCCTGCATGAGCATCATAAATGACCATCAAGAATGATCATCACATTATGCACTAATGATGCTACTTAGTCAGTCATAGTAACAGTAATATCTCCACCAGTGCAATGTAATTCATTGTCAGAGGAACCTCACCTTGTTGACTTTTGTAGATTTCTTATAGGCAGAACCATGCTTTCCTCTGACTTGGGAAAAAAAACACGGCACTGCATATTCTCTTGCAATTTAAACAATTGAAAAAGGAGTTGTATTTTGAATGTTTGGAAACATTTGCAAAGATGCATCTTTAAACAAAACATTACAGGGAACGGTTACTCTGCATGGATAATACCTCAGTGGCTTGACTAATTCCTTAATTTTTTATGCTATTCCTCTTAAATGAAAAATCATCCTGTTACACTGGTGTCTTTTAGAAAATTCAGTGTAGTGAGTTTTAAGGCCTTGTTTCCTGTCTTTGAAGGGAGTGAGTCTTTCCTTCCTTGCTTCCTTCCTTCCTGCCTGTCTTCCTCCCTCCCTGCCTTCCTCCCCCTATGGGAGCTAGGTAACATTCTTTCAGTTTTCGCTGTCAAAAATTCTGTTTTGATTTTATTCCTGAATTCAGGAACAAGTCTATCTCTTTTTCTTCCAGAGAGAAAATTGAAACTGTTCTTATATAAACTACAATTTTCCCCACCATTTGTTGCTTTCTTGATCACTCTGATAATCTCTGGGATTATAAACTGCATATGTCCTTTTAGAACACCTGTTTCAATGGGAACAGAGAACAAAGATACAAGTGTTGGTCATCATCCTTCCAGCTGTATGACGGAACATCCTGCTTCACTAGCCCTAAAATAGAAAGAAAGAAAATATTCATGAGGCATTTTCAAGTCATTCACTACAAATTTGGGAACTTTTTATACCCACTGTGAAAACATGTTGCATCAGGATTGATTTTGTTCTATCCAAATTAGCCACAGTTAACTGTGGGCTAACAGATACAAACATTTAATCTCTTAAAGTGTGAATGTGTGAATTTCCTGTGCCCTCTTAAAGAGTGAAAATACCCAGTTAATAACTTCATTAGTCGGAATTTGGCTGTGAACCGACAATGTATGAGCAGAGAGAATAAAAATCTTTCCCATAAATTATCTGTTGACAATTATTGCTTATGCCTACGTGGTGAACACTTCTTATATTCTGGAGTGGAAGTATTGTAAGGAGTGGGGTGATCCAAGTAGTATTCTGAGTATAGGAAACTAAAGGATCTTGGCTTCATGCAGATTTGTATCCCGTGGCTGTTTGATTTTGGTGTCTAAGAAAATGTGAGATCCAAGTGAAGTTTTCCCATTATTAGTACCCAGGGGGAAGGAGAGGGAGAAGGAGGAACTTCATCCCCTTTAAGTTTTCCAGCATCAATGACATCTCTAGTTCCTGTGTCACCATACTTGGTGGTGCTAATAGGTTTACTTGGGATGTTAATAGGTTCTCTCTTTTCTGCTTCGTCATTTGCTTAATTGTCTGCTTGATCACTGCTACAAGTGTTGTATATACAGATGTTTTTAAGGTGTTGACCTTTCCATAAAATATGTTTGAAGCTGGTCAGTGGACTGAAAAAACAATGATGCGAAAAGGGAAAAACATGCAAATACCAACAACAAAATTGCACAAGGCCCCTGAGGGCCTTACCTGCCATGGCAGCCAGGATGGCTACACTGGAGAAGTAGTGACCTGAGTTCAAGAATACAACTCATACAAAGCTGAAGGACAGTGAATGGGGACAGGTGGATGCCAAGGAATGAGGCCTGCAACAGTGAATAGACTAAACAAGGAATGGCTAAACCAGCAAAGAGGGAGTACCAAAGAGATGGCTGTATCCAGTAAACCACCTTTCTCCTTGATTTCTGTGCCCCTACAGCCAGGAACACAAGAGTAAAACATCTTGTGTAAAAAGCACACGGTAGAGGAGAACAAGCTGCTGCCTGCTTTTTTGCAGAAAAGCTTTGCAATTAGAGCATTCTCTGGCAATATGTATGATGACTTGATTCCTGCATTTCCTGGATGGAATTAAACCTCCTACTGAAGTGTTTTGCTAAGGTGGTGAGAATTCTAGGCTAACTTTCGAACCAGATACCTACATTCAGCTGGAAAGCTGTCTCTTACACTCTAAGGAAAGAATCTGTCAGCTTAGTTGCTGTCAGCCATTGCCTGTCTTCAGTAGCACAACTTCAAGCACCTTCAGAAAGCTTAGTTTCCTGATAAGCCATGTACAAATAAACTGTATGTAGGAGACATCGGGAAAGTTGTCAAACTCTTTTGCACGTAAGCCTTTAATGCCTGCACTTTGGATAACTTAGTGCTTCTTTAGATTTCATGCTAGCTTTCTGCAAAACATTTTATCTAGTGTCTGAGACTGAAGGAAGAAAAAAGTGACTATTCTTATGTTTTTGAAGAACAAAAAGTATATCAAGCAAGTTTTCATCTGCAAAATTGAACAGTTTCCAAAAGAAATGTATTTGCAATAGTTTTTTAAAAAGCTAAGGATAATAGAAAATACACTAAAATTATTAAATTAGATGAAATCATATACCTTTTAAGGATATAATTGCTGATAAAACCCTGAATATTTCAAGTGTCCTGTCTCTATGTTTACCAGTCCCCTTTGCTTACACTATTTCTGCTTGATGTTCGAGGTGATTTAATTTTTCTTACTGACTACTTTATTGGAATACAGTGAGAAGGTTTATGGGGCAACATGATTCCTCTGCAGGGAGCATCCATGATTAGAAGACCTTGCAGCCAGCTGAACCCCATCCCTTAAAGTTAAGGCCTACAAAGCCAGTAGTGCATCTATAATTATGTCACTCAGGAAGACTAAACATTAAGACATATTGTCCAAAATCACAGATTGATGAGCAGTTAGGAGTATACCTCATGTCTCCTAGATCTAATGCTGTTTACTAAATGTAGTGTGAGCCAATATTCAATATGCTGCATGGTAGATTTAATTTACCTGCTTGGTAGTTATGGTTAACTTTAAGTATTTTTGAAAGAACTCTCTGAAGGACTATACAAGCATTGAATATGGTACAAAAAATATTTAGCCACCCATTTTGGTGAAACCACAACACCACTCCTATAAATACAAGCTATACCGTAAAAGTTGAGCACAAACAGTATATATATTTGGTGTGTTACACACCTAGTTAGTCAAGTAAATAATATCTGACTATTGGCATCGTCATAGAAATATATAAACAATTCTGCCTCTAGACAGAAAAACAATATCAGCATTAAAACTTTAGGACAACATTTACTTTAGCTTCTTATCTTTGAAAAATATTTTTCCTGAAAAACCCTAGTATTTGTAAGATGATGGAAGACCACATCTCCATAGGACCTCCATGAAGTCAGAATGATTCATTCCATCAAATCTATAGAACTGGTGTGGTATGTCTGTTATGTGGAATCACAAGATGACTAGAGAATATAATTTTGCTAGCCCAGTCTAATCTTTGAGTTGTTAGTGTCTGTTGTAATGGGTTTTGCTGAGAACAGTGGTCTACTGAAACCATCAACTCATTTTTGTGAAGTTTTGTATCCAGCTGTCAAGTGGTCATAACTTAGTGATGTTTCTATCTAGGCTGGGTTTGAACTGTCATTGAAAAACAAAGTTATTAGTCACACAGCTATAAATTTCTGGGAAAGATATAATGTCTCACACTCTACTGCATGACAAATTGAATCTGAAAAAGCCCTAGATTCAATTTTATGGAAAGGCATACCAAGACTCAGAGAGACAACTGAAGAACTGAAATACTTAACAGTGAGGATGAGAATGGATCGAGGGCAATAAAAGAATACTGCATTGTTTATCATGTGGTCTTCCCACTTCCAGCAGTCTTTCAGAAGTTTTGTAGAGAATTCAAGTAAGTGAGTTCAGCTATCTTTAATACATTATAATACAGTTTATATTGTTTCCATGTGGTTGATATGAATTTCCATTTCAGAGTTACTGCTGTCATCTTTAAATTTCGTCAAGCAAAGAATGAAAACAAAAAGCTGTTGGTTGTGCATCCAGGCTTATTTTCAAACCTGGTGGTAAAAAAGTATCTAAAATCAGTCAGCAGTGAATCTTCTCTACAAGGCTACTTCATGCCATATGAAATTGACATTGTGCATTCAATTATTAGCAATGTTGTCTGTCCTATTTTTAGAGCCTTTTATATTTTTAATGAGGGTTTCATTCTTTAAATAAATCTACAACTAAGTAATTGTGTGATTTCTGCAAATATGATTATGAGTCACTCTGATTCACAGCCTGTCTGAAGAAGTGGGAACTAAGCTTTTAGCAGTGTCAGGGATGGGGACAACATGAATGGATATAATCAGGTTATCAGTTTCTCCTAAATATTTTTTATGGTCTGACTGAACATTCAGAAAGCTAAAAGATGGTTTGCCAGTGTGACAATATTTTCTGAGAAAAAAGTCTGCCCCAACATGTATACTGTTACCTAATAGAACCTTGTACAAATAGATTTTTCATTTCTTATTGACAGCAATTCCAAGGCATCTTGGAACAGCACATGCTAACTGGAGGAAATAAATTAGTAAATAAAATGAAATTTTATTTTTGCTCTGTAATCCTTCAGAAGCCAAGTTAATTGAGATTCAGAGATTATTTCTACTGCATATTGCATTCATTTTTAATATTAAAGTACTTTTTTTTTAACATACCCTTAGGTAATGCAGTATGAAAGAATTGCATGGTGAGCTTTAATATCACCTGTATATGAAATCTGACTAAAGGAGAGGCATACAAAGAAAGGCCAGATTTAAAAGAATTTATTTTCATTTTCAAAGCAAAGTGATAGCAGGCAATTCTTTGTGGATTATTAGTAGCTGGGTGATGAAATGTAATATTCAGCAGTATGTAAAATAAAACTGGATTGGAAAGTGTGAGGTTTGCAGTACTGAACCAGTACTACGAAGGGCTCAGAAAGGGCTCTTCGTTTCTCAAGTGCTGAAGTAAATCAGGTATAACTTCAGTGAAATTAACTGAGCAAAGTTAGAGTACTTTGGGGAAAACTGGAACTATGGCATTAATGTAGGGGTTTCACACTGATTCAGAACAGGTTTTATCTCTGTTCTTCATATTCTTTTGAGTCCACAACAGAGCTGTCAATGACGTCAGAGAAGGTTTGTGCAGAGACAATAGGGAGAACAAGGTCTTAGTTTAGTGATTAAACTTTTTTACTTGTTTTACTTGTTCCTTAAAACTGGGCAGATCTAACCTTATACTGTCATTTAAAAGCTATGTGGTCTGAAGTTTTGTATTCTCCCTCTGTAATTGTTGCAAAAAGAAAAGGACATTGAGGGGAAAATTGATTCAAGTTTCTCAGATATCTTCTGCTCAAGTAGGATTATAGAATCATAGAATGGTTTAGGTTGGAAGGAACCTTAAAGATCATCCTGTTCCAATCCCCTCCAATGGGCAAGGACACCTTCCACTAGACCTGGTTGCTTATAGCCTGCTCCAACCTGGCCTTGAACACTTCAAGGAACTGGGCATCCACAACTTCTCTGGGCACCTTGTTCCAGTGCTTCACTACCCTGACAGGAAAGGATTTCTTCCAAGTATCAAATCTAAACTTATTCCCTTTCAGTTTAGTCATTCCCCCAAGTCCTATCACTGCAAGACCTTGTGAGAAGTCCCTCTCCATCTTTCTTATAGGTCATCTTTAGGTACCGGAAGGCTGCTAGAAGGTCTTCCTGTTCCGTCCTCTTCTCCAGCCTCAACAACCCCAACTCTCCTAGCCTGTATTCTGGAGCACCTGGGAGAGGTGCTCCAGCCCTCTGATCATCTTCATAGTCCTCCTCTGCACTTGCTCCAACAGGTCCACATCTTAGGGGGGCAGAGTCACCTCTCCTGACCTGCTGATGACACCACTTTTGATGCAGTCCAGGATGCAGCTGGTGGCTCATGTCAAACTTCTCGTTCACCAAGACCCCAAAGTCATTCTCCCCCAGGGCTGGTCTTGATCCATTCTCTGCCAAGCCTGGGATTGGGATTGGGATTGCCCAGACCCACGTGCAAGAGCTTGCACTTGTTGAACTTCATGAGGTTCACACAGGCCTACCTCTCAAGCCTATTAAGGTCCCTCTGGGTGGCAATCCTTTCCCTCCAGCTTATCAACAGCACCACACAGCTTGGTGTCATTGTCAAACTTGCTGAAGGTCCTCTCAATTCCTCTGTCCATATCGCAAAAAAAGATGTTAAACAGCGCTGGTCCCAGTACCAATTTCTGCGGAACACCACTCATCACTCATCTGGATGAGCTATCTCTAGTGAGTTCCTGAGGCTGTGTCTGCATGCTGGAAGTGTTCCCAGTTTCTCAAGTGTAATGCCTGTTGTGGCTGTCCACTGGCACCATATGAGGTGGGAAACATGCAGGCATTGGTCAGGTGTCCCAGGTCCATGATGAAGGATAGAGGAACTGCAACTCATCTCAAGACCATGATGTGACTGATCAGGATACTAGGACCATGCAGTGGGCTACAGGGTCACTCAGCTGTTCTGTTCAGGTATGACCTACATCTTCACCACTGTTGGTCAGCAGCATATTGATGAGTAGCCTTGCCAAGTTGTTTGACCTAATGCAGCTGGGGAATGTTAATTTCACTTCATTTTATCCATCTAATAGTTAAAAGTTTTTATGTAGGTTCTTGTATGCATCATGAGTGATGTGTGATATCAGAGCTGTGAGATGTGATCTGTATTTGAGAACGTATCCCTGTTTAGGAATGGTTTAAGCACTTTTTCAAGGTTGGCTTGATCTGCCAAACAGTTAAGCCTGTGCTTACTGAAGTGAGTAAGGACTACATGACTTGGCCTGCAAGAAACAGTTTGGTTATCTTTCACTATAATTTTTTAGCTGTAGTAAACACTGCCATGGCTTCATGACTTCAGAGTAATCCTGAAAGCAAATTCAGAATTGTTAAATTACTATTCTTCTATAGATTGTCTAAGGCAAGACCTAAAGTGTTTTCTTGTGCACCTCCACCTCAGGCATTGCTTTGCAAGATGATATAGACAACTGACAATAGAATCCTAACCTTTTGCAGTCAGTGTTGAACACCGGAGGGCTTCAGAGGAACCCCATGTATATTTTGGGGTTTTCTTCAGGTAAATAAAAGGAAGTGATGGCAGTACAGTGGTGAGTATATGTGACAACTAATGGATGTACATAAGGCATCTCTGTCCATTTCCTGTTTTTCAGTAAATGCCTCATTTAAACTCAATTCAGCCTGGAATCAGGAGTCAGAGGCTAAGTCCAGTCCTGACTGGTGGCACAGGAGAAGGGCTAAAGAATAGGCAATAGGCAAGTTGTGCCACTGCCAGTCACAAGGCACTATTCAAGTCTGCCAATCTGCACAATTTAGCAGAAACTCCAGTATAGTCTGGGCCTAGGCCTAACAGAAATCTATCAGACAGAGGGCAGGAATGATCTTGAAGTTTGCAAGGGCTGTGGATCACCCACAATAATCACTGGTTTAACTGGCTGTGGCCACCCCATTTTGGTGAATAAAGAGTGAAGGCTATGGCCAAACAAGGACATTGCAGGAGAGACTTCCAGAGAGAGTTTAATGTTGTATGCGATAAGTGATACAACCATTAACAGGTAGACTTTAGGGTCATCTAAATGCCACTCATACCTATGTTCTATGTCCTGGACTACATACTCTGTATCTCCCTCTAGAGACCAGTACTTATCCCTTTATAAAGTCATTAGAGCAATGTTTTTATAGGCGTAACTAACTGATGGCATCATTGCCTTTCTGTACTGAGGTGTGATTGTACCAATAAAATAGATAATTGATATTGAAAGAAGTGATCTGCACAAGAAGCAATACTGCATCTGTAATTATTCTGAATCGCAAACCCTTGCACAAATGGGAGATCTGTTTGTAAAATTCTTGTTTATGGTAGGTATTTTTCCAGCTTGGCATTTCTATTACATGACATGAACTATATTCAGTAGTTTATTGTTTGCTTTTAAGTGGTTGTAAGATACTGAATCCTTGTTAGAGTTAAGCCTCATAAATCATGACACAGAATATATTCTGTAAATTATTAGTAAACTTGAAACTGATGTTAATAATTTATTCTATTTATATCAAGAATGTAGCTTGCTAGAAAGTATTGGTTCATCCATGAAGCTGTTTAAGGCTTTGATATTTTAAGTCGCATCCTTAGTATTTTTCCATTTAAATAGATAATGTTGAGATGCTGAAAGAATAAATCATCTATGAAATAAAAACTATCAAATCCTAAAGATAGAACAGTAAATAGATTAGTAGTGCTTAAAAGCAGGATGGTTAACTGCAAAACTGGAATGACATCTCTCAAAGAAGGCTCCCAAGTATCCCATGTCTCACAGAATTACATCATTTAGTGTAAAATTCCCCACCCCAGGGGAGGTACCAGAGGCATTCCCACCTGAACCTGAGCATATATAACTCTGAGTTTCAGGGCTTCTCAGAACCACCTGGGGCTTCCACCACTACCTCAGTGGATCTGAACTGTGTCCACCACTTTGACCAACAAATATCAAAATTACAGCAACCAAGTCTCATCACTGGATCGAGTGGGTGTCTTGCACGCCCTTCCAGTCACCTGGGGGGTTCGTAACCATTCTCCAATTGCCTGTACGAGCCCTGCAGCCTCACTCCATGCAAGTGTCTGCTGGTATCAAATGCCAGCTATCCACTGTTTCCTGCCAGGGCTGACTCTCCAACTAATCCTAACAGGTTTTCTGGGTGTGGGGGAAGGTGAACCACACAGAAGGATGGCCAACTTGTCTATCTTCTGTGGCCACATGTGGGTTTTTTCCAGATGGGGGAAGCAGGTTACCATCTCAATTTGGTCCAGTGGGTGGGGCTTGGGAAGTTGTCCTCATTGGTTGGTTTAACTCAGTTTTATTGGTATTGTTATCTGCATTCTTCTTGGTAAAGAATTATTTTCTCACATCTGGGAGTATCTCTCTCTCTCTGTATTAGATATTGAATCTGAGGGAGGAGACTTCTGTCTAAGGTCTCTGCCCCTCCAAATTGTCTCAAACCGAGACATCTTCAGCTACCTGAAAACTGTTTTAGTCTAACCTAGTTCTGTAAGGTCTCCTCTCTGAGCAGTCAACAGATGTCTCCAGAATACACTTTACTCCAGTTAATGTTTTTGATAATAAATGAGTCTCAGAAGGTGCTTAGCCCTGTCCCATCCCCTTCATCCACTACAGAGTCTACCAAAGTCTCTCAGTTCATATACAAGCATCTTGTGTTTGTCAGGCTGCCTTAGTATACCACACAGCCTTGGCTGCCAGCTGGGGGTACAGGTCTTCTATAGCTTTGTTGGCAAATCTGCAAGCCCTGTGCACTTGACTCGCTTACTTTATGGTGTCTTGGATGACTGTAGCTGTCTCCTGTGGGTCTCAGCTGGTTATAATGGGGGCTGAGATGTTGTTGTGATTTAACCCCAATCAACAGCCAAGCACCACGCAGCTGCTTGCTCACTGCCCCACCAGTGGGATAAGAGAGAGAATTGAAAGCGTAAAAGCTAGAGAACTGATGGCTTGTAATAAAGACAGTTTAATAGGGAAAGCAAAAGCTGCACACATAAGTAAAGGAAAACAAGGACTTAATTCACTGCTTCCCATGGGCAGGCAGGTGTTCAGCCATCTCCAGGAGAGCAGGGGCCCATTTTACATAATGGTTATTTGAGAAGACAAACAGCATCAGTGCAAATGTCCCACCCTTTCTCCTTTCCCCGGACACTTTATATACTGAGCATGATGTCATATGATATGGAATATTCCTTTGGTCAGGTGGAGTCAGCTGTTCTTACTGTGTCTCCTCCAAATTTCTCATGCAACTCCCTTTGCCACCATGGAAGTATGAAAAGAAAAAAAGGCCTTGACTCTGTGTAAGACCTGCATAGCAGTAATGAAATCATCTCAATGTTATTATTACTGTGTTCGGCACAAATCCAAAATACAGCCCCATGCTAACTACTGTGAAGGAAATTAACTCTGCCCCAGCTAGAACCAGCACAGATGTTTAGTTCACACCCCCTCAGTTTTTGTATTTTTACTGGTGCTGACCGTCCCCCAAGCGGCCCTTGCTGGCAGGCACTGGCCTAGGTTATACCTGGAAAATAAATGTATCCTTTCAGAAAAAAATTTTACATCAAGGTGTCATTCTTTCAGTTCTACTCATAGTTAGGGTCTGGATGACAGAGTGTGTTTGGTCTTGCAGCTGATATTGGTTAATCTTTCTGAATCATTTTGTTGTTAACGAAATTATTACAGAAAAATTGAGATAATTTTAGCTGATCACATAAAGGTGATAATCATGGTGAATACAGAATATTTGTGGATGAATTTGTTGAAAGATTGGAGCAATGAAAGTGGCAAGAAATGTAATAAAATGAGGGGAAAGTACAACAGAAAAGTAGGACTAAAAGGTATTTTTGACAGGGGAAGAGGGGAGAGGTAGTCCACTGCATCCTCTCAGAAAGAAGTACCTTCACATATGCTCAGTTAGCTTATTCCTAAAGAACTTTTCCCTTTCCTCTTTGCAGTTTATTTCAACAGTTCACTATCTTTATAAAGGGAAAAATGTATTTAAATTCCTTCTTGAATTTTTCTTAATACAATTTCAACCCCATATCTGTTGTACTAGATGTCATTAGCATAAAAGACAGATTATTCCCTTCTCTATTTGGAAGTTATCCTTTGTTATTAGGTACCTCCTCAATCTTCTCCTCTTTAGATCAAACAATTTAATTTTTTCAGGCTTCCTGATTTTAGCTCACACCATGAGCTAAACAGATAACAGGTGATTTTCCTCTCCTCTCATCATTCTTCTAATTCTCTCTTGACTTTCTTAGTTTGAAATGTTTTGCTCAAAAGCGATCCCAGTGTTGCAGCTGCCTCACTGTGAAGTTGTTTCAAGAGTTGTGGATTCTTGTCTTTTTGCACATCCTGGAGAGGATGGCCCTTTTTTCACAAGTGTGGCACTGTTGAGTATTATCCAGCTGTCATCTGCTGTAATCTGAGACCCTACTCTGAAGCTGTGTTTCCTAAGCAGTTGTTCCTTATTCTTTATTTAAGTGAATTACTCCTGCACAAGTGTAGGACTTGGCCCTTATCACCCTTTGAATTTCATTTATTATTTCTTCTCCCTGTATCCCGTTTGTCAAAATTACTTTGGATCCTGTCCTCCACTCTCACTTTCACATTTCGTGCAGATTTTATAAGCATAAACTCTATTCCATAATCTATGTCATGAAGGAAAACAAACCCAAAACTAGGTGCAACTTCATGCTAGACATTTGTGTGTATGGTTGCTGATAACTCTTTTAAAGACATTAAAAAACAAATAAACAAACAAACCAAAAAACCAGAATATATTTTAATCTAGATCATACGTGCATTGCATACGTGCAAACTTGATTGTGAAACCATCATTTGAATTACGTGGAGTCAAAATTCTTAAACAGCAGATAACTCATGAGTATGTGCTATCTGAGCGTTCTTGCTTGTAGAAGACAATTAGACTGATTTACACAAGATATTCTTGTCAAGTACAGAATGGCCATTTTGCATGTCTTTTGCAAGTTGTTTGCCAGTGTCTAGATTATTTACTTATTACAAAATTTGCTGGGAATTCAAGTTGAAGTGATCAGTGTACAGTTCAAAATCTCTTATTTTGTTCCTTATTTTAAAAACAGCACAATATTCAGTCTTTTTTCCTCATTCCAAGTACATTGCTGCCTTTACACTTTGTCAGTTCTCGGAATAATTAATGGTTCTGATATTGCTTCAGCCATCTCTTTGGTTGTTGTTGGATTAATTTTATTAGACCCAATGAATGCGGATTGAATACAAAATTTTAGTAGCATCTGGGTGCTGTTGAGGGTAGTGAATATCAGAAGATGATACCAGGATGAGTCTGTATCTGTAAGCAAAGGCACTACAAAATTTCAGTCATGCATCTAGAACATAGAAGAACAGGTTTTGTTCTGTTGTTTTTGCAAAGACAGAAAAGCATTAAAGCAGTGGCTGCCCTCAAAGCCTCCTGTGCAATTTTCTTCATTCATAGGGCCATGTGCTGGGAACAGTTACTGGTATGAATGGAATATCTATCTAACATGAGTTTATGGCTGTAGCTTCTTCTTCTAGAGAAACACAGAATGAAGACAAATTTCTGTTGCTATTACAGATAACTGTAGTAAGACAGTGCAGGGTTTTTTTGTTTGTTGGTTACCATGGTTACAGCTAATACCCCTGTTAGAACAGCTGCTTTCAATTAGCCAGAGGTGGAAATTTATGCATTTCATGATTTTGATTGTTTGAGACTACAGTTTAGACTGATAACCTTGGCTTAACCAGCAAGTTTTAGAAAGTATGTCCCCACTCCATAAAAGAAAATTAAAAAAAAAAAAAAAAGGAAAAAAAAGACAGAATGAGGGGGAAAGTTGAATATCAGAATATCATTTGAAGTCTGTTCTCCTTACAAGCAGCCAGGATAATTAATGTAAGCAATGTTTAGCACATTTATCAACGTTATAAGACATGGGTGGCCAAGGAGAAGAGATAATGTATTGCTCTGTATTATATAAACTGCAAAGCAGATTAATGATTCTTAGAAAAATAATGTTCAGAAAAATTATAAAGATTTTTCTTTCTTATAGATACAGACAGTTTAACCTCCTGTTACAGCACTGCCAAACAGACAGGAACATCTGTTTGTGCTGATTTGACAGGCAATGGTTTTAAAGACAGCAGGTGCCAGGATTATGTGCCACTAAAAGATTCGCTTTTTAAGCCCTCTAGTTCTGGCAAACATCCAGAAGGATCAAACCGAAAGATAAATTTCCTACGATATAAGTGGCATGCATTTGTTTAAACAGAACTTGTGAGATATTCCAGGGTGGCTATGACAGCAAAGAATTCTATTTCCCTAATTATGGACTAAAGTTTTCTCTCCTGAGGAGCTCAACACTGTTGTTAGAAGCAACTTACCCTCACTATGATAAGAGTTGTCATGTTGTGTTACTAAATCGCTGAGTAAAGGATTGCCTGTCAAAATTTAGAAAAGATGACTGAATAGTTTAAACAGTCACTTAATTTTGTTCAGTCTATCTTGACAAAATATTCTCCAAGAATAAGATTATATGCCTGCGAACGAATAGAAGAATATTTATATAGAGTCATAGTTCACTTAACTCATTTGGGATCAGGAATTCAAGTTTGCGGTGCATATGGCTAGTAAGGTACTGCTGGGATACATTGTCTGTATTACTAAGCATTGGAAGACCACAATTACTAGTTTGCCAGTGTTATCCCTGTTCCCCTCGCTTTCTTTTGCTGTGATGTAGCTGTGAGCTATTCAACCAAATTCTATAGAAAGTAATACAGAGCAGCATTCTTCCTGGGGGGAAAGATTACTTTTCAGTCTGCCTCTCCTGTGGTAATATCTAGAGGACACTTTGAAGCACTGAATAACTCTGTACCAGGAGATTTTTCTCAAATTAACAGGTCTTCAGTGGAGTTCTACCTAATTGATTAAATGGCTAGGATAAATGATTTATGAGAAAAGATTAAAATAACTCTATATGTATTGCTTGGTTAAATTACAATTACTCTGCCTTTAATAACGATCTACAGGTATTATTTGAGCAGCATATGTTCCTAGGAAAGAGATGAATTGTTCACTGTTATCCAGGGACCTATAACTAGAAATGCAGCTGCAAGAATGATACAAACCCAATCACCAAGATAATATTTGTGATTCCTTTAGTCACTTAAAATTAAGATTCACAAAAAACCAATTTCCTTGACAAGAAAGTTCACAGAATATTCATATCAGAGTATTCCTATAAATGGAGCATACCATGTGTGTGCCTAGATACCTTCTTTGCATTGGGAACAGCTAAAATTCAGCTTAAAAAACCTTTGGATTCAAACCCATTCATTGCACAGACAGAAGCAGTCGCAAGTGGCTAGGCAGACACAGCAAGTAGCCAGCTATGAGTAGATGATATTCAAAGTAGTAATCAATAATCACTTAGGGAAGGCTCATCAGCAAATGTTAATATTAGCCTAAGGAAGCTCTATCTTTAGCTAAGGATGGGGAAAAACACAGTAACACAGATTAGTCCAGGATGTGGAATATATCGTTCTCTGAATTGTTCTCAACTGAATAACTTGTTTTGTCTGTCACTAGACTCTATTGGCTGGTGTCATTCTCCCCAGGCTACAGGCAGACTTTATGAACACCCCACTCTACTGTCTGAAACAGTTTAGTTAAAACCACTCATCATGCAAGTGTACAAAGATAGAGCTCTCTCTCAAACAGCGTAGTAATGTCTGGGTTCATTCAAATATGAGTGCTGCTCAAATTTACATTTTGTTTCTTTCAGTTTTGTTTTGTGGTGGTGTTTGGTTTTTCTTGTTGTTGGGGTTATTTGTTTATTTGTTTGGGTTTTTTTTAACTGAATGGATTGATTCTATGTCTTTTATAAGTGATGCTAGGAAATTCAAGCTGTTTTGAGTAGGTGGGATTTGCTATGTGATCTCCTGGTAGAGCAATAGGCCAGCGCATTGCAAATTTTTTCCCAAGCCAGTGTTACTGGACAAATGAGAAGAAATTATTTCAACCCCTGTTTATTATTTTCATCTTTTGGTGGTGTCTTAGGTGTCAATGACCAGAAGTAGAAGTTGCAGTACAACTAGCAAGTTACTCTAGGTGGTAATAGATGCTTGGAAGCAGCACTGAGCTTTGTGACCTGTGGATTTTAGAAGGTGATTAGAAGAGAATATAGGCCAAGAACAGGACTCATGATGATGGGTGAGAGAAGAGTCAGACCACAATCAGTTCTGTCATTCTTGCAAGAACATTTATTTGTCCTTGTACACTAACACTATTTCTAATGACAAGCAGCTTTTATTCACCTGTATGCCCCACCCCATTTGAAAGTGTTTTGACGTATATAGGTGTGTGTCTCCTATCTATAGATATATACACACATGCACCTCACCAACAACATCTGTTATAGAATAAGAGTCCCTCTACTAATATATCTGATTCAGGACTGGGTTCAGAAAGATTTAATCACGTGTTCCTCTTTAGAACATATAAATGCATTTCTAAAATGGGACAGAAAGATAAAAATGAGGATAAATTAGGAAAGCCCTCCCCTATTAAAAAGCCTGCCTTTGTATAGTGAAGTGATCATTACTGCCAGACCCAGGGATAACAACTTGGAAGCCTATTCAACTCTAATAGAATCTAGTAAGATCCAAGATTTTATATTCTTATTTGAAAACTAAATTTTCACTGTTAATAAATTTTTACTGTTTTTTATAGAGAGACAGTTCAGTGTAAAATGCTGGAGGAGGTAAGACACAGTTACTTTGATGTAGTTTCTTGAGTTGTAAGTTCCCTGAATTTTACACTGTGATAAACAACTAATATGAGTTTGAGTGTGTTTTACAGTGAGATGGGAAGTTTGTAGAGACATGACCATTGTCTTTTTTTAGATGTTTCTGACAGATGAAAGGAGCCTTAATAAGAATGCAGAACAAGAATTTATACCCACTTCAAAGCTCCTTTATACTACCAAAGTGGTGATTAGTGGCTTTTGTACAAATGGCAAGCAGACCCATGTGATTTTGAACTGTTTTTTGATGTGTGTAGAACAACTTAGTAGAATTATCCTTTGTGTAATGGCTTCTCATAGCTACAGCTTCATTACATTTTTTTATGGTTAAATATGGAATGGAGTGGGGGGTTAATTATAATTTTATCTGGGTTTTTTTCCTACTGATTGCCTAGTGTGAAAGAGTTTTTGGGGAGAAAGGGAAATTACTAGTTTATAATGTGCTGCTTCTGACTGGGGTAGAGTTAGGGTTTTTTCATAGTACCTACTACAGGACTCTGTTTTTGATTTGTGCTGAAAACAGAACTGATAACATAGGGATGTTTTCATTACTGCTGAGCAGGGCTTACAAAGAGTCAAGGCCTTTTCTGCCTCTCACCCCACCCCACCAGTGAGGAGGCTGGGAGTGCACAAGCAGTTGGGAGGGAACATAGGTGGGACAGCTGACACAAGCTGACCCAAGGGGTATTCTGGACTAGATGATGTCATGCTTAGCAATAAAAAGCTGGGGGAAGAAGGAATGGCAGAATGTTTGAATGATTGTGTTTGTCTTCTCAAGTAACCATTACATGTGATGGAGCTCTGCTTTCCTGCTTTTCCCACTGAGGGGGAGATTGACTGAGTGACTGGTTGGTGCTTAGTTGCCAGCTGGGGTTAAACCATAACGGGTCAAGAAAAAAAAAGGTTGGGTGTGGAATATCAAACAGTACTTTATTTGGTTTCTGACCTGATCAGTCTCTGTGAAGCTTTGTTAATGTTTTAAAACATGTTCAAAACAGTGGGTAAGGGAGCTTCTCCTAACATTTTCGTGTTTGCTTTGTTCTGCTGCATCTGATGTCTTCCTTCTGATACTTGCCTTGAAAGTTGTTGAGGGCAGGGAGGTGATCTCATTAATTTTAGAGTGTAGTAAGAACTCAGTGTTTCAATGAGATTGTGAAGTGATGTGAATAAATACTGATGACTACAGTATTATGATTGCTAAAACAACAACCATTTTTATGATATTCCAGCTACAATACAAAGGAATAAATTAGTAATTTTACTGGAAAGAAAAGTTATGGTTTGGCTCATAAGGAGTCAACTTGAAGGTTTGTTAGGCCACAGGAGATGGAGGCATATTTTGTTGTTCTAGGGAAATGAAATATGAAGTTGTAATTACTGATGATTTATCTATTGTATTTCAACCTCCTCTAGTTTCCTCTGGCAAAACCAGACTTCTTTTCCTAATGTATTAAGTACACAGAGAAGGCCATGTATTCAGACCAAGGTAAACTTAATGAGATATAAAGAGCCAATTACATGTTTGCACTGCATAGGTTTGGCAATTAAGGTAAATTTTCAATGACATTTTTGTGCCTGTGAAGGCTTAGAAGATGTCATGCTAATTGCTGAAGGCCTTAGAAACCACCATAAGATGTCAGCACAGTAGATAATGCTTTTGCTCTTACCTAAACACCTGCTGATGGCTCCAGATCACAACTGTTGTGCCACAGCAGCAGAGGACTCCTGGTCCAAAGAGCTCTATCTCATAATATTGCAACTCATAGTCAAAGTGTAAGGGTGCAAGAAAGCAGTAAAATTTTACAATGATAGTATCAGCAGATACCTAGGTACTGTCAAGTATTTTCAGGCATGACTTTGAAGAATAAGGAAGTAGCTTTGACAGTCACAGGAAACTCTAAAAGGAATAGAAGTCATGAGGAAGGCATGAAAACATTTCTCTGAAAATGCAGTGAGAAATAGTCTCAGAGTGTCCAGGAAAGGAAGACGAACTGTTTGATACAACACAGAGAGAGAGGTAACTAAGACCAGCTGTGGGAAGGGATATGAACATGCAAGATTTGCACAAAAGAAAACATCTTACCTCTGGATCTCAGCCCCCACGGTTGGAGGGCGCACCAGCTTCTGGCTCCTGACCTGTGTTTTGGAGCCATTTCTGACGGCTGAAAGGGATGGGGAAGGGGGACTCC
>JAWWLV010000001.1:41269369-41299082 GCA_035041135.1 Platyrinchus mystaceus
CAGGAGAGTCAGGTATCTTCCCGGGACATTCCTGAGATAATGCCTTTCGAAGGGGGTTTTGGGAAGAAGACAGGGCAAGGACTTTTACAGACAATGCAAAAAGCCATTTTAACCACATGTTCACTTTAACCTTAAATTCCCACCCCTACACTTACCATAGTTGAGAAATGAGATGGTTAGAGGCTTTGGGCACAGGAAATAAACTTGTAAGTGGAAAGGGGGGAGCTGTGCCAGCAATGGTACAGGCTCATGGCTAGTCCTGCTCAAGACTAGCTATATGCTAGCCCATTTTTCATGTGTGAGCACCAACATACTTTTGAAGATCAGTCCTGCCAAGGTATAGCTATAAGACACACTTTCTTAACATTTTCTTAAACTATTTAGTAGCAATAAAAATATGTTAAAAGCAAGAGAAGGAAAAAAAAGACAGAAAGTACTGATTATTATATATATAAAGGAAAATCTTAAATAAAAACTTTAGTTAGCTGTTGACCTATGTTATGAAGGCAATTTTCCTTAGCATAGAAATTAATTTTTTTTTCTCCTTTTGTAAATAAAACCTAGAGGTGTATATCAGACTTTAAGGAAAGTTATCTTGACAAAATAGTTATATAAAAATGTGAGGGAAGGGAGAAAAAATGTATAGGTTTTACTTTGAAGTCATCTAAGTGATAAAATGATCATTACAGGGTATAGTCTGTTTACTAATACGTTTATCCTAGTTTTTTTATAATAGTTTCATAATTTCAGCACAGAAATAATTTCACATATCTCTGTATGTAAATAACATTTTTCTTTGCAAGTTTAAGGAATGAAAACACAGTTGCATAGTTGTATTTCAAATATATGCTGAAGAAACTTATATAGTAATTTAATTGTGGTGAGCTTTTAAAAAAACACCTAAATAAATTCATCCCATGACTTCTGTTGATTTTCATTCTCTCTAGTACCTCTAAAGATTGACTGTACCACACATTGCTGCAAAGGCAAAAGATGCCTAAGCATCAGACTAAACTAGTCTGGCTAGCTGGAGGCAGTCTGGCCAAGCAGCAAAAGGATCCATCCAGACTGATTAATGCCAGTGAAAAGCGTTAGACAGAGAACTGTGCTGCAATGAGTTGTTTGCTAATGGGATTCAGGATTGCTGTCCTTCATTCAGGATTACTTTGGTATCTGTGCACACCCTCTGATTTAAAAGACAATGGTTTGGCATAACTTACCATGCTCTCTCCCTGTGGCTTTGTAATAGTTTAATAACACATTTGCTATGACAATCTCTATTTGTTTCTCATCTGAAGAAACAGTTTATGTTGTGCTAGTTACATTTGGAAGTGTGAGAGAGTTTGTGTGTTTTCCTGGAGGTGCTGCAAGGAAGACAGGTAAAAGCTCATCTAATGCTGTTTTGAGCCTATCACATATAAAAAGAAGAGTTGAAGGCAGAAGACGCAAATTGACAGAAAGTTAACAATATCAGCTAAGTGCTGGGAATACAAAACACTGAGACAAGTTTCACGCAAAATTATGATCCCTGTTCTGTGATCCATATGCAACTGATTTAACAGATAAACTATAGCTTTGGAGTCATTATTTTTTGCCTTTTCACACACAGTTGCATATATATGTACAATATGCACAAAAATTCCAAATTAGTGTGCGTATTATTTACATTTTTAAAAATGCAATAGAAAATTCACAGAATGCTTAGCAACGGGTAAATGCAAAAAGTAATGTGGATATCATCACAGGAGTCTATTACAGACCTTCCTGCCAGGATGATGACACCAACAAAATATGTTTTGAGTAACTTAGGGACACTTTCAAGTCAACTGTCCTTGTTCTTATGGGTTAATTCAACTTGCCAGAAATTACTAGGAACATCACACACCTGGTACACCCTGACCTAGAAAACTCCTAAAAAACTTGGATGACAATTTTATGGAACAGGTCCTAAGGGATTTGAAAGGGAAAGATGCCCTTCACTATCTGCTGCTTGTCAACAGAGTGCATCTCATAAGTGAAGTGGAGATTGGTGGCCATCTTGGCCATAGAGACCATGAAGCAATTGAGTTTAAAACCTCTGTTGACAGGAGGAAAAGCTCCAGCAAAACCTCAACTCTGAACATGAGGAGAGCAGAATTCAGATTGCTCAGGGAATTAATAAGTAAGATCCCCTGGGAAAATGTTTTTGCAGGTGCTGGAGTCCATCAGTGTTGGTCACTTTTTAAACATCACCCCCTAAGGTCACAGGAGCAGGCAATTCCCCTATGTCAGAAGTCAAGCAGGCGATGCAGAAGGCTGGCTTGTCTGAACAGGAATCTTCTCTTGGAAATAAGGCAAAAAAGGAAGGTGTATGCCCAGTGGAAGCAAGGTCAAGTGACATGGAAAGAATACAGAGATGCCACTTGCTGCTGAGAAAATTCATACGGCCAAAGCTCAGCTGGAGTTGGAGCTGGCCAGAAACGTGAGGGACAATAAAAATTTCAAATATTTCAAATTTTTCAAGTATATTGATGGCAATAGGCAGTATAGAAATATCACTGGATGAGGATTTTCACCTCACAAACAAGGACAGAGACAAGGCAGAGGTGTTTAATATTTTCTTTACTTCTGTCTTCAACATGGATGATGGACCAAGGGGGTCTCAGTGCCTGAGCTGGAGGACCATGACCATGAGAATGATCAACTCCCAGTCAACCTGAACTTGTCAACTTGTGGGATCTGCTGCTCCACCTACGTCTCTACAAATCTATGGGGCCTGATGATATTCATCCCAGAATCCTAAAAGAGCAGGCCGATGTTGTCACAAAACTTCTTTTGATTATTTTTAAATGGTCTTGGGAATCCGGAGAGGTCCTAGCTGACTGGCATCAGGTGAAGGCTGTCCCAGTTTTCAAGAAGGGCAAGGAGGAGGACCCCAGAAACTACAGGCCTGTCAATCTCACTTAAGTGCCAGGTAAAGTTATGAAGAAGATTGTTCTGGGAGGTATTTAAAAACACCCAGTTATTGGTCACAGCCACCACAGCTTCATGAGAGGAAAGCCCTCCTTATCAAACCTGATTTCCTTCTATGACAATCCATCTAGTTGATTAGGTGAAGCCGGGAGATGTAATATTTCTGGACTTCAGTAAGGCTTTCGATACAGTCTCTCTTAGTATCCTTCTGGGCAAAATGTCCGGCACACAAGTTGGATAAACACATCATGTGGTAGGTGAGCAATTGGCTCATGGGTTGAGCACAGAGGGTGATAGTGAATGGGGTGACATCAGATGGGTGATCTGTCACTAGTGGGGTTCTGCAGGGCTCCATCTCAGGCCCTGTGCTCTTCAACATCTTCATAAATGGCTTGGATGTGGTACTGGAAGGGATACTAAGCAAGTTTACAGATGACACAAAACTGGGAGGAGCTGCTGACTCCCTCAAAGACAGGGAGGCCCTGCAGAGACATCAACAAATAAGAGGACTGGGCAACTACCAACCATATGAAGTTCAACAAGGAAAGTGTTGAATTCTGCACCTGAGACAGGCCAACCCTGGATGTACGTACAGACTGGGGAATGAGATGCTGGAAAGTAGTGCTGCGGAAAGGGACCTGGTTGATGGCAAGTTGAATATGAGTCAACAGTGCCCTGGCAGACAGGAGGGCCAACCCTGTCCGGGGGGCAAAGCATTGCCAGCCGGTTGAGGGAGCGGATTGTTCTGCTCTGCTCTGCTCTTCCACTGGTGCAGCCTCACCTTGAATATTGTGTGCAGTTTTGGGCACTGCAATATAAGCAAGATATTAAGCTCTTAGAGAGTGTCCAAAGGAGGGCAATGAAGATGGTGAAGGGCCTTGAGGGGGAACCGTATGAGGAGCAACTGAGGTCACTTGATCTGTTCAGCCTGGAGAAGAGGAGACTGAGGAGAGACTTCATTGCAGTCTACAACTTCCTTGTGAGGGGAAGAGGAGGGGCAGGCACTGATCTTTTCTCTGTGGTGACCAGTGACAGGACCCAAGGGAATGGCCTGAAGCTGTGTCAGGGGAGGTTTATACTGGATATTAGGTAAAGGTTCTTAACATAGATGGTAGTTGGGCACTGGAACAAGCTCTCCAGGGAAGTGGTCACAGCACCAAGCCTGTCTGAATTCAAGAAGCTTTTGGGCAATACTCTCAGGCACATGGTGTGACTCTTGAAGATGGTCCTGTGCAGGGTGAGGATCTGGACTCAACGATCCTTGTGGGTCCCTTCCAAATCAATGCATTCTGTGATTTTGTGAAAGTAAAGAGCAATAAGATGTTAAAACCAAATTTCTTCTTTACTGAGATCCTTGGAAATATAATGATAATTATTTTTCTATAATAGTTTGTAATTACTGAGAAACCTTTGGAGTTCAAGTAGAAAATCAATTTCCAGCTCTTGTGGATGGATGCATAAAATTCTACTGGCTACACCAAATAGCTCACACATGTGCAATCCCATTCAATCACAGCTATGCTTGTGTAACTTTCTTTTGAACAAGGGAAAAGACTTCCTTTAGTAACTTTTAAAGTTACTTTATTTTTTTCTGGGTTTAATGTGCATTTCTTGTACTGGTATGGTTGTAATTTTTTTACCTCTGCTATTATTTATGTTTTGCAATCAAAATACATCCCCTGACCAGGGAAATTTTCTCAAGCACTTGAAATTCACTTACGAAGTACCCCCATGGACTATGGTATTCATGAGTATTAGATCATGATGGTATAGCAAGAGACTGGTGCAGTTTCATCACATGAACATAAGCCTGTATTATGATATTACTTAAGCAGAGTATCCAAGCCACCTCATGACTAAATTGTGCATACTGTGTAAACAGCCAGCTCTTATATAGTGTGTATGCTTTAGTGGTGCTTTTCTTTCATTCCACAAATGAGAAGAAGAAACCAAGCCTTGTTGGAGGAACTGTCTCCTTAAAAAGAACTGATCTTTCCACATAATGGATATTCTTGGGAGGACATTCTGTGATTTTAAAACATTCTTTTACAAGTTGCAGCTTTTTGCTAATCCATTTTCAGGAAAAAAAAACACCCAAGGCATGGAAACTCCAGAAAATATGAAGTCAAAATCAATTAAAAATGTTATCAAAAAGAAGTAAAGGCTGTGTAAGAGAGGAATTCTAGTTCCCATGTTTGCCTCTTTTAAGTCTGTATTTAGCATCCATGTTAAATTATTACTTTAGCTAGAGAGGGTTCAACTGGAATTGCTGAAGGAAGTACTAGGTGTCATATGCTCTTGTTCTGTCATCTTATTTCCCTCTCAATTTTGTATGTCTAGCACCCATCTCAGGATTTTCCTCCATAGCTGTTTTCCTTGAGTGATTTTTTTTTTCCTCTTCAATTCTACCCATGAGAAGAAATCCTATTTCTAACACAACCAGTGATGATTAGGATAACTATTACCTTCTCTTTTTACCTCCTCCTTTTTGTATTTTTACATTTAGTCTCTTTACCTGAAACTCCTCTCTAATGTGTGGAATCGTATATAGTATTATTTTATAAAAGTTTTGCTCAATTCATTGCTCAGTTTCCATGGTCTTGCTATGGGTCACTGACCCACTGTTGTATAAGATGCTCTGTTAAATATATTGTGATTCATTAGCAGCTATTGTGATATCAACAGATATCATTCAGCCAGCAGACATTTGATAGACCTATCTCTTGTGCTACATGCTACCAAGTTACAACTACTGTTCCTATAAATGATTGTTCATTGTTCAGTTATCAAAGCCAATAACTGCACTGATTTCATTGAGAGAATAATGAAATTTAGCATTAAATCTTAAGTATGTGGATTAGTTCATTTTTTTTCTCAAATGGCAGTGGCCCAAGGTACAGAGGGATGATGTGGTGAATCCTGTAATGTAATTTGCAATACCAGTGCTGTTACTTCCAGCCACTACTCCTGCTTAAATAGGTACATTATATGCGTTAAGGAGGATTTATTCAATGCCTGGACAGATTAAAGGTTAAAAGCCCGTCTGTTTGTGCAAGAAATCTGTTCTTATGTGTCTTTTATCCCCTTTCTTGGCTTTTTGTAGAAGAAAAAGTCAGGGCTAAGGTTTAAGCTGATCTAAATTTAGGGAAGCTGCTTTGAGTTTATCAGAGTTGCATGGGCTTAACAGGAGCTGGGAACCCCCCTTAATTGACATGTAATTTTACTCACTCTCTAGGAAATGTGATTCAAATTAAGTTGGAATTGTAAAGCTTCCAGGAGCCCTATGTGATATGAGTTGAAAAATTTCAGTGCTTATAGTCCTCTTAGCATGTAAATGATAGTTGAGGTGATTTCCTTGCCAAAATAAAGTGGCATTGAAAAGTGGAATGCATGCATGCACGGCAAAAGGCAAAACAGAACATTACAGAGACAAAAAATGAGGATCTAGACTGACAAACTGTTCCCTCATTTCACATGGAGAGTGAATGGAAAGATATATTGATATTGCACCCAGATGCCTGAAAACTCTGGCTCATGCAGCAGAATTAGACACACATGAATACTTAAATCAACAGAATTTTTATGTGTGACTAAACCAAATTCATAATGGCTGTACTATACCAGTGGTGTTGCTGCTGTCTCTGGCTATTAAAGTTTCCTTTTTTTCTGACTTGTGGGAATGGTAGCTCATTTTTAAAATTCAAAATTCAAGAAAAAGGTAAATTCTTTCAAATTTTGGAAATAAAACCCCCCAAACAGTCCTGTTTTGGTCACAAAATGGAATAAGATGTCAGGTAATACACAGATCATCTGTTTGCAGAAGACCATCTATTTGCATCTGCTTACATTGTGTGGGAGGGAACAGAAGGATCTAAATCTTGTTAAGTACCTTATGTCTAGTTGATACTTCTTCCTAAGAGCAGTTTTGATTGAAGCAATTAAGGCAGACTCAAGATGGCAGAAGGGAGGATGATAAAAGTGTAGCTATTTCAGGAGAATGCAGTTTCTGATGTACGCACAATATATTTATGCTTAGGAATGATAATGAACTGTAGGAGGGGTCTGGGTACAAAGAACTGTAGCGCTGCATGAGCAAGTAATGCATTTGCATCTGAGAACTGAAGGAAGGAAGGTGGAGATGCGTGAGATCTTCCCTCTTATTGTGCAGATCATGATTCTGCCCCTTCTTCACAGGTGCTTCACCACTAGGCATGGATTTATGATCAATCTTAGGGGCTTTCTGCTTTCCTCCAGTTTTCGTCCTGCCACAGTATCTGCTGGGGTTGGGCAAGACAATTTTACCTCATTTCTGCCTCTCCAGGTTGCACTGCATCCTGACTTGTAACCTTCTGGCTTCAGAGAGATGATGCCTCAGGTAGGTAGGGCTATCAGTTAACTTGTGTATTTTCCGATGATAGTTCTGTGAAAGAGAGTGCTATGCCACAGTGTTTTAATGGCTCTTTCTGCCAATATGTAGTATTCATTCCCCTCTATGCAGAACAGAAGTAAATAATATGGAGTGTAAAAGCTCCCAGGCTTAGATGTCAATGAAATTTTCTCAGAACAATTGTCTGGCCCATGAATAATCATAACTAGTCTGTTTAACCTGATAACACAATTTAATTACATCCTATTTGTCTCACTAAGTTCACAGAGGCATAAGGGAAAAATGGAAGTTTCTGAATAAGAAAATCAAGGCCAGATGACTCTAAACAATATTTTCTACAAATGTGAACACTTCTCATTTTGCCTATTTTAAATCAGTGTACATGATGCAGAATACTAGTAGGTCTCCGATATTACCTGCATCCAGTATTTATTACAGAAGGTGTATCTTTTGGCACAGCCAAAACGTGCAGACAGGAACAATGCAAGGCATATTAAAAGACCTTAAGGGAAGAATGCTCAGTAGATTTTGAGATTGTTTTGAAGGTAGGAGTTTCCTTTGAATGTGCAAGAGTATATGCTAGTAAATTCATAAATTGTCAGCTTCATAATTCTTCTCATTAGAGAGTTTTCCTCCCTATGTACACAGTAGTTTCCTACAGTTTTGGCACAGACTGGAGCTATGCACATGTAACATTTCTCTGTCTCTTCAGATCTGGTTTCCTGATATTTATATGTGCTTTTACTTCGTGCTGATAATTTGCTGTAGTAACTAGAAATCCTTACCTGACACATACTGCTACCCCCATTTGCTTAAGAGACCCTCTCATTCCAGTAACTTTTATTGTTGAATTGCACTAAGGGAAAAGAACTCTTTATAGGTATATTTGGGACTAGAAGATTTTGTGCTATGAGAAGATGATGATAGTGATGGTGGTAATAACATGTTATGGAGATGAATGTTTACAAAACAGTGGCATTCCAATAGTGAGCAAGACAGTAAGAAAAGAAAAATGTGAGATCTTTACAGATAAGCAAATTAAACCCAAATCTTTTCTGCAGCTTTTTAAAAAGTAATTTTAGGAGTTTGTGTGTGAAATTAGCATATTAGTTGTAATGAAGATTCTTGGATTAATTACCATTTTTCATTAATAATGATGTAATTTGACATCTCACTGAAGATTGATTTTTTTTTTTTTTTCATTTCCATTATTATCACATTAAGGAAGAGATGAAGAAAAGTGGGGGTTTTTTGACACCCACTCCCAAATTCACAAATTATTGCCTAGTTTTTAGATCACACTCTATCACTAATGCCACCACACACAAATAAGTTGTGTCCAAGAACAAAATGTTGACAATATTTGAATAGCTCTTCTTTAAGGCTGCAAACATTGTAGGTCTGTGTAGAAAAGCTTGCTTTGTTGTGTTTGGAAAACACACTTCTATGTAAGAGAAATTTGTTTTTCCATATTTGAACACTCCTTTCAAGAGTATAGAAGACTTTTATCAGCAGCTTTTTATGGAATTGGCCATAATCACATCTCATCTTTCCATTATTTGTTGAGCAAGTATCAATTTGTATTTACCTCAGATGCTCTACCTAATTGAATGACATACCCGCTTTGGATTAGAGCAGTTGATCCATTTTGAAGCTGTTAAATTTCATGCTGTCTTTACTTTGAATGTGCATAAAAATGTAGATGCAAAAAATAAGATATCTTTACTTTTTTATGACTACAAGAGTTAGTCTAATGAAAGATATTACCTCTACAGAACTTGCTTGACTTCAGATAACAAATGACATTCTAGATTCTCTTTCTGACACTCTTTTTAGATGACTCCAGATATTTTACACTGCTGATACTCTGTCTCGTTTTTCCTTATGTTTATATAATCTCTGAATTGATTTGGAAACTAGGAAAAAAACTAACGACAGATGCCTTAGGAAAGTTCTTCTGAGCAACCTACACAGGGTGTTTTTGTAGGTCCCAGGTAAGGCCTTGAATATCTCCCACTCTGCAGTGTTGTTTTTCTCTGGACACAGTAATTAATATCCCCCTTAGTGACAGAAGACCACGATGGAGAATGGTCATTTGGTAAAATTAATCAAAGCATAAGACAGACTGCCTTCTAATTCTCTGACCATGACATGAGGTCATGAACTATCTTTCTTTTCTAATACAGTCAGATTATGTTTTGCTGAAAGTACTGAATTCTACTTGTTTACAGTTGAACAACCTCATTCCAAGAGTTGTAACCATTTCAGCTTAGTCATTCATCATAGCACTATATTGGAAATGTCTGAAATGAGCTTAGGAACTACTGCTGCAGAAAATAATGTCATATCAGAAGTGCCATGAAAAGTGAAACTGCAAATGTTGACCAAATACAGATATGGCTGAAAACAGCCTCTACTCATCTATGAAACTGATAGAAAGACTGAACTTCATAGCTTTCAAGGCCCACTGTGAATCACAATGGCCATTCAGCCTTAACCACTCACAAAGGCACACTGCAGCATTGGGGCAGTTGAAGAAAATTATTCTGGAAAAAAATAACAGTCCAACTCCAACAGTCCGAAGAATAATTTCAATCTCTCAGAAAAGACAAGTGCTTTCTCAAGTACCTCTGTGACAGACGGTCACAATTCCTTGGAAATTCTTTCTTTATTGAGAAAATTAGCTTACAGCTAACAGCTTACAGCCCTGCATATGTGCAAAAAATTTTCACTGTTTTTTGTTTCCCTTGCACCACTTCCAGCTTTATATGTTTTATCTTTGAATCAGGATAGATGTAATTGCCTCCTTCGTGGAAAAAGCTTACATTACAACTGATGACATTGCACTGAGTGACCTTTCAAGCCTTCTTGAAGGTAGAAGGAAAGTTAAAGCTGCTGGTTGCAGACAGGAGGCTGAAGCATTTCTTAGGCTGATGGGGTTAAAGCTTTGCATTCTAAGTAAAACAGGAGTAGAGAGAGAGTTCCTTTGTAAGAAGGTGGTGTCATCCTCACAAAGTTACAAAGTTTTTTGTTTCTGTGTCCACTTCTGAATGGAATATGGACCAGTTAGTCTTTGCCTTCAGCCCTTCAACAGGAATGCTGATGTGAGGCACAGGAGCTAGGACCTTGATCTCTGGTAGTAAATTTCTTGCTCCTGCTACCTGTGTGACTAGTAAGCTGCTAATGTGAGTTCCTGTGAAGGGAGTGGAAATTCAGGAAGTGTTTTCAGGCTACAATTTTTTCTCAAAGGCATTGAAAGAGGGAGAAAAAGAAAGTAATTTCTCTTGTTTCTTGCTAGTGTCCGGAAAGTTGACATTGACAGTCCCTTTGATGTCTGGCTTTCGCCACTTTCTGTGTATGAAATTCTGGTGTTTCCCTTGTATTTTTGTGTCCTGTATGTCATAACATTCAGCAAACCTTGTGAGTTTGGGTCCACAGATACTTATGAAATCTGTAACAGTGCAGGACAGAAGATCCAAAGTATTGAATAAATCTTCTTCTAAGAATGCCAGTCAGAAGGATGTTCAGTCTTTTAAAGTGTAGGAACAGCTAGGGAAAAAAAAAACAAACAAAAAATAAGTTACTCTTGTGGTCTTAGAAATTGATGATGATTCAATATGCTTTACTGCATCTCTTTTCAATCTTCTCTGTGAACAGTGTATTTTCAGTCTAAATTAGAAGGCTGTGTTTTCCTCTACAGAACTAAAGATTATATAGATTACATCATTCTGTCTCTAATTAGCCGCATTCTTAATATGTTGTCAAAAAGATTAAGCAAAGAGGCATGATATTATTCTAATCCCCTAGAGAATTTTCTTATGTTGACATGAGTTTCTTGTATGTTTTTTTAGTCACCAAACAGCTGATATTGAAAAGACTTTTTTTTGCAGGACAGCTGTATTATCGTCTCTATTGGCTAAAATATCCATAATGGGTTGCTAGGTAGTTCAGCCTTGCCTGTATGGTATCAAAATGATTCTGTGGTGTCTGTGAATAGCCAAACTGTAGTAGTTATTAAAAAGGACCGAGGACCAAGTCATTTGCACTCATGATGTTAGCCAACATTCATTTTTTTTCCTAACACTATCTCTGGCCATATTATTTTACTCTATTTGTTTTTCACTTTAATGTACCTGATTCAAAATATACCAGAACCAGGGATCTGAATCTAGTTCATCTTGGTTATTTAGGCTGCGCCATTTAATTTCATACACTGAAAAGAAATTGTATTTGTTCTCTGATTGGATAAGTATATGATCAGTTATCAAATAAACAGTTACAGATGCAAATTTAGATACATTAAATTGAAATTTGTTTTGCCATGAACATAAAATGTATACAGAAATTAACTTCAGGTGGGTGAAGAAAAGTGTAGCTGGAGGAGATTAAAAAAAATCAACTAAAAAAAACCTCAAACAAAACAGATCTGGAATTGAAATTTTCATGAGATTGAGATGTTGGTGTTGATGTTCTCAGTTTGCCTAATAGCTGTTGGAGTGCAGAGGGGCTAGAGTATCTCTCTTCAGAGGCTGTGGAGTCTTTGGAGCTTAAAGGGATGTTACTTGATTATACTTCAGCAGGCTACAGAGTGAAAGCCTCATATGACAATGAGCAATGCAGTCAGAGCAGACACCATACCATGAATGTAACTAATGTCAGATTGTATAAGAGTTATTATTACTGTGATATCCAGTATATTAATATTTTGCAACATGCCTATATAACATGTACAGGAAGAAATACTGAATTAGAGGAGCCCTAGCCAAGAGCTCCAGCATGTGGAAACTTTAGCTATGACCTTCTGCCCCCACTCCCCACCCCCAATTTGGCAGCTAGGCAGGACCAAACACAGTGCTTTAAAAAACAGGGAGAGGGATGGTGGGGGGAAATTTCAGAATGGTTGGATTATATCTCAAGGTCATACAGCTTCTTTTAAAAAAATTGACATATATTGAAGGTAGTTACACAAGGCATCTCCAGAGAAGGGTAAGTAGACAGATTTGTTTGTTTGTTTGCTCTTTATAAAAAATATCAGTGTATTCCTGAGACATTCTTTGTCTAGTCTCCTTTGTAGTAGCGTTGTTCCACACATGAAGTGTAAATCTACTCTATTAAGGATAACACAAGAGAGGATTACTTAGCAAGAGAATTTAAAAAAAATATCAGTCAAGTGACCTATCAACATGCATTATGCAACACTAAGCACAACTTGAATTGTGTATATATTCTGTTTTGAAAAACAAAATTCTCTTTGTTAGAATTTCAATGAAATGCATGGAAAAGAAAACTGACAAGTCTCAAAAATTTAAATAAAGATGAGGAAACTGTGCAATGAGGTAATTGGAAGTGTTTAAATATTGAGTGCAGAGTACTTTAGAAGAAAACAGAGCCTGCCTTTAAAATCCTGGGTCCTAACAAACTGCTTTAATATCACTGTGACTTACTAGTCAGTCTTCTGCCTCTGGGATCAAAAATGTTTGTCTCAGATTTGTTTAGTGCATTACTGGGGAGGTTGTGCATATCCAATGGTCATGTTTCATTTGAAATGTGAAATAGAGGTGGTCACAAAATATTTCAACATATTCCAGTCTCTGGTTCCTGTTCTGCTTTCAAATACAGTTTTATATTGTCCTCTGTTGCTCCTTGCACTGCCAAAGTACACTCAGGTTATTTATGAAGACAAATAGGATGGTCCTTCTTTCTTTTAGAATTGTAGAATGGTTTGGATTGGAAGGGACCTTTAAAGATCATGCAGACCAACCCCCACTGCCATGGGCAGGGACCTCTTCCAGTAGATTAGATCACTCAAAGCTCCATTCAACCCAACTTTGAACACTTCCAGTCACAGGGCATTCCAAATTTCTCTGGACTCCCTCTTCCTGGGTCTCAACACCCTCGTCCTTAAAAAAAAAAAATCTTCCTTGTGTCCAATCTAAACTTACCCTCTTTCAGTTTAAAACTGTCACCCCTTGTCCTATTGCTTCAGGCCTTGGTATAAAGTTTCATTCCATATTTCTTATAAGCCCCCTTTATATGTTGAAAGGCCACAATGAGGTCTCCCCAGAATCTTCTCCAGGTTGAGCAACTCCAGCTCTCTCAGCCTGTCTTCGCAGGAGAGGTGTTCTAGCCATGTCTAAAGTAAGGTGAACCCCACCCAACCAGTTCACTATCCTATTTACTGAAAAACTATTTAGTGATTGAATTAATATTGCCATTTCCATTGTTAGGCTTGCACAGGTAACATTCAATATTCAAATGCGGAACAACACAACATAGCATGCTCTACTCTCACATACTTTGAAGTCTCCTTGACCAATGTTAAAAAAAATATAAAGAATTCTAACCTTATTTAGAAAATTCTATGACATTCCTTTGTTATGAGAACCAATGTCTCGACTAAAAATGTTTTTCAGCCCATGCAAAAGTGATGGGTTCATTATTCTTATCACTCCAGAGAAGGTCTCCCAAAAGCTACTCAAAGGTTCAAATCCTAAGAGTGTACTTGATCTAATGATGAAACTTTGTGACACTGTCATAGTTCTCTAAGGAAAATATATTTAGCTACCAAGAAATTCCACAGCAAAATCTTATATTAAAGTCTCCATCTTATCCCAATCTTAGACTAAAATAATCCCTTACAAAAATTGTATATACTGTTGTGTGATTTTACCATAGCTTGGATGTTATGGTGTGTGTTCTGTGCCTGTGCAGAAGCACAGTTCATAAAAAGTTCTCCTTTTTATGTATTTTTATTCTTCTTTATACTGGTGTCACTAGAATCATGGTGTCATAGAATCATAGAATATCCTGAATTGGAAGGGACCCACAAGGATCATCAAAGTCCAACTCCTGGCCCTGTGCAGGACACCCCAAGAGTCACTTCATGTGCCTGAGAGCATTATCCAAACCCTTCTTGAACTCTGTCAGGCTTGGTGCTGTGACCACTTCCCTGAGGAGCTTGTTCCAGTGCCCAGTGACCCTCTGGGTGAAAAACCTTTTCCTTATATCCAACCTAAACCTCCCTTAATACAAAATCAGGCCATTCCCTCAGGTCCTGTCACACTAGAGAGAAGAGATCAGTGCCTGTCCCTCTGCTTCCCCTCATGAGGAAACAGTAGATAGCAATGAGATCTCTCAGCCCCTTCTCCAGGTGGAACAAAGTGACCTCAGCCACTCCTTGTACGGCTTCCCCTCAAGACCCTTCACCATCTTCATGGTCCTCCTCTAATGGCTCTATGTCTTTCTTACGGCACCCAAAACTGCACACGATATTCAAAATGAGGCTGCCCCAGTACAGAGCAGAGTTCAACAATCCCCTCCTTCGACAGGCTGGCAGTGCTTTGCCTGATGCCCCCAGGATGTGGTTGGCCCTCCTGTCTGCCAGGGCCCTGCTGACTCATGTTCAATTTGCCACCAACCAGGACCCCCAGGCTCCTTTCCTCAGTGCTGCTTTCTGGTGTCTCATACCCTAATCTACACACACAACCAGAGTTTTCCTGTCTCAGGTGCAGAATCTGGCACTTATCTCTGTTAAAATTCATACAATTGCTGATTTTCCACCCCTCTAATTTATCAAGGTCACTCTGCCTTCAAGGGAGTCAAAAGCTCCTCCCAGTTTAGTATTGAAGCCCTAGCATCTGAAGTGCTTCTGCTTCCTTTCCGAGACCAGAAATTCTTCAGAGCAACCCTACCCTAACATTCATTCCCCCTTATTTTCCATGAGCCTCTGTACATCGCAGTGGATGTGCAGATTACAGGGCACATGTAAATTAAACCAGTTAAGAACCAGGAAATTAAACCAGGAATGTTAAACCAATTAAGATATTTTTCTATCAGTCCTTCAGTGTTTTTCTGTATTCTAACACCATAATTCTGAGGATTTTCTGATCTGTGTGCGTAGCTGCAGCAATGAAATCAATCATGACAGTGACCACATCTAAACTGGAAGTAAGGGAGGTGTGTAGTTCCCCTGTAGGTGCTCCTGAAGCCTTCAATTAATGTTTTCAATGCTTGGGTGAATTTGTCAATTTCATTGAAGAAAAGTTTCTTTTCTTCAATGTATGTGTCCGAGGGTGCCCTTATCAAGTGTTCCGGGGGATGACCTAGAACCTGCCTGGCATGCAGCCAGAGAAGCCTGGATTGCAGAAGGGCAGGAACTGGAGAAGAAGCTGGTATTTGTTGTGTAAGATCATGGCTGGAAGTCCAGCTTTAGCTTTAGCAGCCCAGGAAAAACAGAATCTTTACAGACAAGTAATTCTAGTTGTGTGGAGTCCTTCCATGTAATTATGCAATAGAGAAAATGTAAAAGTCAGTGTCAGCAGTTAGCCTGCTGAAACTCAGAGCAGGGAAGAGTGTGCTTTACAGGCACACAAAACAGCAGGCAGCCAGGAAGGGCTCAGTGCAGGGGGAGAGCTGGATGACTTCACAAAAAATGTGTCCCAGCCTGGAAATGAGAAGTCTGCTCAGCTAGTGTCAGGAAAGAAAGTTAGGAAAATTAGAAGAACGGGCCTCATTCTTTGTTGCTGTTTTGTTGGAGGGGTGGTGGACAGGAAAAAGAGTAAGAATAGGAAATTGGTGGGAAAGAAGTAGAAACAGAATCCATGTGGCCCAGAGCCTGAGGTTCAGAATAGATTTTAGAAAGCCAAATTCTGCTTTTGTGCTTTCTGCTGATCTACTACTTGGCTTCTAGATTCATTATGTCTTGGTGCCCCTATTAACTGCCTTGTCTGATTATGCAGTATCAAAATATAACAACAACAACAAAACCCCATAGAAACACATTCAAAAATATTTATCCTACATTTTATAGGAAAATTCCGAAAGGCCAGTAGTGTAACAGGTTCATTGTGAGACACAGGAAGACTCTGTCCCAAGGCTTGCAGCTAAGCTGAAGAAGCCCTGTGTGTTTCACTTGTTCTCCTGTCCTGACAGGTGGGATTCATCTCACCTGACTTTAGGGTCTAGATGCAGTTGCATGACCAGCAGTATCAAGGTCTGTTTGGACCTGTTGTACAGTGTCATGAAATTCTCCATAATGATGGTATATTTGAGCCAAGAGTTGCAATAGATTTCCTCCTCTCTGAAATGGCTGTATGAGGCTCAAACTGATATTCCACAGCACCTAAAATGACACTAAACATGTATACTTAGACAACTGAAATTATGCTCTGGGAATCTGTTCCTGAAGTAAACCTGCTCTGCTTTATAGTGAAAGTCTAATCAAAAAAACCTTATTGACTACCTTGTCAGACAATGAATTGCATTTAAACTCCACTGACTGCATTAACTCAATTTCTATTGACAGTAAAAAATCCATGATGACTAGTTCAGATGTGCATGCCTGCACCATGGACATCTAGAGTGAGTCAGGCAAATCACAGCTGCTTTCAGTGTATTTGCTGAAGGATGGGGAGCCAGCCGTGTAACTGCTGTTCAGATGAAAAATAAAGATGTGTAGCACCAACAAAGTAATGTCAGACTCATGGAAAACAATGGGATATACCAACATTTCTAAGCAGCAGGGTTTTATACTATTTTTTTCTCCTCATTTGCTTTGGCTGCCTACGCTGTGACCTGAAACTGTTCAACAGCTGTCTCTTTAAGGATTTCAGTACACAGTTTGTGTAGGATGAAGTAGAAACAAAGAGAAAAAGGAAAAAATTTTTTGAGATAGCATTTAATTATTTTTTTCAAACGCCAAAGAATAGAAAATTAGCCTAGAATTCTTGCATTGTGGTATGCCAAAAGTCACATGGAAACAAACAGGACATCTAGGCAAACTCCTAAATTTTAAAAGATATGTTCAAACTTTTCCCTCCTTTGGAAATACCCATACTCATCTTACCTAAGAATCTTTTTGAGTGAAAGTTCTTTTAAAAATTCATACCCTTGATCTCAAAGGTGAAGTTTCGTAAACTATTTGATCAATGATTACAGCATATATATGGATTAGAGTATTAGTAATTTAAAGGAATTAATGCTTTAAATGCTTTGGGCCTGATTCTGTACTCACTACACCTGACTTTCACAAGATGTTGAACTTCGATTTCCATGGTCATTGAAGTGAAAGCCGGTAGTTATCCATGACATAGGGTTAGTACACTTTTGTGATTGCTGACATGAATCTCCCATAGAGTCTAAAAGTTAGACACAAAATATACAGGAATACAGTAACAGGGATTTTTCTTTGCTAGAAGACCAAGGGCAACTCATCACATCTTCTTTTTACTCTCTTATTTGCTAAATAGTATTGTGCAGGTAATTTTTATTTCTTTTTCATAATCAAGCACGTTAACACAAATTATGCCTGCAAGAGCTTTCCATACAATTCTGCCCTCTTCTCATTCCTGTGTACCTGAAGTGATAAGTTAAATCAAGTTTTAATATGCAGAGCTGTGAAATGTATGTCAGCCGAGTGAGTCCTTTCCTTCTTTCCTTGCCAGTACAGAACAGAAGGCAGCTTCCTGGCTATTTGGGAGCATTATGCTCCCAACAAGATTCCCAAACTTACAGCAGAGGTGATCATCTGTTCTCACCAAATACAGAATTAAAGTGTATGTTTTGGTAGAGAGCGGGATGTTTATGCGTAAGGCCTGAGAAGAAATGTCTATTGGTATTTGAATCCCATACCTTTTGCCTGGCTAAGCAGATAAGTGGTTTGTTGCAGATTTCTCTAGACACATACCTCATTAAGTAGAGAGCGAGCTTCCTTTGAGAAAGGGCTGGGGCACAGGTTAAAATTAGTTTAATGTGTTTTTTCACATATACTGCTGTTAATATGCAGTCATTCCAGGTTCATGCCAATGCCACTTACTTTTACTTGACCATCAGAGCAACACAAGGCCCTCCCCACCTAGCAGGACGCTGAGTGAGATGTGCAAAGATCAAATGACCAAAAAACCACTTGGGACATATGTTTGGGTCCAGATGTTCAACACTAGAGCCTTCAGGAAGGGATTCTGTGAAGGAGGGAATTTTTTATTTTTCTATTTTTTCCCCCTAAAATAATTTGTGCATCTTCCTTCATTTTTGCTTTCCTGTTCTGGAAGGATTACTCCTTTTCATCCTTTTCTGAGCAACCTAGAGAGCCTTCCCTCAAGTCTGCATGTCTGCAGGAGACTAGTGCTTGATGGTTCCCAAAGAGCTCTAGCTTTACTATTCCCCTCACCCATCAGTACCACTTCTCCAGTGCGGCAGTAACGGAGACAGCCTGCTGGGGACAGGGACACTGGGAACAGGACTGCCTAGGGTGGTGGGAAGGGCTGGAGACATGGGCTTCTGCATGCCTTACACCAGTTGCAGTAGGAGGAGAGCCGTACTAGGATGTGTTTGAAAAGAAAACCTTGGCACATCTGCAGGGAGAGAAGGAAAATACTGAGGCAGAGGAAGATCACCTGCCAATATCCATAATGGAAAGTGAAGACAGGTCAGTCCTAACTGGGAACTGATTGTTATGGGGGAGGATAGTTGTTACAGAAAGTTTCTTTTTAAAAACATTTTTCAACCTGCATTTGTTTGCATTTAGTTTTCAACTAGATTGTACTTGCTGAACAGGGTATGTGTTTGAAACTCAGCTGAAAGCCTGCAGCCAACAAGGGAGATAAAGACATTCTGTTCCTCATGTCTCACAATAATAGGAGAGACATTAATAATGCTGTGCTGAAAAACCCCCCTCTGTTTAGATAGCTTTATGCAACAATAACATGAGCCTGATCATGAGCTCAGTGTACTTTCTATTTACTAGGTACACCATGTACAAATTATACAAACTTGCTCAAGCCTCTAGAATTACAAAATTCACAAGCTAATTAATCAGAACCTGACAACACAGCAGAGTCCACTTCACCTCATATCCAGTGTGAGAGAGGGAAGATAATTTTTTCATGCAGGAACAAGCCTGTGCTAGAGGATAGCTGGTTTTGACTCCAAACTTTGTTCATTCAATTCTGCTTCAATTCTTCTGGGAATAGTATTTTATATTGGCCAATCTGTCAATGTTAATAATTAAAATTTGAAATCAGGGTGTGGGGGGTTTGGGGAGAAGCATGAGTACCTTTTTTAATAGGTGAATGCTTAGCAGAATCTGAAATTAATTTTTGGACTGTTTCTGTACTATAAATATTTACACATGTAAACAAAAGGAAATGGATGACTTAGAGCTAGTGCAGAGACATCATCTGTAACAGAAAAGTGTCAGCTTGTCTTCAGGGTTTCTTCTAGAATGTTTAGAACTAGAATGTTTGGAAGTTGTGGGTTTTTTTCCATTTCTTGAAGTTCAAATTATTTGTAAGATCTGTGATATACACTCTGTGTGTACGATACTGTGAACTTCTCACTTGTCCATGGAACTGGGTAAATTGAACAGCAGAAGTATTTTCAGTAAGAGGTTCTTAGCAGCAACTACACTAAAAACCAAATAGTTGGTTAGTACTTTATGTGATGATCATAGATTGGCAGGCTGAAAAGCAAAACCGTACATAAAACTAAAAAAACCCAATGAATCACACAAGCTCCATGAAGTTGTAGAAATTCTGAAACAAACTGAAATCTTCTTGGAGAAAAATATTTTGGGGTATCCTGTCTTTCAAAAAATTTTGCCTAGTTGGCCTCTCCAGAGATCTCACAGTCACATTTTCCTTAGCTTTAGTTTTAGGCTGTTCTGTTCAGTCACTGTGCTCCAAATTAACCACAGCAATGTGAAGCATGAACATTGCTGCATACTGTGAGCACTGTAACAATAGTCAACATTTGTCTGTATCAGAGATTTTAAATTGTTATTGTTTTCTGTTTAATGAAACATCTCAAAAACTTCCCAATGCTACAAATATCTCATGAAAGCCTGTAATGAAGTTAAATGTTTATGTTTCTTAGAAAACCCAAGATTTTGATAGATGTTCACAATTTTTAAAGCATGTTAGTTATATTTTTGTTTCCTTTCTCCATCTCCCAGAAGTGTACCTAGGCAGACTTAGGGTACCAGATATGTCTGGATATGAAGAATCACAGAACCACAGATTATGCCGAATTGGAAGGGACCCACAAGGATCATCAAGTCCCACTCGTAGCCCTCCACAGGTCCATTACCATGTGCCTGAGAGTGTTGTCCAAACACTTTTGGAATTCAGACAGTCTTGGTGCTGTGATCACTTCCCTGGGGAGCCTGTTCCAGTGCCCAGCCACCCTCTGCGTGAAGAACCTTTACCTAATATCCAAACTAAACCTCCCCTGACACAACTTCAGGCCATTCCCTCGGGTTCTGTCACTGGTCACCACAGAGAAGAGATCAGTGCCTGCCCCTCTTCTCCTTCTCCCAAAGAAGTTGTAGACTACAATGAGGTCTCCCCTCAGTCTCCTCTTCTCCAGGCTGAACAGACCAAGTGACTTCAGCCGCTTCTCATATGGTTCCCCCTCAAGGCTCTTCACCATCTTTGTTGCCCTCCTTTGGACACTCCCTAAGAGTTTAGTATCTTTTTTACATCGTGGTGCCCAAAACTGCACACAATATTCAAGGTGAGGCTACACCAGTGCAGAGCAGAGTGTGACAATCACCTCCCTTGACCGGCTGGCAATGCTTTGCCTGATGCCCCCCAGGACAGGGTTGGCCCTCCTGTCTGCCAGGGCACTGCTGACTCATATTCAACTTGGCATCAACCAGGACCCCCAGCACTACTCCCTTTCCACAACACTACTTTTTAGCTTCTCGTTCCCCAGTCTGTACGTACATCCAGGGATATGAAAAGACTTGATAAAAGTTTTGAGAACTGACAAAATTCCAAAACTGTGGTTGGTGGTTTTTTTTTTTTTTTTAAACTATATGACCTATATAGAATAAGCGATAGAGCAAGGCAGAAAGAAAGCTTTACTGGCACAATCTTTATATAACTCTCTAGTGTCATCTGTTTCTATATATTTTTAATGAAAAATGGAATATGAAATGGATTTTATTGCCTTTTTGAAAACACAGCATATGTAATTTTGTTCAGCCTTATATTCTCTGAAATGCAAGATCAAACTCTCATATTTCCTTTCTAAAGATCCTTTCAGAAAAAGATCAGTGGTGTAAAACATCTTTTAGATACTGTTTTTGTAAAGGGAAGATTGTAAAGGAGTTGGATTCTTTGGCATGTTAAAATATCCTAATGTTAATATCATAGTATTTTCATGTAAAATAATAATAAAGAAAATATTCCTTATTTCTCAGCTTTTTTTTTTTTTTTTCTCTTCCATAATAACAGGTTGCTGTTCTCCTGTCTGCATTGAACTTGCACCAGCTGTATCAGAAATTCAGCACAGGAAAAGAAAAAGGTCATTTACATTGCAGATCCAACAGCAGAGAGCACTTCTCAAGTCTTTGGCTATAAATATTATCAATATAAAAAAGAGTTAGTTTCAGGTTATGTAACTTTAAATGATGGGGTCACACATTAGGAGCTATTCTAAAAATAAAAGGGTTTATAAAGAAGAAAGAAAAGAATGTGATGTACTTTCCTAGCCCTAAGTTTTGCAAGCTAGAGGTACTGCTTTTCTAAGTCCCACCTGATAGGATTTTCTAAAATATCCCATTTTGATGCTTTAGGTTAAAGCTTGATGCTTTATAAAACTTATTTTCTAGAATACCTCCTTTTAGACAATGACTATTTTTCAAATTTCTCTACAAGAGTTTACAAGATTACAGTAAGTTTAACTTACATTTGGACATGTAGCTTCTTTGAGGCCTAATATATTTCTAAGAGACCCTCAGCTGGAAGTAATAGCAGCTGCTAAAGAAAATTCAAGTTCTATTGCACAAAAGAAGAGAATATGATCAGGGTAGTATAAACGGCATAGAGCTGCTAGGAGTCTTACTCATCTTCTCCCTACTCAAGGCCCTTTCCCCCTGAGGAACTTCAGAAGGGGAAAAAGGAGTAAGGTAGGGAGACAAAAATATGATGGAAGTGTTTATATAGTAAAATAGGTTTTGCCATGGAAAATATCACAGTTTTCCTTTGTGGAAAAAAAAAATAAACCCCCCCTTGATAGAAGAGCATAGATCAATTGAAATATTTTGAAATACCTTGTGGCCACAGAACCTCAGGGTAGAGATTTGGTTATCCCTATCTGCATTCCCTGACAGCATCACCAATTCAGTGACTCTGAGGCACAGTATGATGGCTGTGAGGGACTGTCTTCCCTCTTGGTGCTTTATGGAAAGTGTGGTCCAATTTGGAGGTCCAGACTATAGAATAAAATGGGACTGTGACTCATTTCCCTGTAATGACTTTGCGTAGCCATAAAACCCTCCATAAGTTAATGTGTATCTTTTGGGTTTTTTTAGCCAGCATAATAATTTTTGACTTTTGTCTAAAAGAAAAATTCCATGGAAAAAGTTATATTTTTTCATCCTTAGTCTTGTCTCATGTTCTTGTTATTTGGGTGCATCTTTTCCATTTCTGGCATCCAAATGTCCTGGGTTTTTTGTGACTTTATTTTCCTCTATGACCCTGGTCACCTCACCCAGAAGCTCTCTCCTGCATTAGAAATTTGTCCTTACAGTAGTACCCATGAAGGCAAGAAAAAGCACACTGGGGCAGTGATTTGCAAAGACTGACAAAACACTAAAGTAATATTTCACACAAACCTCAGATCACAAAAGAGAACAGAATTGCTGGAGGGAGTAGTAGCCATCTAACTAATTACTTTAAGCAAAAAACCTCACTGTCAAGGTCAGCCTAGAAACACAGTGAGACAGGGTATATTTTATTACAAGGAACCTCTCAGTGTTTTAATTTGATTATGTTATTAGTTCCATGTAAGTGTATTAACTGAAAAGGCACGATTAGCTGAATAAATTTCAGAAGGATGTGAAAGCTGATGTCAGCAGTTGGAATCCAGACACCAGTTTTTGCCTATGAAGGCAAGAAGACAAAATTTAAAGTATTCCAGAAAAGTTACCTAAAAAAAGTCCATTATGGGAAAGGAACATTTATGTGATTTCTGCTTGTCCAGAAAGAAGAAAACCCTCTTTGATCAAATGACAAGAAAAAGGACAGATATCAGTCTTTTGAAGGTCAAGTTAACCTTTGAAAATAAACCTGGAGAACATAGTTCTAAAAAAATTTTCAATAGCATGGTCGTGAGGCCTTATCTGAAAAATCATTGTACATTGACAACTAATGTTCACATAAAAACAAAGAAACAAACAACAACACCAAAACAAAACAAAACAAACATACATCTCCCCCCCCCCCCCCAGGCGGACAAGATTTATTTTGATACTTTAACTATAAAGAAAGTTGACTCTGCTTCAGGGTATATTTGAAGACTTGAAAAGTAAGACTGAAATTTCTTTAGACCACCATAATATTCTTTTGAACACTTTAAAGACAAACACTTCAACCATGCTCCCATGTACCCAGATATTCCTTTTTTTCTTTTTCCCTCTACCTCTCCTTGCACCTCTGGGCATTCATCTGCTCTTTATGTTGCTCTTAGAATTTGAGCTAATCTTCTGGTCTTAGAATTTGAGCTAATCTGATCTTAAATGTTGTAGCTGCAGAAAGAAGAAGCTGAGAACAGAATTAGAGAGACTACATCTGTCTGGACACCAAATGGAAAGTAGTGGTTGGGCACAATGTCAGAAAAAGTAAATTTTTTCAGTGATGCAAAGGAGGAAAAGCTGAACCTATGCAGCAATTGCATATGTGTATAACTGGTTTGTTTGTGTTCTTCTAGGATGAGAAATGTCTGCTGTTGTGAACCAGGCCTTGATGTTGTCTTTGACTTCCTATTTGGAAGGAGTCAGGACTGCTCAACCTTGGTGCTGCTGGCAGAGACCATGTTCCCATCCAAGCTTGCACTGCAGAACCTGCAGAAGGGAAAGCAAAGCAGAATGGGGTGATGTGGTAAGAAAATACTCTCCCTGAACGTAGAGAGTTATCCAAGGGAAGGAGGCAAGCACTCACGTGGAGAAGCCTGGGAGAGAAACTGGTGTCCCTGGGCCATCAAAGGTGACAGCGGTTCTGTCCCTCCAGCCCAGCAGGCTGCTTCTAGCTGTGATGTGAGCATATCCAGCTCCAAAGGCTTCCTAATGGCCAGGACCTGGTGTAAGATTTTTCTGCAAAAGGCTCTGTTCCCACTTTTCTTAGAGGTGAGAGAACATGTCAGAAGTGATTCTTTGTCTCTTTTAAGTTTAATGTGAGGTGTTGTAAGTGAATAAAACACTTAGAATCTCTTTCACAATGGCACAAATCACAAGTGTCTGCCCCTCTGATCTTCTTTCCCCTTCCTGTTTCTTCTGGATGAGTTGTCTTCTTCATTTCAATGCAGAAAGAATGAAATCCATGCTACCTGTTCAGTACCCTGATTTTGTCCCATTTTGACTTGGATTTTCATTCCAGTTATCCTGTTTTCAGAAAAAAAAATACAATTACCTTATTTCTTTTATCAATTTTAGAGATATATATTTTAAGAAATGGTTGATTTGGGCCTTGATTATGCAATATGTGGGGCAAACACCTGGAAAAGAAGAAATTGTTTGATTTCCTTTGAAATTGATTGCCTTTGTCCAGGAAGAAGTGTTATGGGAGATAATGATACGAAGTTGGTTTTGCATCCATCAGATATATAACTTTGACATTTATGTTTACCTTTTGCAATTCTATGAAAGGCTAGGACTAGAGCATAAAAGGCGAATGAAAAGCAAAGCAAAGCTGTAGAAACAGAAAAAAAAAAAAGCACCAATAATAGAACTGTGTTAATGCCTAAAGGAAGAGTGTGTGTATAAACCAAACTATATATTTAAAAGAGGTTTAAAAATAGCTCACATTATCATGCTTTGGCCTCTGGGGATGCAAAGAAAAAAATTGCTTGGATGTCTCTGTCAGCCTATGAAATATTGGGTGGGAATGCATCATTGGTAGCCAAACTGAAGTCATGGGTTTACCAATAAAAAAATGGTTCCTCAATCTCTCACTGTTTCAGGAAATCCTGTTGAAATAGTTGTCATCACTAGCATGAGATCTTATTTACAGAATTAACTAGACACTTTGTTACAACACAGGAAATTCTTGTAGTTTGTGTGTTTATTGAGACTGCTATGGTATATATAAATTGAACTAAAAGCACATCAGTTACTGTTACGAATAGAACACATCAAACTCAGTATGAATTACATTTATTGTAAACTTTGCTTTTGTATGGAATAATAAATTACAGAAATCCCCAGAGTGAAATTATTTGATATCCCTCCCTCAGCCAGTGATTCTTTCAATAGCTTATTTTAAGCTTAGTTATTAGACTCTAAAGCAAACACTTGACTGATATTTTTGGACCATGGGGAGAGCAGGCTGTAAGGAGTAATAGCTGTGAGTAAAGGTCCTCTGAACTGGCCTCTAACTGTGTTTCAAGCTTGCCAAAACATATAGCATATTGTCAAATGTCCTTTTCTATCTCAGTTGGAAATGGAAATGAGACTTTGACAGTTTCAAAACAGCCCATCATTGCGTAAGGGGAAGAAGGTAAGCTGCTGCTCCAGGACGCTGTTCCAGGGTCAAGACAGTAGACAGAAATAGCCACCTCTAGAGTGCAATTCAATAAGCCTATACCAATAGTCTAAATTCTACCAATTACTCCTAGACGTGTTTATTGGCTTTCACTGATTATAAGGAGAGGCCAGATGCCTAGAATTAGACTGCCTTGGGTAGATTCTCTTTACACGTCCCTCTGGAAACCAATGTTCTCTTTGCTATTGACCACAGTAATCTAATACACAAGAGCACAGATGAGCATGCTCACAGCAGCTTTAATTATTAGCATTTTGTATATTCTGTGAGATCCTAGTCACACAGATCCGAGTTACTTAGTGGTAGTAGCAGCATTAATATTGGTATAACTTGTTTTAAGCTTAGTGGGGAAGCTCCTAAAACAATAATATTGTTTTGTTTGTCTTTTTGTGGGCTCACTAAGTTAGGCTTTTGAGTCATGTACAGCTTAAGAGGAGGTTGGGACCTTGTTGACATGGAAACAAATATGAATCTCCAAATATGGGAAGTAGCAGGCTAGAAGATGTGATGAGGTGGTTGTTAATGGGATCTCAGTTGAACGTTCAGCCAGTTCTTGTTCTGCAACAGAGCATTTGGGAATCAGTTGTCATCATCCACTTGTAAAGCACTACTAGATGTCTTCCTCTCAGGCCTTGTAGAGACCTAAGGTTTTGATATGAGGTTTGTGAGCAATGGTAGTGCCTCCTGCACTACAGAGTGTACTAATGATTTCAGAAATGTCATGCTGGTTTATATAAGCTCTACCATAGAAATATTGCTAGTGACATCCTATTAAACCATGAAACAAAGATAATTTTGTCTGCTTTATCAAATTCTGACAGGTTCAGGAATCTGTTCCTTTTCAGTCCTGACACTGTGCCCAGGACTCCTAGGGTGGGTTTCTCTTAGCAGTAAATGTGGCAAGAACATCTCAGAAAATATTCCATGCAACAGTGAGCATTTTACTGAAGTAAATAACATGACCAAGTGCCTTTCCTATCATATTCTTGCTCATGGCTTTTCTGGATCAGGTAACAATGCAAATGTTATTGATATTGTTTGTGCATTACTATTTCTGCACAGACCATTTGCTCAAAGTTTTCGAGATTTTGTAGCAGTTAATCTAACAGTTTATACTTTGACAGAATTCCCATTAAGTTGTATGTGTATGGTATCTGAATAATAATTGAAGGATTGGGCGTGCAAATGAGAAAGCTGATGAGTTGCTACTTGTGGTAAGGACAATTACTGTTCTTTTATCCTCAGCCATGTGGCATCAGATCCTGCCTTTACAAAGCAGTCTTGGCTTTGTCTAGCAGGAGATAATCTGAAACCTCTTTTTTTAACCATCTGTTCTTTGCTGAAGCCTTGTGAGGTGCCCTGGTGTCCTTGCTCTGACTCTACTTACAACTTTCTGAATTCCTCATGCATCTTTAGACTTCAAAGAGAAGCACATGGAGCTACATGATGTACATTTGTCTGCCAGATACATCCTTTTTTTTTAGTTGTTCTTTCTGCTTATGCCTCTGATGTTTCTGTTTGCTTTTCTGCCATATAAGAAGAGTGATACCTACTGAGTTATGAACTGCAAGAATATTTAGTCCACACACATGCTTACTATACCTCAGATTTACAAAACGTTTCTTCTGGGAATAATTAGATCCTCCATACTTTGGAGAAGCTGTTTGCAGATCATGGTTATCAGAACTAGATCAATTCGATTAATGCACAAAGAAAATTGCTAATATTTCTTCTGTATTATCACTTGGAAGGCCAAAAATAACTTCCAACTGAAATAATACATTGCTGTGTTAATGTGGGTGAGGGAATATGTTTTTTCCCGTTGCCTAGTCTAATGCCAGCACTGTTAAGAACTGATAGCAGCAGCTGCCGGAAGCAGCCATTTGTAGAACACAATATCAAGTTTTACAAACCTGCAGAATCAGAAGCTCTGCCATGTAACGTGACTCTTGAAAAAGCTTAGCAACAATGATGCAAAGCCCATACCAGCATTAGGGCAGGTCAGAGGCCTGTCAGATGGACAGCGATTATAGGAAATGGTATACCACAGTCCAACTGAAAAATGCAAACGTTATGACCTGGTCCTTGGGTTGTATAGCTGCATCCAAGGTTTGAACAACTGGAACAGCCTGAGTGTTAGCAATGTGGAAAATCTGACTCATGACTGTCTGAGATCCCAGAGCAAGGTTTGGAATGAAACCTGTATTTGCCTAAGGATATATTTCTTGGCAGCATTAGCAGGACATTACCACAAATTATCTGCTTTCAAGTTCATCTCTACAGTAACAATAAAAAGTTTTATGTCAGAGATCACACAGAACATTTTTCAGGAAAAGCAAATTAAATTCCATTTTAAAATTAATACCTATTAAATACTCACAGACATATCTTCTAGAAGAAGATATAAAAGCCCTTGCAAGGAAACTTTTATTAGTTTTGAAAACTTGTAATGATTTAGTGCTAGATCACACATCTGTAAGCAGCACAGACTGTACTTGCAGTGTGGGAGACTGTGCTGTGGAAAGCAGCAGCCTGGGAAAAGACAGCTGAATAAGAAGCAGTCAGTTATGGCTGAGGGAGTTAAGATGCACAGGGAAAATACAACTGAGGAGGAGTACAGATCTGGTATTGCTTCTCTGTAAGGAAACAATGAAGCGTGGGGAGCCCAGGGTCCATTTTTTCGCCAAGAACTGCAAGGAGATGCAGTCAAGGGCTCCCCGAATGACCTGCAGTGTGATTCCAGTGAGGCTCTTTTTACAGTGAAAATAATAAACTCACCCAATTTCGCTAACCTGAGAGAAATTTTAAGAACGACTTGATAACAGATTTTAAGTGTTTCTATTGGGGTGAAGTCATATTGGTTCAGAGTGAGACTATTCAATACATTCTTAGCAGTGAGGATAAGAGAATATTGGAAGTCAAATACGTAATGCAAGAGTAGCTTTGGAAAATCCTGAGATCTGTATTATTGCAGGACTGTGTGAAAAGAGCCTTTCCTGGCCTTACAAATGTGGTTATATTCTCATTCTTCACAATTTCAGTTAAAAGGTTTGCTGCTGCTCTTTGTAGAGAAAAATTATTTGGGTTCTGTTTTTCAAACCCAGTAGCACAGAGTTGAAATGGATTCATCATTAAATTTAGACACTGCTATTTTCTGCCTTTTAGATACTGGGACTTTCATCTTGTTTTCATGAAACACTTACCTACCTAAAGGTATTTGGGAATAAAATCTCAGTGGGACTTATTCCATGCTGAATAAGCATATTTGAACATGGGGTAGCTCTGTCTGCAGACACATCTGGAGAACATTTCAATTCAGTTTAATATTGTGAAGTTATGTCTAAATGTTGCCATATTTTAGGCATATATTCATATTCTCTGAAGGATTTTTTCTATCAATGTAGAATAGCCATGATTTAAAAGTACAGTGGAGTCCCTCTCTGATCCTCCCTGGCATTTTCAGTCTGTGCCAGGTTCCACAGTGCCAGTGAGAATATAAGGGTAAAACTGGAACGGTGCCACATGGGTCTGGTTCTGACCTGTCGCTTGAGACACTGCCCAGCTGTACTAAGCTGGTGAGAAGTGGCTGAGCATTGAGCTACAGCAGAGCTTTGCTTTATAGAAACCAAAAGATAAATCAGAAGGCAAGAAGTTAATTCAAATGCTTTTCTTATAGCCATCTGACAGTACAGTGGTTTCCACAAGCAGGTTTTTCCAAAACTTTTTTGTTTTGTGATCACACAGTTTTAAAGGAAATGGGTTTGGTTTGGTTTGGTTTGGTTTGGTTTGATTTGGTTTGGTTTTTATATGCTACTTACATTTTAAATATTTTGAA